>OZ024903.1:37456394-38141830 GCA_964017125.1 Flabesymbios commensalis
CTTTCACAGTATCATACTTTTTGTATATACTGGCAAGTAGCCTACATAGCCTATAACTATACGCATAACTATAATAATAAAATAAATGCCTCATACTATTTTTACTCAGCTATTTATTATGATCAGGCCACTTTTGTGCACACATACATATAGGCTAAATTGGGCCAGGAGAACTTCCTGAGGATGGTGAGATGACACTGCCCTCCAGACACAGGATTCGAAATCAAACCCTGGAGGTTTAAATGTTGAGGCCGAGAACACCACCTCTCGGTCTCGTTTTATACTGAATGTTTATTGTTGAATGGAGGATCTATTGTGTCGCTGACATGAATATGTTGAAGTGTTACGCTCCCCCTCCTTCCATCAACTCTTCCGTCGGGACGACGGGATTAAACAACTCTTACTAAATCATTCTTCAGGTATTTCTCACTTTATTGTAGTCTAGACATTCACACAGTGCACACAGTCCCAAGCGGAGAGCGACTATCGACGCCATGCGGCTAAGCCCCTGAGCTCACAACGGGACGTCCGTCTGCTTCAGTGGCAACGAGATGAATGGTGGCGCGCTTGGCTGAGGGCGCACGTGATTCGCGGCGTAGGCTGATCAGAACGAGGCTTGGCGGGCCCTGGCCACTCGTCAGTGGTCGGAGAAGCCGAGCAGTCCCGAACGGTGAGACGCTAACCCCACATTACCCCCGGGTTAAGTGTAAACGTATAAACCAAGCCAACTTGCGATGATAGCGTCGGTTCGCCGCTCCGTTTGGGAAATGCACAAAACCAAAATACAGTAATCAAACAGTAAAACAGTTGTGAAAATACAGCGTTGGTGGTTGGTAACATTGCATGCGCAGCATAACGAATTATTGTGTAGTAATTATATCTAAGTTCCCATCCTCTTAACACCATTGTTCCAATCCTCTTAACACCATTGTTCCAATCTTCTTGACACCATTGTTCCTTGCTTACGAATTATGCTGCTGCGCTACAGGTAACGGCCAACCTATATAAATCGAATTAATACATTCTGTACTTGGTAAGAAAATTACTTTTATAAGTAACTTAATAAAGTAACATTTCACATTATTATTTTAATTATGCCAGGCCTGGCAAACTTTATATATACAAATTATGATTGTTACGGCTCGTGCAGTTGGTCCCGCAGTAGATGTCGCTAGGCGCTACTAAATCATGAACCATCTTTACGAAACGTGCGGGAGTGTGAATTTTTTGTCCAACTCTGGTTTGTTTTGTGGTTGCGTCTGGTACAATTTGGTCGCTGTCGGATATATTCGAATTGTTTTTAACATTCAATGTTTTGGTCGATTCGTTTGAATTAGAGGTTCTATCCCGTAAGTGTAAAGATACACGTGAATACATTAGCAAACCGCCGCCGCTCCCGTTAGCGCGGGAAACGGCGGGGGTTCGCGAATGCGGCGCTACAAAGGGGTGAATTGTTGTTGAATTGCTGTGAAGTAGTGGCCAAATTCGTACCATTTTGAACCGCCACAGACTGTGTCTGTGTTTTCGCTTTCGGTTCAGCTCTCTTCCCTCCGGAATTCTGTTTGAAAGCCGCTGCCCTTCTAACTGTCGCAGTATTTTTCGAATTCTTCGTATTATTTTGCGTTTTACTCTGTTTCTCTGTTCCTGTTTTGGGCTCGCTGTCTAAGTGTGCAGGTTTAACTCGATCAAGGGAGACCGTTTCTACCTTGCCTTTAATTAGGATTTTCATGACTCTGCCGCTCCTTACGATGACCTTATATGGGCCGTCGTAGGGGGCGGTCAGAGGCGGTGCAAAAAATCATGTTGTCGCAAAAAATACATGTGAGCATGTGTCGATTTCCTTATATTGGAAAATGTTGTTCTGAGGTGAGTCGCGCGGTGGGCAAAGACGGGGACGCGACATGGCTACGCAGAGCTTATCAGAGTAATTATCTAAGTCTGTATGTGCGTCAACAATGTATTTTTGTAAAAATTCGCCCAGTAGTCTGAGTGTCGTTCCGTAAACGATTTCGGTGGCTGACCTACCCAATAACTCTTTAAAGGCGGGATGTGCACCTAGTAATACAACAGGTAGTGTTGTGGTCCATGGATTCGGTGATTTGTGTGCCATAATGGCTGCTTTAAGCTGACGGTGGAAACGTTCGATCATGCTATTTGATTGGGGGTGGTAGCTCGCTGTGCGGTTTCGTACTATCGCGAGCTAGTTACATAAACCATCCCATAATTTTGATTCGAACTGGGCGCCTCCATCCATGGTGATAGTGGCGGGAGTCCCAAACCGTGTTTCCACCCGCTAAAGAAGGCATCGGCGACCATTTCAACTCTGACATCCACTAGCGGTATGGCTTCTGGCCAACGTGTGAATCGATCTACACAAGTCAGTAGATATCTGAAACCGTCGGCATACGGTAGAGGTGCGACTATATCGATATGTATGTGGTCAAATCTCTCGGTAGGTTCGTCGAATTTGCCGAAAACTGGCTTATTATGGCGAGATATTTTAGCGGTCTGGCAACCTTCGCAAGAATGGCACCATTTAGCATTATCTATATTCATTCCGTGCCAGACAAATCTTGTATTGATCAGCGGCTTTGTAGCCCTATGCAATGGATGACCTAATCCGTGTAAGTTCGAAAAAACCTGTTTTCGAAATTTTGCTGTAACGTACAGTCGAATGTGTCCTGTTGATACATCACACCAAAGCAAATTGTTATCAAATGATCTGAGTAATTTAAAATTCATGGTAGATGACTTTGAATGTTGCAACCGCCTAAATTCTGTGTCCAAAGCTTGATCTGCACTTAAATCTTTATAATTTATGGTTGATGTATTGTCTATGAAGGACATGGTCGGTCGTGACAAAGAGTCGGCAACGAAATTTGTCTCTCCTTTCACATAGCTTATGTCTGTTGTGAACTCGGCAATAAAAGCCAACTGCCTTGGTTTTTCGCAGTGACAGGGGTTCAGTGACTAATGACATTACGAAAGTTAAAGGTTTATGATCGGTGTTCACGAAAAAATAACGGCCTTCTAAGTTATGCCTGAAATGTCTAATAGTAACGTAAAACTGCTAAAAGCTAGCGATCAAACGCACTGTAACGTGTCTCTGCGGGAGTTAGTTTTTTACTAAAAAATGAAAGTGGCTGCCAGACATTATCGATGTACTATTGCAAAACGCCACCTACGACGAAATCACTGGCGTCGCACGTGATATTCAACGGTGCAGAGTGGTCTAGGTGTACCAAAAAGGTAGCATTAGCAAGTATTTGCTCAGACTCGATAAACGCCGAATCTGCACTTTCGTTCCACTTCAAGTCAAAATTTGACTTAGGTGACAATCTTGTATGACCTTCATTAGCGGCAGTGAGTAGTTGATTTAACGGTGTCAACTTATCCGCACAATATGGTATAAATCTGTGGTAATAGTTTATCATTCCCAAATATCGACGTAAAACTCTTTGCTTTTCGGGCCTAACGAAATTGTCTACACCACTGGGTAGCGGTGAAATGCCTGCTGCACAAACATGATGTCCTAGAAAACTTAATTCGGTAGTACCAAACTGACATTTCTCTGGTTCTATGATGATTCCATATTCTGCTAAACTCGTAAAAAGAATTCTCAAATGTTTCTTATGCGTACGATGATCGGGGCTTGTGACTAACAAATCGTCCAAATATAGGAACACAAAATCTAGTCCGCGCGTAACGTGATCTATAAAACGTTGGAAGGTTTGGCCAGAATTTCTTATACCAAACGGTGTCCTAGTGAAATTGAACAAGCCGAAAAATGTTTTAACCGCTGTTTTATGTACGCGGGACGGTTCAGCCGGTATCTGGTATTATGCCCGTACCAAGGCTATTTTTGAAAAAAACTTTTGACTCTGCTAAGCGTTGAGTAAAGTTTTGTTTATGGGGAATCGGATATTGATCCAGTACTGTCTGAGCGGTCA
The DNA here is from genome assembly GCA_964017125.1 of Flabesymbios commensalis. NCBI lineage: Eukaryota > Metazoa > Annelida > Polychaeta > Terebellida > Flabelligeridae > Flabesymbios > Flabesymbios commensalis. The sequence continues at coordinate 37,460,345 of OZ024903.1, forward strand.
AACTTCTGTAATCTTCGCACGGTCTCCAGTTTCTTAGGCACCATATGAAGCGCTGACGACCACTCACTGTCGCTGGGTTCGATAACGCCTAGCTTTATCATGTCATCGAACTCGCGTTTCGCAGTGACTAGTTTATCAGGTGCTAAACGTCTTGAGCGCGCAAATACTGGGTGACCTTTGGAACTATTTTGTGTGTAATACCGTGTTTAACTGGTTCGCCCTTCGTTGTAGGACGAGTCAGTTCCGGAAACTAACCTTATAATTTCATGTGGTCGTTTTGAACGGTGACGACTCTATTCAGTGATAATGGTTTAATAGACGATAAAGTAGCTGCTATAGCTAATCCGGTTCGCATGTCTCTAAGACAACGACTTTTTAAGTCTACCAGTGATCTGTAATGTATGAGAAAATCAGCTCCTATGATTGGTTGTTTGACGTCCGCTACTATGAATGTCCAAGAGTAATCTCGTTTAAGACCAGCGTCGACGACGCGTCTACAATTACCGTAGGTGTTTATAGTAGTATTATTAGCTGCAACTAGGGGAAGATAGGCAGCGACTGAAGTCTTGTTAGCGCAAGACTTGAGTAACTCGCTGACTGCTGCGCCCGTGTCGATTAAATAGTGACACTTGTTGTGTTTGTCTGCGACGTATAATAACTTAGAGGGAGATAAGCTGGGAAAGGGAGTTTCCGCAAAGCCATGTCGCGCCTCTGTTATTTCGCCAGATGCAAGAGTCGCTACCTTGCTCCGGCCGATTAGTTTAAAGAAAACGCGCAAGGTTCTCTGCACGTGCGTGCTCTGTCACCGAATGTTTAGTGATAAAAACAAACAGGTGCATCGGCAGTGTCGATCAGTTGAACAACGTTATTTTGCTGTGTTTGCGACGGCGGTGCGTTAGGACGACTATATTTTTGTTATTATTTGAAACATCTTGCCTAGTAACAGTTTGATTATTGGGTTCAAACGGTTTGGCTTGCACAGTCGGAACAAACTGTGTCTTAGGGGCACAGTTCTCGTTAGCTTGTGAGCGTCCGTATGTCTTCTTCTGTGTTGCTTTGGCTGTGGCTGTCTCTAGTTTTTTGAGCCTCCGAGACAGGTCTTCCAACAGTCCAACGAGCTTTCCGCTCTCGCTGACGTTTATCTCAGCACCCCCCCGGCTTAGCTTCATTGATGTCCTTTTCTGCAGCGACAGCACGGTTGGCCAACATCGTACTTATGAGTGAGAAACGGCTGTAATAATATGTCTCTAACATCAGACGCTACTTCGCGAGAGAATGCAGCACATGTCAATCTGTAACGTTCGTCATCGTCTGATAACTGGTGTAAATCAAATTGTGTTTCGATTTGATTAAACCACAACTCCACGTCTGTTGAGTAAAAGGTGGCTATTTTGAATTTCAGCAGATTGGTTGAACGTCGTTGACGCACTATCTGGCTGTGTAGCTAAATGAGCGCATACTGATGGCGGCATTTGTCGAATGAAGGCTTGGCAGATGACTGCCTTGCCTACAACAGCTTTGGTTCCAAAACCAGCTGTCTTCTGCAACCGCCTGAGAAATCTAGACGGTATGTCGGATCCCAGTTTTTCACCTGAAATCACCTTCTTTACTCTCTCTGGTGTCGTTATACCTCGACGTTCGATTAAGATCGCTTTCAAATTCTCGTACTTATGAGTGAGAAACGGCTGTAATAATATGTCTCTAACATCAGACGCTACTTCGCGAGAGAATGCAGCACATGTCAATCTGTAACGTTCGTCATCGTCTGATAACTGGTGTAAATCAAATTGTGTTTCGATTTGATTAAACCACAACTCCACGTCTGTTGAGTAAAAGGTGGCTATTTTGAATTCTAGCAGATTGGTTGAACGTCGTTGATCGAGGCTGACGTCTGACCGGCGAAGGGCTTTTTGAGGATTCACTCCATGACAAACCTCTCCGACGTCCGTTGCGTGCAATCTGCTGGATGTGGTATAAATCTGTGGTAATAGTTTATCATTCCCAAATATCGACGTAAAACTCTTTGCTTTTCGGGCCTAGCGAAATTGACGATCGCGTCTACACCACTGAGTAGCGGTGAAATGCCTGCTGCACTAGCATGATGTCCTAGAAAACTTAATTCGGTAGTACCAAACTGACATTTCTCTGGATTCTATGATGATTCCATATTCTGCTAAACGCGTAAAAAGAATTCTCAAATGTTTCTTATGCGTACGATGATCGGGGCTTGTGACTAACAAATCGTCCAAATATAGGAACACTAAATCTAGTCCGCGCGTAACGTGATCTATAAAACGCTGGAAGGTTTGGCCAGAATTTCTTATACCAAACGGTGTCCTAGTGAAATTGAACAAGCCGAAAAATGTTTTAACCGCTGTTTTATGTACGTGGGACGGTTCAACCGGTATCTGGTAGTATGCCCGTACCAAGTCTATTTTTGAAAAAAACTTTTGACCCTGCTAAACGTTGAGTAAAGTCTTGTATATGGGGAATCGGATATTGATCCGGTACTGTCTGAGCGGTCAAACTTCTATAATCTTCGCACGGTCTCCAGTCTCCGTTTCTTAGGCACCATATGAAGCGCTGACGACCACTCACTGTTGCTGGGTTCGATAACGCCTAGCTTTATCATGTCATCGAACTCGCGTTTCGCAGTGACTAGTTTATCAGGTGCTAAACGTCGTGAGCGCGCAAATACTGGGTGACCTTTGGAACTATTTTGTGTGTAATACCGTGTTTAACTGGTTTGCCCTCCGTTGTAGGACGAGTCAGTTCCGGAAACTAACCTTATAATTTCATGTGGTCGTTTTGAACGGTGTCGACTCTATTCAGTGATAATGGTTTAATAGACGATAAAGTAGCAGCTATTGCTAATCCGGTTCGCATGTCTCTCAAACAACGACTTTTTAAGTCTACCAGTAATCTGTAATGTATGAGAAAATCAGCTCCTATGATTGGTTGCTTGACGTCTGCTACTATGAATGTCCAAGCGTAATCTCGTTTAAGACCAGCGCCGACGACGCGTCTACAATTACCGTAGGTGTTTATAGTAGTATTATTAGCTGCAACTAGGGGAAGACAGGCAGCGTCTGAAGTCTTGTTAGTGCAAGACTTGAGTAACTCGCTGACTGCTGCGCCCGTGTCGATTAAATAGTGACACTTGTTGTGTTTGTCTGCGACGTATAATAACTTAGAGGGAGATAAGCTGGGAAAGGGAGTTTCCGCAAAGCCATGTTGCGCCTCTGTTATTTCGCCAGATGCAAGAGTCGCTACCTTGCTCGGCCGATTAGTTTAAAGAAAACGCGCAAGGTTCTCTGCACGTGCGTGCTCTATCACCGAATGTTTAGTGATAAAAACAAACAGGTGCATCGGCAGTGTCGATCAGTTGAGCAACGTTATTTTGCTGTGTTTGCGACGGCGGTGCGTTAGGATGACTATATTCTTGTTATTATTTGAAACATCTTGCCTAGTAACAGTTTGATTATTGGGTTCAAACGGTTTGGCTTGCACATTCGGAACGAACTGTGTCTTAGCGGCACAGTTCTCGTTAGCTTGTGAGCGTCCGTATGTCTTCTTCAGTGTTGCTTTGGCTGTGGCTGTCTCTAGTTTTTTGAGCCTCCGAGACAGGTCTTCCAACAGTCCAACGAGCTTTCTGCTCTCACTGACGTTTATCTCAGCACCCCCCGGCTTAGCTTCATTGACGTCCTTTTCTGCAGCGACAGCACGGTTGGCCAACATGGCTAAATTTTCTAGCGACGCACTATCTGGCTGTGTAGCTAAATGAGCACATACCGCTGGCAGCATTTGTCGATCAGTTGAGCAACGTTATTTTGCTGTGTTTGTGATGGCGGTGCGTTAGGACGACTATCTTTTTTGTTATTATTTGAAAATTCTTGCCTAGTAACAGTTTGATTATTGGGTTCAAACGGTTTGGCTTGCACATTCAGAACGAACTGTGTCTTAGCGGCACAGTTTTCGTTAGCTTGTGAGCGTCCGTATGTCTTCTTCTGTGTTGCTTTGGCCGTGGCTGTCTCTAGTTTTTTGAGCCTGCGAGACAGGTCTTCCAACAGTCCAACGAGCTTTCCGCTCTCACTGACGTTTATCTCAGCACCCCCGGGCTTAGCTTCATCGACGTCCTTTACTGCAGCGACAGCACGGTTGGCCAACATGGCCAAATTTTCTAGCGACGCACTATCTGGCTGTGTAGCTAAATGAGCACATACTGATGGCGGCATTTGTCGAATGAAGGCTTGAAGGATGACTGCCTTGCCTACAACCGCTTTGGTTCTAAAACCAGCTGTCTTCTGCAACGGCCTGAGAAATCTGGACGGTATGTCGGATCCTAGTTTTTCACCCGAAATCCCCTTCTTTACTCTCTCTGGTGTCGTTATACCTCGACGCTCGATTAAGATCGCTTTCAAATTCTCGTACTTATGAGTGAGAAACGGCTGTAATAATACGTCTCTAACATGAGACGCTACTTCGCGAGAGAATGCAGCACATGTCAATCTGTAACGTTCGTCATCGTCTGATAACTGGTGTAAATCAAATTGTGTTTCGATTTGATTAAACAACAACTCCACGTCTGTTGAGTAAAAGGTGGCTATTTTGAATTTCAGCAGATTGGTTGAACGTCGTTGATCGAGGCTGACGTCTTCCCGGCGAAGGTCTTTTTGAGTATTCACTCCATGACAAACCTCTTCGACGTCTGTTGCGTGCAATCTGCTGGAAATCAGCTTTTAACCGTCTAAACTCTGCATCCGTGTCTCTTAGATCTGCTGTGTTCTCATCACTCATAGGATAGTACAAATCTTTATGACGAGCCCCTTGTCCGTCGAGGGGTGATGACACGAAACCTTCACTGTCTCCTTTCGCAGCCATTTTGAAATGTTGGTTTATGGAAATTAGTATAAAAAGTGAAACGTCTGAGTTGCTGGCCTATTGGTTACTGTGCAATTCTCAGACGGTTATTGAAATGGTATGCATTTAAAACATACCAACTAGTTTGATCGTCGCACTCCGCGTGAGGATTTGTGTGCACAGTTGTCTAGCTTGAGAAAAGTCTAGATTTGTGATAATTCTATTTATGAAGATTGTCCATTTAAATTCGCAGATAGTAGAGTGCAGGGGTTGCTGAAATAACTGAAAACTCTCTATGCAGAAATGTTCGGGTGGAAGGGGTTATAGTATTTCATTAAACATATGAATTGTGATGATTGTAGGTCGTGAACTGCATGCAAAAATGCCATAATAAATGCTAAATTGCTATTCTAGGCTATAGGGTGATAATAATTGGTAATTCGACCCGTCTGGGGAAAAAAATTTGACACAAGTCGAAAAACACACAATGTATCAAAGTAGTCGCCGTAGCTCAACTGTCAAGTCTCAAATTTAGATTTAATAAGAAATAAATAAATCCTACCCATCATGAGAATTAAAGTTCCTTTTCGTAAAAATAGGCTGAGTGCGACTGTAATATGCATGTACAGCTCGACTTAATTTATAGAATCATTTGTTGTAATTTTTGACTGACAGATGTCTATAAAGACTGCTTATATAAATCTATTTATGAATATTTCCCATAATGAACACCCTTTTTAAAAAAAAAAAATGTTCACCATGAGAATGATTCTTATCAACGTCCAAATTGGTCGCTCGCTTCGATTTGTATAGGTGTGTAGACTAGTGCCCATCGATGTAGACTGTACAGTTGTGTGATGTGCGGGTTGTATGCATAGCGTCACACTGCTGTGCTTCTGTTCGGGTGGTGAGGGTCTCGGTTGACTCATTAACATATTTAGCAGCTAAGTGTGTCGCCGACGCTTCGTGTCAGACGAGACGGTCTGGAAAAAATAAACTACCAAATTTTCATTCACAAAATATCACACTATGTGTGACCTGATTTGCAATATTTAGTAATTTAGTAACAAAATTATTAAAATAAAACCAGTCTCTCTTTCCTGACTGAGAAAGATATTTAGAAAAAAATATTCTTGTCTAAACTCTATTTCCAGACTCTGTGCAGGCCTATGTGGCCTTGACATGTGAGCGGCATTTGCCGTGCATGCCGCTGATTCAAGATGGCGGCCTAATTTATGCTAATTATGCCGATCTGAGCTTATGGGGTGATGCTGCAGTTCATTACGGGTAGGCGGGAACACGTGAGTCTATACGACAGCCAATTGGGCTAAAGTTGGGGGGACTGGCTGCCAAGATGGCGGCCTCTTACCATTTCACATAAAAATAATTCTGCTTCCTCTGAAATAAAAATTATGATTACAGTCATAAAATGTCGACCTACAGTCCTAACAATGGTAGCAGGTCACTTCGTACCATGTCCACTTCGTAACCTACCACTTCGTATCACAAAATATAATAGACCTATCAGTTCGTACCACCTCTACCTACCAGTTCGTACCACTTCTATACCTACCACCTCGTACCCACCACTTCATATCTACCACTTCGTAACCCTTTTTTTAAATGTTTTATGTCGCGAGATGCCGTCTATTAAAAATATTATAATACAATATTTTTATTGCATAAAACATGAGTTGCGAGAATAGTTTGATTTACTATATTTAAACTATTTGTCAATTGAATTCAATCCTTAAAAGTTAAGTTTATTTAATTTTTCACCACTTGGAGTTGTGGCTCGTGGCACAAATATTTGCATCAATAACAGTGACTTCATCGCTTAAAAAAATGATTTAATAATGACTATAGTAGTGATTAGCGGTGAAAGGGTTTTTCTTTGAAGCTCATTTCTCGAAATGTAGGGCCGGTTTTCATATGGCACATCACATATACATGACAGTAATATTGAGCATGTTAAATGTACTTTATAAACGTTTTATTATGATTTATAACACATGATTATTGGGAATAATAACGGCTTAAACGTGATGTAAAAAAGAATAAAGATGGACGAGTGCCGAGCTCATCTGGTGATGTGAATACAATTTTTCAAATTAATTAATGGATTAGACCTCTAAATCGGTCTCTCTCTACATATCCAAAGGGTGCCAGCCATGCGAGAATTAACGGCTTAAGCGATGCAAAGGTGTGTTTTCATAACAATTGCACTGATCATAGTAATGGGCTTAGACTGTTGACGTTCTGAAGCCAAATACAGTGCGTCTGACATTTTATTAAATAACATTTTTATTTTGATACAGTCTGTTTGTATTTTATGCCATCAGCTAGTAAAGAGTATATTATCAACTTATTATGAGTAGGCCTATAATATATTTAATTGTTGAAATTATTTAAGCGCTACAGTATTTACCAAACAGTAAATTATAAACATTTTATCAAGTGTGCGCTTTATCACTCGATTACAAATTCCTAATTATAAGCTGTTTTATAATAAAGTAAGACATGTTAGCTTTTTTGTGGTTGATTCAACTTCATATAATAAGCTGTTGTAGAGTTAGTCCTTGTAGAGGGAGGGCCTAAGTGACAGCTTAAAACCCTTAAATCACTAAGCGCGACTATTGTAATGTTTAACCACTTGAAGTTGTGGGTTGCGGTAGCAAGACACAATTTATAAGTGGGCGAAGGCTTAAAATATGTAATTTAGTGGTTGAGGAGTTAAGCTGTCATCAGCTTGCAAAGGTGAGTTGTGAATTACTCCAACTGATGTATACCCCACCTAGGGATTAGGTCCGAGCCATAGGTGTTGTGAGTGATAGCTGACGTCATGAATTTTAAACACTTAGCAGGCCCACCTGTAGTAATCATGTTATAATCGATCATCAATTATCAAATTTAAAATTTAAAGTCTTGCACCTGTATATCGTTGACAAAATATGATGTAGGCTATCAAGTAAAGAATTGATGCAATACGATGCAATATAATGAAATACACACAGAAATACATGACTTTGACAAATACATATATATCTCAAAATAAACCTGTCTAAGTAATTAAGACAAATAGCCTACATATATAAGCTCAATTTTTTCAAAATTGATTTTTTTTCAATTGATTTGATAGCTGTGTTGTTCCTGTCTCAATAACTGAAAGAATTTTTGAAAAATCCTTATTAATTTTTGTTTCATATGATTTTAAATATTTTCAATTTAGTTATGTAATAATTAAAAATAAATTTTAAATGACGTCATAAATAATTTGAATAAAGCCATGGGGAGGTACCTTCTCGTGTAAAGGGTCACAAATGTATGGTTACTATATTTGATTTTGGCTTTCATATATTTTAATTCTTTAGTTGATTGTCTATATAGCTGAAAAATCAATTTCCCAGCAAACACAAAACACAATTTGTAAAATTTCATACAAGTTTGGCTAAACGTCATTGCATAAATGTTAGATGCGCATAAACGACACTAGCCCAACTGTATTAATCTAACATCAAGTCAATATCGGGTACGTAACCTTTATAACCCCCTCTACCCACAACCCTCGACCCTTAATCCTCAACCCACAACCCCTCTACCCACAACCCCCTCGACCCACAACTATTCCAAATTACCCCCTCGACCAAAGTTGAAAATGAGTGATTTAGGTTTAGTTTATAATAGGCCTAATTTCTGTTTTTGATATTAGGCCCTATATTAATGAATAGGGCATAATAAATTATCTGTCGGTAGACCTATATCCTATTCATATATGCGTGCCGCGTTTACAAGTCAAAGCGTCCCTGTGCAGACAATGTTGTGCCAGCTGCTGAATTTCCCGTGTCAGCGCGTGGGTTGGCTTTGATGCCAGCTAAAGCGCCCATGTTCCCGACACTGGGGTCATAATCTATAAAGCTCACACTCACCGAGCTACATGCAGCTGACACAATGAAGTATGGGGGAGGGGGTCTTGTGTAGTATTTTAAAATCAAACCCCGGACAGGCTCTTCATGAAATAAATAATATATTTCAAGACCTGGACTAGCTGGCCTAATCATTTTTCTCCATGCGTCACCGAGCCCTGAGTGTTGAAATTATGCGGGGATAAATAATCCAGCCCCCCTCCCCCCAGGTGATTGAATAGTGCCCCCCTAACAGTTTTGTTGACAATAATTATATAATTGATTTAACTGCCTGCAGTGGGTCTCATATGCATGGTGACTTTAAGTTCACGGAACGTGGGAACTTTTGAACGTGGGAACTTCGGGAACTTCTCGATATAGGCCATATAGGGCCTATTAGGCCTACTTGAAGTATAAATATTTGGTTACTAGCCTGTCTGACACTTCGTTTCCATTCTCGGGCTGGGACTGGCGACCTTGTCAGGTATTTGGTTACGGTCTAATGGGATAAAAAATATGTTGTTGTTGTTGTGGGTGGAGGGGGTTGTGGGTGGAGGGATTGTGGGTCCAGGGACTTGTGGCTCGAGGGTTGTGGGTGATGGTTCGAGGGGATCGAGGGGGTTATGAAGGCTAAACCCAATATCGGCCAGCTGTGTCTACCAAGAGAGCAGCTCCTGGTAGACAACTGTAGTAGTATATCGTCTTACAAAGCCAAAAGGCAGTTAATGCCTATCAGCTTTCCACGGCACTATCGCCGCCCTTCGCTTTGTACTTCTACAGCTCCAATTAGACTGTTATGACGACGATCTCAGCCCTATGGACAATAACAATACCGTGATATTTCTATTACATGTGACGTTTAAAATCATCCACCATCGTGAAATTTCATTGACATTTAGAACTAATTATTTCTGCCTTTAGATGACAAATATGTTTCAATTTGCTTGCATATAGTCCATAATATTATTATTCACATTGGGACGCAGATGGTTAATTGCCTTCATAGTCAAGTGTCAAAGCTCACACCACCGCAGGTGACGATAGGCCTACCCTGTCTGTCTGTAGGTTGCCAGACCCAGCAAACACTCCTATTTTCACCGGAAATCGTCATGGCTCACACAGAATTTCTGGTTTTAAACCGCACCTTAAGTTTCGATTCTCTTTAGCTATTTTACCAAACATATTTCCAGTGATAAACCGCGGTTACTAACCGGCAATATACGGTAGAGCTACGAGAGCATCAACACATCATGTGATGACATCAACAGGACTGACCCAACAAGCAGAGACGTTGACCCAACACCGATTCAATGTTGGGACAACGTCTAAGACACTGGTCCAACATGAGGCCAGCATTGGCTAAACGTCTCGTGTTTGCTGGGGAGTGCGTCGTCACCTGGTCAGTCACCACTCGCAAAAACGCCAGGCTGATCCACAATGTATATTTAATATTGTCATGACAAATGAAATGAAATGAATCGGGCTTTAGGCCACCTTTGTGCACATATAGGCTAAACTGGGCCAGGAGAACCTCCTGAGGATGGTGAGATGATTGAGATGACACTGTCCTCCAGACACAGGATTCGAAATTCGAGCCCTGGCGGTCTGAGGCCGAGCACGCTACCTCTCGGTCACGGAGGCTCCCCACAATACTGACTTTCACACGTGGATGGGGAAGAAACATTTTTGTTTCTTTGAAACCGCCGAGACCGGGAACCGAACCCCGAACTCTGGCGTGAAAGGCAGTGGTGCTAACCACTACCCTAGGGCCCCCGCCCAATATTGTCATGACGTCTATTACATTAGCCCAACATTAAACCAACATTGGATGGACGACTTTGCTCGCTGGAGAAGCAGATCATGGTCTTGATCAGAGCACAAACTGCCATTACATTTTGGCAAACAGCAGTAACAGTATACTTTTGTAGTATGCAGTTACTGCCGTTTGCTTTTGCACGGCAGCGTATTGGCGGTGATAACTAAATGATGTATGAACGGGCATTGCAAAAAAAGACGTTATTCAGTCGTATTACACACTAGAAATGTATAAATTATATGAATTTGCAATGCCTTTAACTGCCAAGGCCAAAAATCTCCTTTTAATAATACAAAATGTGATATTTTTGAAGATAAATATCTTAGCCAAAACTTAACTTCTATATATCATAACACTCCTCTAGATGTCAGTTGTGGGAGAAAGACTACCAGACTGCCGGCCACGTGGATCAGCCTCACTGGTGTCACCTGTTCACAGCCACACAGCAAACCAGAGACATTGACACAATGTTAGCCTAATGGTGGCCCGCCGTTTACAACACTGGGCCAGCATTGGTCTACTAGTAGAATGGCCTTCTGGGACTTCCGCATCATGTACATTTAAAGAATCATTCAGCTTCAAAACGCGCATGCCTGGGACAGTCAAGTGTAGGCCAACAGTAGCCTATTGAGTACAGATTGACGGCATTAATATAGCCACTGAACTGATTACAAGATACTACTCAAACGAGACATTGATCCAATGCTGTTTTAATGTTAGGCCAACGTCTGCGACGCTGGCACAACATTGAACCAACATTAGATAAATGTACAATGTTTGAGAGAAAGTCCTCCTGCCCAGCAAACGCAAGACATTTGTATGACATTTATGCAATGTCGGCCCAACGTCTTCGACGTTGGTCCAACATTGCATAAAGTCATACAAATGTTTTTTGTTTACTGGGTGACAATACAAACTTGGGGGTCAAGCAGTTTCCAAATCCCCGCAGTAATACAGTCAGTTTGTTTGCAAGTAGGCGACCAAGTAGGGGCAAAAGACAAGGGCTTTGAATCATTACCTCATAGATGCCGCTCAAGTATATATGAACTTGCTGTGATTTGAGAACTTGCTCTTAATGAGGCTTTGGGTATGAAACACATATTTAGTATTATTATGGAATAGGGCCTTGGCTTACCCACGGGCACTATTGCCTTCTGGGGGACCCTTGTCCCGCGAATTTTGACAGTTGACAACACCTTTAACGGTTCATTTATCATATCATATCTTGCTGTACAAAGCCATATTTTTTCTAACGGGGGAGTTGATTTCCCGCAGTAATGAATATTTTCACAAAGTCATACAGTTGGCTGATGTTGAATTTTGTCCTGTACAATCTAATTTTAATTACTGGAAGGGGAATATAACTAAGATTAGCTGGTATTGAAATTTCGGCTATTCAAACATCTAATTGTTGCCCTGTTGGTAATATAGTTGCTTTTCTACCAGTTCGTGGTTCTGTACTTGGCCCCCTGTTTTGCAAGGCTAATGGGTCGCCTTGTTCTAGACATAAATTATTAAGGTTTTTGCATTCAATACACTTTGGATTTCGGCCTTGGATGCTTCTTGTTTTACAGGACAAAGTTTTCGAATTGGTGCAGCTACTTCAGCGACCGCCGCCGGTTGTTTAGATGCTAAAATTCTGACTTTTAGAAGATGAAAATCCTCAGAATAAAAAAAAAAAAAAAAAACCTATCAATACACATTTCTAGCTCCCTTGTCATCTTGGGGTAATTATATTTTTCTGCCTTGAAACATGTTACTTTTTTTTTGGGGGCAGATAATACTTTAAGCATTATAATAATCATTCTTCTTGGGAATATACACTTGTCATTTTTTCACTGGTCAGTTTGGGGTTCAGCTGGGGCTGCCTCAAAGAATTTTGATCAGATTAATGTGACTCTTTGAGGCTTTTCGTCAGGCGCAGCCTAGTGAGAGTACTGGACTGTTTCTTTGACCATCTGTATTGGCATTCCAGCACACGCTACTCCTTTGGTCTGTTCCGGGTCCAGCTGGGGCTGCCTGGTGTACTTGCCTGTTGGATGAGCGGGTCTGGATGCTATGTATTCTGTTGCTGATTTTCGGCTCTTGCTGTCCTTCCTGGTTGATTAGGGGTCCAGCTGGGGCTGCCTCTTGTTTCGGCCATGTTAATTTAACGGTTTCGTCAAATGGTGAGAAACAATAAATTGTGCTTTGTCATGGATTCTTTGATCAAGTGAGGATACCCGTTCAACTGCCTGAACTTCTGCTGGATGAATTGGGAGTGTGCCAACTGTTTTACACCTGTTGATGTCAGTCCAATACCCGCTACTAATATTAGTTGATACGGGGTCCAGCTGGGGCTGCCTTGTGACTTCGGCTATATCGTTGTAGTGGGTATGGAATTGATATGCATGTAGGAATCTATAATTGTATATGTTTTATGTGCGTTATCTATCTTTTTCAGTATGTGCCATACAAAATGTAATTCATGATGAAACAATTGAGCTGATTGACATTTGTGTGCAACATTATAGGATTTCTCCGTCCATTCTCACATTGTTTTACATTTAAGTCGCCACAGATCTAGTCGTTCGTTTATAGAATCCTATGGTGTTGATATTCATGGTACGCTGTCACCTAATAATTGTATGTGTTACTCCGTTGTTTGACACAGAGGTTATTTTGGAATAAATGCCTTTAGTTTTTAAAAAATGCTAATTTGTGACCCAATTAGGGGGAGCGCACTGTCTAAGAGTATCCGCTCTGCCTGTGCGCTGTGGCGGAAACTGACCCCCCACTTGGGTTTACACCTATAATAGTACCTGAAATATTAAAGTATTTACATTAATATTCTAAAGTGTATATTGTCGTTTGTTGTAATGTATATTGTAGATTGCTGTAGTATACAACTGTAGTCTTGTCAGTTTTCTCATACAACTATGCTATATATTCAGACTACTTTATCAGTTAAATTTAAAAACTTTTGATCTATGTTGTAACCAAAACATATCTTTGATTGTGAATGGGTTTTGTATATCCATTGATGACATTGTATAGACGATTCATTTACATAATCGTCTGGTCTTGTACAATTTTATTATTTTCTGGCGAGATAATAAAATCCGCCCTTTTCATTTCAATGGGAGTTGCTTTTATTATTCATTGTGTGTTACTTTTATTGCTTGGGTCGGAGGAACCATAAATGAGACTTAAGGCTTTAGCTTTAAGTGATTTTATGGTGACGATTTCTATTTAAATTCTTCACAGGATTGTTAAATTTGGTCACCACTATGGCCACCTGGTGAATGCTCCCTGATCTATTGATGCGTAAATCAATATGATGAAATCATAAACTTCCTCTTTTTCTAAATTGTTTTCTTGGAGACACCTTTGGACAATTTTTATCATTTATTCAATCAAAAACACCCACCTCCCACCCTTGCTTTCAGCATGTTATTTATTTTTCTGTTACAATTAAACTTTGTTTTAATTTGTGTTTGGTGGCTGGGCTTTGCCATTAGGGGCGTACTGCTTTGTCTCCCAGCACAGGTTTCCATTTTGCTCATGCTTTGTGGTTTTTCCTGGACGGCGGGCGTCCCCCCTCTCGTTCTTCGAATCTGAGGGTTTTTGGAGGCGGAAACTGACCCCCCACTTGGGTTGACACCTATAATAGTACCTGACATATTAAAGTATTTACATTAATATTCTAAAGTGTATATTGTCGTTTGTTGTAATGTATATTGTAGATTGCTGTAGTATACAACTGTAGTCTTGTCAGTTTTCTCATACAACTATGCTATATATTCAGACTACTTTATCAGTTAAATTTAAAAACTTTTGATCTATGTTGTAACCAAAACATATCTTTGATTGTGAATGGGTTTTGTATATCCATTGATGACATTGTATAGACGATTCATTTACATAATCGTCTGGTCTTGTACAATTTTATTATTTTCCGGCGAGATAATAAAATCCGCCCTTTTCATTTCAATGGGAGTTGCTTTTATTATTCAGTGTGTGTTACTTTTATTGCTTGGGTCGGAGAAACCATAAATATATATCATGATTTAAAATTTAACTATTGTCATTGCAGAAGTCTAAAAGAAGAAACTCGAGACATCATAGAAATCGAAAAGGCACAGATTCCAGCTGAGAAAAATTATAATTATTTGTATAAAAAAAAAAATGAATGAAAAAATGATTGTGTTTTGTGCATTTTATTTGCAGGGGTATGTATGCAATGCTTTACAGAGGCTGTACAGAGGTTGCTTTAATGCTGAACCACCGTCAATAAAACAACATATTGTATAAACATTTTGTAATAGCTGGGTTGAGTTTTTATTGGAAAATATGAGATGTTGTAACAAGGTTGTAGAAAGGTTACAGTCAAACGTTATTTTTTAACGTTCTGATAATGTTATCGTAAACCAACCAGTTGACAAATCATAATGTTTTCACGACATTGTTAGAAACAAGAGGCACAGGGGCCTTGACGTTTGTCAACAGCATTGCAAAAAATCAGCTATAAATGTGTCAGGGAATGTATATCTATACTCGAAGATGCATTATCATGAAAAGATGTATATCCTTTATATCGATCATTGGCATTTATATTATTATGTTCGGTTCCCATAATACATTTTGCTGATTTTACACACGTTCTGAAGCACTGCACCTAATTAAATATGCTTGACAAAGAATCATTTCACAGGACTACAATGTTAATATTACAAAAGTGCAATTATTACTTCTTCTGGGACTTTTATAATGCCCCAGCTAGCCAGGAATTTTCACGAAATCTTTAATTTTTAATTTTAATTCTTCTGTCTAAAATAGGCCTAACAAAGCTGTAAATTATCAGCTTTTAATGTTTCTTACTCAGCCATGAAATATACAGTAGCCCTAATCCATCATTATCACATGTGGACGTAATGCACTTTCACTGTACCCTCTTACGTAATGCCAATTATGGAAATCACAATACACACAGTAGACCTAAGGATAAAGACCCATGAAGGCTTTCTCAACTCACACGATCTTTGCTGAAATGTTGCTGTAATGTTGTCAGGCCAACGTTGAGTCAGGTGTTAGTTGGCTGTATCAAATGCTATGAAATGAAATAAATGGGGCTCTACACCACATTTGTACACATATAGGCTAAACTGGGTAAGGAGAACCTGAGGATGGTGAGATGAATGAGGTGTCACTGCCCTCCAGACACAGGATTCGAAATTGAGCCTTGTTGGTCTACGGCCGAGCACACTAACTCTCGGTCACGGAGGCTGCCCACAATATTCAATATTTACGATTGAACAGGGAGGAAACATTTTGTTTCTTTGAAACTTGAATGCCAGAGCAGGAGACGAATCCGCGATCTCTGACTTTCCTAGCAGGCACCAGGACCCCCGCCCCCGCCCTTCGGTATTGTTATTACATATATACAAACACATTACATGTGGATTTAATATTGGTTCACCGTCAGGGGCGCTGCCCAGCATTTTTCATATTTTATTCTGCACAACATATTAAATGTGCATAACATATATTAGTCATGTCATTGCTATCCCTTACCTGTGATAATTGACAAGTATGTTTTTACTCTGGTTGTGCCATAATAGTGTTCCCTGTTCCACTTTGATTTTCATTTATTGCAAAAATGAAAAATATATATTTTAAAGTTTTATAATTGGTAGAAAACAATCAACTAATGGGAAAGCGTGAATTCAACTATGATGCTGTGTCATTAAAAAAACACTATTGGCCCAGCTGCTTTATAGACACTTTATAGTCCTACATATTATTACTTCGAGGCATGTTTTTAATATACATATATTCACTTCTAAAGTATGCATACTTTTAGGTGCATCCCAGCAAATACGATACGGCGAACAGTGGATCAACACTCAAAGGTTTCGAATTTCAGAAGTTTAGCCAGACCAAATATAGAGTTAACTCTATGGCAAGACACGTGTGATTGTACTCCAGCGGTATTGCCTCATTGTAGTAGTCAACGCGATGCATACAAAGCATAATCTCATAATATATTACACTGGCTATATACGCTATACTTTCCACAGAAGATACATCGACTTATTGTTAGTTTAATGTTGGGCCAGCAGTGCAGACGGTGGACTAGCATTAAACCAGGGATAACTGGATATTTAGTTTATTGTTGTGCCGCCCTCTACATTGTTTACCCAGCATTAAAGGAACATCATCTATTAATAATATTACTATTTGTAAATTGAATTTAAAATAAAGTTATGGCTTTGGTACCACACATTTTAGTAACTTCTAATTAGATCCCTATTAGCGTTATATTTAGGCCTTTATTACAATGTGATGTTGAATATCAGCTTCCATCGATAGGGTCCATAATGCAAGAACATAAATTAGGCCTACTATTTGTGTTTTTAGCATAGACTTAGGTTAAAATCTACGTTCAGTTTAACTTGAATATAGCCCAAACATAGGGACGCAGACGGTTAATATACGGCAATATAAATAGTTAAAATTATATGTATGAGATTGGTACTATTACATATTCAGTGCCCGATTTATTAATTGGAAAAAGGGGGCCAAGGGGCCCATGATATTTTTCGGAGGGGGGGGGGCATTGATGGGGCATGTGACCCATTATTATTTCAAAAGTATGGCATTTTCCCAACAACAAATAAAACACTTAAGGGTCATTCATATCACCTCATATTCCATATTAAACGTTCATCAGGTGTTCATGCTGATAGAAATATCAAAGATTCATATTGGCGGTTATGCTATTATTAAAACCGGAAGAAGAAAAAATGGTTTAACATTCAGCCTTTGCAAGTAGGCCCAATCGACTTCACGTCACCACACACTCACATGAGTTAATATCACTTGTGTCAATCAATTGCGTCAACAATATCGAGTGTTATTGGAGTCGATCACATAGCTTGAGTGCTACTCATTGTCTTCTTAGGGTGCTGTCGGATCTCTTCTTGGGGCAGTGTCATCAACTTCCTCTGTTGTTGCCGCTAGGCCTACACCTATTCACCTTAAACTGCTAAGCACGACTGTAGTCGCTTTAATCCGTTTAATTGGCCATTTAAACATCAAGATTTGTAAATTGCTTAGTCTTAAATTATAAATTAATCAAATACGAGTTGTTTTCTCTCACTTAAAGTTGTGAGTCAAGGTAGTGAGACACAACTCCAAGTGTGTGAAAATTTATATTATTTAATTCAGCGGTTTAAGGGTTAATATATTATTATTATTAGTCACAATGAACAAATTTCCACAATATTTGCTGTACAAAATAAATTTGTAGGCCTATTATTATTCGTTATATATTGGTCCATTTTTTTAGAATTTTTTTTGCTTTTGATTTTAATGGCACATATAGTCTAAGTCTATATAGACATCTACGCCACGTTCAAGGTGGAGATTTCCCTTTGAAAATACATTGATAAATGCGGATACAACAGGTGTGGCGAAGTTGTGGCGAGGTTACTTAGCCCCATGTGGCGAGGTTACCTAAGCTGTGGCGAGGTTACTCAGCCTACTAAATTGTATTGGTAAGCATATAGGCCTATGTTTTGGATCATGGGATGCCGAAACTTGACTCTGTTCTAACAACGCTGAATACTAATACTGAAACTAATACAGCAATACACAGGTCACAATTTTACAGTGTGAGCCATAATGGGCATTTATTGGCGGCACTACCATGTCAAAAATAAGAAATACGGGAATTTCGTCTCTATATCTAGCCCAACTGGTAAAAGCACAGCACAAAAATTAAAAAAACTTTTGCAGTTCTATTCTATGGTCATGTTTACATTATATGGTCATATTAATAAGCCAAAATAGAATCACTGATTTTTTTATGATTTTAGCCTGAGCCAGTCCCTTTGATTTAGCAGGCAGGGCCTTATCTTCAAAAAAATCCTATGGCCCACTAAAATTAACTTGTTGCGTCAAAAACAAAGATATTGCTAGTGTGGCGCAGCGATAGAATGATGTTGGGCCAGTTTTATTTTTTGTGGGAATCCCACAATTAGGCCTACTCTTTATAAGTCAGGCACTGGGTATTCTTTACATCAGGCGCCAGAAACATCAGATAACACGATACATTGGCCCAATGCTGATGTAATGCCGGGCCACTGTCTGCGACGCTTGGCCAATATTATTCCAATTAAAACCCTTTACGGTCTAATCACCATCTTTAATCATGAACATATATTTTATCTGAACATTTCTTAAAGACGAAAGTAGGCCTACCTAACCTAGGGACCCCAAACGTTATATTGGACATATTCACAAGGACTGGTGTACAGAAATGTCAACCGCTTCTCACACACAGCACCCCTATTTCTGCTAAATAGGACACAAACTCAGGCAAAATAAACTTAATAAATAAAAATGTATAGTTCACCATACTTTCTCCCCTTTACATGTCAGATGGTCGTAATGAAAGGGTTAACTTACCACATGATTGGGCATTGCAATAAATTACATTATTCGGTCATTTTTCACACCAGAAGTGTATAAATTATATCAATGTGCAATGTCTTTTACCGCCGAGTCCAAAAATCTAATTTTAATAATACAAAATTGGCAATTTTTGGAGATAAATATCTTAGCCAAGACCTAATTGTTATATTGCGTAACATAACACGGTTGTGTCAAGTGAGACAGAGAGGGGTGGGGGAAGGTGGCTAGCCCTCCCGACAGACTGCTGGTATTCATGAACACCTACCCAGCTATCAAGAGGCATTGACCCAATGTTGTTTTAATGTTGTGCCGACGTCGGAGACGGCGGGCCAGCATTAAAACAACATTGGGTCAATGCCTCGTGTCTGTTGGGTTGCGGTCACAGCTGATCAGCAAACTCAGTCATTGACACAATGTTAGCCTGATAGTGGCCCACCATTTACAACTCTGGGCCGGCATTAGCCCAGCATTGGCATACCAGTATATAGGCCTTAACAAGATAAACGTTCACCCAATGCTAGCTTACTGCTGGCCCATCGTCTACGACCATGGCTCAGCTGTAAAACAGCATTGGCTAAAGGTATCATTTTTGCAGGGAACACTGGCAACTTAATACCCTGACACAATGTTGTTTCAATGTTGGAAGAGTGTCATAGATGATGGCACAGCATTTAACCAACATTGGGTCACTGCAAGCCAAAAGGAGGCAGTGACATCAGCGGAAAGGAAGTGAACAAATACGGCCTTTTGGCAGGAAGAGACGGGACGCCAGTTAAAAAGCAGTAAATGCCTAGTATATCAGGGAGCAGATATTGCCTTCTGACATTGCTCAGACAGAACAGATAGTAACGGGAGTTAACGACAGACGTTTGTGTGGGAAATCAGCTTAAAAGTTTGTCGAGTTGACAAACTAAAAACAGAATAGGTGGATTAAAAGACGAGATATTTATTTTAGATACATGGCATCCTCAGATGTATAATCTCACAGAATGGAGCTCCAAACAGAGGCTGTATGAAGGTTGGAGAAACTTTGTAGCGAGGTTGTAGAAACGTTGTTACAATATAACATTATTTTTAACATTATGTAAACTGAAAAAATGTAATTTAATATGTTTTTTTGCTCATTATAAGATGAAGTTGTGGTGGTTGTACAAAGGTTGTACTAACGTTTTTTTATAAACGTGATCACAACGACACAAAGTTCCGTGATGTCACAACGTTATTTTGTTAGCTGGGTGAGCTATTCACTGAAGAAAGCATCGGCCATGGTTTCTGATTTAATATCCACCAGCGGTATGGCTTCCGGCCAATGCGTGAACTGATCGACGCAAGTCAACAAAAATTTGACACCTTCTGAGTATGGCAAAGGGCTAATTGTGTCGATGTGTACGAGGGCGAACCTCTCCGTAGGTTCAGTGAACCCACCAAAAACTGGTCTGTTGTGACGCGAGACCTTGTCAGTCTAACAACCTTTGCATTTTCTACACCAATTTGCTACATCTTTATTCACACTGTGCCATATAAAGCGTGTATTGACGAGAGGTTTTGTAGCCCTATGCAACGGATAGCATATAAGCAATGAAAGCTCATTAAAACCTGTCTGTGAAATTTAGGTGAGAGATAAGGTCTGGTATGTCCTGTCGACATGTCGCACCATACCAGAATATTGTCGAAGGTTTTGATCAACTGGAAATCTAACATAGTAGACGGCGAATGTCTTAACCGTGTGAATTCGGCATCGAGGGTCTGATCTTCGCCTAATTCTTTGTAATTAATAACTTTAGCACTGCCAATAGCAGACACGGACGACCGCTACAATGCGTCGGCTACGAAATTTGTCTCGCATTTCACGTATCTGATATCTGTTGTGAACTCTGCAATATAGGCCATGTGCCTTGTTTGGCGAAGCGACGGGCGTTCGGTTGTTGAACTCATTACATAAGTTAAAGGCTTGTGGTCACTATTGACGAAAAAATCGAGGCCTTCTAAATTATGTCTAAATGTCTCACTGTAGCGTAAGCTGCTAGAAGCTCTCGGTCGAAAGCACTATAACGTGTTTCTGCTAGAGATAATTTCTTACTAAAGAAAGCAAGGTTGCCAAATGTTATCAAGAGTACATGTTACTGATCATCTGTGCAAAAATGGTAATTTCTTCGAAAAGTGGACGAGACGCCACTAACAGCCTGGACTAAATGGGTTCCCAGCTCCCCTTTCTTGTAGAGCTTGATATTTCTTACCTTCTACTCTATAAACGTCCCAGACAACATCTATACGGTTTGTAGGACATTTTCAATATAGGCTCAAGGCAAAAACACATGTTCCCAATAATCTAGGCATTTTTTTACTCGTGTATGTGCTTTTCTATCTAGTCTGTGAACCACCCCAGCTCAAACTATGATTTTCACATCAACGTTTGAGATTTTTTTCTGAAGGAACCATCGACTCTGTGATACCAATTCTGCCCCCGTTCCCTTTCACAATAATTGCATTCAGCGTTTGTGAACTTGGTGCTTAGCTAATGACGACAATTTACTCCAGTCATAAAAGCTCAATAATTCGATATTCGGTGTGGGTGTTGATAATGTCGTTCATATAATTTTTTTCAGAACTATGTTATAGACAAAGCAGATACTGAAACTTGATGAGCCCATTGTGCCCTTGATGTGTGTGAACCTTTGTGTAGTCCAAGAGATCTTCCTTCAGTGATGACACCAGCTGTATTTTGTATTTTGTATGGACATACACTCCCCCACCAAGCCAGTCGCCAATTGCTGCTGAGATTGTCATTTCTATGTGAATCCCCCTGCCATTAGTACAACATAAGTTTCTCACTATATGCATGTGGCAATGTCCATGCTGCTTTCTTTGAAAAAGCATATAATGGTTAATCTACCGTTATAACTGGTGTTTGGCCTGCGTTGACAGCACATGTCATTTTGTTACTAATGTCCATTCCATGTTTTACAGTGGCAAGGGAATTATGATGGCTTAATGCAATTATTCAAGGTTTAAATACAGACATTTGCAGGTTAGAGAAATAAGCAGACCAAGATACATTAAAAATAGTGTCATTATTGTGATTATCAGTGTAAGCTGCATTGTAATGTTCAAGCCTACATTTTCTAATGTAGCTGGTATCACATTCTCCTGTAGTCTCCCATGGAATGAGTCAAAACTAGATGTAGAGGATGGATTGTGATCTATATTGTCTCGAATAAACAGGTTACCAGTAAGCAATATAAGATACATGATGCCTTCATTGTCATAAATTTCAGGCGATTGGTTTCATCCGTAGAAATTTGTCGTAGCCATCATATGACACTAGCTGATAGATCTTTGGAAAAAAAATGTTGAACAAAAATGTTGAACAAGTTGAATAGTCAATAATTATGAAACCTCGGCTGTTAAATTAGCTGGACTCTGGCTATCTCTCTCACACTGTCAAGATACATTGTTGCAGCTCTGAAGTTCTCCAGTTGGCTCATCACAAAATAAACAGGCAATCTGGTTTTGTTATGGCTCTGCTCTAAAACATTGACACTATGGAGATGGCTGGTTTATTGTCAAGACATAAATTTCTTGAGATTCTTTCTTTTCCGATTCTTTGCCCTAGACGAATTACAAAGCAAGTTACATTTGTATGCCGCTTCCCCATACTTAGGACCATAGTTTTGTCCAGGCCATCACCATCTCTTCATAAATTTATGTTTAAGGGTAATTGGACTGAAGGTTAGTCGATAAGGTAAAAAAACAGTTTCATTCGGGCTTATTAGATTACCACCACCTTCTTGACACAATACATATACTTCCAGTTAGTTATTTGAACCACTGTCCGGCAAACATCTTAAGTTTTTTTTAGACATTTTGACATATAATAATAATTATTTATCAACCATAACCACCACCACATGCATATTTAACTGCAATGTAAGCACGCCGATACAATTAATTAGCAGCAACTAGGACATAAATGTTACTTGTCATATGGACCCAAACGCATGTTTTCATTCTCACCAGGATCACACACTACGGCAGTAGTATAGGTACGGCCGGCTACAGGGGCCAGCCGTCTCGGACGACAAACGTGTCTCCAAGGCCGCCCGAGCCCCGGCTGCTATGCGATGCTAGAGGGGTATTTTTTTCGGCGCCTCTGGCCAAAATATAGAGACAAAATTCCTGATTTCTTATTTTTGACAACCATGTCAAAAATAAGGAATACAGGAGTTTCGTCTCTATACCTAGCCTAACTGGTGAGTGCGCTTTTTGCAGTTCTAGTCTATGGACATGTTTACATCATATGGTCATATTAAGAAGCCAAAATAAAATCATTTATGATTTTAGCCAGTCTCTTTAATTTTGTGTGAATATACGTCGCCAGCATTATTTCACTCTTACAGAAACGGCTCCTACTCAATGAACATGCTGGGTACGGGCCAGTGTATAGCAGTGCACAGTAAGTTACACTGTCCCCATTTCACACTGCTAGAGAGTGTAACAGTAAGTACGCCACGCTATACAGATCTAGCATCTGCAGCATGTGGTCAACCTGTGCTGTTAAAGGGGGTCACACATGACGTCACCGAACTGACCTTATGACCCACTTATCAACCAGTAGAGGAGGTAGGTAGACCTACATACAGATATACTCTAAATAACGTAATGAATGGCTGATGCCATGATAGCTGCCATTGTCTCACAGAAATACAGATATTTAACACATGGTGTCAGATATGTTCTCAGTTCAATACATTGTCGTGAAATAATCGACATTAAAATACATTACCACAGGCCTTAGCACCATCACTTTTTCTGACTCCTGAGATGCAAGCTTGAATTTAGTATTAGAGACATAATTTTACATTTTTGAGGCCGAGTAACCCAAAAATTGACCTGCTGTGCTGCTCCACTAAAAGTTCATAAACCCCAAAAAGCACATCAGTCATCTACATCCCCCAAGGGATCCGTGTGTGCAATATGAAACCAAAAACGAAACGCAGTACAGAAACGTGGACGGACAGAGGACGGGCCTGACATCCGAGGAGGCACCAATAGCCTTCCCCCGCCCCAACTTCGTCGGCCTGGCGATAAAAAGTATAGTTAACAGAAGAATCTCCCACAAGCAAGACCGGTGAGAACTGCGAGCAAATAAAAAGTGACAAGACTACATAAGTCCAGGAGCTCCCGCTCCGAATTAGAATTTAAGCCAGTTTGTGTAGGGTTATTAATGTAGTCATAGGCTAGGTCTAAAATCAAGACGCAAGACAACTAGGTCTAAGAAGCTCAGTCTAAGAGTAAGATAAGAATTAGACAGTCTGTCAGAGAATGCAAACTTCCATTGAAATTATAGATCCTAATCAGTATCCCAGTAATGGTCTACCTATCTGGCACAATTTTCCCGATATCAGGCCAATCGAGGTAACTAACAGCTGATTTACGGTTATTTTGAATTCGATATAAACTAGTTAAAAAATTAAAGGGTGCATCCTCCCCCGAAACCTCAAATTTTGTTTTATAGTAATGGACTAGCATCTAACAGTTTGCAAAATATTGGGCATGTGAAAGTAAATAATGGCCGATAGGGGGCCATTTTGAATCTGATTAGAGTCAGAATTTTTCAAGATGCATCCTCACATGAAATCCCACATTTCATTCTATAGTAATCGTCTAGCCATCTAGCACAGTTAACCAAATATCGGCCATGTGAAAGTGAATAATGGCCAATAGGCGGCCATTTTGAATTTTATCGAGTCAATTTTTTTCAAGATGCATCCTCTCCTGAAATTACACATTTTGTTTTATAGTAATGGTCTAGCCATCTACCATGGTTTACCAAATAACGGCCATGTGAAAGTGAATAATGGCCGCCATTTTGAACATGGTCTAGGTGATTTTTTTCAAAATGCATCCTCTCCTGAAACTTTACAATTTGTTTTATAGTAATGGTGTAGCTATCTTGAGCGGTTTTCATGATATTCCGCAATATCAGGCCTGTTGAGGTGAATAATGGCCGATAGGCGGCCTTTTTGCATTTTATCGACTCGAAATTTTTTAAGATGCATCCTCTCCTGAAACCTCACAATTTGTTTTATAGTAATGGTGTAGCTATCTTGAGCGGTTTTCATGATATTCTGCAAAATCTTTCAGTCGGATTCACCGATGTTATAAATTAGGTCAAAGTGCTGGGTCAACTTCAAGGTCCAAAAACCTGAAGGGGCACAAATAGGGACCTTAGAAAACATGTATGTGCAATACGACTCATCGGCCTAGTACTTTTCGAGATCTGCTCTGGAAACGAAGTGTGCGTCAAAACGTCTAAATAGGTCATAGTTCTGAACCAAAAGTTTATCAAAGTTCATATACCCCAAAAGGCACAACTAGACCCCCTAGGGGTGTTGTGTGTAAAATTTGAAGACAATCGGACAAGTACTTTCAGAGATATGCTCCGGAAACGAATTGTTCACGGACGGCCCAACCCCGTAACATAAATATTTTCTCCTCTGCAACCTTGCGTATTGAATTCAGATTAAAAATATTTTAAACTGTTCATTATCCACCTGGAAGTAACCCACATACCATAAATTGTTATCCTAGGGTATTTTCTTACAAAGTTATAGGCAAAAGAAGAGGTAAAAAAAACTGAGGCGGAATCCTCCGTCTCACCTACGGTGACGGCAAGAGCTAAAAATGTAGGCATCCCTGCAACGAATCATATACCGGTATGGCATCAGTGGACAAAATGAAAAGCCTCTGTATAAATTTTCCTATCTTTACTTTTTGCACAGACTTTGATACAATAAAACCCTGACAAAAAAGGAGTACAGTTTTATTGGATCACTTCATGACTGTGCAATATAGTAGAAAAAGAAATAAATACACGTTTTCCACAAGATTTTAATGTTAAAAGCATGACATCTTTCACAAGGAATCCAGATAATTCTTCTTCCCTGAATGCCACCTACCACGTTCTATTGGTAGGGCACAGTTATTAAATTAATGTTCACAATGAATATTTCAATGAATTTATTAAAATACTCCATCCGAACCAAAGCTATTTAATAAAACATTGAAAATCGTTGGTTTCCCAAGAACAATATAATTCTGTAAAGCTTATAGGTTCATAAATGTAAGTGAGATAAAAAAACGCTTGATTATATGAAAGACTTGAAGGACTGCTCACAGCAATACATCAGTTTTACCAATATAATTTATATCACAAAGATATTAAACTAAATTAAACATAATTCACAGAAAATAAAAAAACATAACTTAACAACAGTGCCCTCATTTTTTTTATGA
Source organism: Flabesymbios commensalis (assembly GCA_964017125.1). NCBI lineage: Eukaryota > Metazoa > Annelida > Polychaeta > Terebellida > Flabelligeridae > Flabesymbios > Flabesymbios commensalis. Next base: position 37,486,676 of record OZ024903.1, read on the forward strand.
AACACCTCATGCAAAAGATGCAATTAATATGTAATTAACAACATCAGCTCCATTACAAATGAGTGAAGGCAGGTCCTGATAAATGACTCAAAATGGAACAGGTACATGAGAATGGTAGCTCAATATACAGAAAGGTAACTTTTACAAAATCTCATGAGAAACATAAGACCAACTATGGGTAAATCCATTTTAGGAGATACCTACCTTTCCATGTAAGTCTCATGTTTATCTTGGACTAATCTAAAAGCAGTTATCTATTAGAAATGCACAACCAATGTAGGGAAACAGACGACTTAAATTAATATCTATTTTCGTCCAAGTGCATGATGTGGCTGTAAAAGTTATGTTGCTACCTACACACCTCATCTAACGGGCTTCCAATAATGCACGTCACAAACAAGGAATGAGAAAAACATTTTGAGTGTGCAAGAAATATAAAGATTACATGTAGCTTTGGTTGCACAGTGATCTAATGAATAGTCCAGATATACAAAACAAGTACATTCAGCATAAGAACACGAAAATTGGAAGGGATACCAACATAAGAGCATCTACCCGAGCTTGGTCAAAAAGAAATCCAAGATGATGTCATGCTTTCCACAAAACCCACAACACGGTATGAATACATTATATCACCTAAACAAGTTAAATTATTTGTCTGTAGAAATAATAAATCATATGTATTAATAAAGGCCTACTATCAACATCTGCCGAGTGAATACTATATAGGGCTACATGCCAAATGTGAAGCAGCTATTAACATTTGAACAACCTGTCTTAGCTCTACACACAGGTGGAGTGTGATAAAATCTTTAAATATTTTAAATGAGCCTTATTATCATACAAGGTTACTTGATACCTTGACGTTCATACAAAAGATGAATGAAATAGAATAATTTAGCATTCGTGAGAAGTTAAAGTAATCAGCTGCTTGAGAGTAGTCTCCTAAAAAGTGGCAAACACACATTTTCATCCATACATATACCAAGGAAATGACCACTTCGAAAGCTACATAATAGAAAAAGCAGCTTGCTTGAGAGCAGGTAGTGATTTCTCCAGCACGAGTTGGAGTATATAATACACAGTAGCAGCATCATAAATTATCTAATGTTACCATCATTTTATGCAATATGTATATGTTGCCTAAACAGCAGACTAGGTCTGACATTGCAAGGCAAGTCACATTTAAACTGGTGCCACAGGGAACAGCATCTTGTCTTCATGGTGAATAGTCTGTGGAGTGTGAATGTGAAGTAGTCTGTTTGAATTTAACTTGTGCCCTCTCATGTAGCGAGAAAGGTGCAAGCAGAGAGAGTAATAGACCAGAGTGATGACGCCGATCAAGTACTCTCTTCTTTCTGTTCCAAATCTTCTACTTGTTCTTTCTGCTGGCAGTCATTGTCTGAAGATAAAATTAAAAACAATCAACAAACACATATTTGTTATTTTATGGAACTTCACATGAGCAGCAAATAGAAGTTAAACAGAGAGAATGATGTGACTTCGCAACCACAGTAATCCTTCAGACAGGCAATAAATTAGTGGAGGGAAATGCTTCCAATCACACCCCATTATGGGCATATCAATACATGCATTACATATGATATTGACGTTGTCCTCTCCACAATTTGATCAAGCTCACAATTTTTTTTTATATCAGGCAGATAGTACTTTAAATTTGATAAAGAGTTTAAATTTTTTAAGTTACATTCCCCCTTGAAACCTCACATTAGTCATTATAGAAATTGTTTAGCGGTTTGACAGATATCAGGCTTTCAAAGTAAATAATGGCCAGTTGTCTGCCATTTTGAATTTGATTAAATTGAAATTTAGCAGAGTGCATCCATCCATGAAACCTCACATTTTGATTCATAAAGTAGTAATCAATTGCTATCTTGAGCAGTTTTCATAAAACCACACAAAACTTTTTATTCAATATACTAAGTGTTGTAAGTAAGGCAAATGTGCAGGGTCAACATATTATATATATGTCAAGGTACATAACATTAAAAGGCACAATTAGCAGGGTTAATATGTACACCACTATTTAATGCCTTCGAAAATATACACCTTTCTTCTTCAATAGTTACTAGTAGAATGTGAACTATTAGATTGATCACCCTTGCAATCCGTCACTCACACATCATGAAAGTTTGATTATATGTACCAACTAATCACATAATTTTAGAGAAATACTCTCTGCAAAAGATTGAACTCTCCTTGAGGCACACAGAGAACAATTTTTTTAGCTTAATTACTTTTAAAATTTTATTTTTAGTGAACTAGGGATCTTTGAAACTTTGCACTATGTTTGTAATCCATACAGTAGTTATATTAGAGACGTGTTCTGGAAACGAAGTGTATGTTAAAACTTAATTAGGCCATAGTGCTCACTACTGAGCCAAAGTAGGTTAAAGTACAGCTACCTCGAAAGGCAAATCTAGACCCATTAAGCAGGGCACGAAATGAGGGAATTCCGGGCGTTCGAGACAACCCATTTTGCTGTCGGACAACCCAGCATAAATCTTAGGGTTCCATCGGACAACCAGTCAAAAATTGATAAAGATTTGCAACAATATGCAAATTGTTTCTGTACACGGCGCATTACCTTTTTAACATCTGAAATGAGCGGGATATTTGCAGGGAATGACCAGCTATTGTTTTCCAATTAATTTCTTTTGAAAAATAAATATTGTTTTTATGTCCAGCAATCGGACAAAAATCTTGCAGACAACCTGGAAAGTTGACCTGGTGGTCTGTCGGACAACCAGGCCCACTATTCTTATTTAGTGCCCTTTTAGGTGTTGTGTGCAAAATTTGAAGACAATGAGACAAGTAGTTCAGAGATATGCTTGCGCATGTATACATATGCAAAAAAAAACGATCTAACTAGGCCATAGCACTTTACCAAAAGTATATGAAAATACACTACAGTTACATATTATAAATAGTACTGAACCAAAAAGTAGGTAGTTCTTGAGATATGCTCCAGACATGTAGAGTCCACACCCACAAAGTGAAACAACAATTGTAGTTTCTATTCTGTCTTACGGGTAGGTACGGGGAGAGATAATTAATCAATAACGTATACGACGTCAAAAAATTTACAAAATTACCATTTTCTCCCTCTCCCTGCATGTCAGATGTCCATAATGTCAAGTTATCTCTCAGCAGCTGCATGATAAGAGTTGAATCCTTGTAGCTTTCTTCACTTAGTGTATCCAGCTCCGCTATCGCATCATCAAAAGCAGCCTTGGCCAATCTGCACGCTCGGTCAGGTGAATTCAAGATCTCGTAGTAAAATACAGAGAAATTCAAGGCCAAGCCTAGCCTTATTGGATGCGTTGGTGGCAATTCATTCATTGCAATATCACTAGCTGCTTTATACGCAACTAAACTGTTCTCTGCAGCTTCTTTTCTGTCATTGCCTGTTGCAAATTCTGCTAGATACCGATGGTAATCTCCCTTCCTTTAAAAAGAAAACAATAAAATAGTTCTAAATGTTGAAAACAACAATGATAAAAAAATGTCAGTTCAGCTACATGACTTAATTCTAGGCTACTGCTAGCCTATGTATTTGCCATGCAAGTTTTGGTAAAAATATGTGTTTTAAAAACATCAGTTCTGTGGCCACACTGACTATTGACTCTAAAAATTTTTTTTAGGAAGACATAGAAAGCTTTTTTGTTTAGCCAAAAAATGCACATACAATTCAAGTGAGGTGTTTAAAAAAAAAAAATTTCAATATTTGTCTCAGAGAATTTTTAATTATTTTCATCGGATTATTACTCATCATAGAAACGAGCCTTTTGAAATACCAATGACAGAAAATTTCAAGACCTGCACGTGTGTTTTCTAAGAAGTTTGTTATTATTTATTTTTTGAGAAGTGCAATTCTCCATCCAAGTAAAGTACTATGGGGGTTTAGTTACTGTACACTGTGCGTGTATCAATACGTATCATTTGAAATACACAAATTGAAAATAATATTGATTCCACCTTCACCAACAGAATGCAAGGCGGATGCCGATTGACTGCCCTGAACCTGAACAGCTGATCAGTTTGCTGATGGCATGGTAGGAAAGATTCATGAATCAGCATTTAGGATACTTGCTAATCAGAATCGATACACAGTATATAAAATATATATCGTGAGAAAATAAAATATTGCAATAACTTAGATTAATCAATGAATCATAACATCCTTAGCCATATAGCTTAATTTTCGGAATAAATTGGGCAAGTTTGCTAAATAAAACCCAACAATACTTATGGTCATCCCTCAAGCCGTCAAAGCTTGTGTCAAGCCTGGTTTACTGTAGTACTCTACTCTTAAAAAGATGTGTAGTAAAATTTGTTAACAAAAAGTCAAATTTGTAGCCAGACATTAGGATCAATGGTAGGGATTATTGAAAGCTATGTTCACAAACACATTAGTTGAGCTAAGAGTGTCTTCACTTCCTTTATTATTGCAGGATAATACAAAACACAATTTAACAAACAGCAAGAGTCCTGAAGTCCTATATCAACCCCTGCCATAAATTAGTTAATTAAACATGACTTTTTGCAGTCACAAATATTTAACAAGGCCTGTCGGCAGTGAAAATAGGCCTCAGCCTCTAATCATAGTTTGAAAGTGAAAATCATTTGGAACAAGGGAACATACAACAAAAGCCCGCCACCATTATTGAAATTGTCCAAGAACTGGTTATCAGCAGCATGGTGATGCAGTACAAAAAATGCTTATTTAGTTGTTAGTAATGGTCTAGCTATCTGGCACGGTTTTCGAGGTAATTCAAAAATAATGGCTGATATAAGCCGCCGCCATAACCTAGTTCTGTCCGAATCTTGCCCAATTTCAAACTCATCCAAGCTATTAGTGAAATGGAAATGGTATAAATTATGGAGCGATACATAAAAAAATGTTGAGTGGATATCGCTAACGAGAAAATTTGTGATCGGAAAAAGTCAAGGTCACAGCAGTCACAGAAAGGTCAAATTAGTCAAGCTTTAGTCATGATTAACCTGTAGCGGGTATGCGAAGTTTAATGTGCATTCCAATTATGCAAAACAGGTTATAGTGCTAAAGTGGCAGACAGACGGACGCGCCTGATGATGACAACGGGCATCTACCAAAATTTTGGCTGAGGCCTAAAAAATCGACAAGCGGAGGCCATTTTAAGTTTCAGTAAAACCAACTGCACATTTCCAGATGGTGGGTTATGTGATTGTATAATTTGTGAAATCAAATGTGTTCAAATTATTTCAGACTTAATTTTTTTCGAGTTCATCCATGGCCTCCATTTTGAATTTCAATAAAACCTTGAAAATATCACCCGCACAACTCTGTATCGTGAGGAATGTGACAGTGAAATGTGAATAATTTCTGACTAATTTTTTGAGTTTTTATGCCCACAAAAAAATGAAGTTGATACGTGGCAGTCATTTTGAATTTCAGTAAAACCTAAAAAAAAACACTTGCACATCTCTCGTGGGGAATTTGATCGTAAATTTTAAAAAATGTTTTTTTAAGTGGTAAAATTTAAATGATTTCCGACTAAGTTTTACAGTTTTTGCTCCCACAAAAAATTTGGAAGTTGACCTCTGGTGGCCATTTTGAATGTTGGTAGCATATTTAAACAAGAGCCGCACCAAACAATTTGCAGAACTTCCGTCATCCCTGTATTAGTTATTTGACATCTGAATCATCATTCAAATCTCATATTATTGTTGAAACAAGAGGCCTGAAGTCCTATATCATCCGCCACCAAATTAGGTTGAGAGTTTTTGTGATCACAAATATTTAAAAAGTCAGCTTGCGGTGGCCATTTTAAACTTCAGTAAAATCACCTGCACATTCACAGATGGTGGGTAATGTGATTGTAAAATGTGAATTATTTCTGACATCAATTTTTAAGTTTTTGCACACACAAAAATTATATGGCGGCAATTTTGAATGTCATAAAAAAAAACCCTAAAAAAATCACCTGCACATCTCCATATATATTGGGCAATGTGATTGTAAATCTTGAAATAATTATTTCTTTTCGAGCTTTTGCGCCCACAAAAAAATGTGGATTTGATCTGTGGTGGCCATTTTAACTTTCAGTAACACCTTGAAAAAAAATCACCTGAACATCTCCATATCGTGGGGAATGTGATTGTAAAATTTGAAAAAAATCCGACTTAGTTTTTGCGCCCACAAAAAAAATCGAAGTGGATCTGTGGCGGCCATTTTGAATTTAAGCAAAACCTTTAAAAAATACCCTGCACATCTCCATATTGTTGGGAATGTAAAATTTGAATAATTTCTGACTTTATATTTTAGACTCCGTGCCCACAAAAAAATTTGGATTTGATCCGTGGCGGCCATTTTGAATTTTAGTAACACCCTGAAAAAATCACCTGCACATCACCATAATGGTGGGATTTCTGACTGAGTTTTGGTGCCCACAAAAAAATTTAGAGTTGACCCATTTTGAATTTTGGTAGCATCTTTAAAAAAATAACTCCCCCTGTTGTTAGGAATGTGATGTTAAAATTCCAAAAAATTGACCAAACTAATATCTTGGGTTTTTGCACCCACAAAAAAATTAAAGTTGATCCGTGGCGGCCATTTTGGATTCCAGTAAAACCTTGAAAAAGTCACCTGCACATCTCTATATTGTGGTAAATGTGATAGTAAAATTTGAATAATTTCTGACTTCAACTAAAAGAGTTTTTGCGCCCACAAAAAATTTTGGAGTTGACCTATGGCAGCCAGTTTGAATTTTGGTAGAATCTTAAAAAATCACTTGCACACCCCCAGGTGGCTAGGAATGTGACCACTAGTTATGGCGTTCACAGAAAACAGTAACGTCTGACGCATGATTGAATCCTGGTGCGACTAAAATGCCACTTCCCCTATGGGCGGTGGATAAAAAGGTTGGAATTGCAGATTCTGTCAGTCCAAATTAAAGTTCAAATTAATTCAGTGGTACCACATGGTGCCAACTCATAAAATCAGCGTTGTAAGGGTCTAGGTTTTTGGGAACATTTTACAGTTCAGGGTAGTAAATGGTTAAAAATTGATGGAATTTTAGTTGTGGTATACCTAAGTTTTTCACCATTAGTAGATTTATTAAAACCATAGCAAGCAAAACGATGTGGTATAAAAACATGTATTTGAATATATCAATACTTTACTTTTTACATAATGAAGGAAACATAAGAAATACTCACATCTTGTAATAGAAGACCTTAGATTCCCCAGTAGTTGCAGAAGTGATAAGATTATTTTCCAACACATTCAGAATGTCATTGCAAATATCCTTTAATTCATTTTCAATCTGAAAACATTCACATGTAGACATATTCACACTTCAGCAAGGCCACAGTTTTTTTATTAATTGGTCCTCAAGAATATTTATTCAAGATTAAGAGCGGACAGGCGTGAAAAAATTACAAATATATTTTTTTTATATTTGATTTTGTATCGATAAACTTACACCAAAAAACTTTTTTTTTTACTCTTTTTATCTAAAAAATGCTTAATTTAAATTATTATTTCAATTTATAGCAATAAATAACGGTCGGGGTATAATAAAATAAAATAAAAATTAATTTTTCATTATCACGACTTGGGGGTCTAGAGAACCAACTTAGTTGAACAGCTCTAGACAAGTCTTTGAAATTTCATGTTTTTTACTAGTCATTAGTCCAGTAACTACCCAACTTCTACTGGACCTTACACATGATTTATATCGGATCACTAAAATAAAAAATGACAAAAACTGTCACATAATACCGGACATGAAAGGAGGCCGATTCGTTGTTTCATTAATCTTCACATTTATTGATAGGTTTGGCTGCAGAGATGCCGAATACCAGTTAATTAAATTTTTAAAAATTTTTAAAAAAAAAGACAAAATGACAGTCATAAAAATTACTAAAGTATGAATGTGCAGCCCAAAAATGTGAATACCAAGTGACTGTATAGGGTCAGACTGTGTTCAAAGCAGACAGACAGGGATTAGCTCACCAGCTCTCTGTATTTACGTATGAGGTCTAGCTTGTCTTCTGGGGTATCTTCCCTCCTTCCACCTCCTCTGCTGTCATCCCGACGGCTTTCCTCCTTTTGCTCTATGCTGCTGATAATCCTCCAGGATGCGCGACGAGCACCAATAACATTTTTATAAGCCACAGAAAGCAAATTTCTTTCCTCCACCGTGAGCTCCACTTCCATTTCCGCCACCTTCTTCATACATGTGACCATTTCTAAGGAAATTGAAATAAAATTGATCAGCTTGCTAGAACAAAACAAGCTCATATATATCAGAAATCAAATAAATATTTTTTTAGGAATAACAGCACTTGTCAAGAGTGCAAAATTTTAAACAAAAATAGGTAAAATTCAACCCACAATGTTGTTCAATATTTTGAAACTTATTTCTAGCCCTGCTTATTAGACTATAGTACTGTAGTATCTTAAAACTTACAGTGTTGCATAAAATTTGCGGTGTGGTTTCCGACTAATTAATATCTGACATGTTTCTGATGAACAACTGATACTAAAAGCCATTATATTACAAAATCAGTCAGTTAGCCATAGATCTTTAAAGCGCAAAATAAAAAACACCACAAAACGGGAAGTGTATCAATTTTTTTTTTAATTCTTTTAAATTAAAAAAAAAAAATCATTTTTTTATATAGAAATAACTGGGCGACTCGCAGCAAATTGCAGTAAAACTGTATTAAAATGACAATAAATAACTATTGACACATCGTCTTCTTCTGAGACTGGCAAGATATTATAGTTTATCTTAGATAAGTATCAGGGGTTTCAGATGTCACAAAATTAACACACAAAACTAGGTGAGATCTCCGGGTTGAAATCAGGGGGCCATCCCACTAAACATCTTAAAATAAAGATCATCTTAACTTTCTCTTATTTGCATTAGAAAAGTTAAGATGATCTTAATTTTTCTAACGCAAATAAGAGAAAGTAAGGATAATCTTAATTTTAAGATTCTTTGTTGGATGTGCCCCAGATTTTATTGTACTGTATTTTTTGGTGTGACACCTGCTACGTTTTACTCCTTGGAAGGCCTGGTGCGGGGTATATAACGAATGCGGGCTATAGATTGTTGAAGTCCAAAATTGTAGGAGGACATTTTTTTGTAATCATGGTTAAATGTCTTCTTATATCGCTCTAAATGCGTTGTTTTTTCTGTAGGCCTACTTTACTGCATCGGCCATGTGGGAACTAGCGGTGGATGGCCACTACACATACACCCCACTATTACAGTTAGCCGCTACTCAGTAATTCCAACATTGCATCAATGAAGGTGTGACATTTTACTGACACGGGCCGCGGTTAACCTGTGAATAATTCACTATCATTTTTGACGGTTGTTATGTGAGCGCAGCGATATCATGTATCTATAAATGGTCTTTGTATTTAGAAACATTCAAAGCCCTGCATTAGAATGATAGAAATGAAAATATGAATATACCGGTAATAAAAAGACCAATGATTTCGCATGACAGACTGAATTTCAAAAGTTCAGGCCCCAAAATGTCATCTGACACGAGGCAGACGAGACGGGTCTATGACATCATCAGCGAGCTGCAGACGTTTGCGCAACGGATCGCGTTAAAGGATCAGTATTAGTCAAGGCCATGCATGCAATACTGTTAAGCATGTTGCGTAGTCATATTTTTTATGAATGTATGTAGTAGCGATGATGTCACTCATAGTAGAAATATGCTAATTAGAAGGATTAGCTGCAGTTGATTCGCTGCCATCACATACATGTACACAATATCGGCAGACCTACGCTGCAAGGACAATGACATCATCAGCGAGCTGCAGACGTTTGCGCAACGGATCGCGTTAAAGGATCAGTATTAGTCAAGGCCATGCATGCAATACTGTTAAGCATGTTGCGTAGTCATATTTTTTATGAATGTATGTAGTAGCGATGATGTCACTCATAGTAGAAATATGCAAATTAGAAGGATTAGCTGCAGTTGATTCGCTGCCATCACATACATGTACACAATATCGGCAGACCTACGCTGCCGTGCAAAGCTAAAATGCAGTATCTGCTTACTTTACAAGTAAGCAGATACTGCCTTTTGGCTTTGCAAAGCAGCGCGAGACTCTTCTCACTGACTTGACAGCACTTGTTCAACTGTGTAGTTGGGCCTGTTTTCAATACCACACATGACGGCAAAGAACAGCTGCTGGTAGACTGCCTTGAATCGTATCGGCCCCTACTATATTTTGATTAAATGGATAAGCTATACTGTATAAATAAAACTGTAAATGACTGTGTAATGAAGCCTCGAGGGATGAATAGGCTATAATTCTGATCCATGAAAAAAATGGTATTTTTTGTATCGCAACTAAATGCAGGGCAATAGGCATTATGCATCGCAATCACTGAAAGTTGAGGAAAGTTTCGCTATGCGACACTGCCCAAATTTTTTGCTGTAATCAGGTTTCGAAAAAGACAAATTATGACAAAATGTCGGTCATTACATTTTTGTCTTTTAAATGCACCTGTTTTTTAATGCCAACGCCATGTTTGACAGGAAAGTGACATCGAGTCAAAGATTTGGTTATTGCCTTCTAAAGATAGTTTTTTATAATCAACTACCCGAAATAATTTACTAGGCTCCGTAATCTATTACAAAAAGTTCTTAACTCCTATTAGGATAAGTATGTAAACTCAGATGTATCACCAGGGTTTGACACAAACTTTTATGAGAAGTGGTCCACAGGACCACCAGCTCAGAGGATCTGGTGGTCCTACAATTTTTTTAGTGGTCCTGACAACACAAAACGTTACAACACTTGCAAGTCTGGAACCAACTTTTTTCACGCTTTATGTGTTTTCACATCGTTTATACTGTAAAACCACTAAAGGCATGACAAGAGAAAGTTTAAGGATGATGCCCGCTTGCGATGTGTTTTCACATCGCTTATTTTGTAAAACTTTAAAAAGTTTAAGGATGATGATCATTAAGGATGATGATCGATCTCAATGTCAATAATTCATGACCCTCATGATTACGAACACGTGTTTTGTTTCGTCAAAAGGGTGGGAGAGGGTACAGTGTTTCTGGTATTATCACGACGATTGTTTACATCATTGGGGCATGTTACGATTCGGATTAGGGCTAGATATTTTGGTGGTCCACAGGACCACTGGATATGAATGTTCTGGTGGTCCAACATAATTGCTGGTAGTCTCAGACCACCGGACCACCATCAGTTGTGAACGCTGATCCCATAGTCAAAGACGTTGCTAGTTAAACCCTTACAAATGCATAAAATTTGCAGCATGTGTGGTTTTCCACTAAGTAATATCTGGCATGTTTTTTCTTCAAAAAAAAAAAAAAAAGATATGATGAACAACTGATACTTGAAGCCATTATATTGCAAAATCAGTCAGTAAGCCATCCCTAAAGCGCAAATAGAAAGGAAGCGAAAAAAAATCATTTTTTTTTTAGAAATTACTGCCCAGGGCGACAGCAGGCTGCGCTTGGTTTATTTTGGTCGACTATTGCAGTGTAAGGGTTAATTAAAATGTCATCGAGAAATCATAGCTTTACAGCACTTCCCTAACGGGTCTCACATTTCCAAACACGAAGGTTCAACACTTCCAAACTCGGCCAATTGACATGTTATATATCTTTGCGGAATATCATGAACATCGCCAAAATACACAGGTAATATTTATGGGATGTTCGTGGCTGGTGTAGAGACAAAAAGAAAGGGATTTTCCTCAGTGTTGATTCTTTCAATAAAACAAATCAACCCTTCATCTAGACCCTCAGCCGCTTGGTCAAATCCATTATAATAAAGGGATGGTTGTTAAAAATTGTGTGAACATTCCGAAATATACACTTACCAGGTTCATGTATCACTTTCAAATGGAGGGTGGAGAAAGATAATGTAGATTTACGATGATATAAGCCTATACAACACAATTTTAAACAAGTTTAAAGCACTTGGCAGGGTTCGTAATAGTGGTTGGACAAAAAAAAAAAATAGTCACAGACAACCAAATATTAATCTTTGGAACACTTTCGTTGTCCGTACGGACAACCAAGTTTATCCCCGCAACAATTTCACCACTGAACACGCTGACATAGGTCACATAGGCCTACGCCAGCTTGGGCCTACGCCGTACCGTGACACGAGGCCTACGGCAGAATAGCGCCCAGAGACAGGGTTAACTTGAATCATGTCCGCTGTTATGTGCGACCGAGTGACTGTTGACAATGCCGTGTGGTAGAAACACAGTATTTAAATTTTAGGACTAAACAGAACAATTAGTTTTCTTGAAAAAAGCTTGACATGTGACACTCGACATTTGCAATGAATCAGTGCTGAGGCCACATGTAAACTTGTATTCATTGATATCCCTACCAGTCTTTCCCAATAAGGTCAAAATTACTTGAAACTTTTACCAGACAAAAAGAAATTTCACCAGACAGCAGGTGGTCAATGGCCGATTCTCACCTTGAGAGACCAAAAAAACAACAAAAAAGCAAACTAACCAAAAAAATAACCGGATTGTAGGTCAGATGTGGCTGGGTATTTTGCCGGACCTACCTATATTTTACCAGACATGTCCGGTCGGTCCGATGTTATTGGGAAAGACTGCGCTATGCCTACACACATTCATCTAATCAGTGGGGAATACCCAGGTTTCCGTTTCCTGGGGCTGTTCCCTTTATCGTCTTCCCTCCCCTTCCCTGTCATTACTTGTGTGTTAGACTTGCAGGTATGTCTTGATATATAACGTTTGATAGGGGCAATCGCAACAAAAAGGAACAGTCATGCATTTGCTGTACTGGTACATTCATATGGTAGGCATGATAGATCGTGAGATACTGATCTGCATTGTCATTCCAACTAGTTTATGCAAATTGTATTTCACTACTTTAAAGCATGGATATAGTTACTATTCCATGTTTATCCTAAATAGGAGTGCCGGTCCAATTGATGCTGATTCAATAGTGGTCTGATGTCGTCTGTATTGAACCAACGCTGGTCCAGTTTCTCACAACAGTGTACTGGTACCAGTAGGTCTATCTATATCAACAGTGCCGCCGTTATTGAGTCAAATATAGAATCAAAGCCACCTTTTGACTTGACTCGTAGGCCTAGTTTGAATACATTAAGCGATCTATATTAGGTTACGAAAATGTTTTACAAGCATATAGGCCTACATAATATTAATTAATGACTAATTAACTGCACAAACAAAAAAATATGTAGTAAAAAATTATCTCGAAGTCTGTTATTGTTAACCCTAGAAATGTCCAAGCCGATTTTGGGATTTTATCGGCTTTATTTAAAATTTGCAATTGTCAAAGCCGATTTTATCGGCTTTATTAAAATGAGGTTGTTTTGAGGCCGTTTTTCCCGCATCTCTCGTCATGTTGACTTCAAATGCATGATGTGTGTCATTATGTAGCCAATATTCTAATTGGCTGGGAGATGGCCTCACGGACCAATCAAGAGATCCTCTTACAATCTGACCTAGTTCGTCATCGCTTCCACTCCAAATGTCAACAAATGACAAGTTGTGTTTCGCTTCAATGTTTAACATCGCCTTTAATTAGGTTCTAATTATTGAATGTTTTTATAAATGTGTCACTTTAAAAATACAAATATGTTGAATCATTTTTTCATATTCATTCACTATAGCAGGGCAAAGCCATGGAATTGCGACATAACAGCTATTTTTTGAAAGCATTCAAACATAAAATTAACTCTTGTTATTAGACAAAAACAAATTCGCACAAAATTTTTTGTATGAAATTATTTATTCTGACTGATATTAATATTATATATTTACAGCGCCACCTGGTGGTAATTTTTTACAATTTTTTCCTACAAATTGATAGGTATTTTCAATGTTGATGAAAAATTATTATCTAAATTATTTTACTTAGTTTAAGGATAATAGGTGATCATGGGAGGGTATGTTTTGATGCTATGCAAAGAAAACAAAAAAATATCTTTAACGTTTGGCTTATTCCGAGATTTAAGTGTCGTGATGTATGCAACATTGCGTACATCACAAAAAAAGGTAATTTAAAAAAATTATTCTACTTTTGAAGATAAATTGAGGGCATTAACTTGATAAAATAGTATATTAGAAAATATATATACTGACAGGATATAGGCTGAAGTGTTTCTAAAGTTCAAAACTAGTGTCACAACGATGTTGCATACATCACGATTGAATATTGCCACCTGGCTACATTCCATGAATAGATTTTTCCACAATATGACCAATAGATAAAACAAGATTCAATGTGTGATTGTATGCATGGATCATATTAGGGGTTTCACTTTTTATTTTATATTGGCAGCCAACACAAAAAAATAAAACTGTCACAATGTTGCATACATCACAATGGTCTTGCCCAGCTATTACTATTTGTTCAACAATCGCGCAATGAATTGCCAACAAATAGGCTTGGCGTAACGGCTCTATATGAATGGGCATGTCGTTAGTTGTTCCCTGGTCTAAACTGTAACTGAAGCCACACCCATGTTTTAAAGTAATGTTGTGTGGCTGGGCACGTCTTAGACTATGCAGGCCTATAATATCCTAATAACATGTTAACATATCACGGCTGGTCAATTAGACATGGCATTGCTGCACTATCATGACTATGCTCTAAACAGGGCTCCAGATAACATGCGTATATGAGTAAAATACGCATGTAAAAACAGCAAATACTCATTGATAGAAAATCTGAGGAGTAATATTACTCATAAAAACTATTAAAATACCCATCAAAGTAAAAAAAAACCCAGAAAAATGAAACGATTGTTGTATTTTTTACGTGAAGAAAACTATGTGACTGTAAGAAAAAAATAAATAAAGAAAAAAATAAAGCTTTCATGTTGTTGTATGAAAAATACTCCTCGTTTATTTTTTATCATATTTCACTCCTCATCACCCATTTCAATGAGTGAAATACTCCTCAAACCAAAAAATTATCTGGAGCTCTGTCTAAATCTTCTTTTCCTGACACATCAAAGCTGACAAAGGTTGAAAACACATAGTCTAGGGTCTTCTTTCTCAGAGATGCTTATTTTATGACATCTTTCAACACCTTATGTCAACAAATGTGATTGACTTCCCCTTAGAGCGACATGTAATTGTATGACAACAAGCCCGTTTTTTGCCGCTTTTTAGCAAATGGCGGCCATTTTGTGCCGCCATCTTGGATTTTTTGCTCAAAATGTGGCATTGCCATAGCAACCATTGCATAGGCAAAGACAAACTAAAATAGAATTTACATTTTTATATAGTTTTAAAAATTTTTTGGCTAGTTACAATATATTAGATCGTGGATTTTTCATGAGAAATAACGTATTCATGAGCTCGCTACTTTCGACACTCCTGTTCTGAACACTAATCAATCTAAAATCCTTAAAATTGATTTTTTTACCCCAAATTTTTTACCCCAAAGCCACTCAGTTTATAACACTGATCATTCCTAGATGTCAAGTACCAGGGTTTCCGCCTTTCATTTTTCATAAAAAAAATGCCTGACATTGTACAGACACAGCTGCCCAAATCTTGGACATAGCTAGGGTTAACGCTGCCAAATTTTAAAGGTCTTAAGACGTGCTAAACAGATAATTGGTCGTCACAGGTTGATAACAATATAGGCCTAGGCACTAAAACTGATCCGTACAGAAAAGTAGTCTGTTGATGGCAAAATATCACTCTCTCCAGGATTGGGCTTAACTAGGAGCTGCCCTCAGCAAGTGTGCGGACAACAAGAAAATCAGGTGGACAACCACATTGAGAATGTGAATTATATCTTTCTAAAAAAATGAATAGTGGGCAATCGGGATCAGCAGAAGGACTTTACAAATTTTGAGCAAAATCGACTAATAAACTGCAGAGATAAAGCGATCAACAAAGCGACATCCATTGCGCAGACATCGTAATTTTGGACATTTCATCGGGTAATCTTATCAGCTCGTGGTTGGCTCTCATTCTAGAAATTTAGATAGTGGGACATTGCTATTAATAGAAGGGCTTTCCAAATTTACAGATTAATTAATAAATCAGCGGCAGATATATCACGACCTACAAAATGACGCCCGGTGCGCAGATATCGTCAATTTCGATTTGTCGCTTGGCATTTAATGGGCAATGTTTATTGGCTCGTAGTTGGCTCATTTCCCCTAGGAGTTACCCCTTACACTGCTGCATAAAATTTGCAGCATGTGTGGTTTCCCACTGAGAATTTACTCGGCGTCTAGAGGCACTATAGTCGCCCACAGCAGGCTGCGCTTGGTTTATTTTGGGCGACTATAGTCGCCCATAGCAGTGTAAGGGTTAAAAAAGTGGGGAATCACATTCAGTAGAAGGGCTTTCCAAATTTACAGCGAAATTAATAAATCAATGGCCGGGATATCGCGATCTACAAAATGCCAGTGTGCTCAATGGGCAAATTGACAATTAGGCCTAAATTTAAAAAAATAAGCTTGTTTCGGATTTCCCGGCCGAGTGGGAATAAATGCTGCGAGTGAAAAACTTTGTTGAACGTTTTTCACAAACAAATATATTTTTGGAGTCTTACCAAACGCGTCCCACCAATATTCCAAAAATACTCGATCAATCGGTTAAAATGCAGCATTTGGGTTTTGTCCTAAACTCAAATTGTCCGAGCATTCCGAATGAAATTTTGCAAAATGGCGCTGGCAGAAATGTCAGTGGTCGCCTTTCGGTGTTTTTGACCAATACCAATGGAAGATCAGACCAGATTACCTAGCTATGGGAACGAACGGGACAAACTAAAATTTCATCCCAATTAAAAAGTGTTTTTTAACACTGTTTATAGTGTTACATTTTGTTGTTGGTTACTTTTTGACATGTACATCTTACAGTAAGATCTACATGTCATTTAGTTGTTTTTTGTTTGAAACATCATTTTTGGGTACGGAACGCAGGATTATATTTGGTAGTGTTCCGTATAAAAATTACGATGTAGGCGCCACGGACATCTCTTTGTCGATCTCCCGGCTGGTTATTTATCATTTCACTTAAAATTTGTAAAGTCCTTCCAGGGTTCCAGATACCCAGTCACCCACTCGCCATTGGCCCCTTGTTTTTGCTGTGTGACATTAAAGGTAGCCCACATTGCAAATATATAAAAGCTAAACTATCCTTTAGAACAAAAAACTTATAATTGTATATTCTTGTATAATCATTGGGATTTATATAAAATCCCTATGGGTTTACAAATATAAAATGCATTGTTAAATGATAACAGATAATCCACTGTTCAGTGTATGAACATAATAAACTAATGACCACTGCACCTGAATTTCTTCTGAATGACATGTTGGTCAGGTTGTCATAGGAGAAATCTACACGATTGAGTGGGCTACTAGAATTTTATGTGGCAATATTAGCCTTTGAGGGGCCCACATGGCTACCAGAGTTTTTGTGGGTATATTGGCCCCTGTCCTTCTTCTGATAACGAGTGAATTTTAGAAAGATAGAATTGGAAATGAGCCAACTACGAACGGAACCAACACATGTTGATCCGTAACAACGTACCAGCCAGATAAGCTGAACGATACTGGTGAGAGCCTTGCATCTAGACAGCCTTCTATTACAGACCGTCGCTGGTCGAACCGTTCCTTTTTTAAAGTGCTCTTCTTCAACATCAGATTCAGAACGGCTTAAAATCGGCCCCTGCCAAAAATGTTTTGGCCACTTTATTAGTCTTCAACCATTTGTGATGACCCGGAACATAGAGGGTGAGATCCTTCTAACTAACTGATGTGGACGCAAGCTTAAAGACTGCAAACTGGCAATGGCAGAAAAAAACGTCTGGAAACCACAATAGTCTATATCTAAACAACGGAATATACTACTGGAATACACACAAGCACTTAGTTCGAATGGGAGATCTTTTTCTATTCGAACACTTACTAATACTAGGTCTAGAATTTATCATGTGTATTCTGGTAAATTCTATATTCAGGGGTTTTATAGGTCAAGGACCAGAAATCACTCAAAAGACAATTACTAAAATACACGGAATTAACATTAAACAGCCTCATTTACGAATAACAGGCTCCTTATCCTATTTAACTCTTCTGAGACTGTCCATATTGATTTTTTTTTAAATATTTTAAGTATTTAATGGTCGTTTATCAGTGATTGATTTCCTCTAACGTTAGGGCAGTCTCGAAAGAGTTAAAAGCAAAAATGTCTAATCTTAAGCCTAGCAAGCTAGCAAATTATCAAAGCCCAGCAACGAGTTGAACAAGTCTAGCCTCTAGGCCTACCTGCCTACTAACTAGGTCAGTCGGACAATAAAATAATGGCCGAATATTTTATTTTCAAGTTCTCAATTATTATATTTATAACTTAAGGTTAAGACTTCGGGGGCCCGTCCAACTAAACATCTTAAAATCATTTTAACTTTCTCTTATTTGCAATAGAAAAGATAAGATGATCTTAAATTTTCTAATGCAAATAAGAGAAAGTTAAGATGATCTTAATTTTAAGATCCTTTGCGGGATGGGCCCCAGGTTATTAAAAGGCCTAGACCCTTGTCTAGTCTTACATTGTCATTGATTGAAATAGGCCTACTGAAAAAGCGTTGCAAATAGATCTAGAAATACTGAAATAGCACAAGTAATAATAGTTAATTAACTAGCCTAACGTCTAAACATGCTAGTGATTAAGGACCTAGCCTAGATCCAGTAATAAAAAAATAATTGGAAAAGTATTATAGACAGGATCAGCAGAAATTATGTGAGACACAGGCCCACTCATGTCTGCATTGGAGGGACACAGTCACCGGATTTGTCACCCCAGCAAAATCTTATCCAGACGGAAAAATATACGTTACATCTTTATATGAAAAATACACCATTAAAAATGGCCTTACCATCATAACGCTCTGCTTGTTCAGCCAATTTAGCTCTATACACTTGATCCTCTCTGTCGCTCATCGTGGATGATCTGTAGCA
Source organism: Flabesymbios commensalis (assembly GCA_964017125.1). Classification (NCBI taxonomy): domain Eukaryota; kingdom Metazoa; phylum Annelida; class Polychaeta; order Terebellida; family Flabelligeridae; genus Flabesymbios; species Flabesymbios commensalis. Next base: position 37,505,703 of record OZ024903.1, read on the forward strand.
GTTGAAGATTAAACTGGATTCTGTCCAAATATCTGCCACAACCGATCCAAGATGGCCGCGCCCGCCAACCTAGGTACTGAATAGCCCCAACAGAAGAAAAATAGTCCTATAGCTGTACATTCTTACGCTTATATATTCATTTATGAATCACGGTTATACAGAAAAATATTACATGTAGTGTTAGCATTTCGTTTTTTTACTCCTTATGAACAATGTCAATGTTATAAATAAAAACATAAAATTATGTGTGTGACTTACGCAGCGAATGTTCGCACTCGTAGAGGTATTCTATTCACAGTATCAGTAGGCTAGATCTATCACCAGATCACTATTTTATTTCACATTTGCAGTTTATCAATAATTTAAGATTTTATTCATACATAGGCCTATAGATGTGTGTAACGTATATCATCCACATGTACAGTGTAACGTTACTAACCGTCTATCTCAATACAGTAAGGAGTGGAGTGGAATTTCGTTACTTTTGGTGTTACTGTTAGGCCTAGATCTACTTATCAAAATGGTATGTACGCGGACTGGCTCTGGTGCGGAATAATATCTTTGACCTGCTTCTAAGCAGGTTCGTCACGTGGGCGATGACGCACTCTCTAGTCAGCTATGTCGTCATGCCAACCACTACTGCCAGTGTGGTGCATATATTATAATCATTGATAGCCCCCAGCAACACCGTTCTATGACTTTGTAGGCAATATGCTTGTATACATGTATGTACAGGGTACCCACCTTTGAATGACTGGGCGCCGAGCCCGGACTGGTTATTACCGTCCATGGATGATTAGGCCTACTGGACTGGTAATAGTCTATGACAGATTTCACTAAATTGTGACCCATTATTTTTTGTGCACCAGCGGCCTTAATTAGGAAGTTGAATAACAGAAACACACACTCTTATTCTATCTTCCTAATTTTTGTAGACTAACGTTACTATTTGAAAGGTTAGATAGGCTACGTCGCAGACATCAAAATACTACAAATCCAAAGTCACAATAACTATCCCAGCAAACACAAAACATTGGCAGAATATAAATGGGGGTCTATAAAGACCTTGGTAAGCACAGCGTCGGCCCAACGTCTTCGCAGTTGGTACAACATTGTACAAATGTTATGCAAATGTTTTGTGTTTGCTGGGATATGGATTGGGTTTATATAGGCCTACTAAATTATAGAGGCAATAGAGTTCGACATTCTGTCATTGACGATTGTTGAAATCATGAAAAAATAAGAGTAATGAAAATGGCGTTGGAACCGTAGGCCGGGAGACCGGGGCACCATGGACATCGGGGCACCATGAATATCTGTCCTTTTGGCTAAGTGCGTTGTCTAATTTTAACAAAAGATCCCTCTATAGGAATTCTTTTAAACTGTTCTATTTCAGCAGAAAAATTGGTGGTGATTCATCAAGGCTTGTGTAAGCTATGGCGAAATATGTGTTTTTGAAGGGTAAAGGTAATTTTTTGTGATAGGCCTACACGAATTTTGGTAATACATTAAAGAGTCCTTGGAACTAAGGTAAAAGAATCACATAGTAGCTAGTGAAAATTGTGTTTTTTCAAGAACCATGGGCGATAATGGGAGATCCTACCGTAAGTTAGTTAAAGCTATAGGGGCCTACACTTATAACAATTGTCATGCTGGGGCACCATGGACGGGGTACAATGGACATGTTTTGGGGCACCATAGGCATAGACGTGTCCATGGTGCCCCATTATTGGCATTAATGTCCATGGTGCCCCGTCCTCAGAGATTTTTTTTTTTTTAATCTCACTAGTCTACCCCCAAAATGAAGTTTTCTACATTTAAATATTACTTTTTTATTTCACTATTAAAAATGTGTTGATTGACACAGGAAGTCCCTCTAACATGCCTGTAGACATGTCCATTGTACCCTACCCCCGTGTCCATGGTGCCCCGAGCTCGGGATTTTTTTTAAATTGATTTTTAAGTAACATCCAACATGGATGCATGTATTGTATTCCAGTCAGACATTAGTTTAGTCCAGTGTTACCTATTGGTCGATAATACGGTAATGTGCTACAAAAATATTTGAAGAAAATCCAAAATGAAAAATACACTGGAGACCCGGAAATCGGACCACCTATGGGACTGACTGAAAGTGGTCCCATTTTGGAATCGGTCCGATTTGTGAAACCAGCCAACTATGAATGGAGAGATACTAGTCAAATTTATAAATATGCCTTGTTACGTATTGATATCAAGGGCGAATATTAAACTGTATTGAATATGACGTCATGATATAATTAAAAAAAACACAATTAAAAAAAGTTGTATTAAATGCATATTAAAATATATAAGGAAAAAACATTATACATATATTTATTTCTGTAAAAAGTATGTAAGCTGAAAATCTATCAGCCGTGAATAACCCTATGACACCCAAAGTCCCTTATTATTACTGTCTATATTGTTTAATATGCTTTAATATAAAATACAGCGAAATTCGCTAGATTCAATTTTATTTAATTGATTTCGAAGTGACATTTATTTATTTATCATATTTCGAAATTTGCTGGTTTAAATTTGTTTTGAAGTGACAATTATCCTGAGAGCTGTATTGACAAATATGATATTTATTAGCAGTGTTCAAATTAGATGTCATGCTTCCAATTTTATAAAAACTCGGGAGTCGTACACGGAGTCATTATGATCAACTTGGAGTAAAAAATTATTTCTTTCATTACGTTCCTAGTGTGATAGTATCGTTTGTTTAGGGTGATCAGGCCATGCAGCTGTGAACGGGAAATCGATCAGCCGTGAATAACCCTATGTAACTTACAGTCCATTAACTGGATATAATTTATACTTTCTCGCGTAAAAATACATCAGATAATTATTCCGTTTAATATGCGTAACTAATACAGAAAATAATGACGGAATTGTTATGTCTTGCTTCACTATATGAATTTACATAGCAATTTGTAAGACTCTTGGGATCGCAAAGGTTTAATCACGCTATACTGGTGAGAATCCCTCTGTACGCTAGGGCCTGTCATATATGACAAGTCAAACTGATAAAAAGCAGCCTAGCGAATTATGATCTTCTCGAATTATTTTGATCATGTTATGATCATGTATCATGTATGATCATGTTATAAATATGATAATCTGTTTGTTTGTATCGCTTGTAATAATTGTTTCCTATTTCAGTATCTATTTATACGCTAGGCCTATCTGTATTTAGACACACATAGCCCTTACATATCCTGCGTAATTAAATGATTGTTGCACGCCGAATGTTTTTGTCAGCTGGTCGAAAATCAAAAGCGCCTTTGTTTAACGTTGTGGTTCCTATAGACCAGTAGCTCAATTATTGCTACAACAATTACAGTGCTAATATAACTTCCTATAATTTACCAAATTATTAAATATAAGGAGTCAACTTAAATTGTGTTGCTTTATTTTAGCAACATACACTTTCCCACTAAGCTGTCATTGTAAGTTCGCGCTCTGTAAATTATTTTGAGCTGTTATAACAAAGAAAGACGGTGGTAGTAGCTAAAACACCGTTGATAATCAACCAGCCGGAGAGGCACGACTCAAGAAAGGGACATGACATGATAAGGCGACTGATTGCAATTTGCACTGATGACAATGTTCAGTGGATCCAGCCAACACTGGACCCTTGCTGGATTCAAGCAGATCTGGTCCCTTTATTAGATCCAACCAGAACTTGGTAAATTATGCTAGTGCTGGTCCCTTAGTGGATCCAGCTACAACTGGTCCCATTAGTGAATCCAGCCGCAGCTGGTCCCTTAATTGATGCATAACTGTAAAAGTGTGAATTATTTTTTTTTGCTGGTCCGATTTTCGTTTCCTTTTATGATTTGGGACTGAAAAAGGGTGATCCGTATTCCGGGATGGTCCGCTTTGTGAGGCGGTCCGATACCGGGTCTCCACTGTAGGTGTTCTTGATGCCCCGGTCTCCCCTACAGGTAACCATGGTACGTTATCGAATAGCTAGCTATTGATTTGTGATACTAGTCTACATGTAGACTATTCAATCAGGCGCGGATCCGGAGGGGGGGGGCACAGGGGGCGCACGCCCACACGTTTTTGCGCCAAATTCAGAGGGGGGCGCAGTGGGCGCACGCCCACCCGTTTTTGCTACAAATTCTTTAAAAAGTCCCTTAAATTGGCCTAAATATGCCAAAAAACTTGCCTCTGAGCCACTTGCGCCCCCTCCTTTTTCAAATCCTGGAATCGCCCCTGTCAATAGGCTATTTTTCTGACATTTTTAGCGTAGAATAGTCGCCGCCTCACTCGAAAAGGTAGGTCTACCCCGGTATCAGATAAGTATGTAGCCTAAAATGGTGCTTGAAAAATGTCAAGACAATTGTTTGAGAATTGACCGAAAATCATTCACCACGGCCACGTCGAATATCCAGGTATGAATTAATCCCACTAGCCTGAGTAGGCCTAGGCCTATAGTCTGGCGGGGGCCAAGCCCAAGGGCAAGAAGTTGAAATTTGGATAGTGATACCTACAGTGCCTACAGTAGAGACCCTGAATCGGACCACCTATGGGACTGACTGAAATGGTTCATGGTTCACACCAAATCAGATGCTGGCCAGCCCTGAGCCAGCATTATTCATAAATTGTGTCGAAAATGATATAGAAATTGAAATAGACGGAATCAAATTATTTATAGAAGACCACTGCTCGGGGTCAATTTGGACTCAGGGACTCTAAGCTAAATTTTGAAATCCATATTCAACAAATTTGTTTCAAAGCCGGAAATCACTTAAAGGGACCCCTTGGGATGAAACATTTTCAATGTTGTCAATTAAAAAAAATTATATGAAGCTATATATAGGCCTATAGCCTACTGATCTTACGGAAAATACGAAATACGAAAAAGTCAAAAAGCAATTTTAAAGCACCGAAAAAGAGTGAAATAGTTGTATTTCCAGGTCGTATTTCCATGTGAAAAAACAAGTCAGCAATATTCAGCACTTTACATCACATATTCCCACGTATCAGACGGTAAGATCAGAGCAGTCGCCGCTATTCGGTGTCTTATAGTCAGGACACAGGAAGACACTTCTGCAGCACTGATTGTCTACCCAACGCCAATCACCTTTTATAAATTGTAAAGACAGAATGGCCATATTTAGAAGTTTTATTTTCTGCCACTTTGAATTTTTTTTCAGTTGTATGGCACTTCTGTGGGAAGACCAGCATCCGAAGAATGGGAAAAATACAGGAGAGAGCCCTACGCTTTGTGTACGGAGATTATGATACAACATACCATGATCTCCTACACAAGGCCAAACTGCCGACCCTGGAACTGGGCAGGGAGAGGAGCATTGCTATTCTCACTTACAAAATTCTCCATGATCAAGCACCGAACTACTTGAAAGATCTGATAAATTGCAATAGAAATTAAAAATTATACTTACCATCATACAAAAGCACTAAACATGGAATAAATTCTTTTTTATATCGGGCCCCACGCATTTGGAACAGTCTTCCTGAAACAACTAGGAATGCTCCCTCCCTCCCCAGTTTCAAGGCTCGTATAAAGGGATGGAATGGGCTACCAGGAAACAGGTGTGGTTGTTGCTCGGGGGACCAGTAGAAAACGGCTTTGATAATCTGATAATTATATATATATATGCTGTGATAACTTATTCTAAGTCTTAAATACTTTAATCTATATATCATGTTTTAATCTACTATATTTTGTAATTATTCAAAGTAAATGCAAATAATGTATAATATTTTATCTACTCATTTAAATTAATTGTTTTACGATAGCTTCCCTTACTATATTTAAACAATGCATGTATAGTTACTTGGATGTCTGTTATTGTTATAATATTGTTCATTTTTACCTTACAAATCGGGAGAATAACCTTTGGCTAATGTTTGTATTTTCACAAAAAACGATTTTATTTGATTTGATTTGAGAGTGGTCCCATTTTGGAATCGGTCCGTTTTGTGAAACCAGCCAATTATGAATGGAGAGATACTAGTCAGTCTGTTTATATAATATGCCTTGTTACGTGTTGATATAAATATGATTAAACTAATGTATTGAATATGACGTCATGATATAATAAAAAACAACACCCAATTAAAAGTTTATTAAATTCATATATAAATATATATATGAACATAGGCCCTATATAGTAGGTAATATTCAAGAGCACTGGCTGTAATATTCTCAATAACAACAGGAATTGGGTAAAATTCGGTTTGTAATAGGCCCTATAGTCGGACATAAACTCGTTAAGTTAAAAAAAAAATTGAAAAAGTAGTCCAATTATGACAAAATGAAATTTTTGGGCTGTTTTTTTTTAAATACAATTACAGTATTTGATTTGTTCGTACGTCCATAAATCACAAGCTATCATGAAAGTAATGTGGGTGCGTGTTGACCATAGTGGTTCTTAGCAAGAGAAAGGGCGATAATAAAGTGATTTATCATTTTCTGGACCCCATTAGGCTTGTTTTTTCTACGGGGGTAATATGAGCATCCTGTTTCAATCTATTATGAGCATGGTGCTCATAATTAATACCCCCATTGCAAGATATCTATAAAAAAAAATTAGTAGCCTATGCTCATAATACCCTGAACATACTATACAGTGAAATGAGAGGAAACCATTCCAACCACTTATATTTTTGAAAAAATATCTCTGCTTTAATGGCAATTGGGTGATATCAAGGGAGCCTACACGAGTGCTACTTTTATATGGTAAACTACTCATAAAATAAACATTTTAGCGAATGTCCTTTTTTATGACAAAGTGCTCATATTACCCCATTGGCAAATGGTAATTAATTACGCATGCTCATATTCCCCCTAAACACATGCTCATATTTGTCACACGCATCCATGGGTAATATGAGCATGTTTTCAAAATTCTGTTTTTTTAAATAATTATTTCATTATATTTGAATTAGGTTAATTAACATTCTGACTTACTGTATAATAGTGTAAACATTCGATCAAAGCAAATTTGAATTTTTCCACTTCAATAATTCGCCCAAAATAGCCAATTAAAGTTAAAGTGCTCATAGTACCCCTCTTTACCCTAAACATATATTTATTTGTAAAAAGTCTTCAAATTGAAAGTCAATCAGTCGTGAATAACCCTATGAAACACTAAGTCCCTCTGTATGACTGTCAATATTGTTTGATATTGCTTTAATATAAAAGATTGCGAAATTCGCTAGCTTCAAATTTTTAAAATTGATTTCGATGTGAAATGTATCCATTTATCATATTTGTCAATACAGCAGTATTGACAAATATAATAGTTATATTAGCGGTGTTCAAATTAGCTGTCACGCTTCTTATTTTATAAAAACTCGGGAGACATACAACTACGATCAACTAAGAGTAAAAAATCTTTCTTTTATCTGTTCATTATGTTCCCAGTGTGATAGTATCGTTTGCTTGTGGTGATCAGGCCATGGCAGCTAGGAACGGGAAATCGATCAGCCGTGGTTAACCCTATGTAACTTACAGTAAATTAACTGGATATAATTTATACTTCCTCACGTTAAAATTCATCTGATAATTATTCCGTTAAATAGTGCAGGGGCATATGTCTTCATGTTTGCACATTATGTTCATTTGTGGCACCACCTTTTTTCTCACTCAGAGAGACATACTGAACAATAAAAACTTTGATGACAATTTTTTAAAGATATTTTTGTCCATTTTTTCCGCATTTTTACATAATGACATGTAAAGTAATCCAGCGCCAATTGTTAATTATATTTGTTTTATACATTTAATAAACCATGTCATGTAGCACCTCGAAATGATCAGTGTGGTCAATGTCTTACAACGGAAGTGTCAGAAAAATGGTGTGGTAAACGGGGGGGGGGGGGGTTCGGGGGCATTCCCCAATTTTTTTTTCTTAGTCATTGATTAACCATGTCATGTGACACATCAATATGATCGGTGTGACTCACGGTATACAATAAAATTAATTCTGTGTCGTAGCAAACATTACCTCACCTTATAATTTGGGACTTAGCGTTGATTACTGTGAAAACGAAATTGGTTTAGCAAGTTGGCAGGTATATTTTATATCAGCGAAACATTCATGATTCAGTATGGTGTTGCTTTTTATTGTACACGTAAGCATGTGTATTTTTTAATTACCCGAGTACGGGTAGCACATTAATTCTAGTCAAGTAGCTCTCCAATACAAACTAGAAAAAAATAGTAGCAAAATATATACAAGACACACATCAGACGAGCTGGTAAAAGTGTGAATTTTTTTTCTTTTGGGGGTGGTCCGTTTTTTTAGTCCTCTTATGATTTGAGACTGAAAAAGGGTGGTCCGTGTCCCGAATCGCGGGTCGGTCCGCTTTCTGAATCTGATAATACATTATGTGAATAGGGACATATTAGGGACTGGCTAAAGGTGGTTCGTATTCCGAGGTGGTCCGCTTTGTGAGGCGGTCCGATACCGGGTCTCCACTGTATATCTCTACTATAGCCTACTCGTGATACAATATAGGTCTAGTCACACTAAACTAGGCCCGTGGCTGATTCTGAGGGTTGTCGTGTTTGAACACATTTTATCGATATTTATATTTATTTCACCACCGTAATATTTGGTGGGTAGGAATTTGACACTTATAGTCTATGGAAAGTACTTTTCATAAAAAATGTCATATATTGGCCCATTCTATGTGACTTTGTTGTTAAATTATGTCCATGACAAGTGCGTTTTTCCCTATGTCAAGCGTTACATCGCCAGACATCACATTTTGAATAAAGGTATCTGTTTACCGCATACTTAGCCGTTTTTCATTAAATGATGTGTAATAATGATCAGAGTTAAATTTAGGACCACAACAGGGATAATCTACTGCTTTTTACATAGTTTTTATGCGCTCTGAACACAAAGGTAACGTAGGGCCTACGTGACCTTCAGTCAAATATGTTTCATCTCCCAAGAAAGTACTCATAATTTTGTGTTATTTTTCTGAAATGAGATAACAGATATAAAAACTTGTACAATGAAGTCTCAAGTTTTATTTCGATGGGAGGCCATCTTTATTACATAAGCCTCGACTCTTCAATAATCATTTGTTTCTGAAGGGATGCAAATCATTTTTAGCATCAAGTACGTTACCACGATATTTAACCACACATCACTATTTCTTACATAAGTCAATTGTTATGCAAGGGTGTGCAAAAGTTACTTAGCGAATGGTTGAAGCAGCCTTGCAGTCAAAATCAAAACATGCTGCCATGTGCGAGATGTCTATGTGGTGAGTTGTGGGTGTCAACAAATCACGTACGTTACCGAAAAAACGTAGGTTTATTTTTTGTTCAAGTTATCCTTGGTATGTCGAAGGTTGGGCGTACAGAGGAAATATCTCAGTTCAAGGTCATACATACTAATGACAGGTATTTTTTTATGAGGCCTGAGCGATAATTGTTGCTTTTATCAAAGGTTAAGTCCAGGAAGGTCAAAAACGTATGTGACTTTTGACCTAACAGAAGAGTCTTGTACGTGATCTTTGACTACTAGCAACGTATGTGATTATTGTCATTTTCAATCAATTGTCTAGAGTAGATGTATAGCTCTGATACTGACGCACATAATCATGTCAACAGTCACGTACTGAGAAAAATCACGTACGTGACTTGTCAAACATCACATACGTACAATACACTCTCTGTTCTATTCGGTAATTTGCTTCCATCTTCACGTGTGTCACCCAGATCAGCTCACTACTGCCAACATTATTATATGAAAACAGACAATATATAGAGGGTATCATATATACTATTCATGTCAAACAAAGTTTACGTCCCACATTTGTGTACAGCTGGGGTAGAGGTGTCAAAGGTATGTTTATCCCCTTAATATCTCGTTCTGTCGACCCTTTTGTGTTAACAAATCACCTACAAAAAAGTATCTACTGAGCTCCACTCCGAGCGAACTGACTTACAACTTCTCAGCTACAAACAACAGATATTGTACAAAAAAAAAAAGAAAAGAAAAAAAAACAGATATTGTACTATCAGGGAATGCAGAAAAAATGTTATATAATGTGTTTTATTTTTTTCTTACCTTGTAACACGGGTGTCTCTAGGCTTATCTTGGGCGTATGAAAATGCTTATATATCTCTTGCAAAAATCATGAAAATGGCGTTGGTAACCCCCGTGGTAACCATATGGTTATTGAATAGCAAGCTATTGTGACACTTTTGGTGTGAATAATAAGGTGGATTAGTAGGCCTATATATGGTCAAGTCCACACCGATAATATGTAGGCCTAGGCCCTATCTAATATAATCTTGTGATACCTTATTGGAGGGTCGGGTCATTGGAAGCAAGAAGATTTTGTCGGCACTATTACTACCGGTAAATAGGATGTTGTAACAATTTGACGGTCACGACAAAGGTAGATTTGCATCTAACTAGGCAGCAAAGCTATTACTAAACTAAAATGCTTTTTCGTGTGTTAGCTGTTTTTTTCTGTTGCATCAGAACACAGAGCAAGCCATTAAAGGTTTCCTGTGACCCATATAGGTCGTATTACAGCGACGGTAATAGGCGAGGCTTGGGAGAGTTGGGCCACTTTTTACATTATGACACCGTATGCTTTTCCCATTTGTCATATTATACAGTTTCCTGTGGTTTTGCGAAGTACAGACCATGCCAAACAATCTGAACTTAATCTTATTTTATATGCTTTATGTTGCATGGGAAAAAAATGCAATTAAAAAAAAATGTTCTCCTGACCCAACTCTCCCAAGGAGTGAGTAGACTTGGGCCATGTTCGGGGAGACTTGGGCCATGCCTGGGAGAGTTGGGTCACATTGAGTATGTCTGTATAGATACGTCAAAATAGACACAACACAAAAATAAAACAAGAACAATTTAATTATGAACATCTTAATCACTATAGTCATGGCTAAAACAAATCATCGTTGCATGGCCCTACTCTCCCACATAGTGGCTCAACTCTCCCTATGTGGTAGAGTTGGGCCATGACCCATTCCCCATGACCATGACCCAACTCTCCCATAGTGTCCCAACTCTCCCACATTTGACTGTCCCAACTCTCCTTATTGCCGCAATTTTTGTTAAAATCTAAATCACAGAATGGCTTTTGACGATATTGATTCCTTAAATACCTTGATGACAGAGGAGTATCATAGGTATATTGCACACCACAAAAGAACATTCTACTATGTACTATTGATATGCTAACAAATTGCTTACATTCGAGTCAGTTATTTACAATTTGTTCAATATAATAGATTTCTTGTCACAAAATTGTCACTGAACATGAGCTCGATAAGCTGGTCACATCAAACAATAAATAATGTATAGTTGCTTCGTTAGACGGCAGCACATGGTCATAATGATTTACGTTACTGTGATATCGGGGGTGGCCCAACTTTCCCTGTGACCCAACTCTCCCAAGTCTCCCCTACTCGTTTTTTTTCAATTATTGCTGGAATCTGTAAGCATTATCCCAGGGCCAGTGACGAATCAACAGCTTTCTCCATTATTTTTCACTGTGTATTATTTAGAGGGTTAAAATAAAATAGAAAGTCCAATAACTTTTGGATAAAATCACACACCATTCTTGCGCTTTTTGTTTGTTTGACAGTCCCTCTTTGCACAATTTGGCACTATTTGTTATCTCCATTTTTTACCCCAAAGGGATTTCGACCCTTCCACCCATTTCCCCGAAATTAATAAATTTGTTTAAGAGAAATTACCATTAATAATCTTTCCTCTTTAAGTGTTGTAAAATGTTCATTCAAGGAAATGCATCAAACATCGCTATGGGAGTTTTTCAGGTTCGTTATGCCTTTTCCTTGGAAAATTTAGGGTCTATCAACGAAACGTTCATCATTTAGAAACCATCAACAATGTACTGTTGAACATAAAACAAGACTAATTAACTCTACAAAAATATTTGTGTTTTGTGTGTATTTGCGACAAAATAATGACTGAAAATGTAGGAAAATTAGTGTTTTTACCATTGATTTCAAAGTATCTACAAGACATGCACATTTTATGGGCATGATTGCTTCCTCTTACCTGAAAACATGGGTATAGACACAAGAATCACGACTCCGAGTTATTAGTCGAGACTCCATTCTGGTAAACTAGAGCCCATGCGGACATCATGGGTAGAATTTGGAGACAGCATCATTCTTATAGAAAATTTTCCGTAGATTTCGGAAATCACTGTCTCCAAGCTGAAATATTGTCCGCTCATAGTTAAATTAACCATTTTCAAAATGGCCGCCAAGAGGTTACCGTACCAAATTTTAATCTTAATAAACTGCCTAAAATTCCATTTAAACCCTCTAATATTACTAATATATGTATGGAAAATTCATTGCCGGCATTATTTTTGCTTTATTACTCTTATAAATTGTCCAAATTCAAAATGGCTGACAAAATGACTGTCAAATCATGTTTTATCATAACCTGCGTATTAGTGCAGCGGATTTAAGTAATATTGTGGGAGAATCGTTCACATTGTTTCAAAAGCACCAAATTTGGTACAGCGCTGCACTAGAGTATACTGATCCATATTGGAAGGGGAACCACCTTGTAGCTGTAATGTAGGAGCTTTGTTCAGGGCATTTCAAACCCCCTTACTTTTTTAATTAATTCAAGTAATTATTTAAAAATATATATGTTTCACCAGAAATGTCCACATAACTGTTTATTACTGCTTTTAGCACATTATTTAATCAAAACAGGGCGGAACCATGGTGCGGGGGGGGACTTTCATCCCCTTTTTCGACATATTATTATAGAAAGTACCCTAAATCGAATAAAATGTTTCAAAATGTGATAAAAGCACCAAATTTTCCACAAAGCTGCGCAATGGTATAATAATCTTTATTGGAAGGGGAGTAACCTAGTAACTGTAGGCTACGCTCAGGGCATTCTCACACTAGTAAGTATTTAAAAAAAATAAGTTTCACCAAAGATATCTACAAACCTGTTTGTTATCGTTTTTAGCATTTTAATTAAAGCAGTGGTGGATCCATTGTTCGTTTTTTCCGACACATTATTATAATAATTACTCTAAATTGAGAAAAATGGTTCAAAATGTGATAATAGCTGCACAAATGTAGGCTACACAAGTCCATACTAGGAGAACCAATTTGTGGCTGTAGTGTAAGAGCTTCCATCAGGCCATTTTTAGCCCCACTTTTTTTCAAACAAATTGAGTAATTAATAAACAAAAAACAAAAATGGTTTTTAATAAAAAACAGAGGCGTATCCGTGAGGGTCTGTTGAGGGGGGGGGGGGGATTGCTCACACATCCATTTTTTGCCAAATTATTGTAAAAAGTGCACTAAACTGGCTTGAATATAGACAAACAAAAATCTTTGGGGCGGCGAATCACCCACGTCACCCACAAAATCTGGACTTACTATTGCATTTAGACACTAAACTAGACCAAATTTTAAAAATAATCTGCTTTTACTTTGATTTCAAAGTATCTACAAGACATGCACATTTTATGGGATGATTGCTTCCTCTCACCCGAAAACATGGGTATAGAGACAAAAATCACGACTCCAAGTTATAAAACGCCTTATAAGTGATTTCTCATATCGCGATGGCGGCTATTTTTAAGTGGCCGAAAAAAGGTAGTCCATCGGGGGGGGGGGGGGGTAGTTCACGGAAACCCTATCTGGCCCATGGACTAAAGCTTCCTTATTTAAAAAGCTACGTTTGTTCTATTACTATTACTAATATTTGTATTGCGCCTAAGCTCAAATGATTCATAAGCGCATGTTCATTCCTGTTGAAAAATATTATTGAAGCTGTTTATATCCTTCTTTAAACAAGTATGTTTTAAGATGTTTCTTGAATGACGAAATAGTGGTGATACATCTGATATCGGCAGGCAAACAGTTCCACAGCCTTGGTGTAGCAGTGACAAATAGTATATGGAATAAGCTCGACATCTAGACCTGATAGTTTTAAAAAATGATAAAGCTGTCAAAATTTGGGGACGTGTACTTCAATATATCCTCTTTAATATTAAAATGGGAGCCCTCTGAAAAAAAATGTGAAAAAAATGTTTTGCTCCGTTTATATTGATGGGGTCTATGAGGTGTAATCGTGGACAACTGTGCACCGCGAAGATGTGGGTGTGGATTGTGTAATTTGTTTGAACAGGGAAATCAATGTTTGTTATCATGGCGATGCGTGAGAGCGATCTACACACTAATTTTGAAAACATCCCCACAAAATGTTAACGACGTATTTAAAAACAAGCTTAAAATGGCTAAATATAGGTGAAATGTTACTGATTCTAAAAAAGATATTTTTGACATGATAAACTGTGGCCAAGCCTCAGCCGAGAGCGCCCATATGAATTACTACACTTATTTGTACCGTCGCAATCAGTGACTCAAACCTTTTGTTTCAGACAATTTGGGCTATACGAAATAGAGTTGGTAAGCTGCATTTTATTGAGCAAATAGATCATTTATAATGATAAAAGTGACAACGCCCGCATACAATTATCTCAATTATCTTTTATAATTTTATTCTAATTTTTTTAATGAAATCGTGTGTGAAAATGGCGAATTAAGCAAAATTGAAGTAAATTATTCTCATATAACTTATATTTATCCATCATGTCACATAGTTCAAATTTGAATAGTTACTACATAAAATCATATCTAGCTTAAATAGAAGCTGGCATACATATTATTTATAATACTCACAAAAAAAAACACGTTTCTTATCGCTTATTTTGTAAAGAGTTTGATATTATCATTACACTGATTAGACACATTTGTAATATTTGTATGCTTAAGAAGGTAAATCGTTCAGACTTAGGCCCTATTGATCAAAGTTTTGACATATTTGGTCCCGTTGTGTGCCTCACTAATACAGATAAACATACATAATACAAAAATATATCAAACAATACCATGTACGTGGCAAAGAAAAAGGGATAGAGAAATCCGTTGTTTTTGGTGATCATGTGGTCAGCTGTTTCACCACAGCCGAGGCATCCATATATATACCCATAATAAGAGGAAAATTGTATTACAATCTTGTTTTGGCACTGTTGTAATTGGTGAATAAAAATATGATTATACCAACTAATCTACCAACTAATAAAATAAAATAATACCTCAAATTTAAAACTGTCTGTATATGTAGGCTGCAAATTATGTCGTTTATGCATAGCTAAATGTATCTTGTATGAAATAAAAGTTTTATCCTGTGTATTTTATGTAATATGAATTGGCTTGATTTATGTAACAATAGGCTTTTGATTTATTTATTAAAGTTGAGAACATGTTGGAAGCCTTGAGTTAATAATGTGTACCTTTTTACATAATTCAGTTCGAAAACCACCTAAATAAAGTAAAGCTTGTACAAAGCGGATTAAATATTTTTCTTGTACTAAAATTGGTTCGGTACGAGCCAATTATCCACCTGCTATGTGATCCAATTTAATTTGCTAATGATAAATGATATATCATTAACATTGTGCTTTATTTTCACAGGTGATATATATAACGGAAATAAATATATACTTGTGTCTCTAATGTTGTTGTGTGCATGGCTGCACATGAAGACAATTTTTTCTTTTTAAATATTAACATTGATTTCCGATAATTAAGAATTTTGATATGGTATAACTGTTAGTCAATAATTATTATAATATGTGTTACCCAATTGACACGAAATGACACAACTTTCATTGATTGTTAGTTAATTGGAAAGTGATATAACATATATATTAAAACAAAACCACAAATAAAATGTCACTCTGTAGCTCAAACTGGGATTAAAAAACACGTCTGGAAGCAATGATATCAGTTTAAACAGTGTGTGTGATAATGATGATAACTTAAGAATTCGGCAACCACAAAGTACCATATCCAGTACGCGCTGTAGAACATGTCAAGTATGAATACTTTATACTTGACATGATGATACATCGAGATACATTATTGCAATTTATAGTATATTTGAATTTTAGAATAATTATAAGTCAGGTATGCGTTTGCATTTTTTTTTATGATTCTCAAATGACTTGGATCGTTGTTAACATTTGAGTTAAATATGTGTATTTATTGAGCTTATCATGTTTAAAAAAATATTATGTGTTTTTTTAACAATAAAATCGACGCATTGCCAATAGCTGGCTCACTGTAAACCGTGACAATGACGAAGTACTGAAGAGGTATTGTTAAAACATTTTCACCTCAGTACGCATCTTCTCTTTGGGGATTAGATTTGTTGCGTTAGACAGGCGTATACATATAGCGAGATTTGACAAACCATCATGCTCATAGAATGATCCGTATATATGATAAGTGAGTATTTTATTATTTGTTAAATTTTCCTATATATTTGCCATATAAACTATAATTTGAATGTGTCACACTAATCCAACTTTAAAATTGACCATATTTTGATTATAATTGGACAAGAACAGAAGATGGTTTATTGTATGATTTAAATTGGTATTTGATATTATTTGATAATTGTGTCCGTAAATATAACAATATTACTACAAACGGTTTTCTCTGTGCCAGATTGAAAATCAAAGGCGGTTCCAGGACAGTCAAGGATGCGAAGGCTGATTTTGACTGAATAAACAGAACTGTCAACATGGCTCTAATTTGGGCCAAATATTTCATTTTTAGACATATAAAACACATATACGTATTCCTTCTAATTGGTTAATGTAAACATAGTAAATGTGGGCCTCAAATAACCGAATAATATGGTTAAAGCGTTTGATTATAAACATCAATTTGGTCATTGCAGCACAATTATATGTATTGTGTTATATATTTTTTTGCTGATATTATAGTTTTGGCGCCTATTGTGTAAATAAAAATGAAGAAAACAAGTTTATTTGACACAATATTTTATTGTCTCATGCAAGTTAAGTCCACATCTAGAATTTGCAAGGGAAGGGACATAGCTGTAATTTTAACTGAAAAAAGGGGGGCAGAGAACTTTTTTTTAAATTTAAATTAGGATTATTTTATTTTATATTCCGGAACGCAATAAGTTGGCTTCCTCTTGATAAGTCCAATAATTCAACATACATTGTTTTCGTTACAATTAAAGTCGATTGTGGTATTTTTTAGAAATTGAAAAAACAAAAACATTAAACATGAAATTTAAAAATCGCAAAAAATTTCCTCGTGGGCTCCCATCTTAAACTGATATAACATTATCATACCTATACTGTGTCAAAATTTCAGAGCTTTATCACTATTTTAAACTATTTTTAGCTTATTACACCCACTAAAAGGCACGATCGCCGGCTGCCGCTCTGGAACATGGCTACTTCAGCATAATTGCATTGCTCCTCGACTGTAGTTCACGTCGCAAGGTGTGCTGCTCGACCAGTAGGTGGGGGGAGCTTTGCCGTGAATTGCCAGGAATGTTAGTATTAGTATTTTAAAAATAACCCGCTGTGGTACTTTTAACCAATGCAGCTGCATCAAAACAGGCGATATGTGTTCCTGCCGTGGTGTACAGGTGATGAGGCGTGCAGCAGCATTCTGTATACGTTGTAGTCGTCCAAGTCGACAGCACAAGCGCCTGAACAAGGAGTTGTGTGGCAGTAAGGCTGAGACAACAAGTTTATTCAATCGAATATGACGCCAATGTGACGGTCTGATCCTGAAGGTGAAACACTTGAATCACCGATAGTAATGGTGTCAATGGACACTTTATCCACATGTTCTGCTATAGCTATATATATGCCTAGACATATATTCAGTTAATTTAGTCGTTTAAATGACATTTTTATGCATATGATTAAATATGCAAATGAGGTAATTTACATATTTTATCAGATGTACCGTGTTAATATCACGCTTTATTTGTTATATCAACAAGTTCTTGAAATACAATACAGAATGCCCAGAATGTGTTTTTTGACGAGCTATGTTTTTTTCTTGTTTTTTTTCGTCGCACTCAATATATATTTTTTTTAAATAGGTCGTCGCCCTCATTAACTTTTCTAGAAATTTGTCCAATGTTTTTTTTATTTCGTTGCCCCCAATAACTGTAACGTACGTACATCAGCTTTTTGAATTTTGGGCAAAGTAGGCCTGTGGTGCTTGTAACAGCTAGAATCTCGATCTCGACCAACCCCAGTGGGGCCGAGTGGATCTGTGCGAGATCAGGACTGACAAGTCCTACTCCTGCCAGGACCAGGAGGGCTGGGTATTTATTTTCGTGTATTATTATACTATGTGAAATATATGTATGTACTGGTCACTTTAATAAACAATTACTTACTTACCGCCGCTTTCTGTGGCCTCCCGTCATCTCTTGACCATTCAGATCCTGGCAAGCAAACCGATCGCACGCGTCGAGTGGGTCGCTCAAAGGAGCGAGAAGTTAGCCATGTTGGTCTGATCTTTACCCTCCCCCCCCCCCCCCCTCACACTGGGGACGACGGACTGCCGTGTCTGTCTCACCCCGACCCCCTAACATCAACAGTTATTGGTGACCTCCAACGTGATCTGAACTGCATCTTACCGGTCAATCACCAGATTGGTACTGCAAAAAATAGAAGCTTAATTTTTTTTTTAGAGGAACAAAAATGACGCATCATTTTTTTCAAGTTACGTAAAGATTTTGTGTCAGAATGTACAAATAGGTCCATTAGGTCAGTTAGAAACGTTGTGCGGCGAGAAGTACACGTGTCTTTCTCTTCTAGAGCGTAAGAAATCATAATTCCAGTGCGAAAGTACTGAGTCTTGAGAGTTTCCTAGATTCAATCGACAAATTTTAGACAAATTAGTCTCTAACTCCCCAAATTATTTTAAATTCGAAAATTTCTTTTTTTTTGTTCCACCACTGTAGGCGAAGGAAATATTTTCAAGTTTTTACAAAAAACGGCTAACCAAAATATTCGGGTGGCACGATTTAATGAGAATTTTTCCACTAAATTTTCCATTTTTTTTAATCAAATTTCTGACGTCAGAATTGATAAAATATCACCTCAAACCACACAATTTTTAATAGGTTTTGTGGCGACGTAAAATTGTCAGCCTAAATGTATGAATAAAAGGTCCTAATGTTCTGTTAAAAAATATTTTTGTTTCCACAGTAGGTCACACACCCCAAACTACAAAATATAATCATATTTTTCTTTCAGAGAAGCGGTCTACTATACTAATACTGTGTGTTGGTGGGTCAGTTTTTCGCTAGAGCGACATACTCGAGCGGACACGCCGTTTTCCCTAATTTAGCTACTGAGGACATGGCCACGTGCGAATCCCGCCATCCCGTCATGCATCAGGCGAAACAGCCGATACTCACAGCTCATTAAATATTCACATAAATTTGGCAGACCACAAACCTTCCACGGGAAAAGACTCACAATGCAATTCTGGAGAAATTCCAGCCACGTGCTCGGGCAGCCATGACAACTATTGAGATCGAATATAATTTAAAAAAAATATAAAAAATAATTGCAAATATAAATTAATAATCGCGCTTTGTGTAAATACACAGTTAGATTATTTTACAATTATTTTAATAAAAGATTGTTTATTTTTCCCCACTTAAAACCTGTGACGTGTGCACACAACACTGTCATTATTGGGATCAGTGAGTGCAGCTGTCAGCCAGATTAGTGATTTATGTTAATGAGCTATCACACCGCTACGCTGGCACAGTACGAGTGAAACTTCCACAAGAAACGATGCCACCATACACCCAGCACACTCAAACGACACCGCGATAAGGCACAGACGAGTGCTATTCCGAAACAATACGAAGCGAAATGACTTTGCTGTAATTGTTAATTTTTCTGAAAGAAAAAAAAGAAAACATTTTTTTTACTTTTTGGCGGAAAAATTCGCAATTAAATTGTATTCTATATAGTCTAGTCCTAATAAACTTCTGTCAGTCAAATAATACATTTTCAAAATTGTATTTAAAAAAACTCAGGTCAAACTGTAATAAAATTACTACAGCTCGACCTATTAACACGAAAGTGATTTAGAAGAAAGAAATTTTGACAAATTTTTGCTTTTAGCAATAAATGGCATGACAGTTGTGTGAACTTAACTTTATAAATGTTGTTTTTCGATTTCAGATAAAAAATATTTTCGGATTACTAATCATATACACCATTTTAGCTCAGAATAGTACCCCAACGATAATAATTGGCATTTTGTACATTATATCTGTTGACCCAGATTCTTACGTTTTATATGAATTATGTATAAGAAATTATTACACACTTGCTACACTAGGGAAGCGTAGTAAATAAGCAGAATTGACATTACAGATATTTGAGCTCAACAATCCCACTAATCTAGGCCTTCACTTCATTTTCCCATTCCACTTCATGTGCTCCTAACTTAGACAATCAGCAATCTTCCTACATCAAGAATTAAATAAACGATGCGATGCACATCAATTCCGCTCACGGCGAGGAGTGAAGATCCGCACATCCTCAGACGAACAAGTATAACTGTCATGGCTAAATAGCATGTCATTTCAAACACACTTAGATCATACCTAGTTAGCCTTATAGGCTCGCAGACTAAGTGCTTCAATATATAGATACATTTCAAAAACTGAAACTACAAAATGGCCGGAAAAGGCGATAGTAAGGGATTTGGATTGACACCACCACAGCATAACGGCGCTCGCCAGAAAGATTCTTATTATCCTCTCAGTGACGATAATACGTCAATGCTCAAAGATACGGAGGCGGAGTACAATAGGGTGAAATCTGATTCTTCAAGAAGCCCATCTCCGGCTTATCATCGGTCGTGAAGGCGATCAAAAAACTTACTTTTAAAATAGCAACATTTTAACCAGCTGACGTCGAACTCTGGTTCAACCAAATCGAAACACAGTTGGATTTACATGATATAGCTGCGACGAACGTTATCGGCTGACTTGTGCTGCTTTATCAGGTGAGGTCTACTGTATTTCGTCGCGGTCGATCTTACGTGCAGGGTGGACCCTTTGAGGTTGAATTCTCCCAGTAGCGGGTAAGAAAAATGTTGCCAACACTGATCATGTGGTTGATATGGCGGTTTTATTCTCAAAACACATGGTCCATTCATAGTACCAGTCAGGCGCGGATCCATAGGTGGGGGCGCAGGGGCGCACGCCTACCCCTTTTTGCACCAAATTCTTGAAAAAGTCCCCCAAATTGTCCAAAAAAAATTTGCACCCCCTCCTTTTTAAAATCCTGGATCCGCCCCTGCCAGTACGACAACAAGAACAGAAGAAAAACAACCCCCCCCCCCCCCCCACCATATCCAATATAGATGTACGCCATCCACATGCAACATCACAGACTGGCACTCGGCAATCCAACCTTAAACATGATAACAGTCATGATAAACACGACCAACACGTGACCAACCCGCGCAATGCGCTCAAGCAGCACAAGATATGTATCCAGGTCTAAATCATGCGTTCAAATGACATAAATGACGTCATCAAATCGAGCAGACCACTGTGACAACACCCTGTTATGTAATCACCCGTCAAACACAGGGCATGGACAACTTGTTTTTTTTTAATTCTGGGCCAGTATTGTAGACCGTAGACCAGCAATAACGCAATATTTGGTCAGTACCTCTTACTGGGCAAGTGCAGTGATCACTGTGAACACAATGATTAACACGACACGTTATGGCCCTCCCGAATAACACAATATGTTGTGTCAATGCTGGTTTAAAGCTGGATGCGCTTCACTGCACTACAGGAGATGTCACTGGGCCTTGTCGCCAATCAGCAGGTGTGATAAGAAGCCGATATCACTTCCATTGACTTTTTAAGTGCGAAAGGCTGATATCTTGTGGTATGTAGCCACACGCTAAAAAATCCTTATTACTTTATATCCACTAAGAATAAACATAGATTACTAAATAAAAACCGCTACATAAATAGACCGGATTCACATAAAATAATTAAATAGATGTAAAACAATTATTCAACAGGTCTAGTGAAAGTCATAAATGATAACTCATTTGTTATGACAGTATCACATTTTTTATAGAATTATTTGTATATGTTTCCCAGTGTATGCGCTGTGAGTTATTTAATAACTTCACAGTTTTATTTTGAGTATAATTTAAACTCATGTGATATGTTTTGTCATGTGGAAAACCAAGGATATACCAAATAACTTAACAGCGAGAGGAGGGTTAATTTACTGTGATTACTGGTGTGCTCGGTGAAGTGACCACACGGCTCACACCCTACGAATAACATTTTACACGCTACGTCATTACTAAATTCACATGCATTAGTAGTACCGGTATTTTGTATTCCTTTATGAAAAATTATAGCAAGTATTAGGATTTGATTATTATTTTTTCAATTCGAGTTTAACAAGCTTTCATAAAAAGCAGAATATGACATATCTTAGGAACTAGAAAGTAGCGAGGGGATTAGACAATAATCTCAGGTGCCTTATGACGCATTGAAGGCTATGGCTAAAAAAACGGTGATAATTAATTCAGTTCATTGGAGCTATCACTTGCATTGCTGCTTAGCTATAATCCTTGCTGAATATATTCCTTCTTTCACAGTATCACACATATTAATTTTTTTTTTAACTTCTTGCAAATAGAAGTTCGATTGAAAAAAAAATTTCTTTATTAAATTAATAATTTATTAAGCCTGCCAATAATATATTGTGTATACATATTATTAAACATAATGTTGATACGCTTAGCTAATACCACCGTTCTTTCTAATTTCTAGTAATGTGTTTGTATAACAATACCACATTCCATTGCCACCGCTAAACTAGCATTAGATGCTACGCTAACGCTGATTCAACGTTGGCCAGGTACCTTCTGCGCTGACCCAACATCAAACCAACGTTTGAGGAAATGCGTATGTCAGTTGAGAAGGTCAGCGCCTGTCGCGTAACCTATAGCTGTTGCCTGTTGCCGTAATTGGCATTGCGTAAGAGGGTGTGGTGACAGTAATACTTGTGATAACGATGGATGAGGGGAGTCGTTGATTTTACGGCTGAGTAAGCACTATTGAAATGTAATATTTCACTGTTATGCCTACAAAAATAAAAAATATACAAATATTATTTATCTATTTATATTATTATTTTTAATTCTAGTTGATTGTAATAGTTAGATTGTTTTTTGTCAACTTGAATTGCAATAATGACAGGGCCTAGCGTACAGAAGGATTATCATCCATCTAGTGTGATTACACCTTTGCGATCCCAAAAGACATACTGTTATGCAAAATCATATAGTAAGACAAAGTATAACAACTACATCACCGATTCCCGTATTAGTTTCGCCTATTTAACAGAATAATTAGAGTTTGCGCGACAGCGATAAGCTTGTGAAATAGTACTGAAGATAAACATTATTGTATTAAGCATGATATTGATTTTTTTTATGCCCAGTAAATTCGCATGGTCAGCTTTGTGAACAAAATGTATTTGAATTATTTGATCAAATACATCAAATACAGGGATCAAATACAAATACAAATACAGGCCTCTTCAAAAAGTCAAATACAAATACAAATACACTAAATTCAAATACGCAAATACAAATACAAATACGTATTTGACCCCATCCCTGACCTGCACGTTAGTATCAATTGACAACGTACGGGCCTACACCCTTCCTCGTCTCCAGAAAGTATACTTTCTCCTGAAATATAAGCGTCGGCCATTAGGCCTACACTACCATCTATTGCTGTCACACTACTTACATCAGAGAATGTCTCACCAGATACTGACTCATTGGTATTATTGGTCGCAACATCGCAAGGACCCTGAGACGGCACCCTACTGCCAACATTCACCTTGAGATCTACGGTATTTGCGAAGTAGACATTGCGTCATTTGTATTGCGTGTGCTGAGCCCTAGAGGAGCGCGCAGCGCGAGGGCTGACGCGAGATTATGCACTAGTTCTGGTATAAACCTTATAGTGCCTCTCTCTTTTCACCTGGTGAGGTAGGTGATTGTACAAGCATTGGCAAGAAGTCCAGGAGACAAGGAACCAGGGAAGAGGCGACCAGCCACCAGAGTAAGGGCAAGGACTGACCCTTTGAAATGTGCTCTGCTTTCTGAGCAGTGTGTTTGAAACCACCATCATGAACCGTCATCGTTAGCCAACCATCCGTGTCCGCCGTGCCATCACCTAAGCTAGCAATGTAATGATAGAGAGCTCATTGCTTAAGACCAGAATCCGTCTCCTTCAGTGCTATGATTGAAAGCCCTCTGCCTTATGTGTCTCACAAAACGGCTCCTTTCAGAGCCCCTGCTCTTTGTGGGAACAGGAGTTCAGGAGTTCAACCGATATCCGTCAACCGTCAACCGTGTTCTTGTCTCATGCAGTGAAGTGATAGGGAACTCCCTGCTTTTGGTATGTCACACAGAACGGCGCCCCCAGAGCCCCTGTTCTATGTGGGAACAGGAGCTCAACCGTTATCCGTCAATCGTCAACCGTCAACCGTCAACCGTGTTTAAGCGTCAGCCTGGATTGCAGCCAGCAATTGATCCAGAATTGTATTAGAGCCTGATCGTTTTTGAACGATCTCATGATTCAACACCAGATCCTTGAAACACTGTGTGTTTTCAAGTGATCTAAATGTCTTAACCGCCAGTGCTGTAATCCTAGTTTTGATCATAGGGACGTTAGTGAGGTCATGCAGATCTATTGTTCTCATTCTGTCCAGGTAGGTTACACCAAGTGCTAGTCTCAGGCACTTGTTTTGAAAGATCTGCATTTCCTTCACTTGTGATTCCCTTAAAGCTCCAGTTATCAGTGAACCATATTCAAGGACAGGGCGTATAAAGCACTTGTAGGCTTTTAAGATGGTATATGGTCTGGCGCCCCAGTTTGTCCCTTTGAGCAACTTCAACAGGTTCAGTCGCCTGTAGACCTTTGTCATTAGGTCTTTCATATGGTCTTTGAAGCTAAGCCTTCGATCAAAGTGCTGAGCCCTGCTCTGACTTGATTCACTTATAGTGCCGAGGAGACAGCTAATGGTGGCTGAACGCTCCCAAGCAAACACGACACGTCGACTTAATGTTAAAACAATGTTGGGCCGACGTCGTCGTAGACGTTGGGCCAATATTGGACAACATTGGGTCGACGTGTGGTGTTTGCTGGGTAGGCTTTGCTGGAACATTGTCTTGATCATCTGAAACACTGGGCATCAGCAAAAATCCGATAGGCAATAGATTTATTACGATGGAGTGTATGTAACCTATACTACCCGTTCCACCTGTAGGCCTAGTATCATTTTCAGTGGCATTATACGCATGAACTAAAGGTGATACATGAGATTTACAATCTTTTTTCTATTGTGGTTCTAAAGTACCTGACATTGCAAGCAAAGTGTGATCATAGCGTTCTACAACGCCGTGTAAAACTGAAAAAGTGTGGTCGTTGATCTGGATAAGCCAGTCATAGTACACAATTCAGATATGATATTGCCTACGAAGCTAGCCCCAATGTCACTGTGAAGACGTCTCGGAAGACCGTAATGAATTAGATAATGGTTGAATAGAGCATTAGCTGTTGTTTTAGCTGTTTGGTCTTTCTTAGGTACCGCTTGAGCATACTTCGTAAAATGGTCAATAATGATTAGTATATTTGCGTAACCACCTTTAGAAGTCTTGAGTGACAAATAGTCCATACATACCAGTCCCATTGGTTCACATGTAGCAATTGGAATTAACGGTGCTCTCATCTAAACTACATGGTGACATACGTAAAATGCAGCGTCGACATCGTTTTACCCATTCACATGCGTCAGTACTCATACGCGGCCAGTAAAATCTTTGACATACCAGATCAAGTGTTCGATCCCTACCCAAATGACCCATATCATCATGAAATCCTCCCAGCACATCATTGGGATATAATTTAGGTAGAACCAACTGATACCGTACATCATTGTCAGCATTGGATAAAATTCCACGTTTGATCCTGAATTGGTCTAACAGATATACAAACCGCTTAGACTACGCATCAAGTGCTTTTATATCTTGTTTTTACCATTACTTACTGCTTTATGGACGGCTCCAACTATAGAATCGTCTTTCAGAAAGCGTCTCCAGTTTCTAACACATGACACCTTGTCTTCAGCTTCTGAAATATTATCTACTACATTAAAAGACATGCAACATGATTCTGCCCAGGTACCTGCAATTAAAGCGGTGCATATCGCTTGTAGTACGTCTTTACATACCTTGTGAAATTCTTCACATGCCGGTAACCTAGATAAGCCATCTGCGTCTCCATTTCTCTTACCAGGCCTATACTTTGTTGTGTAGTTGTAAGCAGAAAGTGCAGCAAGCCAACGATGACCTGTGGCATCTAATCGAGCAGTGTTGAGAACATAGGTTAGCGGATTATTATCCGTAATCACTTCAAAATCATGTCCATAAAGATAATCATGATATTTTTCAGTTACCGTCCATTTCTGAGCTAAAAATTCTACCTTGTGAGCGAGATACTTTTTTTCGGCAGAATTTAAGCTATGACTCCGGTAGGCAATTGGTCGAATCTTACCTTTTTGTTCTTGGCACAGTACTGCTCCAAGACCGCAACTGGAACCATCAGTATGCAATATAAATGGAATAATTTAATCTGGATACGCCAGAGCGTCGGAAGACATTAAACATTGCTTCAATGTATCAAATACCTACCATAGACTTTTTACTTTGCTTTCCACTGTCACTAACGAGCAAATGACAGAGTGGCTTTGCCTTCTAAGAAAAATTATGTACAAAGCGTCGATAGTAGCCAGCGAAACCTAGAAAAGCGCTTACCTCTCTAATATTAGTAGGTACTGGCCAATCTCTCACCTTTATCATTCCGTCAGCAGTTACTACATGACCACAAAAAAAACACGCTCCCTGAAAAATATGCATTTACTAGGATTTAGCTTCAGATTGTGTAAGACAAGTTTATCAAATGTATGCCTTAACCTCAGCAACTGTTCTTCAAAATCTTTTGACGGTACCATAATGTCATCAAAAAATGAAAATTCGATGGTCTAAAACAATAGTGGGTCAAGTCGACTTGACAGCAAAATATGTGTTCATCGTTTTGCTTAGAACTACAGTCTGCTAAATCCACTTATCAGCATGTAGACTTGGACTTACACTGATGAAACACACAGCGATTGAAATTAGTAGATCAAGTGAAGTTAGCACTGAAGTTAGAGTATTTTTTACCTTCCAAAACGATTGCAAAATTGGGATGAACAAGACACCAAGTTGACTTAGCTCATGACTATACAGAGGTTGTTCCTAGATCAACAATGAACTAAGTACAGGCACTTCTTCTGTGTTGTTTCCGCAAGTCTTAGAATGACAATGCGCTAAGGGCACTTGCATCTTTTTTTTGTCCCAGAAACAGAGCCCATGAGTATGTAATAACAGAACAACAATGTGTCAAGTCGACTTGGTCCTGTGTTGGAAAGATATCATGCTGATATGTGCTCCTTTTCACGAGAATAACAATGTGCTAAGTCGACTTGGTCCGTTTTTAAATCTGAATTTGGACTAAAGTCAATACAGTTGACTTAGCTGATTGTTATTTTAAAGGCCAAAAATGTCACTTAGCACACTATTGTTTTAACCCATCGAATTATTCTTTCATGTGTATTTCAGCCATTACTCTTTCCATTAAATGTTAAAAACACGCAGGTGCGTTTGTTAAGCCAAAAGGCATTACCTCAAATTGATAGAATCCCAGTGGGCCTGTGGGGCCCAGCGACCGGTTTCCTCTCGGCCGCCAAGACCAGGTAGAAGTGGGAATTGACGACTTGCTGCATCCCGCCTGGTCTCGTCGCCAGGTGTTCTTGCCGGCTTTTCCCCCACCTACGACTCAACCAGCGAAGCGCCCAGAATAAATGTTCTCATTTGGTCCGTAAATATCCTAATGTCAAGACCGTAGGTCAGAAATATCCAAATATAATTTCATTTTTATTTCAGGGGAGCAGAATTGTCATACTATGTGTTGGTAAGAAGCCGCCATTAGGGGCAGCACGGTTTCCCTATCATTTAGCTCATCTGGTCACCGAGGCCGCACGTGTTTTCCACCCATCCGGCATGCATTGCGCACATCACCCCATCAGCACAGCTCATTTATATACACATAAATTAACGCGGCCATATTTTTTCCACGTCAGATATGGAATTTCACCGGCACGTATAGAGGCCACACGACTGGACAAGACGATGGGGAATAGTAAGTAGACATATTCACACACTGATAAAATTTTGTCATCCACGGAAATTTACTACTACATATTTTTTGTTTTTCAAAATATTGCTACTAAGCATCAATAAATTTATATCGCGCATTGTGTTTTAACACAAATTGATTTTTTTAGAAACATCCTAAATTAGGAATTTTTTTCCGCGATAAGGGAAACTGCGCCGTCTGCAGTGTTGATTGGTATACCAGCACGTGTGATTTACTGACATTGCAGGCGGTCGTCTGAAGGTGAGATATGTTATTGAGCTGTCGACGCACATTCACAACCGCACACAACAGAGGCTTACGCAATATGAGCCAAATCGTCATGATATACGATGCAAAGCGATTGCTTTTGGTAATGTTGAATACTCCTCAAACTGAATATATATATAAAAATATGTCTTCTTATTGTGAAATATTTGTAGTCGAATTGCATACTATGCAATCTTTGTAGATTACTGTAATTCAGATATCCAATTTTCTAAATAAAATTTTCACAAATTGAATCGAACTGTAAACAAATAATACAGTCAGACATAGACTGTCATCAGAATATTTTTTTTCAAATATAAACAGAATTCGAATAATTTACACGTTAAGAACAAAAGTGGTGTTACTTAGTCTATATCTATCATTATTGTTTTTCGACTTCCGCAGAAAATACTTCAGCGCAGGTCAAATAACTAAACATATACTGCCCTCTAGCAACAGGACATGATGGCCGAAATTGACTGGTATGGTTAATATGCATACCATTTCAAACACACTTGAGTATTGCCCAGTAGCCAATAGGCCTGCAGACTCAAGTGCTTCACTTCTAAATAGTTTCAAACTTAAGGATTTCAAAATGGCTGACAAAGGCAGTAGTGAAGGTTTCGTTTTAACACCTCCAGACCATCAAGGGTTTCCTCACAGTGACGACAACACATGTGTGTTAAAAAATCCAGAGGCAGAATATAACTGAGCCAAATAAGATTTTTTTAAGATTGCTCGAGATAATCGACGAAAAAGCTAACTTTCCAGGAGCGAGTCGTCTCGAAGCCCATCGCCAGTTTACCGTTGGTCATCCCGACGTTCTCGCAATCTTTTAAAATTTAAGATAGCGATATTCTACCCTACAGATGTTGAAGTGTGGTTTAACCAGATTGAAACACAATTTGATCTTCATGACTTCACAGACGACAAACGCTACAGATTGACCTGTGCTGCCCTACCAGGCGAGGTAGCATCTGATGCAAGAGACGTTTTGTTACAACCTTTCCTAGCGCATAAGTACGCAAATCTCAAGAGAATTTTGATTGAGCGCAGAAGGCTAACCACGCCAGAACGAGTCAACAAAGTGATTTTCGGGCGAGAAGTAAGGGTCAGACATTCCATCTCGGTTTCTCAAAAGACAGCTGGATTCGGAACGTTGGCAGTTGTCGGAAGGCCGTGATACGCCAGGCCTTTATTCGGCAGATGCCAGTTTCAATCAGGGTCTATTTGGCAGCTCAGCCCAATAGTGTGTCGCTAGAAGATTTGGCTATTTTGGCCGACCGCGCTTTGGCATCAGAGAACGACGTGCAAGAAAGTAAACATGGGGTTGCTGAGATTAAAGTGAGTGAAAGTGCTAAACTCGATGGACTTTTAGAAGATCTTTCTCGTCTGCTAAAGAAACTTGAGACGTCTGCAGTAAAGAAGAAACATTATGGCCATAAGCAGCCAGCTGAAAATCGTGAAAATAAACAATCGGTTTTACCTAATGTACAGGCCAAACCTTTTCTACCTAATGTCTCTCAAGATGATACACAGGGTGTTTTTCCCGTGGCTCAACAAGTTTGTGGTCCTAACGCTTCACCGCCGAATATACAGCAAAATAATGCTTCTAAACCAACCGATATAAACAATGCACAGGTTTGCTACTACTACCAAACTTTCGGTGATAACGTGCGCTTGTGCAGTGAACCTTGTTATTACTACGAAATGATATGTAGCGACTATTGCGTCATATCCCTCTAAGCTATTGTACGTAGCGGACAAACGAAATAAATATAACTATTTGATTGACACGGGAGCTGCAGTCAGTGTTTTACCTAAATCTTGCGCTAACGGGACAGAGGACACTAGTAGTTCACCCCTCGTCACAGCTAACAATACCACTATCAAAACCTACGGTACTTGTAATGAGAGTCATCGACGGCGAGTTATAAAAATCCTTATGAAAAGCAAGGTGGAGACGGTCACTGTTGACCGCGTTAAACTGGCGCACTTCAAGCGCGAGCCTGAACCAGGTACAACTACACAACAACAATCATAGCCTAAATCTACAACTCCAAAGCCTGGTGGGATCACTTGCAAACCACGAAAGGTATGAGAACAATCCAGTAGCATTACTACGCCAAAGTCTCTTAAGCCTAGAGTGGATAAGAATATGAGTACTCAAACACGGTCTTCGACACTTGGAATTGGTAAGAGTCTGGAGTCAGTGCATAACTGTCTTAGATAGTGCGTGCGTTAGGTTGTCTAAAATCTATAAGGAAAACGCAGCATACCGTTTTTGTTTCCCACTAACACCACAGCTCATGCGAAAGGACTAGCGGACGTCTGAATGATGCCTTGATCAGATGACTGTTTGAAGTGATCTTGACTTCCTCATACATTGCCAGTGGTAAACGTCTATGGCGCTGTTTGAAAGGAGTATGGTATAAAAGATCAATTTTAGGTTTAATAGCATCAGTATGACCGATATCAAACTCACCTTCAGAAAATATATCTCTGTATTCACTAAGCAAAAATCTGACCTGAGACCACTGTTCTTCCGATAGAGACGTGGTAGATAAATCGAGCTGTGAAATAAATGATTCATCATTCATCTCAAGACTATTTGACTTACCATCTATTTGTACTTGCTGCAACTCGCATGATATCTGTTTCGGTTGCACAACAACAGTCATGGCAGTGGGGTTATTTATTTCAACTAGAACAAAGGTACAATTACTTTCATAATGCAATAGTGGCTTCATGTGTTTTCCCACATAACTAATCTGGAAATTCCACAGTATAATTAGGGCGAATTTCTCCAGAATCTGCTGTGTGCCCCATCACAACAGATCTTAACCGTTTAAATGAGGTTTAGGCTTGCAATCCCGTTTAACATGCCCAAATTCATTGCACTTATAACATCGACCTTTAAAACCGGTACCTGTGTCATCAGCTTTCTCGGAGATTGAAAACTTAACTGTAGTCTTTTTAATCACCTGATTAGGAGAATCATTTTTCTCTTCCTCCTCTCTCCTGACAGCCTTAGGTAAATCATCAAATTCAATTTAAAAAAAGCTAAACGAATGCCCCAACTGGCAACGTCCTCCTGAGAGCGTTGCTCGGCAGAATAGAACTGTTTCAGACTCAGACTTTTTTATTTGTCACACAACAAAAACAAACGTACATATGTAAACCAAATAAGATGACAAAAATACATTATGATATATGTTGTAAGGATCAGGAGACCTACATTAAGATCAATGTTGATCGTTATCATGCAGGCCACCAGTAAGAAAAAAAATAACAAGGATCATCGCGCAATACATTAGAGGACACATCCGATCTCCACAGAGAGGTGATGTCACCGACCACATATAGCGCTATGACATACCATGTAGCCGCGTAAAATCAGCACAGAATATAACTTCAAATAATAGAGCTGCACTGCCCTGTAAAGCCAAAAGGCAGTATCCGCTTACTTTGGAAGTAAGCAGGCACCGCCCATTGGCCCCACACAGCAGTGCAGGTAAATATTAATATCTTTATTGTTAAACAAGAAAGAGGAAGAGAAAGGGAGTATGACAAAAACATTAGTCATGTCTACTGTTTGCGTTATGACAAAACCTCTTTTAAAGTACATTAAAGATTAACAATCAAATAATTATGTAACCTGGCAGGCAAGAAGGTACCTCCCCGCGGCTATATTGAAATTAATAATGACGCCATTTATAATGTGTATAAATTACAACTCCTGAGTAACTATGTGTTAAAAATTTATCTTTGACAAGGGGCGGTAATGACTTAATACATTTTGGGATACCGTTCAAGATACATTTAGTAGCAAATTCATGTTTAACGGTTATTATATTCAAGTCATCGATATTTCTAATGTTGTATCTTTGCAATTGTCTGTCAAAATTTATCCTAGGAAATACTTTTGTAAATTTTGACTAATGTTCTTATAGTAAAATTTAATTTGACACAATTTAAACATATCCGTTACTTTTAGAAGATTTAAACTTTTAATTATAGGTTCAGAATGAGTTAAATATCTGCTTAATGTGATAGATTTAATCGCTCTTTTCTTACCTGCGTAATTTTATCATGCTGGTGACCCCAAATTAAAATACCATAATTAATATGCGAAAGGATTAATGTTTGATATAGTTGAATTATTATAATCTTAGGTACATATAATTTTATTCTGTGGATAATGCCAATTACTTTTGTTATCTTACAAGCAATCTTTTCTATGTGATCATTCCCGGTAAAATTTCGGCTTATTTTAAATCCTAAGAAAGTTACAATTTTTGCACAGTTTATTCTGGTATCTTGGGCGGGGGCCCTGGGGTAGTGGTTAGCACCGCTGCCTTTCGCGCTAGAGTTCAGGTTTCGGTTCCCAGTCTCGGCGGTTTGAAAAAAACAAAAAATGTTTCTTCCCCATCCATGTGTAAAACTTAGTATTGTGGGGAGCCTCCGTGACCGAGAAGTAGCGTGCTCAGCCTCAGACCGCCAGGGCTCGAATTTCGAATCCTGTGTCTGGAGGACAATGTCATCTGATTCATCTCACTATCCTCAGGGGGTTCTCCTGGCTCAGTTTAGACTATATATGCACAAAGGTGGCCTAAATCCCGATTAATTTCATTTTTATTCCAGTATCTTCTATTGGCTGATAAAAAACAAAAAAATTCACCAAAGAATTTGGATATATCCACGTTTTTTGATTTGATTACGCAAAATTTAAAGATGGTTTGTTTAGTTTGAGCCATTATGTAATTTTTCCTAACTCTTCATTCATTATTTTCTCAAATTCTGTATCATGGATATCAATTGTAGTAATTAAAGTAGTAGGCCTATCATCCGGAAACAAAATAAATTAAAAAAAATACTAGAGTTAATAATGTCATAAACATAAATTATAAAAAGCAATGGCCCGAAAATTTACCCACCTTTAATTAGCTGTTGTCCTCTTGAAACAACGCCAAAACTCCCATCTAAGCTATACCTTGCAGTAATCGTCAGGCTGCTTCAGTTATGGTTTCTAATGTGTGCTTCTTCTCTTTCACCAGGCATTGCAATTTCTGTCGCCAAATGTGAAAGCTTACTTCACTTTTAACATTATTTTTCCCTGAAAAAATGGAAGCTGTGGAGAATGTTAGTAGAACCTGCACTGGTTGTTGGCTAGCAGACGCACCATCTCCATTAGGATTAGTATAATTTGACTTACACCAGATTGCACAAAACCTTTCGATTGAACATATCAAACCATCCAGTTATCATGATTATCAATTTCCTCTTTATTGTGAACCTTTGGTCTCGCACCCATACCCTGCAGCATCTCGACCATCTCTGTGCTGCTTGACATATCCGCTTTGTCATCAGACATTGTGCTAATCAATTAATATTTATATACCGGTATATATATACAACAAATAATCAGACAAATAATATGTTGCAATGACAGCTAGGATTTTTTAATTATTATTGTCATTTTTTGTAGAATTATTTGGAAAATATCAGGGACCAAATCAATACTTCACCCGCCCTATAACGAAGAACCAACACTATTATCAGCAACTATACCACTGTGCACAGTCACACACACGCAATAAAAGACTGTCACAGACACAGACAATCCTGAAATAAATTACAGCCAGTATTCCATTCTAATAAGATAAGTGGTGAACGACAGATTAGTAAAAAAAAAATTACTCGATAGTGTCAAAATGTATGTATCCGAAATTAAATATATTTTAGACAAATTTTAATAGTTACTAGTATTTGTGATTTCAATTAAAAATTGTTCTGTTTCAACATGGTCAATTGAACAATGTTACATTTCTTAATTTTTTTTATTAAATTTGATACTCGTTACTAAATGGTGTCATGTTTAAATGTTATGTTGAACATTAAAATACTATATTACCCTTTCAATATTGAGAAATTAGCTAACGGCAACAATTCACTAACTGCAATGAAAATGTTCACAATTGTACACCCATATTATGTCTACACAGCGCGTGTCACAAATTAACATAGGTACAAGTCATAAAATCCACGATACAAATTTAAAAAATCTTTTTCAATGTATATGAACCAACATGCAAATGTTCAGTATAGCAGGGGTTCACTCTACCTCCTGTCAAAAACTGGCGATGCGGCCATGCGTGCCTTCCACCAGCTGATCAGTAACAAGCTATTGTCCACTTTCAAAGTCAGTATTAAATTCAATGACAAGCTCACATTAACTAAAATACTAAATTTTCCTTTCAATGTTAAGAAATTAGCGAACGGCAACAATTCACCAGCTGCAATGTTCACAATTGTACACCCATATTATGTCTACACAGCGCGTGTCACAAATTAACATAGGTCTACAAGTCATAGAATCCACGGTACAAATTAAAAAAAAAAATCAATGTAGGGGTCTATATGAATCAACATGCAAATGTTCAGTATAGCAGTTCGAAGTTTACTCTACCTCCTGTCCAAAACAAGCGATGCGGCCATGCGTGACTTCCACCAGCTGATCAGGAACAAGCCATTGTCCACCTTCTAGGTAATTAGTGTTAAATTCAATGAAAAGCTCACATTAACACACCGCAGCCAAGGGCGTGCCTCCTATGCGAAAAAATGAATGGCTACTCACAAACGGTAAGTTGTAAAGTACGTGTTCATTCAAAGCACACTACGGTTGTTAAAGTCAAGTTAAATCGCCTGAAGCTGGCGATTTCTCCCTGCAACAAAGCTGAAAACAAAACTGCCTGATAACTCTCACGTGTAGAGAAACAAAATATCAACAGGCAGAAATTCCACAGAATGTCACTCCTTGTCTAGATCACCACAAACGACATCAGAATTACACTTGGGCGTCATTTTCGTCGCAGTCGATCGATCCGACGTGCAGGGTGGACCCTTTGAGGTCCAGCCCTCTTAGTAGCGGATAAGATAAATGTCGCCAACACTGATGTGGTTGATATGGTGGTTTTATTCTCAAAACACATGGTCAATTCATAGTAGGCCTAACAAGAACAGAAGAAAAACAAGAACCCCCAATATATCTAATATGGATGTACGCCACCCACATGCAACATCACGGTCTGGCACTCGGCAATCCGACCTTAAACATGATAACAGTCATGATGAACACGACCAACATGTGTCCAACCCGCGCAATGCGCTCAAGCAGCACAAGAGATGTGTGCAGGTCTAAATCATGCGTTCAAATGACAGAATAGACGATACTGAAGTTCAACCTCACGTTACAAAAATAGTTCCAGATATTAAAATAGTACCACCTTATTGCGCGTTAAAATCGAATACATGCAATTTTAACAGTGGGATAGTTGCTCCAATAATGCCGGTCACAGTACCCTGTGGCACACCAGATCCTACATGAGCAGTACAGGTAATCGAAATGCTACCATCTACTACCGGTACTACTTTTTGTCTCCCAGTGGTGAGAAAATTTTGAAGCCAAAGTATTGTGGGTCCCCCAATTCCGTGATGATCACGTTTGTGGGGTAAACGTTGGTGGAGAACTACATCGAAAGCCTTACTATAAGCTAAAACAATTCAATCGTTTGAATTTGGTCCTCACAATTTTGAACCAGATCTTCATTGGTCAATAGTAATTGGCTTTCGCATGGAAAAAGTTTATCCAGTGTAGCTATTTTAATTCAACAAAAAGATCAGCGCTTCTGATGTTGTAGTCATAATAATTTTTATCAATAATAATAAGGGAAGCTCTTTTTTGTAATTTTTCAAGATTGTACAAAAGAGTTTGTGAACATTTTGTCAATATAATGCAACAATACCGCGTAATTTAAGTGTGATAGTATATATAGGCCTAACTGTTGTAGAGCAGCTTTCTAGAATCAATAGGTAAAAGTTTGTAACAATTTTGTTATAATCAATTTCAATATGTATACATTCCACGTACGACATACATGGGCGGGGGCCCTAGGGTAGTGGTTACCACCACTGCCTTTCACGCCAGAGTCCGGGGTTAGGTTCCCGGTCGCGGCGGTTTGAAAAAAACAAAAAATGTTTCTTCCCCATCCACGTGTGAAAGTCAGTATTGTGGGGAGCCTCCGTGACCGAGAGGTAGCGTGCTCGGCCTCAGACCGCCAGTGTTCGAATTTCGAATCCTATGTCTGGAGGACAGTGTCATCTCAATCATCTCACCATCATCACGAGGTTCTCCTGGCCCAGTTTAGCCTATATGTGTACAAAGGTGGCCTAAAGCCCGATTCATTTCATTTTTTACAACAAAGCATCATCAAAGTGAACTCCTAAAATCTTAGTTGTGGAAACACAAGTTATAACAGCGTCATCATTTATCTAAATCAATTGTACAATCAACATTCTGAAGTTTTTGTCTACTGGCTACAATTAATAATCATGGAACAATATTTTGGCAAATTAGTACCACATATTTTTGGCTTTAGCTTACATCATTCGTCACCATTTTTGTTTCACTACTGAGATTTGATTCAATAAGTTTTACTTATCACACATAGGGATCAGGGTGCATATTACAAAGAGTCCTAACTTTGATCCTATCTCAACTTTCTCTTATTTCCATTACAAAAAGTTAGGAGATCCTAACTTTTTGTAATGGAAATAAGAGAAAGTTGAGATAGGATCAAAGTTAGGATTCTTTGTAATATGCACCCAGGCTGGGGTGCATATTACAAAGAATAGAGTTACATCGTCAGCATATATATAACTTATTCTGTATTTGATAAAAATAGAGGTATGGGGTTGTCGGAATAACGGACCTGACCCTCTCTGATTCCCAAATATTACATTGACAATATTATCTGCAAACTGAAAGATCCATAAAATATACACAGACCAGCGCATTCTGTTAGACGGCGTGACGTCACAGGTGGGTGAAAAAAGGGAAAACCATGCTGCATGTAAAAAAAACTTGTGGTACAAAATATCATTTCAGCTTTTAAATCAACGTTCGGTAGACTCTAATTTTAATATTGCTATTTCAGTGAAATGCAGAAATAAATATTTAATAAGCCTGAACATTGCAATGTTTGACCATGTTGACACACTGCATGTTTAAAATTGTAAAAATAGTAAATAGCACATTACCACATGAACTAATGTAGTAGTGTGATGGAATACAAAATATATATTAAAGGTTAAAGATTGCATGTTGCCATATCAAATATTTCATGACACCACGTTGAATTTTGTCGTCTATCGCCTTCCATAATCCATGACACAGAAAGTCTACCTGATGCTCTGAGTCTGACTTGATTGATTGATTGCTGTGATTTTTTCTGTCATTATCGCTCACTGAGTGACTGTCAGTGTCACTCACTCCCTGTCACTGGTCAGTGTCACTGAACATGCTGAAATAAAAGTGTAAGTAAATGTTTGTCAGCAATTAACGCCGCCTAAATTATGTAAATGGAAGCGTAGACCTACTTACTAGTCTAAGTACTAACGGCGGAAAAAGTACTTTGTAAGTTTGTGTCGCTGCGGACGATAATAAAGGTTTTAGCCATTCACTGCACTGACACAGAGGCTCAGGGGCCGTATTCTCGTACAATAATAGTTAAGATAAAATCTTATCTTAAATCAAGTTCAGATTGTCGTAGCTAAGTAAGATCTTAGTTTGCTATTGTCGAACGAGTTACACTTAACCTTAGCTAAGTCTAAGAATAAGATCTTAACTCCCTGTGTTTTACTAAAAATCAGCTAAATTCCCTTGTGACGGTCTACAAAAAATAAAAAAATGAGGAAAAAAAATGAGGAAAAAATTGAGCCCTGACGGGACCCAAACCTTGTACTTCTGACTTATCAGTCAACAACTCCACCATTAATTTAGACCACAGCGTCAGCGTCATATACTTAAAAATGGGCCTACTAATGAGTGTGTAGACTACCAGACAAAAAATGCCACATCACAAAGGCTACATTATGGATAGTCTATGGATATGGGGGGGGGGATGGATCCGATCAACACGGAAGCGTGATGTTGTCCCGACGCCCATTTTTCATGATAATATTAATAAATAATTCATAGACTATGGAAAACATTCCGCAAGTCAACTTGGCATAAAGTATGACGTCACAAGCATAAATGCCATTGTACATGTTGTAGGTTAGGCTGGTATAGTTCGTCGTAGAAGTTACGACAGGTCGGGAGCTGTCGTAACTTTAAGATTAAAGTTACGCTCAGTCGCATCTCAAAAATTTTGAGAATAGCACTTACACTTAATCTTAAACTTAAGATCTTAATATTTGAGATAATCGTAAATACTACGATTATCTCAAATATTAAGATCTTAACTCTTTCGAGAATATGGCCCCTGAGCTGCGGACGACAGGCGCAGAGTCCATGAAGTTCAGTATCACTATCGCAGTCAGTGACTGCAATGACATAGTCGTCAGTGTCACTGTCAGTGACACTGTCACTAAGTGACAGTCATGATTCACTATCATGTATGCCTATAATTGATTTTTAATTTTAATATTACACACTTATTTATAGACTGACTATACTCGCCTTCAAATTAAAATTGATTAGGCTCACCAGGATCGCATGATTTTCGGCGATTTCTCCGTCAATTTTGAACCGATTTCCTTGAAATTTTGCAAAAGTCATTTTCTATTAAATTATATTTAATATTTCAAAAGTTAGACCATTTGCCATGTGATAAAATTCCAGAATTAGTTTAATGGGGTTATAGAGGGACGTCGTAATTTTAATTTACTACATGTCAAATGGTCTAGCTTTTGAAATACGATATATAATTTTACGAAATTTTCAGGGCTGTTAGGATTTGTGTAGAAAATGGCCTTTGCAAAATTTAAAGGAAATCAGTTTATAGTTGACGGAGAAATCGCTGAAAATCATGCGATCCTGGTTAATTTGACAGCGAGTATATAGCCTGGGCCACATTCAACCAGTAGCGCATGCTTTTCGTTGATTTCCTAATATGCCTGAGAATTTCGTAAAATTATATTCAGTATTTTAAAAGTTAGATCATTTGACATGTAGTAAATTGAATTTATGACGTCCCTCTTTAAAGGGTGTAACCATGATACCCCGAAAAAGACTGAAAAAGACTAGAAAAAGACTTTATTTTCAACCAAATTCTGTTTATATGTTACTATAATCCTATTTTATATATTAGTATGTGTTCCAAACATGTATTTGCAAGTTTATTTTATGTGAATGATCGTAATACAGCCTACAGTAGCCTAGTTTGTAGTGTTCCGGTTTTACTGTCTTTTGGCACTAATGCGCCACCTGGTGAACTCAACGTTATATCTCTACTAGGCCTCTCAGCAAACAAGATACACGAATACATGTTGGTTCAAGGCTGGGCCAGAGTCGTAGACGGTAGGACAACATTGAACCAACAATGGGTGAATGTCTCGTGTTTGCTGGGCTATTTGTAGGCTAATTGAATTCATTAATTATTGTAGGCCCTATTTATTTTGTGATTGGTCATATATTGTATGTGTAGATATATTATAAATCACCGCATTGGTATCTGGGTGCCATGTCAATGTACAATGTCAGTACATATTAGGATCACTTTGGGGTGCGCCCTCGCGTCATTGACGCAATAACATTTCAAATGCCGCATCACTGTCACGTCTAGTGTGCCCTAGGAGCGCATTGCCCTTGCTTAAAGTGGATTTGACCATTGGGAGTTTTTGCAAATTTTGACGATGTTTATCAGGCCGCTACTCGCTCATTTCTAATTCGATTTTTCTAAAATTTGGGCTCCGCAGCAATCAATATTATTATGACAACAATTTTCAGAAAAATCGATGCATATAAGGCCGGGATATCGCGCTTGCAAAAGTGACGCATTTTGCTCGCGGGGTCGCAATTTTCGTCTCACGGCACAGTTTTTTTACGCGGAGATACCGATCTTCCACTTAAGCGCGCATCCAGAGTTTTCAAGATATGGCCCTGAAATAAATTACAACTTTTAGCACAACACCTGATCTTCAATATGGTTTTTTACTTTTTTTCGTGCGACTAGAAAAAGTTGATTTAATGTTTTATCAAATACCTTGATCACACTTTGAATATAGTTACGTTTAAATCTGAGAAAAAAGTCAAATGGCATCTGTAAGTTCAGATTATTGTGAACACATTGGTATGTTTTTTATTGTTGTCCAACGAAGTCTTCCCATGCCACCGACGATGTTTGTTATAAGCCTAGTCTAGAGGGCAAGCATGACCGAGATGACACTGCTGAGAAATTGAAAGCCCAATGACCCATGACCTGACCGAGATTCACTTTGAAAAATTACCCCACCCTCTCCCCCACAAAATCATCATCTCGACAATCGGGATTTGGTGATAGTCACCTAATTATGGATAAATACTAAATCTAAGCAGACTGCACTGAAGAAATGATTGGTCCTGACAAACAGTAAAGATAATTAAAATTGTACCCCACCCCCTCCCCCACAAAATCATTATCTTGACAATTAGGATTTGATAATAGTCTTAAGCTATATAGACATATTGTAGTAGGCATATGAGCTAAAATGCTGAATCTAAAACAGACTATGCTAAAGAAATGATTAGTCTTGACAACCAGGATAGATAATTAGGAATTTACCCCACCCCCTACTCCACAAAATCATCACTCACAGTGTGTCAGTGCGTCATTGTTCATCTCTGAGCCTGGAGATCAATGTTAAAAAGAATCGTTAGTTAACTTACAGTGTACACCATAATGATAAACAAAAGGGTGAAACTCCCCTCCCCCAAATTAATAATTCAAGAATGATATATAGTCTGAAGCAATTTGTATTTTAAAAAACACCAACTCGGTACCGAGTACGAAAACTGCATGGGCACATCAATGTCCAAAAAGGCACATAACATTTTGACTGAATGTGCCCCAAGGGCACACTTTTGGGGAGGGCCAGAGTAATCCCTGTGTGACATTGTCAATGATTGAATGAATGTCATTGACAGACACTCAGTCTCAGACTCACAGTCATACTATCATGTCATTAGCTAGGTACGTCATCTAGGAAGAGTTTTTTCAGGATTTATGTGAATTTGTGAGACACTGCAATAAAAATACATATTTTTCTCTGTTTGTTTGTTCTTTTTGCTCACTATTACTGGTAGAAATGAAGCCACCTTCGTAGAATTAATGAGTTATTTGTTTCGAATGGCACTTTTATCACCTGTTCTAGGGATTCCCATCATTAGATTTCTCGCAATTACGAAAAATGATGCCAGCTCTCGCCTTTAATTTCTTGATAGCCGCAACCAATGCTTGAAGAGGTAAGTGGAACAGGCATGATGTGGCCCCTTCTGATCATTTTTTTACACATGTGCCATTTTTTTTAATTTTTGTAAGAAAATACGAAAAATGAAAATAGACTACGGTATGTCCACTGCCATATGAGGAAGTTCTGGAAGACATCATTAAGACTGTTTGGACAGAAGAATGTGGGAATCTCAAAGAAATGAGATGCCTGGGGAAGGCTGCAATAGTTTGCCCATGGTAAAACCTGGGTGAAGTTTTGTTTGCCTACCCTGCACTTCCTCATGGGGCGCACCTAGGGTAAAAATGGAAGTTTCATGGCTATAAGGATGAGAATCCATCAAAATTTTTCTTCTTCCATGACCCTCTCGTGGACTTCAAGTGTCTGGGTGATGTTTTGGATTCTGTTACCCCCATAACAATTTGCAATATTTTGGTGCCATCTTTTGGACGTTTTTATAATTTAGCTCAGATTTTGATCTAGCACAGCATTTTTCTTGCTCAGTGAAGACTGTGGAATGTGGTCAAATATTTCTTTTAGCATGTCGGCAGTTACGAAAAAAGGCTTAGTATAATTTTATTGGACAATTTTAAAATTTATTGAATCTGCCCACACTAGCCCACACTGTTAGAGTAGAATAGACTATATTTAATTTAGGTACCGGTACATCACAAAAGGTGTTTTTTTATGTTTTCATGTTTTTTCAGGATTTATGTGAATTTGTGAGACACTGCAATAAAATACATATTTTTCTCTGTTTGTTTGCTCTTTTTGTTCACTCTTTCTTACTGGTAGAAATGAAGCCATTATTGTAGAATTAAAAACATTGTTTGTTTTGAATGGCACTTTTATCACCTTTTCCGGGGATTCCCATCATTAGATTTCTAGCAATTAAAGAAAAATGGTGCCAGCTCTCGCCTTTATTCCATAATTGTTGCAACAAGTGCTTGAAGTGGTAAGTGGAACAGGCATGCTGTGGCCCCTTCTGATAATTTTTTTTACGCTGGTGCCATTTAAAAAAAAAAAAATTGTAAAGAAATGCAAAAAATGAAAATAGACTATGTCCACTGCCCTATGAGGAAGTTCTGGAGGCCATCATTAAGGCCGTTTCGACAGAACAATGTGGGAATCTCTAAGAATTGAGATACCCGGGGAAGCCTGCACTAGTTCGCCTTTGGTAAAACCTGGGTGACGTTTTGTTTGCCGACCATACGCTTTCTTATGGGGCGCACCAAGGGTAAAAATAGAAGTTTCTTAGCCATAAGAATTGACATACCCGGCCCAAAAGGGCGCACACTATTTGCCCAGGGTGAAACGTGGGTTAGTTCAACTGCTTCTTTACAGTAATGTACATGGCTTTTTGTTCAGCTTAAAAACAAAACAAAAACATGTGAAAGGCTATTTTGCGGCTTTTGCTTGGTAAGTCTAAGAAATTTATTTTTAGGCTTGATTAAAAAATTGTCTCAACTTAAAATGTTGTATTGCTGGCAGTATATGTATGATTGAACTTTAAAAAAAAAACATGCAAAATTATTAAAGATTAAACAGTTTTTGTAAACTATTGACTTCTTCTGAATATACATTTTCAATTATTCTAATTTATTTTCATTTTTCCAAAAATAAAGCTATGTTTCCATGTGTCCGTATTCCAGCCGTATCCGTATTCTGTCCGTATCCGTATTCCGTCTGTATTCTTTTTTTTTACCTATTTCCATATGCACGTATTCTGTCCATACAAAATCCCACTCTTTCAGTTGGTGCCAATTCAGGCGGCGACTCAAATAAAAAGAAGGAAGAACTTTTATTGTTTGTGCAATGTAAAAGCGATTCCTTTGGTGTCTTCGTATATTTCAAAGACCAATAAATATCTGAGAGTAACCTCATAAATAAACTCCACCTGTTTTCTGTTTTGACTGTAGTAGTAGTAGTAAATCATTGCTTCACGTCACTTTTCGGCACAAATGGTCTTTTAAGTGACATTGTAATACGATAAAAACGCTGTAGTCAATTGATGAGATGAAATGATGTACAGATGATGATGTGAGGGTAGGGTGATAGGGCATGGTGGGTTATTGAGAGCGTTTTCCTTCGCTCGCCCGATAAGG
Organism: Flabesymbios commensalis; assembly: GCA_964017125.1. Lineage (NCBI taxonomy): Eukaryota > Metazoa > Annelida > Polychaeta > Terebellida > Flabelligeridae > Flabesymbios > Flabesymbios commensalis. The sequence continues at coordinate 37,549,585 of OZ024903.1, forward strand.
GGTTCTGGGTTAGTCTAGGAGATCTACCCCTAGACATGCCCAGACGGATGGAGACTTGGGTTTCGCTGTACAATTTATTTTAACTGTCAGCTGTGATTCAGTTAATATTGGTGAACATAGCATTGAATCAAGTTTATGAATTATTGTCTGCATAATGACGTTTAAACTGATGTGCAAGTTGTGTAGAGCCTAGGCCTATTTATAGAGGACATGTGCTGCCAAATCTCATCTATATACATTGTCTGTTATAAGTCAATTTGGAACGTGACGCATATCGGCAAGACACCTTCTTGAATTGTCCCAGATTCTTCATTCTCAGACAGGGGGAAATTTCAGAGGTTAATATGGCAAAAACGCTCATAATTGCCTCAGCCCATAATACCCTCCATATTCGCACGTGCACTGAGCAGAGTCACACTGCTGACAGTGACAATACTAGGCTTATACTCAAGTTATAAAATACTTATTTATAGTTATAGATATTTTATAGTCTGTAGATAGATGAATGGATGGGTAGTTTATTCAGTGAAAATGTACATTGAAACATCCTCATGTAAATTAGACTGAGCTCTCTCATTCGATATTCATTTCCAGACTGAGAGTTGACAATATAAATGTGAATAAATTGTTTTAAAGACTTATACACGTTTCTTCATTAAACACAATAATACATCAAGTGTACAAAAAGCACAGTAGATTGTGTGTTATTTCTCGAGATGGTAAATTTGTGTGTTAATTTTTGAATACGGTACCATACATGACTGAAATTTCGGTCGTGATATTGCAATGCGGACCATCCCATTTGTTCAATAATGATAATAACAAAGAGGGCTAGAAAATTGTCCCTCTAAAAAATACCCGAATCTCTCGTAGGCCCATATACATCACATGACTGAATTTCCGATTACATTGAAAAATGACTTTTTACTCAAGTTTTAGACCTGCCCGACCACCTGCTCACCAGGTCACACACCCACTTGAATATACATGCATAGACTGCATAGTCATTGCACTGACTCAGTGATCATTGAGTCATACAGACTTATCAGCACTTCAGCAATAAATATCGCGCCACTGTTAAATATCACCCGAGGCGAGCGCTTTCAAAAATTAGTGCTTTATCGTCCAATGATATATAATCTCAACTTTTTACGTCGGCAGCGATTGAAGGTAGCTGTCACAGTGTCACATGTTTTGTACTGTGAAGAAACCATATATTATGTGGAAAAAAACACTGCCTCAATGGTTATGAAAACACAAGCCACTTCTAAATTACGTGTTACCGTTAGAACAGGCAATTAATACTGGCTGTCACTCAACGAAAATGGAGGTGTCTTACATCAAATTAGGCTCATTTTATGTTTTTCACCCCTCTCTTACCCCTCTGATGCGACTCTTGTTTTTGTTGGCAGCTAATTGAGGTAAGCATGGTAAGCAAAGCATGTAATGTATCTAAGTACCGCACTACCTTAGGTAGATTTGTGAGGTATGGGGTCGTCGACGTGGTAAGAAGCTGACCCTGTGCTACAGCAGTACTATAGGGGTACTGCGGTAAGCAAGATACAATTTATCAAGTGATAAATTAAATATGTGGAGGATGATTGGGTGGTATATCAGAATAGTCTAGTCATCTGTTGGTATAAAAGATACAAGTGAACAAGTGATTTATTACTGCTGTCTTTTTTAAAGATATTCAGTGCCAGGCAAAGCTGAGATGTACATAATTATTACAATATAATGAACATACAATCCTTCTCGAATTTATTCATACACACAATAAATATTTAATATAATTAGTATCATGATGCGGAGGAGCGTCAAGTAAACAAATCTTCTGTTATCATTCAACTATAAGTGAAATAAAACTATTTATAATTTTAGATATGAATATGGTGAAAGTGCACAAATTTCTGAGTATATTTAAAACCAGAAGAAATATTTAGTCATTTATGTAGCCTCAATGTAGAGGGATTTGCATAGTATTGTTTTAAGAGGAGTTCTATTATATCTGTCTTATAAAAAATACATAGAAACAAACAATGAAATTCATCGCCAATGTCTCTTGGTGCAATGTCACATTTGGTACATACACGGGTGTCCCGGAGAACCCGTTCTCTACAGCCAGTTTCTATCAGCAACTTACATGGTTTCTGCAACGGAATTTAGTAAATATAATTTTCATCTTACATGGTAAAGAAATCAAGTAATTTTTAAAAGTAGAAGTGGTCTTGAACGTTCTATAAATTATACACTTTCCAGATTCGTTGATTTCTGTTATCTTTTGATGAATAAACTGGTCTCGCAGTCTCACTTTTATTGACTGTCTAAAACACTCACAGCTTGCCGGTAGAGACTGGCTGTTCCAAGCACCACTTAAACCTATATTATTTAATTGTGTGTCTGACAAATATAAAACATTGTGATGTATAGACATCCAAAACATGCAATTTAAGTAAAAAATCTATATATAATATTGAAGAGATTTTATTAAATCTATTTTTTCGTCACACATGATACGTGAGCTTTAAAATAGTAGCACTCTATATTTAATTTTTATAATTAGAGCAGGAGTGCCGACTTCTCCGTACATCATATTTGAACATGTAAATTTATTAACATTTTTTATATATTTTAAAAACCGTAATTGTAATTTATCGATAATATAGATGTTATCACTTCCCCATATTTCGTAACCATATGTAATAATGGGAACAACTATATGATTAAAAAGTTTAAGAAGGACATCAATAGGTAAAAATAAAGATCTAGCTTTACGTAGTAGAGAAAACATCGCCCTACTACCTCTCTCATATAATTTCTGTTTTGCTTTGTTAAATTTTCCATTGTAATTAAAAATAACCCTAATATATTAATAATCTTTGAAATTCCTAATCTAACATTACCAAACGTAAATTCTGGTCTATTTCTTACATAACCACGGGAGAATACCAACACTTTTGTTTTGGATACATTAATTTTGAGCTTCCGTAGTGTACAGTATTGATCCATTGCATTCAGAGCTAGTTGCAATTCTCTTGGACTCTCTGCTAAAATGTCATCGAATATAGAGACCTCATTAATTTTCCACCAATGCCCTTTGATAATAGTTTAGATACATTGGGTCAGCATATGGAGAGCCCTCTGGTGGGTTGTATATTACTCCAATTACTGACGGTTTACAATGAAATGCTTTAGACATTGATATCCAAACAGTGTCTTTAAATTGAATATCCATCTCGGTGACGTAACTAGAAATAGAGTTATGGACAAGGAGGAGCAACTCCACCGGAAGCCTTTTTTCTGTATTTTCGATTATTGTCTATCAACTCGAAATTGTTTATATGAATGAAATCGAGATCTTCTAATTTTGTTTCAGTCAGAACCATCATGTTATGGTGATTTATTGTCTCTTCGAAATTAGTAGTATATTTAACACTCGTAGTCCGTTCGTCGTTCCAAGTCAAAGTCAGTTATGAGCTTTGGGTCGTATGTAGCTTGGGTGAACCTAGTTTTTTCCCGTGGTCGTATGTGGTTTGGGTGAACCTAGTTCTTTCCCGTGTTTTTTTAGCATCGAATATATGCTTCACCTGGCCTGGCCCCTAGTGACTCCCGAGAATAGCGTAGGGTACCGCTACTACCGCAGTATCAAGCGTCTGTCGTATTTGTAGAATATATATAGAGGGCCTAATATAACTTTTAGTTAGTAGTCTATATTATTTATATAATATATGAACTATGTTTTTACACGTGTAAGATAATTGTAAGATAAAATGTGTGAGAGAGATATTAAGAAGATGCCAGTCCATCGGAGGTCAACAGTCCACAAATATAATAAATATAACAAATAATTAATACTAGTAGCCAAAAAAACAATTTAAATATAAAACATTGTTTAATTGATTATTTATTTGAAGCGTATCGTTTTTTCTGTTCGCATGGTACTGTTCCTCTTTTTTCTGTGCCAAGCGCTTCCCAAAGGTGCACTGGCTCAGATTGCGCTGGTGTTGTTTGTCATACATCACTCACTTTTGTTGCAAGTTCTCTGTGGAATGTCTTTGTAAACCTGTTCATACATGATAGCTCAGTGTCCTCGGTCATTGTTTTAAATGTCTTTATCACGTTTATCTTCTAATGGCGATTTTATGAGCTGAAGTGTGGAGCTACCTCTTGGTGGTGTCCACCCTTAAGGTTTTTTTAAGATGTGTATGCACGACTTCCCGGCATAGTATATGCAGAGAGGATCTAGTGTCATGTGTGGTTCGGTGGTCTGTCCAAACTGTGATGAGGCTGGCAGAATAATTGGGTACCAATGGATCGGTTCCACTTATTGGCTCCATGTGTAAACTATACAGTATTCCAGCACCCTTATGTTGTTTCAGTTCCTCTACTTGGTTCTCTGCTGTTTGTATTCTTGATGACCCTGAGCGGAACATCCTTTTTTTTGATAAAATTCGAAATGGCCGCAAAGCTCTATGTTGAAGTTGTAATCCCCCTGAACTATTTAACATATATTTTAATGTAATACCTCATTTTTATATGATTTTTAATGCTGAATTCAGTTCTGAAGCTATTAGTAACTTTTAAGGTTTCGTTTAAGAATATATCCAAGATGGCCGCCATTTGAGGTTTGATTGAGAGCAAGTCTATTGTCATTGTCCGATTTATGTGGGCTGTATTGGTTTTGTACTCAGATTTGTATAAATATTTTGACATATGGTCCATGGATGTAGTCAAAGTATACTGACAGATTTTCGACATTTCACAGCGCATGCCCGCATAACAGCGTACAATGATCAACAGTGAACACATGGCGATGATGTCGAACTGAAGACAGTATTATCGGCAGTTGGTCTATTGTGTTTGAATATTCTATTTTCGGCGCTAAAATCGGTAAACTAATATACGCGACAATTAGCTGACATACAGGGATTACGTAAGGTATGTTTTATTTTGCTATTATATTTATCCTTGTATGATTTTTATGGCGTCAAAATCCAGTCACGAGTTTGTTCACTTTCCTCTTTCCTCGACAGTAGTGGAATACCACTCTCAGTCCTACTGGGCTAGCTAAACACCAACAGCGTCATGTTTCTGCAGCCCGACACAGTCTAGGCGGTGCCACACAGCACAATGTGAACACTGAATCATGTCCGACGTAGTTAGCCGCTTATGCCCGCAACCGTTCTTCAATCAGTGAAGCTCTACATTTAAAATTTGTTGCTGTTTTTTTCTAGATCTAGATTTTGTCGTTGTATTACATTTGTTTTTAGGCCCAGGATTGGCTGATTTGTTTTCTTGTCGATCTTTGACCTAGCGCCGTTGCAGTTCTCTTTACTTGAATCAGTTACACTGTCAGTTGTAGGTTGCTGTGTTTCTGCTATTATAATGTCGTCAGTGATTAATTCATCGTCTATACAGGGAGCAGTTTGCTTTGATGACTATCTTTTTTTAGTGAAATGGCGACGTTTACCACTGACCGTCTGTGCTCTCGTGCGCATGCTCATGCGTCTGTTTGGTCGTCTGTCAGTTTTACTATGCCGTGGAGAAGGTGATACATGCTGTGTACTACTAATGTCATTTGTGTTGTGTTCATCGATCTCCTCTGGCAAACAGTCCAGACGTGATGACTGTGAAGATACCTGAGCCAATGTGTGGTCTCCGACATCAGAATCACACATCAGCTGAGTGGGTGGGCACGTGGCCATCTGTGCCGGACTTAACAAGTTTATCAAGCGAGTTTGTGCTGTTACTCTTCATCACTCGCCGTCTTGATTACGGATGGAGCTTGTCTTTGAAGGGACTGGCTCAGGCTAAAATCATCAGAAAGTCGGTGATTATATTTTGGCTTCTTAATATGACCATATCATGTAAACATGTTCATAGACTAGAACTGCAAAAGTTTTTTAATTTTTCTGCTGTGCATTCACCAGTTAGACTAGATATAGAGACGAAATTCCCGTATTTTTAATTTTTGACTTCCATATAAAAGTATTGGTGTGACAAGCTTGTCAAAAAGGTCCAGCTGTAAATCAATCGGTAAATTCAACACTCAGATCTTTTTAAAAGTGAAAACATAGCTCTACTGGCTTTATTGAAAACATTTTTTTAGCTTTGCCAAACTTTCCATTATAATTAAATACAATACCAAGGTAGGCAAAATTGTCTATGACATCAATGCCTGAATTTCAGAAGGTAAACTTGGGATATTTTCGAACTTTTCTTCTTGAGAATATTACTATTTTTGTTTTGCTGGTATTGATATTTAACTTCCATATTTTATAGTACGACTGCATAGCATCTAATGACATTTGAAGCTCTGTTGGTGACTCTGCGAGAATAACTGTCGTCTGCATATAAAATAATGTACATTTTAATATACTCGTAAAGATCATCATCATTTTCTGTCAGTTCGGAAATATATGCTAAACCACCGTATTTTGAACTAAGGAAACTTTCCAGATCTGATAAATAAATCGAGAATAACAAAGGCGATAAATTATTGCCTTTATTATTGCCTGACCCCTATCTCTGACTCAAATACATTTGATAATTTACCATTCATTTTTATATAGCATTGGGCATTTGAGTACAGGTTTTTTATTACATTTAGTATTTGGCCATTGATATTCAAAGATATCATTTTTGTCCATAGACTAACTCGGGAAACATTGTCGAAAGCTTTTTTGTAATCTATAAAACAACAATATATACATTTCCGTTTATTGAGATATAAATCAATGAGTGTTTTGAGGACAAAAACGTGATCAATGGTAGAATGTCCTTTTCTAAAACCACCTTGCTCGGAACCAATTAGGCCATAGCCATCAATAAATATGCCTAACCTTTGGTTTAGGACTGACGTAAATAATTTTCCGAAACAACTAACAATTGAAATACCCCTGTAATTATCAGGGTTACATATGTCGCCTTAGTTTTTGTACAAAGGTATAATATTACTGATACACTACTCTTCTGGGACTATTCCCGTTTGTAATACCAAATTAAAAAGTTTTGTGAACACATTAATCATAGAATCACAGGAAGATTTTAAAAATTCGTTTAATACTTGATCATTGCCACAAGCTTTATTTTTTTCAATTTTTGAATAGATTTTTTAACTTCATCTGGATCAAAAGGTTTGTTTAATTCTACATTTAAATTGTCAATATTTGTGTTATCAGTTATCTCCTTCGTCGCTTTTACTGTCATTAGTGTTAAGTTTTTTAAAATGTTCAACACATATCTGCATTGATATTTTTTTAAACTTTTGTCAAGTGTAATCGTCAGCTGATTTATTTATAATCTGCCAATACACTTTTGGATCGGTCGATTTCAGATTTCGTATTTTGTTTTGCATGCCTTTTTGATATTTATTAAAAGCTTTAATCAATGATGCTTTGTATGATTTACTACTAGCTGTCATGTCTGTTTTGGCTTCTTGAGTTTTCTTACTGTTGTAAATACGTCTAGTTTTGGTAAAACGTTTTCTATGTTTTTCACAATCAAAGTCATACCATGGCTTATGATCAAGTGTTCGAGCTCTTTTCTGTTTAGTAGCTCCTCTTTTGTTTAGAAATTCCAAATATCAATATCATTTATTTTATTTTGATGTTTATGTGACAATTCATGTTTAAACATACACTCTGTTTCTGATTTCCAAGTAGGTTTAATCGGTGCAAGTTTATATACTGCATCATCTATTAAATCACTATCACATCATCTATCGGTTTCACTATTTGCATTATTATATTTTACGTTGTAAGCTACAGTACATATAACAGGATTATGAATATCTGATAGCATAGGGTTAAAATCATCAACTACAAACATTTTCACTATGGGAAATAAATCATGAGATATAACTATATCAACCAAACTAGTCCCTTTACATGTAGTTTTACCAATATTACAATCTTCTCCACACCTTTTACAGAAGTCAACAAATCGATAACCGTAATTGTTACATATATCATATATCATACCACTAGACCTGCGTAGGCTTATGTTACATAAACTCAGTGCGTGTGCATGAATCAACAATTCATTTTCAAAATCATCACAGCTGTCCATACGTGTTTCAGTGAGTAAATTATCAGACATTTTAGCTGTCCTTGAATTAAAGTCACCCATAAGACAAATTTTACAATTTTCAACATTCTCTTTCAGATATATTAAATTATTTTCTAAATCATCAAACAGATTTATGTTGGAATATGGGCTATTTTCGGGGGGGGGGGGGATATAAACCACCCCAATAAAATATTATCTTTTTCAGAACATAATGTACCCATAATATATCTAAGTCATCTGCCATATTACAGTCGCTGTTTTCAACCTTCTTAATGTTAGGTAAAATCTGATTCTTTAATAAAAATGCAACGCCACCGGATGATCTTTTCTTTTTCTCTCTGTTTTTGGTTATGATGGTGTATCCGGGTATGTCTATCTGATCCTATCAGTCTAATTTTGTCTCTACCAGTCCAATTATGTCAAAATTAGCTATATAGTCACTTGATAGCAGCTTGGATTTTAATCCACCAACATTTATTAGGAGTCATTTGATGTTGTCAAATTGTTCTGTTAGCGTCTCAGCGCTTGCTAGCTCTGTTTGGAGTTAGGTAGTGTAATCCCGTCAGTGCTATTCTTTCGGGTTCTTATTTACTGGGCTCAGATTGTTTGAGCTTTTCCTCTTCGCCAAGTGTTCCCACTCCACTTAATGGCAGAAAGCGGCACGGAATCCCCGGTCAAACATCTCATTTCTTTCATCAACTCAGTGGTGTAGCTGTCGCAAGTGATCGTCTCCACTGTTCACAGTTGAAATCATTTATAATGCTCAGATAACTGTATCTCAGTTGACTGACAGCAATCCCAAGCATGGGTTCAATGGCACGCGACTCACCAATGTCTGTTGACATCCTAGCAGTTGCCATTGATTTAATATCTCAACAATCGTTCATGAAATGCCATATGTTGATCACACTTCTGGTACTGTAGGTCGTGGATTCCAGGCTGGTAGAGGCTGCTCAAAACAAAATGGCGCCCCCCATGGGGAGCGATATCAAGAGTATTTAATTTTAGCAGGCCCCAAAAACCGAATTAACTATCTTATTCTCACCGATCTTCTTCTCAAAATCATCTATGGTGTTATATTTAATAGGATTCTCTGTAGAGTAGGGATTCCAGTGAGTGATAAACTTGTAAAAATAGGTAAAACAGTGTCGGCAATAGTAAATGTGTGTTCAAGTAGCAACGCATGCGTAACATGTGCCTATGACGTTGTACCACACTTGCTGTATTGGAGATGAGGTTTATGTATGCAGTCTCTGCAACTGTGGAGCGGTTCTCTGGATCCCATTGGGATGATCTGGTGGTGTCAAACGAAGAAGCCTACAAACCTGTGCCCAGCAAACACGAAACATTGACCCAATGTTGTTTTGATGTTAGCCCACCGTCTTTGACGTCGGCCCAACATCAAAACAACATTGGGTCATTATCTCGTGTTTTCTGGGCAGATACCAGTTTGCCAGAGAACCACACCGGTACTGCAGAACAAATCATGATGCCGGCTATGATGTCAAGATAATGATACGATAAAAAGGCCTCAACGCGGTGTTATGTCTTGTTGCAGTGTTTTATTTAGTCACGTTACCATGATAGTTATTTTGTTTGTCGTCGTCAGAGGGTACTGTGACCTTCAAATGACCACTGACCGCTCTAAAGTCCCCTATCGCGGTAAGGATGGGTGACATCACGTTACCGGCGGTATTGTTTTTCAATACCGCGGTCTTGGCAACTAATTGCGGTAAGCAAGAGTTGTCTGAGAAATGGTAAAGTGCGGTGACCTGGATGGATCAGATAACGGCGCCATCGTTAAAATGATACAATTATTATGGGTGTTATGTGTGTCGTTCTGCTGGTTATTTGAAGATGTTAATTGTGTTAGCAATCTGATGAGGTAAAATAGTAGACATCAAAAAAATAATTTCGTAGCATTGAGAAATAAAAAATATTTCGGGGGGGGGGGGGGGGACAAATGCGCGCTTAGTGCACAGTTTTTATCTCACATAACAGTTATACCTCATATCACAGATGGAGAAAACACTGTGTGCTTACAATTTATCAACATAATTACAACATTCCTGCATTTTTCTTAATTCACCAGACACGGAAACAACCGTTTAAAGCAGCAATTTGTGTAGGAACTCTCTAGTCAGTAGCCACCCCCCCCCCCCCCTTGGATTTTGGCTCATTTAGGGTGGTGAGACCATATAGATGCTACCAAAATTTAAAATGGCCGCCAGAGGTCAACTCGAAATTTTTTTGTGAGCGCACGATATGGAGATGTGCAGGTGGCTTTTTGAAGGTTTTACTGAAATTCAAAATGGCCGCCACGGATCAAATTCAATTTTTTTGTGGGCGCAAAAACTCAAAACATTAGTCAAAAATTATTCAAATTTTACAATCGCATTCCCCACGATTTGGAGATGTGCATGTGATTTTTTAAGGTGTCACCCAAGTAATTACTTGGAATGTATTCAGTAAAAGTTTGGTGGACTATTTAGATTTTATTTTTGGAAGATCACTCACTTCAGCTGTAAATAAAAATAAAATGAAGGCGACTAACCCCCATTTTTATATATATTTTTTAATTCACAATATATTAACTTTACATGGAAAAAATTGCTAGTTGATCTGACGTACAGTTTTAGGCCTGTGACCTCTAGTGTGTGGGTGATAATACATGTAAGTCTATAGGACTGTAATTACTTGTGTGAGACCTTAAAGGTTTTAATGAAATTCAAAAATGAACTTCCTTTTTTTTGTCGGCGCGAAAAACTCAAAAGTTGAAATAATTCTCATTTTACAATCACATTACCCACCATCTGGAAATTTGGAGGTGATTTTACTGAAATTTAAAATGGCCACCACAAGTCTACTTTGTAAACATTCGTGATCTCAAAAACTCTAAACTAATTTATGGCGGGGATGATATAGAGCTTCAGGCCTCTTGTTTTTCTAGTACCCATTATAAGCAGTGTAAAGCACCACTGAATGTCTCTTTTGGTCACCCCTCTTTAAATTTATTAAGACCTCAATGGCTGTTGTTTAGTGTCGTCTTGTTAAATGACCCTAGCAATGAGATTGTTTACCGTATTCCTCTGACCCGGTGAGGACAACGTATTTTCGCTTACTTGTGGTTGGTTTACCCCATGACGCGTATGGATTGCCCTGTCTTTTTGTAAGACCCTTTTGTATTAATCTTTTCACTAGTGTGTCATACTGTGTTTGTTGTAATATTCTGAGGTTGAAATGTGAGTTTTAGCTGATGAGTTATTATTTCCTTTTAATTCCTAAAAGCAGTCTTGTTATGATATTTTAATAACTGATCTTTTATTATGATAATATCATAATCCTCAATTAACAGACTTTTATCATGCGATCGAAATATTTTTCTATTATAACTTATTGGTTAAGTCATTTTACTCCTCCACATTCGATGTGTTATATTATAAGTAAGTGACCTTTTTTTCTGTGTGAAGACGTAGTGTCATATTTATTTAATGGTTTACATTTTACTAGTGGGACAGACATGCGAGTTTTACGGACTATTCTAGAATCACTGGATGTCCCCCAAACACCGTATGAGGATTATCAGGGATTGGCTCAGGACGGCTCGCGCCTAGCGCGGAACGCCCAGTATAAAAGAGGACTGTGTGTTTGAGCGCGAGATAGATGCATGGAGAATACCAGATAGAATCAAATAGTCATTACCAGATAGATAGGGAGATTGAGATGTTAAGTAATAGATTAAGAGAGATGAGTTGTGAATGTTAATGTGATATGAATAAAATTAATCATCAGTCTACCATGTTTTGAGTTGTGTACCCCGAACGTTATTAGGCTTATATTTTTATTAAAATGTGACCTCAACCATAACATAAAAACTGGTTAACACGACCAATACGTCTATAAGACACGGGCATGGCGCAATGATTAGAGCATGACACTTTGCAATTGTCACTGCCTACCATGTGGGTTGAACGCCTGCTTAGGGCAGGTTTTCAGATAAACATATTATGTTTCTCCGCTCTCAACCTTGGGACGTTGTTTCGATGTTTGTGTCCTTGGGCAAGGCACTTTCCCTCACACGCTTCAATTGACCAAAGTGTAGATGAGTACCTGGTAGGACAAAGATGGTGATGTCCACAGTTCAATGCGCCGAAATGGCTGCAGGACTGTATACTCTCTGTGGAGTTGAATTGGCACACGAATGACCAGGGGGGGGTGATTGTAAAGTCGACTAATAAGTCTTCAGCCTTTATATCAGATAGAGAGATTATAGAGAGACTACACACCTGCAGCTTTATCTTTTTTAAATATTTATACCAATTAAAACATTACTCCCATGATCTGCATTCTGTGCCCTAGAGGCTATAGGGGTCTACTAATGATCACATCGGCTACATTTAATTACTACATATTAGTACTGTATTGAAACGAAGCATAACAAGGAATACATTAGAATATATTTATATGATTGAATTTGAATACATGCGCAGTCATCAACAATAACAGACCTAACTAGATAGATCTGACTAGATTAGACACAAAGACGAGCATTCTCGGTGGCTGGTCCGACCCTGTATAATGAACTGCAACATACTATCAAGGAGCTTATGTGGATATAACCTCTGCTGAAACATTATCATCATTCAAGTCACAACTGAAAAACATATCATAAAAGAGTGGTATGCATGGGTTTTTAATTTAACCTACGCGATACACTACAGCTCTCGTAGTTTCGAACTGTAACTCTGTGGAGTCTGTGCAGTGTTTATTTTACAATAGAGTGTGTTATAGTTTCCCTTGTCTCCAAAATGTTCTTGTGTCATCCATGATTGCCTTCTGCTTCCAATTTCTAAACGGCATACATGACATGTGTGCCCGCTTAATTGAGGTTTATGCCTTTAAGGCTGGACGCTGGGTCAGTGAGGGCGGGGAAGTCTAGACTTTATTCTATACTGTGTCAATTTGAGTCTACACGCAATCTATATGTGCTAAATTCAAGTCAGGCCATCGGTGCCCTCAACAGTCAGGTGGGGTGATATAAGGTACATATGCACTATTGTCACTATTGGCCTACGCATGACTACTGCAACATAGACCACAGATGGGCTATAACAGCTTCAACAACACCGGGATGGCATTTACCCCCCTTTCAGGGACGTTTAAGGGACTTGAGATGAAACCAGCCTTTAAAATGTGTTTTAAGCAGTGATGACATCACAGGAAACAAGACAAGATAAACCGTGAGTCAATCCATATCAGTGGTCACGAATTTAACCCTCTAGCCGCCAAATTATTCAATTTGAATTTTCACCGACTTGAAGTTGTGTCTCGCTGAAGCGCTCCACAACTTCAATTGAGTGAAAACTATTCAGATTTGACAGAATGGAGGTCATCTGTTTTCAATTATTGCTGATTAATGTCACTTTTTATCTTTAACAGGTTTACAGGCTGATATGTAATGTGCTGATATAAAAAACAAATATGGACGGCACCGGCGGTTAAAGGGTTAAAGCATAATTAAAGTCTGATCAGGAGGTTTCAGTTTTTCGCCTGTGGTTACTGTATTGAATCAATTTTGATCAAATCAACATTGGTTCAAAGTATCGTGTTTGCTGGGAAGTGTAGCCGTGCCTTATTCATGTATTATTGAAGTCACAGTCAGATAACATGGGGCATCAATTAGCACTGTAAAACTGATAACGGCACGATAAAACCCTGCTTGAAGCTGGATAACATTCTCTCTGGCTACATTCAAAAGAGACTTGCACGACTGGTAACAACACATATGTTTAATAAAACATTTTAATAGCGTAATATTTGTTTTGTATTCAATTAAAATCAACGAGATTATAGATGCATACTTTTATTCACCCTGCGTGCATGGTGTACTTCCCACTACACCCTGCCAGATATGAGCCTGTGTCGACCTATGTTGGACCCCACTCCAGGAGGACACACGTGCCTCTCGTGCGACACCCCCCAAGCTTAGACATCAAAGCTAATCGCAATGCGCCGGCAATCAACGTTGTGACAGCGTCGATTATAATGGCCCAACTGTGAGGCAGCACTGTGTCCTTGCCATCTGCGAAATGTTATTTGTACAGCCTATCACCCAATTATAGAGTGTGTACAACTGGAATATACAGTCAAATATTGCCACCTCTGATTACAGATTGAATAATTGGAGCCTAAAGCGGGGGATTACATCAGCTAATAAATAAAAAAACAGTTTAAACAGTGGCTAAACTCTTATTCTTGTGATTTTGTGTCGATATAATCCCCCTAATTATCTACTTATGAACGAAAACGCACGCAAAATATGTGGTTTCATTTTGAAAAATAATACGTAATTTCGAGATTAAATGTACACATATAAGGTCAAGAAAATAATTCAGAACGTTATATGTGTCTCTTTTTATGGTACAATATGTATGCTATGACATACTTGACTTAGAAATGTATGGGTAACATATTTATTGCAATAAAAGCTATATTTGTTCTACATGTACCACTTTCACAATTTTGAGCAGAGTTTGAAATTTAGGGGAGGGGCCGACAGCTGGGAGTCGCGTGGAGAGGGGTGCTCAAATAGGCGGAAAAGGCCTAATCGCATTCAAGGGTAGAGTGAGAACGAATACAACTGAAGTCTCTACAGGGTGACTTTTATTCTGCATCAACCCTTTTTTGTTATGTTAACTGTTGTTTGGGATATATATATTTAAAAAATACTTGCAGAGCGGGTACAGGCCCTACGAGGACATCGTTTGTTCGTTGTTTGTTTCGTGAATTCCGTTTATCTAGCTTCAGTTTTCGACGTGCATTGTAGTGGCTTCTAAATTCGTTCTAAATGGCTTCTAAATTTATTGTGTGATGGGATTATGTTTTCCACCATTGTTCAAAAATCAAAAAAATAATTAATACACAAACTATTCTCTGGGTTTATATCTTTGAGGATTTCTCAATTTGTCCTATTTGTGACCACCAGGGGGGCATTCCGCTTGCTTATAAAAATGATTGTTGCAAATTTTATGTTTAAAATGTGCAATCTATCTCTAAAACTGTACACCTACGTGTATGTAGATACCCCACTATGAACATTTCACAGATTTGGTGGGTGGGGTGCCTTTCTAGAGATGTGATGAGTCATTTATACAATGTGCACGGTACCATCCCTCAATGTGTGACCCCTTGCGTCCCAGGAAGCTCGAACATACGCTCAACCAATGTTGATATAATGTTGGGCCATCGTCTGCGACGCTGGCCCAACATTATATTAACATTGGTTTACGTATCGTGTTTCCTGAGTTGTAGAGGACAGAGAACTAGTCTGGTAAATCAAGAGAAAGACCAGGTTTAACCCTTACAGCCCGAGGATCGACTTTAGACATCAGAATCTGACGACTACAGACGATTCTGACGTCTAAAGCACTGTAAGAATTAAAATATTTGTAATGGCCGTAGGCCGATAACATATGTATTCAAATCAAGGAGAAAGAGCTAACTAGGACCTTATCACTGTTTATGATGAATTCAAATTGAAAAAACACCCTTTGGTCTCCATGGTTTATACGAAAGTATTTCAGTGCTTTAAGGGGTAAATACATTGTATTCAGTGCCGGTATCTGGTAGTATCTGCATCTAATGTTGATAATGTAAATGGCTCACAAGCTGTGCCTGACAAACAAAAATGAAAAAACGTAGCCTAAGAACCCAAACGCCCGTCCCGTGTTACCTCCTCCTCGACCACCAATTTGGCATGATCACTCACCTCGTGGTCGGAGCCGTGGCTCTGTCAATCCTGATGGGGTATAAGAGGCAGAGGTGTCCGCGGTCGTAATCACGGTTGACTCCTTTTCCCACAGAGAACAAATGCTCTGAAAGGAGCCGTTTTGTGTGACATTGTGTGACTTATGAAGCAGGGAGCTCTCTATCATAGCACTGCAGAAGGCAGAGTCTGGTCTTAAGCAATGAGCTCTTTATCATTACATTGCTAGCTTGGGTGATGGAACGGCGGACGCGGATGGTTGGCTAGCACATCTCAAAAGGGTCAGTCCTTGCCCTTTCCTCTGGTGGCTGGTCGCTCAAACGGCTGTTTCTATGTGGTTCAGCAGCCCTGGTTCCTTGTCTCTCGGACTTACTTGCCAATGCAACACAATCACCTACCTCACCAGGTGAAAAGAGAGAGGCACTATAAAGCTTATACCAGAACTATAGTGCATAATCTCGCGTCAGTCCTCGCGCTGCGCGCTCCTATGATGGTCGTAATCACTCACTACTTTCTCGTTCAGGCGGGGACTGGTCTAATGACTATATGTATGCGATGGAACGAGCTCGGAGCCTAGATTTCACTAGTGAGTGTTTATGGACATGTTTATATCATCATGATCATAGGGTCATATTAAGAAGGCAAAATAAAATTACGGTCGATTTTTTTATGATTTTAACCTGATTGTGTCGCTTTAATCGTTAAATTGATTTCAGTCCTCCTTATTGTAGTATCAGGCAAAGGGGGTGCTGAGCGGCCGCCCAGACTAATCGCTCAGTTGGCTCTTGAAAGCTGATATTGATCTTGATTTAATAGTAGCAGTGGAAGATAATTCAAATCGGGTATCGTTTTGTACAGAAAATAATTTTGTCCCAGCAAGGTGTTAGTTCTAATGTGTTTGAATTATTTGTTATGTCCCCCATGAGTTCTTTCACCTGCTGGGGTTAATAGATCACTGACAGTTACAGCGTTTAATTCGTTTAAAATTGTGTACATGTTTGTCAGCCTGAAATTCTTCTAGTTTGTAAGTCAGTCCAGCCTAAATCTTGGATTAGAGCTGTTACAGTAGATTTACACTGGTAGTTGTTTGTTACGGAACGTGCAGCAGCCCTTAAGACTTAGAATTTTGTTTCATTTATCAATATCACCAATATCCCATACAGGACAAGAGTAGCCTATTCTAAAAGTGACCGAACCATTGAACAATATCTCTTTTATTTTTGAGGAACATCTCTTCAAATTTCTCTTCAAAATACCACAGTGTGAAATTAGCCTTACTCGCAATTTTAGAGATATGATCCCCCCATTCCAGGTTCCCACTGATGCTGACTCCGAAGTAAGGTGAATTTTATACTTTCCCGAGTGTGACCCCTTTGAGCTGATAGCCTGATATCTCTTTAGCCCGGAGTCTCTTCACTCGGAGGACAGACCATTTGGATGGTTTGAATTTCTTCCCCCAAATGTCTGCCCAGCGCTCCTACTTAGTTAGGTCCTCTTGTAGTTTTTTAGCTCCCGCCGTCACCGTAGGTGAGCGAAGGGAGCTATGGTTTCTACCTCCGGTTTTTTTTGGCCTCTTCTTTTGCCTATAACTTTGTGAGAAAATAAGCTAGGATAACAATTTTTAGTATGTGGGTTACTTCCAAGTGGCTAATGGACGGGTTAAAATATTTTTAATCTGAATTCAATACGCAAGGTTGCAGAGGAGAAAATGATGATGTGACGGCGTTGGGCCGTCCGTAAACAATTCGTTTCCGGAGCATATCTCTGAAAGTACTTGTCCGATTGTCTTCAAATTTTACACACAACACCCCTAGGGGGTCTAGTTGTGCCTTTTGGGGTATTTGAACTTTGACCTACTTCTGGTTCAGAACTATGACCTATTTAGACGTTTTGACGCGCACTTCGTTTCCGGAGCAGATCTCGAAAAGTACTGGGCCGATGACAGTCATATTGCACATACATGTTCTCTAAGGTCCCTAGCTGTGCCTTTTCAGGTTTTTGGACCTTGACCTTGAAGTTGACCCAGCACTTTGACCTAATTTATAACATCGGTAAATCCGACTGAAAGATTTTGCGGAATATCATGAAAACCGCTCAAGATAGCTACACCATTACTATAAAACAAATTGTGAGGTTTCAGGAGAGGATGCATCTTGAAAAATTTCAAGTCGATAAAATTAAAAATGGCCGCCTATCGGCCATTATTCATCTCGACAGGCCTGATATTGCGGAATATCATGAAAACCGCTCAAGATAGCTACACCATTAATATCAAATAAATTGTAAGGTTTCAGGAGAGGATGCATCCTGAAAAAATTGAAGTTGATAAAATTCAAAATGGCCGCCTATCAGCCATTATTCACCTCGACAGGCCTGATATTGTGGAATATCATGAAAACCGCTCAAGATATCTACACCATTACTATAAAACAAATTGTAAGGCTTCAGGAGAGAATGTATTTTGAAAAAAATTAAAGTTGATAAAATTCAAAATGGCCGCCTATCAGCCATTATTCACCTCGACAGGCCTGATATTGTGGAATATCATGAAAACCGCTCAAGATATCTACACCATTACTATAAAACAAATCATTTTGTCAAAGTTCAAAATGGCCGCCAATCAGCCATTATTCACTTTCACATGGCCGTTATTTGGTAAACTGTGCTAGATGGCTAGACCATTACTATAAAACAAAATGTGTGATTTCAGGAGAGGATGCATCTTGGAAAAATTTGACTCGATAAAATTCAAAATGGCCGCTTATCGGCCATTATTCACTTTCACATGGCCGTTATTTGGTCAACCGTGCTAGATGGCTAGACCATTACTGTAAAACGAAATGTGAGATTTCAGATGAGGATGCATCTTGAAAAAAATTGACTTGATCAAATTTAAATGGCCGCCTTTTCGGCCATTATTCATTTTCAGATGGCTGATATTTGGTAAACCGTGCTAGATGGCTAGACCATTACCTGATTACTATAAAACAAAGTGTGAGTTTTCGGGGGAGGATGCACCCTGAAAATTTTTAACTTATGAATTCAAAATGGCCGACAATCAGCATTATTTACCTCGATAGGCCTGATATCAGGTAAACCGTGCTAGATAGCTAGACCATCACTATAAAACAAAATGTGACGTTTCGAGAGAGGATGCCTTTTAAAAACTTTCGACTCAATCGAATTCAAAATGGCCGCCTATCGGCCACTATTTACTTGCACATTGCTGATATTTGGTAAACCGTGTTAGATAGCTGGACCATTATTATAAAACAAAATGTGAGATTACAAGAGAGGATGCATCTTGAAAAAAATTGACTCGATCAAATTCAAAATGGCCGCCTATCGGCCATTATTCACTTTCACATAGCCGGTTTTTAGTAACCGTACTAGATGGCTAGACCATTACTATAAAACAAAATGTGAGATTTCAGGAGAGGATGCATCTTGAAAAATTTTGACTTGATCAAATTCAAAATGGCCTCCTATCGGCCATTATTCACTTTCACATGGGCGATATTTGGTAAACCGTGCTACATGGCTAGACCATTACTATAGAATGAAATGTGAGATTTCAGCTGAGGATGCATCTTGGAAAATTTTGACTTGATCAAATTCAAAATGGCCGCCTTTAGGCCATTTTTCACTTTCACATGGCCGATATTTGGTAAACTGTGCTAGATAGCTAGATGATTACTATAGAATGAAATGTGAGATTTCAGCTGAGGATGCATCTTGAAAAATTCTGACTCGTTCAAATTCAAAATGGCCCCCTATCGGCCATTATTTACTTTCACATGCCCAATATTTTGCAAACTGTGTTAGATGTTAGTCCATTACTATAAAACAAAATTTGAGGTTTCGGGGGAGGATGCACCCTAAGTTTTTAACTAATTTATATCGAATTCAAAATGACCGTAAATCAGCTATTAGTTAACTCGATTGGCCTGATATCGGGTAAACCATGCCAGATAGGTAGACCATTACTGGGATACTGATTAGGATCATTAATTTCAATGGAGGTTTGCAATCTCTGACAGACTGTCTAGTTCTTATCTTACTCTTAGACTGGGCTTCTTAGATCTAGTTGTCTTGCGTCTTGATTTTTGACCTAGACTAGGACTACATTAATAACCCTATACAAAATTGCTTAAATCAAATTCTAATTCGTCGCGGGAGCTCCTGGACTTATGTAGTCTTGTTTTATCGTCATTAGATTTCATGGGCTGATAAAGGAGGCAGTCGTCAGCAATGAGTCGAACATGAGATGAGACCGAGGATGTTTTTTTTAAAATGTTTTACGCTTATATTTCAGGCAGCGTGAAAAATGACATGAATTATTCGTTTCATTGCGTGTCACAATTAATTATGGCGGTTTTTCTAACTGATTGTTTTAACCAAAGGATTGATTAATTGATTGATTGATTGATTGATTGATTGATTGATTGATTGATTGATTGATTCATTGATTGATTGATTGATTGATTGATTGATTGATTGATTGGTGATTTTCCGAATGGTGTACAATGCTATATCCAGGACAGAGTCATCTACCAATCGTAGATGACAAAAGCCCCTGTGTTGTCCTTTGTAGATAATACTGTTCTAATACTGCTCTATCGTATATACGCAAGGAAATAACACTCGACGCTTCATGATGGATTGTGTTGTTCTGTGATATCCACAAAGACGTTTAAAAAGTAAATACTAATCAATCAGTCACACTGGACTAGCGCGGCAAGCGAGCTAATGAACGGAACGAAATGATTCATGTTATTATTAATGTTGCATAAAATAGGCCTATTCTGGGAAACTCAATAGCCTCGACCTCTGTTCACCGAGCTAGCCAATACAATGAAGTATGAGTGAGGGGGTCTCATATAACATTGGTTTCCAGTGACGTCACTGCGTTTCACAGATAGGTGTAGATATTAAATTTATCATTTGATATGGACAACTCATATAGGGGCCTACTCCAGTTAACATTATGATATAGATTCAGATAAAATATTAAATTCAAAAATGTTGTCACAGCTTTAACATTTATAAGATATTCAAAAACGCAATCTCGGACGAGATAAATAGCCTAGTTCATCAAAATATATTTATAACGTTTGTTTATTAATTACTAGATAGTATATGCACGCTACGACATCAGTACATTACTGATTATATATATAATCATGTATATGCACATTTTATTCACATAAATTACTAATGTCGTGGCGTGCACAGAACCTGCCTTGGACTGGTTACAGTACAAACTATCATCATACCTTTTTGTTTTACCGGACTAGTTTAGAATTGTTGCATTACTACCAGTATTTTTTGTTCTGATATCATATTGTATAAAGTTATTGGAAGGTCATGTACCAATAACACTGGCATACATTCTGAATGGACCCCTACACAGCAAACACAACATTTGTATAGCATATGTACAACTTCGGCCCAACCTTTGGTCTGACATTGTACGAATGTTATTCAAATGTTTTGTAATTACTGGGTATATATACATAATAAAGTTGATGTTAGATAAATCGGAATTGATCATGTTTATCCATAGAATAGGATCGCTTAGCCGAGAACCCAGTAACACGAGACCTCGATCCTATGTTGGTTCAATGTCGGCCCATTGTCTTGTCCGCTGGCGCAACATTACGTCAGCATAGTGTCAGTGTCACGTATTGACCTGGTTAATCGATGAGAAGTTAAAATAGTCAAAGGCTAAGTATAAAAATATACGTGCTTAAACGGTGCTTTGGAACTATCTGTATTATTTTTTAAATAAATAGGAAACATATTTACTAATTTCTTATCAATAAATTTTCCATTTATCCCCCCCCCCCCGAAAAAACTCCCAGAGGATTAGGCCCTACTGTCATTTTGGTCAATTAGAATATCTGCCAATTTAAGTGATTCCGGTCAATTTTACCACAGTGATTACGACAAAAATTTGGGTTATATTGGCCGATAACTTCTCGTGTTTGCTGTAGTTTTGGACCAACTTGTTTGGCTTTCAATCAGTATTTCCATACCTATTTTGAGTCAATAAAAGTAGCTGTAGTGATTTCGCGAAGTCTTTTTCAGCTATTTTAGCTAATATTAGATAAAAATCCGGATTACTATGCGAATATGTAAGTAATCCTGGTCAGTATTTTTCCCAAGTTATTTACATGGGTGGATTGTGACTAATATTACAAACATTCAACCCCTTCCTGCAATTTTTTTTACCCAAGGGCAAGGTCATAGGTCAAAGGTCAAATATTAAAAAAAAAAATTGGTAACGCGATAACTTGAAAAATAATTATTGGATCTCTTTAATTTGCTAAGGGAAGTTACCCATGAGTATGGAGATGACCTGATTAGATTTTTAGCTTTCCACCGATAATCAAAATGGTCGCTACCTAGCGACTAATTTTTTTTTACTTATTTTTAGCTCCCGCCGTCGCCGTAGGTGAGACGGAGGGAGCTATGGATTCCGCCTCCGTTTTTTTTGCCTCTTCTTTTGCCTATAACTTTGTGAGAAAATAAGCTAGGATAACAATTTTTGATATGTGGGTTACTTCCAGGTGGATAATGGACAGGTTAAAATATTTTTAATCTGAATTCAATACGCAAGGTCACAGAGGAGAAAATGATGATGTTACGGCGTTGGGCCGTCCGTAAACAATTCGTTTCCGGAGCATATCTCTGAAAGTACTTGTCCGATTGTCTTCAAATTTTACACACAGCACCCCTAGGGGGTCTAGTTGTGCCTTTTGGGGTATTTGAACTTTGACCTACTTTTGGTTCAGAACTATGACCTATTTAGACGCTTTGACGCGCACTTCGTTTCCGGAGCAGATCTCGAAAAGTACTGGGCCGATGACAGTCATATTGCACATACATGTTCTCTAAGGTCCCTAGTTGTGCCTTTTCAGGTTTTTGGACCTCGACCATGAAGTGGACCCAGCACTTTGACCTAATTTATAACATCGGTAAATTCGACTGAAAGATTTTGCGGAATATCATGAAAACCGCTCAAGATAGCTACACCATTACTATAAAACATATTGTGATGTTGCAGGAGAGGATGCTTCTTGAAAAATTTTCAAGTCGATAAAATTAAAAATGGCCGCCTATCGGCCATTATTCACCTCGAAAGGCCTGATATTGCGGAATATCATGAAAACCGCTCAAGATAGCTGCACCATTAATATTAAATAAATTGTAAGGTTTCAGGAGAGGATGCGTCTTGAAAAATTTCAAGTTGATAAAATTCAAAATGGCCGCCTATCGGCCATTATTCACCTCGACAGGCCTGATATTGTGGAATATCATGAAAACCGCTCAAGATATCTACACCATTACTATAAAACATACTGTAAGGTTTCAGGAGAGGATGCATTTTGAAAAAATTCAACTCGTCCAAGTTCAAAATGGCCGCCAATCGGCCATTATTCACTTTCACATGGCCGTTATTTGGTAAACCGTGCTAGATGGCTAGACCATTACTATAAAACAAAATGTGTGATTTCAGGAGAGGATGCATCTTGGAAAAATTCGACTCGATAAAATTCAAAATGGCCGCTTATCGGCCATTATTCATTTTCACATGGCCGATATTTGGTCAACCGTGCTAGATGGCTAGACCATTACTATAAAACGAAATGTGAAATTTCAGATGAGAATGCATCTTGAAAAAAATTAACTTGATCAAATTCAAAATGGCCGCCTTTTCGGCCATTATTCATTTTCACATGACTGATATTTGGTAAACCGTGCTAGATGGCTAGACCATTACCTGATTACTATAAAACAAAGTTTTCGGGAGAGGATGCACCCTGACAATTTTTAACTTACGAATTCAAAATGGCCGACATTCAGCATTATTTACCTCGATAGGCCGGTATCAGGTAAACCGTGCTAGATAGCTTGACCATTACTATAAAACAAAATGTGACGTTTCGGGAGAGGATGCCTTTTAAAAACTTTCGACTCAATCGAATTCAAAATGGCCGCCTATCGGCCACTATTTACTTTCACATTGCTGATATTTGGTAAACCGTGTTAGATAGCTGGACCATTACTATAAAACATAATGTGAGATTACAAGAGAGGATGCATCTTGAAAAAAAATGACTCGATCAAATTCAAAATGGCCGCCAATCGGCCATTATTCACTATCACATAGCCGTTATTTGGTAAACCGTGCTAGATAGCTAGACGATTACTGTAGAATGAAATGTGAGATTTCAGCTGAGGATGCATCTTGAAAAATTCTGACTCGATCAAATTCAAAATGGCCCCCTATCAGCCATTATTTACTTTCACATGCCCAATATTTTGCAAACTGTGTTAGATGCTAGTCCATTACTAATTTTTTAACTAGTTTATATCAGATTCAAAATGACCGTGAATCAGCTATTAGTTACCTCGATTGGCCTGATATCGGGTAAACCGTGCCAGATAGGAAGACCATTACTGGGATACTGATTAGGATCATTAATTTCAGTAGAGGTTTGCAATCTATGACAGACTGTCTAGTTCTTATCTTACTCTTAGACTGAGCTTCTTAGACCTAGTTGTCTTGCTTCTTGATTTTTGACCTAGCCTAGGACTACATTAATAACCCCACACAAAATTGCTTAAATCAAATACCAATTCGGAGCGGGAGCTCCTGGACTTATGTAGTCTTGTTGTAATATGTATCGTTAAGTACACTGTAAGTCGTAACTGTTTTGAGTGAATCAATTTAAAGTATATCTAGGTTTTAGATACTAATTATTTCAAGTGCTCACATTGTTTTGTTTAATTAAACAGTACAACTAAGGCGGGAAATGACGTTGAGTATTTGTGGTTAAAGCTCGTAAAACTACAAGGGAAACGTATGATTTTTTTTCCGGTCTTTCATCATGTACACGGAAATCTGATATCATTATAATATAATTATAATTAGTTATAAGATCGGGTGATGCTGGTGCCTTGTCATCATTATTGACACAGCTGAGTCATTATCCGCCTTTCGGCCATTTTCTTCCTTATTTAGCATGAACTGAAGATGACACCAATTAACCCTAATTTATTCAATTTGAATTTTCACTCAATCGAAGTTGTGTCTCGCTGACGCGATCCACAACTTCAAGAAGGTGAAAATTATTCAGATTTGACAAATTTCAGGTCAACTATTTTCAAATCTTGCTGATTGGTGTCACGTTTTATTTTCAACATGTTTAAAAGCTGATATGCAACGTTGTAATAAAAATGTAAAAAAACGAATATAATCGGTACCGGCGATTTAACCCTTTGACTTCCAGGCCGGGGTGCATGCCAGGATCCAGATATACTGGTTTAGGAGTTCTATTTTTCGTCATTTGAAGCTGGAATTGCTAACGCAATTTCCAGCTTCAAATGACGAAAAATACATAAATGTAGTATATATTTGACGAAAATTTGTGTCATTTTATGGTTACGTTCATTGACGAATGACGACGGAAATTTCCGTCATGTATGGTAGTGAAAAGGTTAAGAGTTAAGAGCCCACTTGATGTTGTTCTCCTCGCCAATGGGAAAACGACGGTGGCACTGCTTATTAGTGCTTATTGTTGGCTTTCGCTCCACAGACACGTATTCAATACTGTCATGGTGCCGTTCTTTCACAAATTAGTATAGATTGAACAGCATTTTTTTAAGCATCTGGTAACTTTATATACCCAAGTGCTCTGACTGGTTACACAATCATAAAGGCGCTATAGAGATAAACTAAATAATAATAATAATGTTTTTATAATTTTGCCCATACCTCTCAGCGCAGATGTAATATCACATTATGACATAATATGAGCTATTGTCACGCGAGAGAAAATAATGCTATTTCTTGTCTGCATGTGATTTGTCACAGCTCAGCGTCTGTCTTACTGACCACCACATCTGCCTCACCATGATTGTCAGCATGTTGAACTTGAATGTCACTTCTCAAAAGGTAGTTCGCTGGGACATTGACGATTTTTTTGTTATGCTATCACTTATGCAAATTTATACGACACCTCATAACAGAAGTCAGATTCTGACGTCCATAGTCGATACCCGCGCTGCAAGGGATAAACCTCGCGTATTATCATTGATAGAAAATGTAGTAGATGACGATTTAGAGGACAATTTACTTTTTTGTGTCTGTTTTCCCGTTCTATGCTGGATTATAAGGAACATGTATTTACCTAAGTGCTATCATCCTAAAATGTTAAAATGTGTTGAGCTCATGTCAAAATTAGTTAATTTCACATAGAGTATACGACATTTAACACCTTAACTGCTGAGTGCGATTATAGTCGTTTTTAATCCGTGTTTTTTAGCCTTTTAAATCGCAGTAATTGGAAACGAAATGTGTGTTTAAACATCAAGATTTGCAATTGTTTAGTCTCAAATGAAACAGATCAATATGAGTAATTTTAACCTACTTGAAATTGTGGGTCGCGGTAGCGAGACAAAACTTCAGGTGGGTGAAATTTTTTTTAATTTAATTTAGCGCTTTAAGGGTTAAAATAAGTAACCAAGTGGAATGTTTTGTATATTTTCATGTTACCTTATTTCCATATTGCAATATATTAAGAATTTATATATTATTATAAGGTGATGCCGGTAATAACTATGTCAAATGTATATTTATGCTAATGTGTTACATTACCTGAATTTATACTAACGTTAACCCCTAAAGCGCTGAAAGGGGGTTTTCAATAAATTTGAAATAATCATAACTGTCTCAGCCCTACAACCTTTAGAAATATTTTACTCTTACAGTGCGGGGATCGACTTTAGACGTCAGTATCTGACGTCTAAAGTCGATCCCCGCACTGTCACGGTTACTGCTTGATTAATCATGTATCGATTTAAAGATATAAGACTTTTCCGTTTTTGCAATGTCTGTTCTATAGTCCACATCAGCAATGACCCTCAACACGACACGTGGACCCACTGTTTTGTTGGGCCAGCGTCGCAGACGATGTGGCAACATTAAGCCGAAAGTGGGTAACCGTTTAATGGAACACTAGCTGTCAACCTTTCCTACCAGCACATATCCACAGCTTCCAGAAGAAATGTATCAGTTTAGGGAAAAACGTCTTCTGACCAATTTACTATCTTCCCAGTTTAGAATACATGAAACATACGTGTTAGTTTCAAAATACCAGATAATTTTTCGACGAGATGACTACTACAAGTAATGCATTTCTACCTTATTTGGTTACACATGTTACATATTTATATGTTTGTTTGTTTTTGTTGTGTGACGAATAAATTGGTATGTGTCCACACAGATTGTCGCAATTGTTTTGCGAGACATGCTGATTTTTTAAATTTCAAACAAGGTAAACTAAATCGGCGAACGCAAAACCTTGACCCAATGTTGTTTTAATATTGGCCCAGCGTTTGCAACGCTGGGCCAACATTTAAACAACATTGGGTCAACGGCTCGTGGCTGCTGGTATGTATTTTCCCCTGTGTGCCTATATATCATAAGTGTAATATTAATGTCACCAGGTGGGGTTGACATCCCGGCGATTACGTCACCCAGCTACGTCATCATCGCGTGTCTCGTATGGTGTCTCTTGATTCTGATGCTGCTGCTGCCATGCGGAGATACATAAATAATCGGGGAGCGAGTGCTACGGTGACATCCACCAGTTCTATGTGGCAGACAGACTCTGTTTGAGTCGGGAACGCTGCTCACCATTGTACATGTGGGTGCGCTAATGTTCTGATAGACCAGTACACGAAAGTGTTTTTGTTATCTTAAAATTGGGATCATCCCTAAATGTAAGTGTGCTTATTTGAAACTGCGCATGTTTTCTGTTGTGATGTAAGTTGGCGTTCATGGATGTTTTGTATCAATTTTTAAATATAACAAACTAAGAAATATATCTTGTAACCGATATTACAATTAGTAGTAGTGGTAGTAGATTTTATTTGATAGGCCAATGGCCCTTTCAAAACATTCAACAACAATGTTATTATATCAGTATGTGATAAACAATGGTCATTTTTAAAGCTTTTCAGCAATATTACCATACAAATCTTCATGTCTTATTTTAACGCATGGAGAATAAAAAGGCTCAAGCTTCGAATAATTTCGTTTTCATCGCATGACGTTAATCGGACAAAAGTGTGATTGTTCGGTGGGCTGTCAAATGGTCTTAAATATTTTAATCGTATATCATGAAATACAGGCCATTGTAGTAAAAAGTGCGCCTCATCTTCTTCATACTCAGTGCAGAGTGGACATACAAATTGTGCGTGGTTATCAAATTTATTTCTATATACAAAAGTATCACTCATTCCCAACCTGAAGCATGTCACTAGTTTTCTGAGTTTCCGAGTACGTATTATTTTGAGGTAATCTTCTTTAAACCTGTAGAGCTTAAACGTCGTTATATTTACACGGTATCTATTACTCCTAGCTATGCAGGCTGACCTCTTGTTGTCACTAATTTCTATCAATTTACTTTCTACTATGTACTTTCTACTATGTACTATGATTTTCCCAATATTCGCTCAGATTTAAATTATATAAAATAATCTTTTATTTGATTAGTCCAGCTGTTTGCAGTACTCATATTTAGCATCATGTTATATACCTTTTTCACATACCTAGAATCATTCATTTTTAGAATTTTCAGCCAATATCTAATGCTGCAGTGCGTTGGGTGTTATAAAAGGTACATTCAAAAATCGTTTCAAAGCATTTAAGTGAACATTTTCAATGACAGATGTATCATTACACATACCCCATACCTCAGCAGTGAGCACCATCATGGTAACCTGTGTATCAAAAATAAATGTTACAGGTTGAGCTTAGGCGAGTTGACATGACAATTCCCAGATATGTATATTCTGACACAACGTTAAGATCAGTTGTACCGATATGCCATTTTTCATAAACACAACACTGTTTTATTTGCCCGCATGCACTTCCAGGCCAAGGATACATGATAAATTATATAAAACATTTATCTTACGTTGAAAACCATACACTGTGTCCGCTATGAGGACGATATCATCTGCAAATAGTAAAATAGACAATTCAATAATATCAGGATGTAACTGTATACCGTGACCGTCACGCCGACATTACAAAAATTATTAGTAGAGTAAGATCACCTGGAACATGCAAATAGTCGTTGTAGTGGTATATTTTATGATTAAAATAAAACTCGCTAAATTGTTTATAAATGAGATGATGAAGAAAGTACTATTATATATGTCAAAAGAAAAATATTATTGCAATTTATCTTTCAGAGCCATAAAATGTGCTACATAGGCCAACCAGCAAACACGAAGCGTTGATCCAATGTTGTGTTAATGTTGGGCCGGCGTCGAAGACGATGGCCCAATATTAACACAACATTGGATTAGCGCCTCGTATTTGCTGGGTATATACGATAAGAAATAATATGTTTACGTATTTAGTTTAAACTTTAGTTCTGTATATTATCCACCATGCTGTTTCGGATATATATATTTGTCGGCGTTTATATAATTATATATTACGTGCATAATAAACATCGTTGTAACTTAGCTTTGATTTTCCAAAAGGCAGTTATTTCTTACATATGTTATAATACACGATAGTCTAAGGCAACATGCAGATCAAGAACTCAAGACATAGGGCCTTTCAATGTCGCCTTTGTTTCGTCAAGCGATCGTCAATATTGTTTGTTCTCTGTTTGATCGTCTATTTCCTTAGACAAACGTTTATTTTGCTACACTCTACAACCACAATGACCATATTTTACTGAACTTATTTTTTTCATATCACGTGTACAGGTAACGCCCACACAACATTTTTTACTGTGGTGTAATGTGGACATGGAAACATTTTTGTTTGATATATTTGCACACTCCGAGTACAATAAAATGTTGCTGAGTTGATGTCGGTTTACTGTTGGGCCAGTGTCGTTGACAGTGGAGCAGCATTTTTCCTATGAGTAGTTCTCTGCTTTATATCATGTAGAAAAAAATATTGTATATATATATACTCAGGTTAAAGGCGCGATCCCAGCAAACACGATACGTTGACTCAATGTCGTTTCAATGTTGGCTCGCCGTCTTCGACGTCGGCCCAACATTAAAACAACATTGAGGCAAAGTCTCGTGTTTGCTGGAGATATACTAGTAGTATTATGTTGATGGCAGGTTACAGGGAACATGATGTCTTTTAACCCTTTCAGGCCTGAGTTTACCATTGTCATCTTCATCCACTACAAGCCGCGAATTGCTGTCGCAATTCTCGACTTGTAGTGGATGAAGATGACTTGATGTGGTTTAAAAAAATAAAGAAAATCACCATGTATTGGTAAACCAGTTTCATGGAAATTTTCGTTCTAAAACCCTTGGTCTTAGGGAAATTAAGACTGTTTTCAAGGATGTAAAATGATGCTTAAAAGCATCGTGTGGGCTTAAAGGGTTAAAGGTTAAACGTACATATTCCGAGTAATATCCCAGCAAACACGAGGCATTTACCCAATGTTGTTCTAATGTTGGCCCGCCGTCTTCGACGTCGACTCAACATTAAAACAACATTGTGTCAATACCTCGTGTTTGCCGGGTAGGGCATACGTTATGAATCCGTCTGATTAATATTTAACGTTATAATCATGATAATGTTAGCAATGTTATATTGTGACAATATTTGTTGTAGGTTGTTCATTTCAATACAGACTTGAAGCTAGACCGTTTGAGTGATAAAGCATTGGACAGTCATTTCTTGTGATTACTTGTAATCTGCTGGTAAACTGAGATAATGGATATCGTGGACGTGGACAGTATATATAGGAGACTGGGCACACCAGGATGCTACCAACTCATCATCTATTTCCTCCTCTGTCCAAATTACTTTTGTATTGTGATGAACCACATGGCCATGGCTTTCTTCGGTAGTATCCCTGATCATATGTGTTCGACTCCGGAGAGAAACGGCAGCTGGTTTAACAGGAGTGGCCCGGTGGATGAGAGTACAGGGGAACCCAGCTCATGTTTGGTGTACACAGATGCCACCAGTAACCTGACAGAGACCTGTCCTGATGGCTGGCAGTATGACGTCAGCAATAACGAGCACACCATTGTGTCAGACGTAAGATATAACAAACTATTATAAGTGAATTTCAGCCATTATTCACGTCCATTATTTGTAAATTGTGCTTGTAAGCGCTAAGTACGCCTATAGGCGTTTTAACCCTTTGACTTCCAGGCCGGAGTGCATGCCAGGATCCAGATATACTGGTGTAAGAGTTCTATTTTTCGTCATTTAAAGCTGGAATTGCTAACGCAATTTCCAGCTTCAAATGACGAAAAATACATAAATGTAGTATATATTTGACGAAAATTTGTGTCATTTTATGGTTACGTTCATTGACGAATGACGACGGAAATTTCCGTCATGTATGGTAGTGAAATCTGTTTTATTGGAATATTAATCACAGTTATTACCTTCGCCAGGAGGGTTATGTTTTGGTCGTGTTTGTTTGTTTGTTTGTTTGATTGTTTGTTTTTTTGTCTGTCTATCCGTCGATTAATCGATTAATCTATGGTGATGATTCAAAATCCATGATCCGGATTGTGATCCGGATCACACGGGTTTAGACTTCTATAACACAGTGTGAAGGTACATGTACAGCATTCCCACACTGTTGGTACCGCTGTTTGATTTCAATGAGTAGGCCTATGTAATACACGGGGGCGTAATAAATAAGATAAGTGAGTGGGTCGATAGGTGGGTGGACTATGTAGGAAACGATAGGGTAGATGGATGGATGATTGGATGGATGGATTCGGATGGATGTATGAATGTGGGGATAGATGCGTGGGTGGGTAAATGAATCACCAAAGAGGCAGACAAGCTACCGATGTAAATTAGTGTTTCACTAAAATTACCCACTTTGATGAAATGGCTATAATTATTATTAGATAAGCATGAATGATAATTTGTTTTCAAGTCAAATGAAATCAAATTCATTACCATATTATATCCGTACATGATTCAGGGTATGTACGCTATAGGCACACAAACTAATTTGAAAAACATATATTTTATATGCGCCATTTTCTATGACTGTAAAATGTAATATTTTTTTCAGTTCGACCTTGTATGTGAAAAGGAATACCTGACCAACATAGCGACCACTGTGTATTTCTGTGGTGTAATGTTTGGAGGCCTTGTCTTCGGCGGTCTGTCAGATCGGTTTGGTCGCAAGCCGTTCATGCTGCTGACACTTTACTGCTACGTGTTGACCAGCGTACTGGTCAGTCTCTCCCCAAACTACGTCACCTTTGTTTTGCTAAGGTGTCTCGTCGGCTTTTTCATGCAGGTGAGTTCTATGATGATTACAATTTTCAGTCACTTGAACTTGTGGATCCACTAATTCAAGTGACTGAAAATTACACACTCTGACAGGTATTTACTCTGATTTTCATTCAGTTTGAGTTGTGAATACACTCTTTGCACGATTTTGCGCATTAAACAGTAGTCCCAACTAAGTAGTTCACCTTTGTCACTGTGTGGCGTTTTGTTATTGAAAAGAGTGTAACCGGAGTCCCAACTTAATAGTTCAGCTTTGGTCACTGTGTGGCGTGTTGTTATTGAAAAGGGTGTATTGCACCTCTACATAAATAAAAAATGTCGCGTACATTACCTCAAATAAAAGCTCAGAACCTCCTTATTGTAATGGATAATATCATTTTGCATGCGATGGATTTTATTTAAAATATGCCGTGTGGTGCGTAAGATCCGTATGGATCAAATCCAGAATGATATTGTTTTATGAATTATTCTGTTAACCCTTTAGGCGCTAAGCACAATTGCAGTAATTCTTATTATGTTTTATCAGCCGATTGATCATTGCTATTGGGAACGAGATGTGTGCTTAGACATCAAGATCTGCAAATGTTTGGTCTCAAGTTAAAGCGACACAATCAGGCTGAAATCATCAAAAAAATCAGTATTTTTATTTTGGCATTTTAATATGATTTCGATTTTTTGATGATTTTAGCCTGATTGTATCGCTTCAAGCAAATGTGAGTAATTTTCACCCAGTCAAGTGTATGAAAATTAAAATTCAGGAATCTTAGCTGCCAAATGGTTAAAGTGACCAGACCACTATGAAGGAGACTTTTTTCATTATTGGTGATGCACGTATGGTACGGGTAGCGTTCTTAATTTTCATTTCGTGTGTACACGTACCCAATTAGCTTTACGTAGTTATTTGTGAATTCGTGATCATTTGTCTTATTAAAGCTCCAAATAGATATGTCAATTCTCATTACTGGCTATTTGTTTTCTCCACAGCCCACCATTTGAAGTGACCATTCGTCACCCCTCGTATATCAATATGC
Source organism: Flabesymbios commensalis (assembly GCA_964017125.1). Classification (NCBI taxonomy): domain Eukaryota; kingdom Metazoa; phylum Annelida; class Polychaeta; order Terebellida; family Flabelligeridae; genus Flabesymbios; species Flabesymbios commensalis. The sequence goes on from OZ024903.1 coordinate 37,582,784, forward strand.
ACTTTCGGCGACTATAATAAGGTTTATAATGGCCCACACGATGGAATCCTACAATAATCGTCTTGCTATTGATTCTATTGATGTATTTCTATTTAATCACACCGTTTTTCTATTGATCTTTTATTAGGTTCATTTTATCCGTTGTGTCTAATGGCTTATCTCATGAATAGTTTATTTCAACCAGGGGTTGAATCAATCGCTACATGGTCGACTTTGACTCGATGTACGTGTACATACGTTAATAGGGTCCCATCAAAAAAATTGTTATAAGCCTTATATGTTTATGTGTATTTCCGGGTGTGTATTGCGATGCAACAGTCAATTCAGAGAAGAGCACGCTTTTACTGACTAAATTAATAACCTCCAGTATAACTAAATGTGTTTTTTGTTATAACATTTTGTAAAATGGCTGAAACCTACGAAGCCACAGAAGCGACATTTGTTATGTTATTTGTTGAAACTCAGTATAGTGAGTTCATAACTCGATGTGAGCTTTCAACTAGATATATTCAGTTATTAACTCGATATATTGAACTGAGAACTCGATATGTGGAGTAAACAACCCGACATATTGAGCTAAGAATTCTATATATTGAGTTAACAACTCGATATACAGAGATATGAACGCGATATATTGAGTTATCGATTTGTAAACACAAAATAACGAGAAAAAACAATATATCGAGTTGTGACAACAAAACTTGACAACTCAATATATTGAGTTCATAGCTCGAAATTTTGAGTTCACAACTCAATATAATGAGTTTGTTTTCTCCAAATTATAAGTTGACAAATTGGTAACTCATTATATCGAATTCCTAACTCAATATATCGAGTTATTTATTTACCCAAATATATTGAGTTGACAACTCAATATATATTTTGTTGTCACAACTCGAATTAATAAATAAATACACAAACGCTTATAAAGCGCGACCATTTGGTCTAAGACCATTCGTACGCTGTAGACTCATTCACTTAAAGGACAATTTAAAAAGGTGCGTTTTAGGGTAGTTTTGAAAGTCGATATTGAGTTTACAATACAATATGTCGGAGTTGTTAACTCAATATATCGAGTCATTAATTATGATAAGAAGAATGCAAATGTTGCTAATCTGGGACTTCGTAAGGTGAACGTCTCGTGTTGGTTGGGAGGGTTGCTTCAGTTCCAGGGAGATCAGACATACGCACTCAATTTGGTTAAGACTATTTATCTGACTACAAATATATCTGGATATAGATAGCATAACAAATTGAGATTACAGTTTTTGCGACTTGATCAAAATCTGAACAGAAACATCAGAACCTAAGTTAATAGTGAGTTTCGACTGAAAATGCGAAAGCTTATCGTAAGAGATATCATTCAATATTGGCCAATCATAAACTGATTAATGGTTCATTTCAGGATGGAAACTCGCATTATACACTTGTAACAGTTTAGTCTACATAAAGTGGGAGCCCCTGGTGACATAACACCCAGTTTAACTCTTAAAGCGCTGCATTTTTTATATATAAACCATGGGGACCAAAGGTTTTTTTTTCAATTTGATCAACATAAATGTCTTAGTTAGCTCTTTACTCTTCATTTGAATACCTATTTTATGGGTCTATATGACCATTATAAATATGTTTACTGTTACAGTGCGGGGATCGACTTTAGTCGTCAGAATATGATGTTTACAGACGTCAGATTATGTCGTCTAAAGTCGATACCCGCGCTGTAAGGGTTAAAGCGCTGGATTAATTGTTTAAAATCCTGGGGGCCAAATGGTTTATTTCAATTTGAAATCATCATAAAAATATTTGTCAGCTCTTTCCGTTTAACTTGAATACCTATATTGCCATTAGAAATATTTTCACTCTTACAGTGCGGGGATCAGCTTTAGTCATCAGAATCTGACGTCTACAGACGTCTGATTTTGACGACTCAAGTCGATTCCCACTTGAAGTCGTGTCTCGCTACCGCGACCCACAATTTCAAGTGAGTGAAAATAACTCATATTTGTAAAAAAATGTTAAACTTGAGACCGAACATTTCCATATATTGATGTTAAGGCACGCATTTCGGTCCCAATAACAGTGGTTTGATCGGTTAATAAAACAAGTTGTAAACGAATATATTCATGATAGTCATGCTTAGCGCCTGAAGGGTTGATCTAGATACCAAATCCCAGTGATGACAGCGAGGGGCTGCTTGGTTGCATGGTAGATGGTAGAACATATCTACGAACATATATATATAACACTATGAACATATCTGGTGCATTATTGTAACATAAAACAAGGAAGCTGGCCATTTTCCACTAAAAAAAGGTGTTCTATATCAGAAAATGATCCCACGATACCACTGACCACTCAGTAAAAATGTCATGCTTTTAACCCAAAGTGCAAGGTTCGACCCTAAATGAACACTTAACGGTCCCACTAGAAGACAAAGTATTGCCTCTAGACAAGGCCTCGCTCCTCGAATCGCATGATCATGATGATCGGAGTTGGAGGCCTTGCTAATCATTCTGATATTATGGAAGCAAACACGAGACATTATCCTAACCTACGACCCTGGCCCAACGTTGAAACAACATTGGGTTGATGTCTCGCGTTTTCTAGAGTGTTACTATTTATTTTCACTCTCGATTGCGTAACCCGCCTGAAATACTACTAACTTTACCATGTTTACAACAGTGACTATTAATTCCCATTATCTGATAATCAGGCAATTAATTGTCCTCAAGGTGAATGAACTCTTTTATTACCCGTTTACGTTGTCATGTAATAATATTATGATACATTTATTATTTGTATGAAGCTGTGTTCAAGGTGATGATTATCCCAGCAAACACTAGACGATGAACAACGTTAATTTATCGTTGGTCCGCCGTCTCTAACGTCGGACCAGTATTATTCCAACGCTGGGTCAAAGTCTCGTGACTACAGGGATGCCACCAAACCGAGGTAGAGAAGCGTCACAATAGCTGTGTCAGGCATCACCCCTGTGTCAAATCAATATGAGTTCTGATTTTTTGAGTAATATAATTGAATAACACTACACAAAATCGCTTAAAGCGAATTCTAATTCGGGAGGGGAGGGGGGGGGGTCGAAGCGCTTGGACTACTATGATCTTCTTATTAGTTGCTTATTTCCATTTTTCTGTTTTGATATTTCGACCACGGTTGAAAGATATCAAATCATAAAATAGGTACAATTTCTGAGCTCTTTAAGTCAGACTCTAATAATTCTTCGTACACAAGTCTACTCAAGCTTTTTACGCAGTGTACTTCACTTGAGTCAGAGGAGGGTACATTAGTATGCATTCGTCTGTTCAGCTCAATAACCCTTTTTATCCCAACAAAGTAGGGGCGGGGTATATTGTCATCTCCATGTCTGGCATTGTAGTGAGTGAGGTCGTGCTTCCGCGTCTCGTTTCCGGACGATATCTCGGAAAGCGTGAGCCGGATTGTTTTCATATCACATACACATCTAGATGTGCATTTTGGTGGTTATGACCTTTGCATTTAATTTAATAGGAATTATTGACTTTAATTGATGGCGGATGATAAGTTAAGTTTCCGTTATTTGTCTAATTGTTTTCTTATTGCATACACACATCCCTTGGGGAGTGTAGATGTGCCTTTCAGCAGTTTGGGTGTTATGACTTTGACCTGATTTTTTACCTTTGATTATTGTCTTTAATTGATGATAAGTTCAGTTCCCGGACGATATCTCGGAAAGCGTTTGCTGGGTTGTTTTCATATTGCACACACACATCTCTTAGGGGGTGTAGGCTAGATATGCCTTTTGGGAGTTATGACCTTTGACCTGATTTTTACCTTCGATTTTGAAGCCATTATTGACTTATTCGATAGCGGATGATAAGTTTGATTTCCGGACGATATCTCGGGAAGCGTTTGTTGTATTGTTTTCATATTGCATACACACAGTAGTAGATGTGTGTTTTGGGGGTTGTGACCTTTAACCTAATTTTTAACCTTTTACTTTTAGGTCATTATTGTTTTAATTATTGGCTGGAGATACCGTTAGCATCAGCTCTTTTGTTTGGTGTAAATTTTTGGAGTTATGCTTTAAAATGAGTCCATTGCCATGATTACGAAGAGTCTATTACATACACATTCTACAGAAAGTTACAATATGGACGTTTGTAGATTTTGGATGTGTCATGTTTTAAATGTTACCTGTCACGACATTTTTAAGTTTATTTTGTACTTATTCACAATTTATACTCGCACACACAAGGTTGATTCATCAGTTTCAAATGATTTTCAGAGACACCTACTATTAACCAGACATTATTGTACATTCTACTTTACATGTCTTACTTTACTAAAAATACAAAACTGCTATTTTCCGAGGGCCACGCGGCATATGCCATTTGTCAAATAAAATCATCGACAATATAAAATAATGCTAAGTGCTAAGACTAGCACTCGTTTTGTATGCTATGGGTAATCTAGTTTGCTGTCATTTTCATTCACGGCCGCGACTTTAGATATTTCACCTTAGAAAATGCCATGTTATTTTTTACTTTTTTTACAGGGACTTCAGATTTGCACATTTGTGTTGATAATGGAGTTATTTACCCCTGAACATCGTACAGCAGCTGGCACAGTAATAGAGATATTCTGGGCCGGCGGGGTCATATTACTGCCATTAATATCCATGTTCCTGAGAAACTGGCGCTACATCCAGCTGGCTATATCACTGCCTTATGTACTAGGAATTTCTTTTATTTGGTGAGGATCAATATTTTCTATGACATTGATGTAGAGACGGCAAGTCCTCATGCGGTCTATGCCATTTACGTTCATTCTTAAAGATAAGTTATAAATGAGATGTATGGGTATTTTATCTTGTTTTCGTTTGCAACCACTGTACCCTAAAATCGCTGGATAACAACATGTATATATATAATTTATCCAGCAATTTTGCGAAATTTATAAAATTACTTCTTTATTCTGGCATTACAAATATATAGAAATGGCTATGAACCGTCGTTTCGATAACTATGACTGGTTATGAAAGTCTATATCAGGGCACAAATTAAAGCTTACATTTTGAGGGGGACTGCCCCCGCGCTCAGGAAATTTTTTAAGGGGATATTTTTCACACGAAGGGGGACTGTTCCGCCCTGTATTTTTTTTGAGGGAGTTTTTGTGGTGTCACATTAAAAATCAACTCGTCAGATGTAAAAATAACGTGTGGCTTTTATTTTAATCGTCAGGCAAAAGCAAGGGTCAAGAGTATAAATTATGTTGATGACTTATTTTTTTATTTTATTGAGCTTTTGACCAATACATATATATATTTAAAAACAGATACAAAAAAATATACACATTAGATCATTAAAATATTATATACAACATTGGTCGTGCTGCGCTAGAACAGGCTTATAGAAGCCTCTGCAAGTTAGGAAGCAACTATATTTAGATTCATCTATGTACAAAAAGTATAAGCATAAAAGTATAAAAAAAATAATATACATAATAATATGAGTTTCCCGCGCCAAAACCAAAGATAAAATAACTACATATTATTATAAATAGTAGCAAAAAGCACACTCTGGAAAGCGTAGAAACCTATAAAATAAATACAAGTAGAATATTTTTATAATCAAAATATACAAGTTATAATAATTTTCATACCTAAGTATGGACATCAGAACCATCCGCCAACCTCGCTGTCAAGATTTTGGAAGCGTAGCGAAAAGCTTTCTCCCATCAACTCAGACAGTAAAGGTTGCGGTGATATCAATGTAGAGCATATGTTTCTCAGACCAAGTATTATCGTACATCACACCCAGAACAGCAGCAGATAATACCCCATGTTAATGGCATCCAATGTTTATAGTCCAGGATATAATAGGGTGTGGCCCAACCGGTTATATTTTAGGGCTTGTCTATCAAATACACCCGCATTGACACTTTTATTTCAATTATTGTACATGCTGGTTATTATTACCCATTGCGCACAAACGCGAAAACGTCATATGCCCAGTGGCTAGTGCATTGATGTGCCCTGTGTTGTGCAAGGATAGCCCATGATCAAATTTGCAAAATTTATCCAAAATTTAAAATTGCCGACTTATAACCAAATTGTTCTTCAGTTAATGTAGATTTGCAAAACACACATCATTACATAAAGTAATATTACTGCTCTAGCTAAAAACTAGTTTCACTGTTATTGAACACTAAAAGGAACTTATAGTGCCTGCCTATCGCCCTTATTCGATGTTATGTCCGCAAATTTTATATAGCTATAATCCCTGCGTAACATTTAATGCTATAATTATTAATGCATACATTTTATGCAATTTAGTTGTAGCATTAAATGTTAGGCAGGGATTATAGCTATATACATTTTTGCAGACATAAAAGTGAAACTAGTTTTTAGCTAGAACAATAATATTAGTTTATTAAATGGTGCCCGTGTGATTTCTTTAATCTCTGGTTGTTGATGTGGGAAACACTTATTGGCATATTGTGCAGATATAAAATGCCGCTCAACTTGATTTTAATGTAGCTGCTGTTTTGTAGATATACTGTATATTACTTGTATGTTCAAAATAATCTATGCGTTTACAAAATATATCATGGTAATGTCGCTTAACTTGAAGTCAAAAAGACAGATGCTGCCTTTTGGCTCTGTAGCTATCATACTATGCATGTTTTCTAATTAATATGTGATGTGATTTTACCAAACTAAACCTGGTGTACATGTATATATGTTCAAGTGGACCAACGTCTATTGGTATTGTCCTTTTTTATGTGTGACATAAAACGAGGCTATGGCGACCATCTTGATTTTATCAATTTTAATAGGCCTAGACCGTTTTTATGTTTGCGGGGTCTGTCAGTCTGTTGGCATTGTCCGTTTTCATGTACGCCCAAAAAAAGCAATGACGGCCATCTTGATTTTATCAATTTTAATAAAGCGTTCTTATTTTCAGTTAAAGGGACATCCCTTATTGCCCCAAACTTAAAAAGTTTCATAGTTTAAATTTGTGTTATTAAGGCTTATATCATCGTAAATATATATTATCTTTCTCTACCCTCCATTTAAAAGAGATATGTATCCGATAAGTGTGTATTTTTTAATTTTCATACAATTTCAGAAAATCCATTTGAATTGACCATCCACCTGGCAATTGAGGGTATAGACGAAGGGTCCTTTATCGCTTGTTTGTTTTTCATTTGAAAGGGTCAACAATAAGGAAAATCCCTTTCTTTTTGTCACTACTCCAACCCACAAACATCCCATGAATATTGCTGGCGTATTTTTGTGATTCTCACGATGCCCCTCAATGATTTACAACATGTCAATTTGCCGAGTTTATGGGTATCGAGCCCTCTCATTTTTTAGAAGGGAATAATAAAATTAGTCTCTCCTCTTCTTTTCCTGTCAAATAATTTATAAAGTGACGTATTCACTCGACAAAGGGTCGATTTAAAAGACAAAAATGTCATAATCTGGTTTTATGGTAAACCCAATTACGCTCCCACTGTTTCTAAAAGTTGTAATCCATCGGAATGTTGCCGCTCACACATTCAAATACTCAAAAAGATATATATAATAATAATGATGGTTTATTGATCGTGTACATCAATAGATGAAGCAGAACTAAAAAATATAATAATAAAGGGACCATCAAAATCATGCTCTCTTGACCCACTTCCAACGTCATTGCTGAAAAAGACTATCACAGCACATCTACCTATACTATGTCAAATAATAAACCGGTCTCTGAAATCTGGTGTCTTTCCTGCGATGCTCAAGACAGCAGATGTGACTCCCCTCATTAAAAAACCTTCACTTGACCAAGACTCTTTGAAAAATTACCGTCCGGTATCGAATCTTGCTTTCACTGGCAAACTTATTGAGAAAGTTGTGCTAAGACGACTCAGTAAGCACATGTCTGATCATGGCCTTGGTGAACCACTTCAATCAGCCTACCGACCAAAACACTCCACAGAGACGGCACTTATAAAAGTACAGCATGACATCTCAGATCAGCTGGATAAAGGCCGGGGTGTGGCACTGGTTCTTCTAGATCTCAGTGCTGCATTTGATACCATCAATCCTGATGGAGTGATAAATACCTTGGAACAGCATATTGGCGTGAAAGGTGTGGCACTGAGCTGGTTCAGGAACTACCTGAATAAGAGAAATCAAAGGATTAGGATTGGTATGACAGTATCAGAGCCAGCTACGTTGTCAAGGGGAGTACCACAGGGCTCTGTTTTTGGTCCTGTGTTGTTCACAACTTATACCATTCCCATTTCTGCTATTTGTAAGAGACATGGCGTCAAATATCACATATATGCAGATGACACCCAGCTTTATATCACGTTTGATCCATCTATCCCTGGAGACCGCGAACATGCACTGGAAAAATTGAAAAAATGCATCCAAGAAATTAGAGCATGGATGCTCATTCACGAACTAAAATTGAACGATGACAAGACTGAGTTTATCATCTTCCAGTCCAAATATCATGAGAATAGATACTCGACATCTTCAATAAATTTCAGAATATTATATTTGAACCTAGTGATTCTGTGAGGAACCTTGGTGCCTATTTTGACAAGTACATGACTATGGAGCGCCATGTGTCGGAATTGTGCAGATCATCACATTATCATCTGCGCCAAATTGGACAAATTCGAAAATATTTAACCAGAGATGCATGTTCCAATGCAGTTAGATCTGCAGTCCTCAGCAGACTTGACTACTCAAATGCCCTGCTGGGAGGTTTGAGAAAAATGGACTTGATTCGGCTGCAACGTGTCCAAAATCGCGCTGCTCGTTTGGTCACTCGGACTAAAACTCAAGATCACATTACCCCTGTGCTACGTGACTTGCACTGGTTACCGGTTAGTTCAAGGATTGACTTTAAGCTCTGTTTGTACATGTACAAGGCATTGAAAAAAACTGCTCCCATTTACATCTCGGATGAGCTCAATCTCTATGGACCTAAAAGACCCTTACGCTCCAGTTATGCTGGACCTTTATACACTGTTAGTGTTGGACGCAAAGAGGTGTCAGATTTTGATTTTGCAATCAAGGGGCCTCGGCTATGGAATAGCCTACCGATGGATTTACGCCAAGCTCCATCCGTTATGACCTTTAAGAAAAGACTGAAGACATACCTATTCAAAAGACACTATTATTTCCAGAGACTGAAAACACAAGCGCTTTGACTGGTTACAAAATCAAAAAGGCGCTATATAAATAAACTAAATAATAATAATAATAAAACATAGCATATACAAAGAAATAACTAGAATTAAATTTAAATCACAACAAGTTCAAAATATTTTCAAACTGTGCTCTATTTATCAAAAAACTGTTTGTGTGAATAATATTTGAAATGTTGGATATGAATATTACCTTCTGTTTATTGGCTAAATTATTCATGGCCCGTTGATGAGAATATACCACCCGCTTCACACATTGCACTGGGCATGGTGAAAGGTGAAGCAGGTCTAACTTACCAATCTTATACACATAACATAAACGATTCCCCCTGTTAGACCCAGGCGACCCACTACCGTTTGATGCCAATCGGCCACATAAAACATTACATTAGTATTATACATACAGTTGAAAACTTAATGATACGTAAATGTATCTGACCATCCGCTCATTAATTATCAGGTGCAATAAACATGAGTGGGTACGATAAGGCAAAGTAACATTCTACGAATGGCTTTATGCCAACTAACACATTTTTTTGTGTGTATCTGTGGGATACATCCCATAATTGACAGCCATATAGTGACATACATATTGATATAAATATTTTATATAAACAATTGGTGCTCATTATAAAAGGAAGATAAAAGTACATTTTCTATTAAAATCAGCAATGCTGGACTTTAACTGAACTATTAGGCCCTATAACATTACCCAAGTGAATGCTACTATCTGAAGAGGCTATCTGATTATTCATGAAATAAATATTTGTGCTAACGTTATGTGGAAACACAATATAGTTACTTTTATTAGCATTGAAAGTTACTCTTCGGAAAACAACTCACACCCTTTTAAAAGTCTTGACAATGAATAAAATGCCGTTGCCAACAAAACTATATCTGCATAGCCTAATGCACCTAAAAATGACTGACCAATATAACAGCCGAAACCACATGATTTAAATCGAGACAAAGTACATCAATATATTATAAGGTAAATAATATGGGCGATAACATACCTCCTTTAGGCTTGTCTTACACCTTTTGAAGATTAATGGCATTACCCCTTTGAACAGTCATCGTCTGTTGTGTGTAACAGAGCTCAAATAGAATATATATGCTATTTGCCTGAGTATGTCCCTTTGAATGACTTAAAACCTGGAGACGTGTATATATGTTTTCGGGGTCTGCGAGTCTATCGACATTGTCCGTTTTCATGTGCGACCAAAACGACCTATTGTATTTGGTATTGTACTTTTTCATGTCTGACAGAAAACGAGGCTATGACGACCATTTTGATTTTATCAATATTAATAAATCATTCTTATTTTCAGTTAAATGAATTGAAACCTGGTATATACATACACTGTAGGTTTTCAGGATCTGCGAGTTTGCTAGCATTGACCATCCTCATATCTGGCCATAATCTTCCGGCGGATTGCCAATGGTGTACCCTGGTTTCTCCGCTCAACAGCGGTGCCAATGCAGCTCTCGCATCAGTGCAGGCGCTGGTGTAGGCTGCTGTAGCCTAATAACCGACAATAAAGTGATTGACATTAGGTCTCTCACGTGGAATGAATGGAGTTACCTTCCCTATTGTTACTCTGGGGATTATCTGACCCGAGGATAGTGGTGCTGTGCGAAATGCCACGGAGTTTCAGCATTAAATTACATAGCGAAACCCAAGTCTCCGGCCGTCTGGGCATGTCTGGGGGTAAATCCCCTAGACATGCCCAGAACCCCTTATCAGGCGAGCGAAGGAAAACGCTCTCAATAACCCACCATTCCCTATCACCCCCACCCTCACATAATCATCTGTACATCATTCATCTGAGATCATATCATCAATTGACTACAGCGTTTTTATCGTATTACAATGTCACTTAAATGAGCATTTGTGCCGAAAAGTGACGTAAAGCAATAATTTACCACTACCTACCTGTCGTCTAAAATTGATCCCGGCGCTGTAAGGGTTAAATTTGCTTTGAATAACAGCAACCCAATATTAGAAGACAACACACAATATTTATTTGATTAATTAATCATAAACAGCCCCGTAATTGATAATGTTTATTGTTACTGTTATGTTTGGAGCGCCATTCTGTGAGATTATACATCCGAGGATGCCTTGTATTTAAAATAAATATATCGTCTTTTAATCCACCTATTCTGTTTTTTATCACACCTTACCCAACAAACACGCCACGTTTACACAATGTCTGTCTAATGTTGTCCAGTGTCGCAGACGATGGGCCAACATTAGACAGACATTCTAAAATATACCCAACAAACACGACAAAATGTGTTTGTTGGGTATATTTTATACTGTGCTTGATCGAACTAGTATCACGCACCTTATGCCAGCAAACACAAGGCGTTGTCCCAATATTGTTTTTTCTCTGGCCCAGCGTCGCAGACGGCGGGCCAACATTAAACCAAAATTGGGTCTGTATCGTGTTATTGGGATACTGGGCGGGGCTCTATGGTAGTGGTTAGCACCGCTGCCCTTCACGAGTTCGGGTTCGGTTCCCCGTCTCGGCGGTTTGAAAGAAACAAAAATGTTTTTTCCCATCCACGTGTGAAAGTCAGTATTGTGGGGAGCCTCCGTGACCGAGAGGTAGCGTGCTCAGCCTCAGACCGCCAGGGCTCGAATATCGAATCCTGTGTCTGGAGGGCAGTGTCATCTCAATCATCTCACCATACTCAGGAGTTTATCCTGGCCCAGTTCACCCTATATGTGCCTAAAGCCCGATTCATTTCATTTGATTTTTATTGGGATACTGAATGTGACATTTACTACGTACATAGCTTATATACCTTATTGGATCTCACCTCTATATAATGTACCAATAAATGTGTTGTAATGTACATGTATATTATTATTTATATTTAAAAAAAAATCTAGGATAATTCCAGAAAGTGTTCGCTGGCTACTGACCCAGAAAAAGTACGATCGCGCTAAGACAATTATACAGCGCATCGCCAAATTCAATAAGAGGAATATTCCGGAGGATGTGAAGCTCATTACTTCTGACAGTGTCCTGCTTCAGAACGGCACCGAGGACCACGCATCAGGAGAAAATCTAAAGAAGAGAGAATACACACCATCAGTACTAGATATGTTCAAAAACAAAGTACTCTTCAAGCGCTCAGTCATTCTGTTTTATATATGGTATGTTTATTACGTTGTTTCTCAGACCATTATTAGGTGTCAAGGACGCACCATCATAATTAATGTTTATTCTGCTGCTACCCCCGATTCTCATCTCACAAGTATCACAACCCGAGACATTCAACCAATGTATTGTTGGTACAATGTTGGGCCAGCGGGTAGACGGTGTGCTAACACTGTACCAACATTAGGTTAATGTCTCGTGTTTGCTTGGTTATGATACGTCGCAGACGGTGGACCAACATTGTACCAACATTGGGTGAATGTCTCGTGTTTGCTGGGTCCTACCCGAATTTATATCCTAATTGTAATACAACGAAAATATCTTAAAACATCATATCATGCTTTGTATGGCTTCTAGCAGTGTCTTTAACCCTTTCAAGCCTGAGTTTACCATAGCCATCTTCATCCACTACAAGCCACGAATTGCTGTCGCAAATCTCGACTTGTAGTGAATGAAAATGATTTGATGTGAGTGAAAAATTGAAGAAAATTGCCATGTATTGGTAAACCAGTTTCAGGGAATTTTTTGTTCTAAAACCCTTGACTGTAGGAAAATGTAGTCTATTTTCCGGGATGGAAAATGATGCTTGAATGCATCGTGAGGGCTTAAAGGGTTAATCAATTCATTTTATCACAATTGACGGACTCGGCAATCTCCTAATATTATCCGGCAGTAGAATCACGTACTGTCTGACGGAAATTTGGGATGGGGGCCTTGCATGGGTGCCCAGCAGACATGAGAATTTGAGACAACGTTGTTTTGGGGTTGGACCTGCGTTTCAGACGGTGGGCCAACGTTAAAACGACACTGGATCAACGTCTCGTGTTTGTTTGGTAGTTCCGCATTTACAACAAATAAAAACCGGATGCATCCCCAGAAAACACGAGGCGTTGACCCAATGCTGCCTTATGTTTGCCCGCCGTCTTCGACGTCGGCCCAACATTAAAGCACCCCCCCCCCCCCCTGGGTAAACGCCTCGTGGTCGCTTGACGACCAAGTAACGAAGGTGAACTTAAGGAGTAGTGGGTCAGTACAAATATATCTGCAAATAGTCACCAAATGTGTAGCTACACAGTAAACGCAAAACATTCATATTACAATTGTACAATGTTGGACCAACGTCAAAGACGTTGGGCCGACGTTGTACAAATGTTATACAAATGTTTCATGCCACCGACAGATTAATTAAATATTTATTATATATGGGTCAAAACGTAACCATTCTATTTTATGTTGACCAGACACCGCGAATTTACCGACATTTTTCCATGTGACGAACACTATCCCTTAGAAAAGTCAGCTTCATTTTTCATCCAAATTAACAAGTTTTAACTGCCGTCAGCATCGTACGACATCTTACGATTCCCAGCCAGCGAGAAGATGACTTATTATATCACTTCATACATACATACATACATACACGCGCACGCACACACACACAACACACACATCAATCTCTAGATCTGCAGACTCTCAGATTTTACAGTCCAGTCCTAATAAAAGTGAAGGGTTTTACCGATGCTTATATATATGGGAGTCATGAAATGGTTGTGGGAGTACAATTTTTGGACTTCTCGATTCGCAAAGGCACTTTCCGCATTGAGGTGATTCGTTTATTGCATGCTTCGTAGACAGTGGTCGAAATTTTAGACATAATGCTTTGGGCCTGTTTTCTCATACTCCAGGATCTGATGGACGTGAGTGTGCAAATCGCGTAGACACGGTTTTTTTACAGAATATGTTTATATGACCATAGTGGATCATGAAAAGTGAGGGTGTTCATCCTGGAAGTGGTTTTTATTTTCTGCAGGACCCTGTTTTGATTGTGGCGATAACTGAGCTAGGCCTATATCGCGGTCATGAATAGCTTTACCAATTTTAGACGGATGGGTCATTTATGGGCAATAATGTGTTCTTGGGATCATCATCCATTTTTTGAGTGCACAATGGGCATTATGTGAAAAAGGTACACAATCAGGCACGCATTATCAATAACGACCGCTTTCTCGCATATATCGCGGGCTTGAAAAACTTTACCCATTTTGGTCGGATTAGATAGTCATTTAAGGGCATTAATGTATTCCTGGGATTAGCAGCTGTCCATAGAGTACAAGATGATAAAAATCAGGCACACAATCAGGCAAACAATATTAATAATGACTGCTTTCTCCCACATTTCAATAATGTGATGCTCTTCCTTTACTGAATCCTCTCTCTAGCTAGGGCCCAACTGTATTCCAAATTTATTGGCGATTTTTTTCTTGATCGTCTTTGACATATTTTAATTTGGAGCGCTCAAAAGTTAGGAAATATTTGTTGAGGCATTGTTTATGGGAATAGAGATCGGCTGCAAATGTTGCTTTGCCAATATCATTAGTATGTTATCTTATCAGATCAGCAATTTTAGTCTAGTGGATTCAGAATCGTTATAGAACGTAGTTTTAATTAAAGTCGCATCCCACTTCACATATTCTAAATTTCATGGCCTTCTTTTTGTGTGTACATTGGTCACATATTATACATTTTAATTTGTAAATGTCAGTATATTCCATTCTTTGCAAGGCTGCATACTGGTCGAGGTGGTGCTTGTGCTGGCTTCTGACTGGAAACAGTTTGACAAGGATCATCACGACTTTTGATTAGCCGAAATATCTTGTTTTTGTGTGTATAATCTTTATAACAATATTTTCATCTGTGGTCGCAGAATAACTTCGCTCTAATCAAGTAGCTTCAAACGTGTAAAGAGTACATCCTTCCTAGACCCACTAGCTATCATGATCCACGCTTTTGACCCTGTTCTGTGCTGCTGTGATACGTTCATTAGTTGTTTCCGCCTGACAAATGATACGCTGTTCAAAGTCAGGTATGTCACATTCACTTGCATTTGAATGGTAAGAATCCGTACTTACGTCACCAAGATACATTTATGTCCACACAAACACACTAACATTTTTTTTAAACCTATGCTGTATAATTATTATATTGAAGTTAGTTGGAGAAAATATATTAATACACTATCCATCTCTTGCCCCAATTCATTAATCAACCTTTCACGCCAGAGTCCGGGGTTCGGTTCCCGGTCTCGGCGGTTTGAAAGAAACAAAAATGTTTCTTCCCCATCCACGTGTGAAAGTTAGTATTGCGGGGAGCCTCCGTGACCGAGAGGTAGCGTGCTCGGCCTCAGACCGCCAGGGTTCAAATTTCGAATCCTGTGTCTGGAGGACAGTGTCATCTCAATCATCTCACCATCCTCAGGAGGTTCTCCTGGCCCAGTTTAGCCTATATGTGCACAAAGGTGGCCTAATGCCCGATTCATTTCATTTCATTTCATTTCATTAATCAACCTAAACAAACTTGTGTTGTTAATTATAATATATTGCTGTTATTCTTAGATAAAGTACTAAATTATTCATATCAATTGATGTTACTGCTGGAATTGCATGATCTGATTTCGTGTAAGTGAGCAACAATTTATACAACACATTTAACTTGTGTAACTTTATTTAACTTTGGACTATAGCGGAAGTATGTCGCTTCTGTGTAAATAATCAATCCACACATAACAACACACTATAAGTTGAAAGAAGAAATCACATCATATGGTATATTAGTAGGATCACGGCAATTCATTGTTGATAATAATAATTCACAATGTAGAATCAGATTATTTTCACACCTTAACTTAACAATTTTATACCGGATGACGCCGGCTAACTTATATATTTTGTACAATTTGCACAGTGAAAATCTGCTGCTTCTGTGAAGATAATCAATGTTATTGATCAATGTCATTGTTATTTCAGTTATGCAACAACGAATAGTATGGCATTAGGTGAAATATTATATATAGTATATATATAGTAAGCTGTTTTTGAAAGCAAATTAATGCAAGATGTACGGGATGGCATAAATATGCAAATCACATTTGCAAAAATATGGGAGAAAGCAGTCAGTATTGATATTGTGAGCATGATTCATCACACAATGTACTCAACAGATAGCTGATAGTACCATAAATCCATCAATGCCCTTAAAAGACCCATCCGTCCGAAATGGGTAAAGTTATTCATGAACGCGATACATATATATATATATATATGCGAGAAAGTGTTCATTATTAATAATACGTGCCTGATTCTGTACCCTTTTTATCACACAATGTCCACTTTGTACTCAAAAGAAAGCTGATGATCCCAGAAATCCATTAATGCCCTTAACCGTTGGATGAAGTTATTCATGACCGCGATATGCGAGAAAGCGGTCATTATTGGTAATGTGTACCTGATCGTGTACCTGATTGTTATCACACAATGCCCATTTTGTACTAAAAAATAGAAGATGATCCCAGGAATCCATTTATGCCCATTAATGACCCATCCGTCCAAAAAGTTATTCATGACCGCGATATAGGCCTAGCTCGGTTATCGACAAAATCAGAATAGCGTCCTGCAGAAAATAAAAACCACTTCCATAATGAACACCCTCACTTTTCATGATCTACTATGGTCATATAAACATATTCTGTAAAAAACTGAGTCTACTCCATTTGCACACTCACGTCCATCAGAGACGGGAGTAATACATACAAGTTACGATATATCGTAGATTTCAGATTGGTCGAGGTGGCCATCTCGACCAATCTGAAGCCTACGGTATATCGTAACTCGTAAAAGAATACGGGCCCTGGTCGCCCGGAAGATTCGTAGTCCTCAGGGAATCAAGTAGACCTCGTTTACTTATCAAGCCAAAATTTAACACTTTACTGCTAAATTGCCTCTGCCGTAGGTTTCATTTATTTCAATTTACATGCCAATAGACCAAGTCTACAACGTAAGTCCCTTTAAGTCCTCACGATGCATTAAAGCATCATTTTACATCCCTGAAAACACACTTAATTTTCCCACAGCTAGGTGTTCTAGAACCAAAATTTCCATGAAACTGCTTTACCAATACATGACAATTTTCTTCAATTTTTTTATCCACATCAAATCACCTTTATTCACTACAAGTCGAGAATTGCGACAGCAATTCGCGGCTTGTAGTGGATGAAGATGACCATGGTAAATTCAGGCTCAAAAGGGTTATCGCCCGCTCATGTTATCGTTGGCGCGAATTATTATCATGGTAGCTTAACCCTTGAAACGCTAAATTAAATAATTTAAATTTTCACCCACTCGAAGTTGTGTCTCGCTACCGCGACCCACAACTTCAAGTGAGTGAAAATTACTCGCATCTGGAATAATTTGAGACCAGACATTTGGAAATCTTGATGTTTAAACACACACTTCGCTCCCGATAATTACGATTTAAACGACAAATAAAACGGATTAAAAACGACTATTGTCGCGCTTGGCGCCTTGAGGCTGAAAATCAAAGCTGTTCGTATAACATCACTTTTGTGTTGCTGTCATAACTTATATAAGTTTGTGTGATTGCCATGGTTACAGGGGTGCTGTGGCTATCGGTTATTACGGACTGACACAGAGCATCACCACTCTGCCAGGGAACAAGTATATTAACATGATGATCAGTGGGTGTGTTGAGATGCCGGCCTATGCCTTGGCCGTGTTTATTTTGCGCAGGTAAGCAGATGTTGTTTTCGTTGGTAAGTTAAATAATTTAACTTTTCACCCGCTTGAAGTTGCGTGTCGCTACCGCGACCCACAACTTTAAGCGGGAGAAAATTATCCATATTTGTTTAATTTGAGACGGAACATCTGCAAATCTTGATGTATCAGCTACAAACTGACTACACAACAACAATATATATAGTCTCCTTGGATACGAAAGGGTGTATCTGCCACTTGGCAAAGTGGCAGATACACCCTTTCATATCCAAAGAGACGATATATATAACTGGGTACAAATTGAGTACACCTGACGAGGGACTAGTCACATAACCCTTACAGCGCTAAGCGCGACTATAGTAGTTTTTAATCTGCTTTTTTAGCTGATCAAATCACTGATATTGGGAATTAAAGGTGTGTTAAAGCATCAAGATTTGTAAATGTTCGGTCTCAAGTTAAACAAATATGGGTAATTTTCACCCAATCGAAGTTGTGGGTCGCGGTAGCGAGACACAACTTCAAGTGGGTGAAAATTTAAATGATTTAATTTACCATACCCAACCGTCCCCAATTACGATTGTAGTAAACATTAGCTTGAGTCAAGTATATGTGAACACAACTAATTAATGATGACCACGATGTAGACAACACAATTATGCGTTCTGCAATAGGTGCGAATATGCGACACCAGTGATTGAGATTATGAGACATTTCTGTATGAGGTTTTTCCTGTCACATTATGACCAATGTGGCCAGTGGGGTTGGAGGCGACATTACCTTAGTGCAAAGGGGCGCGGCGCCTTCTGGATATGGGCATGGCGCACATGAATGGCATCACCGCCAGCACGGCGCTGCGCCATGTTAGAAGTGTTTAAATTATAAGACCTTCGAAATCTGAGTATGAAACTCAACTTTTTTAATTTCTCATGTTTGATTGCTTAACTAAAGCAATAATAATGGGATCTGCCGACTCCTCGAATTGCTAAATGTCAGTGTTTCGTTTTTTTGATGTCTCGTGATAAAATTTGTTTACATTATTTTAGTGTCATTTGTCATATTATTAGTAGTCTGATCCAGCTTTGCAATTAATTATTTTAATAATATCGCGATTTCTGTACCATAATCCCCACTTGCACAGTGTAATATTGTTATAGCTTGCTATGTGTTTTGATCTGTCGCGTGATGCCCGCATCTAATTAACCTAAACAGAAAAATGTACTAACCCATTAAAAAATCTATTATAACAGTCATAACACAGATCAGTCGTGTACCTGGACGTCCTTATGTTGTGTATGCGTTCTTTGACCCTTACAACTCTGAATTATTTTTGTTTAAACCATGGAGACTAAAGGTTTTTTCAACCTGAAATCATCATAAATGTCCCAGTTAGCTCTTTCCGGTTTATTTGAATACCTATGTTATGGGTCTAGTCAATCTATGTCATTTGGAATGCATTTCAGAAAGGTCTCTAGAACACTGATAGATATTTTTTATTTTATTGACATGTACATAACAACAAATACATGCCCCGAAATGCCTTTTGGGGAAATAGGCCCCCTATGTCAAATTTGCATAAATCCAATATGACCGCCAAATGTCAAGAACACGACCCGTTCCTTCATATGACTAGTACTAAGCAAGCCATTTTGAATATTTTAATGACAATGTATCGTCCCGTGGCGTGTTTATGGATCCATTGTAGAGGCATTGAGGGGGGGGGGGATTGGTTAGGGACAATCTATTTAACGCCCTCTGGGTCAAGGTCTATTTTGTGCAAAATATTAAGTTCATCCATTAATGACATGGAGGTTCGAATAACCATGTAATATATACCTACATACACGTCCGGTTATTGTAATACAATAGCTGTAGAAATTACAACGACAAGCAAAAGTTTTGTGTAAAACATTTTCGATTACTCAAAAACGAATTTAATACCACTTATATTTGTCTTGGTGATCTCCCAACTAGTATCGCCAACATCGTCTGTGAGGAATATTATTTACATGTTGGATTAATAAATGAAATGGATCAGAACTGTTCCAGTATAGTTCATGTACATACATTATAACTGCATAACCAGTGAACATTGCGATATGGCTGTATCCACTATCCAAGGCATGTTATTACTTAGTATGCATCTCCCGTTGCAGGGATGCATATACCATAATGGTTTCATCAGATAGCCGCTACTGCCGCCGCTTCTCGTAATGGCTTAGGCTCCCACGAATACACCACATTATATATCAATTTGATTTCACAAATGGGGTCGTCACATGTTTGGGAATTGTAGTGTAGATAGAATATGTATTATCTTCCTGTTGGACTGACCCGACTATCCTAGTCTCTTGATCTGGCTGGTTCTACTTCTGATTTTTGCGGTGACACATTTGTTTTGTTTAGGATGCGTAGCTTTGAGATACTAGATTCGCCTCTAGGCCGGATATTGGTCATACAGTAGTTCTGTGTATGCTAACTGTGCACTATAAATTAACCCTGAGTCATGGTTTGACAAAAATTGATTGATTGATTGATTGATTGATTGATTGATTGATTGATTGATTGATTGATTGATTGATTGATTGATTGATTGATTGATTGATTGATTGATTGATTGATTGATTGATTGTCGGTTGGATGCTCACATTTATATGTCACACAGAGAGATTTGCCTTAAGAATAATTAAATAATTATGTATGTCATATATGTTACAGATTCGGACGTAAGCGACCTCTTTGCTTCTATCTGATAACCGGGGGTATCATGAGCATAGCGGCTGGACTCGTTCCAAGCCCAACAGGTGAGTTTTGGCCCAAACTAATTTGCGATGGTGTAATTCCTATCGTGTCTAACTGTCTCTCGGTTGAGCTTGTAATAGTGATTAGCTCGGTCTAGTTTTACTCCAATACTTTAACCGCCGGTGCCGCACATATTCGGGTTTTCATTTTTTATTAGCACATCAAGTACCACATTTTAAATATGTTAAAGATCAAATGTGACACAAGCCAGCAAGATTTAAAAATAGCTAAACCCCATTTTGTCAAATCTGAATAATTTTCACTCACTTGACGTTGTGGATCGAGTCAGCGAGACACAACTTCAAGTGGGTGAAAATTCAAATTGAATAATTTGGCGGTTAAAGGGTTAAAACTTGGCCTATGTATCTACCCTGCCAGCTCATGGATGAAGTTTAAACGTCGTGAACCAGGGCCGGATCAAGCATGTGGGAGGCCCGGGGCCCACTTGGGTCTGAGAGAGAGGCCCCCTTTTACAATTATCCCATAAAATACCACACACTAGTAGCCTAGGCTAAACCATAATACCGAGAATAAATAGGAAAAAACTGAACAGATAATTTGTTGCGAATATTATATTATGCATAAATGCAAAAAGAAAATTGAAGAAGCACAATTGAGCTGTAAATCTTACACATGCATATATGCACAGAGAAAATTGGTTAAATTTTTTTCATGAAAAACTATGGTACTAGCACGATAACAGAGGTGGACAATTACAATATAGACACTTTTCTCGATTTTCGTATAGCAATGTCACTGATAATGCCACTGAAATCCAACTCACACAGTATATCTGATTCAATGCTCAGTATGGTTAAATATACCTGCTTCATTGATGTCCGCAATCTGTTTTCGAACCAGATTAACCCCATTATACCGCTAAGTCGTTTTAGTCGATTTTATTATCCGTTTAAAGCGCAGTTATTTGGAATGAAATGTGTGTGTAAGCATCAAGATTTGCAAATGTTTATCCTCAAATTCAACATATAACAGTAATTTTCTCCCACTTAAAGTTGTGGGTCGCGGTAGCGAGACACAAGTTTAAGTGGAAGAAAATTCAAATTATTTATTTTAGCGTGTTAAAGGTGAAGACGCAGCATCATTGACATTGTTGAATTTCCCTGTTATGCGCGATTTGAAGGTTTTTATTCCGATGTTTTGATACTTTGCCCACGTGTTTACCCTACTAAAATTTCGTGGATCCAATTAAAAATGAACGCGTTAGGGACATTTTTGGGTTTCTTTGTAAACGAAAGTAACTCAGGGCTACTATAGGGGCATAATAAGAGACGATGCACTCATTCGCAAATCCCGCCATTCGAGTCGTACGTGGTTACTCACTTCTCAACAAATTTGAGTGCTCAGCTGCATGATGCATCGTAGTCATGCCACTACCCAGGTGATAAGTGGTTATCCCAGCGAAAAAAAGACGTTGACCCACTGTTGTTTTAATGTTGGGTCATTGTCCACGAAGCCGCTCCATCATAAAGCCCACATTGGGTCAAGATCTCGCTGGAATGACGGAAAGGCTTCGCCGGGAATGCGGATCGACATGTGTTGCAAACTGCATCTATTTACTAAAGCATCATCTAGGTATTAGCTGGCTAAAAAATTGACTGCGTCTGATATATTATGAGCATACATATGTGTCTTTGTTGACAGAGTCTGATGGATATATTGGGTGGCCCACAACACTCGCCATAGTGGGTAGATTCGGAATGGCCGGTTGTTTCAGTGTTATACTGCTCTACACGTCTGAGTTGTACCCCACTGTCATAAGGTAACTTTTAATTTAACCCTTGTCCTGCTAGACCCGGATATATACGGTTTTAAGCATATTTTCAGCCAAAGAATATGTCACTGAAATGGACAATACAGTTTGTGGTAGATGTTCAGTTAGTAAAATAACTTAATTTAGAACATGTATATTTTCGAAAAAATATCTATACTTTTCGTCATTTGAAGCTGGAAATTGCGTTAGCAATTCCAGCTTCAAATGACGAAAAATACAATTGAAACAATTCAGCAGGACAAGGGTTAAATGTAATATAATCTTTTTCCTAATATTATCCTTTATCCTGCTGATCACGACTATTTTCGTTTTCAACCTCTTTTATTAGTCGATCAAATCACAGATGCTGGGAATTAAATCTGTGTTTAAACATCAGGATTAGCAAAAGTTTATTAAACTTTGCTCTCAATTTTTTTTTTTCGTAATTTCCACTTCTTTGAAGTTGTGGGTCGCGTTAGCGAAACATAACTTCAAATGGGTGAAATATATAACTATTTTATCTCAGCGGGATAAAGGTTATGATAATGATAATAATTAAGCACTCCCCCTGCCGAGGGGACGCCTTTAGAGTTTGCTCGGTTTCCCACAGGGCCGTCGCCTGCCCCGCCTTTTCTCATTGACTACACTCTATGTTATTGTTAATATCTAGACAAATTTGCTAATATTTACATATGTTACTATATACCCTATTGTTGTTTTTGTTTCGATGAGACAATTGGTAAAACATTTTTCAAGATGGCCTACTGTGGACGTGCACCTGTGGACGTGTTGACTTGGAAACTGTCATTGCAATCAACCTGACATTTAGTAGGATGTTTCTATGCAAAGAGGCATCGGTTCCATCAACATTTGGGAATTTTTTTATTTAAAATGGCTGCTTAGTAGTGGGCATGTGAAAAATACTATGTACGGGTCTATATCTTGAAAAGTAAGCCAGATAGAGCTATACGTTTATTAACCACATACAGTAGAATATTGATATTTGACCTTTGGTGGCCTTGGGGAGGGGGGATCCAACAGAGGTCAATCACAGTTAAATGGCTTTAGTAGGGCAGGAAGAAGGGGGTATCGTGCACCCCCCGGAAATCAATTTGTAATTGATGTTTCTAGATTGGAAAAATACCGTAGAAAACGATTTGCTATGTTAAAAAGTTGACAAAATGTCCCACAGATCATTTTTATGCAAATTAGTGACGCCATTACTGGAAAATATATATTTCGCCATATCTCAGCTAATATTGCACATATCTCAACAATTAAAGTGTCTAACCCTATGTTTTGAGGGTCCACGAGCATTATAAAACTATTCTTGAAGTGATCAGATGTGTCTAACACATGTTATTGCGCAAAATTATGCCGCCATTAGCGAATAGTCTATTTTTAGCCATAGCTCAGCCAATATTAAAGGTAACTGCATATAACAAGTTTCCAGACCTATGTTTTGAGGGTCAAAGAACATAGTAAAACTATTTTCAGAGCTATCTGATATGTCCATGTGAAGGCACTTGTATTCGTACTGAAGAACATGTTGTCCAACATAATGAGGTCCTATTGCTATCTTCATTGCACTTGCTCTATGTCGAAGAACTGAATGGCTATGCTGAATCAGAACTACCAAGCAGAAAAACTGATGAAACGGCTACAAAATAACCTTAAAAAAATCATGTCAAATTCAAGAAATTCCCAAAAGAGCACACATGTTGCCTTTTCATTCTGGCTTATGCACAGTTCGGTTATCGTTCTTGCTGATGTTCTTGCACAAGCTTACATTCTTGGAAGTGCGGAAGTGCGATGTCCTTTTTGCCGTAACATTCTATGGACTTTCACAAGACCAATGCTGGCCACTATGATTCGACAATATGAAACTCAATTCTAAAAAGATGACAACAACAAGATCAAATCACTTCCTCACAGAGAAAAGTAATCAGTTAAAATCCCACTCACAACTATATTCATTGTTTTTCAAATGGTAAGCTGTGTCAACCTGTGTTACTATGTGAATCTATCATATCAAGTCATCCAGTACCAGGAGCAAAGTGCTCATGACGTATGGCTGTACCTCTTTGGCTTGGGTATCCAAATGGCTTTTCCTCGAAAATCTACGAAGTCACCTTCCTTGACTAGGCCCCACCTTCTAAAAGACGCTACCCCAGACAATCTGCCATACACCAAGGAGTTGACGATTTGTTCATACAAGATGGCATGGCACTGCTACATACCATTACCAAACTTCCCCCGACCTGTTGTGAGATATGCATACAAATACTCGATCAGACAGCGATCTCGACTGCCAGTTATCATCCTGGGTCTATCAAAGCGCAGGAGAGGTTGAGACGTAGCAGCCCAGATATCATTCTAGCTGGATCAGCTGGCAGGAAGCCATAGTATTCAAACGATGACACAAAGGAACAGTTATGTCAGGTATGCTGTATGGAGTGGTAAGCAGGCCGCTTCCAGACTGGACAGAACAAATATAGCAGTCCTCATTGTGGAGGGTAGAATTCATCAATTTGTTACAACAGATAGCTAGGTAAGATTGTGTTATGCTACTAGTCTTGCTACTGCATTGTCTATTCCCATAATACTTTAATCATGCCAAGTGTTTCAATTTATCAAAACACAGGTGGAGTTGCAGTACCAGACATATTTGTGATTTTACTGCATTATGCGCATTCTATCAATATGACTCTGTGACACAGAATCGGGGAAGCACAGACAGATTGTCAACATACAATTATCTAAGTAGGCCTAGCTGAGTCTCTTGGAGAAGACTATTAACGTACTGTGCCACTCCCCCTCGGCTATTGTGTCTTCAGTGGAGAGGATTGAACCAGTTCATTCAAAGGCAAGGGAAAGGTGGGGCCCCTTAAAAACCTGGAAAAGAATACCAGGTTATACAAAACATTCAGGCAAATGGGTGACGACATCAAACGTCAAGCCTCAGGTGATGAAACAGCTGAAGCAGTTTGCATACGTATCTGGTGTACGGACACATTAGTAGATCTTCTGTGAAAGCCGTCCATGTCAAGCTGCCCCACAAAATGGTGAGAGAAGACAAGAAGCCAATTTCCAAGTCCAGAGTCGACCAGTCTCGCCTTCCCCGTACCAGTCTGCTTTGGAACCACACATCCAGCATGTGAATCACCGTACCGTGTTGCTTCGTGCATGCACGAGGAGCAACAGGGGTAGATGAAGACTGACCTGGGAGTCTTGGAACCACTGTGATCATGTTGGCCTGTCCCGTCAACCTCGCTGGTTGATCCCCTGGATGCTGGTGATCGGGAAGGAGATGACCAGATTGATCATGAAGGATACGATGACAATTATAAGTTTCAATGAAAGTGATGAGTAAATGGTAGGACTGGATCCTTTAAAATCATCTTGTCAGTCCTAACCGTTCTGTTGTAAGTACAGCATGCTCTAGCATACATTCTAGCATACATTCTACATATCAAGTACTCAGCGGACCCAGCTCAGAGGCGCACAAATCCTTAGCGTGATCATGTGTCGTAATCAAGGCCAAAGCAGGTTCGTCAACAGGGAGCCAGGCTGCTGAAGAGCTAAGGTGGGAAAGCCAGATTAAATTGGGGACATTTAAGTTATTTCCGGAATGTGAAAATTGTTTCGGCATTACGTATTGGCACTGGCACATTTCCATCAGGCTGGGCCAGATATAGCGAAAGCTCTTGACCCAGTCTTAGTTTTTATACGATGACCAATTAATCGATTTGAAATTGTAGTGAAGATATTTTGAGCATTTCGGACAAACAAGTAAGTCAGCCAGATATGCAGGCTGGTTGTCTTTTAGGGTTCGAAAATTTATTGTGCATATCTTAAAATGAATGCGAAATTTGGCAGGAACCCAATGTAATTGTTTTACAATAGGAACGGAACAACTAAAACGTGGGGACTTGGTTACCACTCTTGCAAGGCAGTTTTAAACGTGTTGTTATCTAGCGATATCTTTTTCTGGCATATTTTGGAAAAGTGAGTTACAATAATCTAACTTGCAACTGAACAGTGCCACTGCAATTTGCTTGGAAGATCCAAGAACAGACTTCGACGCAGGTCACGGATATGATAGAAGCATGCCATACATGTTTGGGATGTCTTTTTTTGAGATATGTCTTTTCGGATATCCGGGCTACTGTCAAATACTACACCAAGATTTTTGCTGATGCAGATGGATTTGTGTCTTGACCTAGAATTAAGCATAGGGAATTATTCGAGAATTTTTATAGCTGGAGATAATAGTGCTGAGTGGTGTAGTGTATAGGATAAAACGCATTGGTCCCAGGATAGAGCCCTGTGGAACTCCATATGAGAGTGTGATTTTATCTGACAGACTGTCCTCAATTTTTACGGATTGGTGCCTATTTTGCAAGTAAGAAGAAAATCAAATTTGACCCTGCCCAGATGTAGATATTCCATATCAATCTGAAGTCTATTTGGTAATGTAGCATGGTCAATGGTGTCGAAAGCGACCGACAAGTCAAGCAAGGTCAGAGCTGTAACTTCACCCTTGTTCATACTAATAATGATATCGTTATGTACTTTCAGTAGAGCTGATTCTGTAGAATGATGTTTCCTGTAAGGTGATTGTAATGGATTAGATAAATGGTTATTTTTTATATGAGCTTGCAGCCGATCGGCTACTACCTCTTCTAAGATTTAGGAGATGAAACTCAAGTAGGATACAGGCCTGTATTTTTTTGAAAATGTACTTGTGTCCATTGAAATGTTAATTATATCAGTGATGGGAGTTACTATTATATCAAGACAATTTTTCAGCACGCTTGTATGAATGGGTTCCATATCATATGATTTTGAAGATGAGCTCAAAGTAGCCCTTTTAATTTCATCTTCCGTCGCACACTCAAAAGAGTTCATTTTGGATCTAATTTCTGTTTTTTGCACCGATGGAATATTATGTACTTTATTTGGAAATTTGGAACGGATAGTTGCAATTTTATCTACAAAATCTTTAGAAAAATGCATAGTGTTAATATATCGTAGAACATGCTAGTAGACATTGTAGGATACATTCTACAACATTTTCATGTACTGCGACACATCATAGTGTTATTATGTGCTAGGATATACTAATGTGCATTCTAGCATTCATTCTACAACATCGTGTACTAGGACATAGTGTTACTCTGCTATAGTGTTATTGAACCTTCAGAAATACATTAGGTATAGATAGATAGCGTGTACAGTTTTCAGTTTTTATACGCTAATGATGGCACTAATGTGCATACTATCACATGCCTCGTACATGATCTCTTGAATATTATTATTTGTATATTCGTTGAGCATCAGAACATACGTCTAGACGCTTTATGTCAGCATAATAAATGAATGAATGACTATAGGCCTAATCTATATCCTTGATATCCGTGGAGATATGGGGAAACTTAGATTTTTAGCTAATGGCGGCGATACTTGTCAAGCAAGCATCTTTTTGACACATCTGATCACTTCAAGAATAGTTTTATAATGATCTTAGACCCTCAAAACATGGGGTTAGACACCTTAATTGTTGAGCTAAGTGCACTATTAGCTGAGATATGGCGAAATATACATTTTCCAGTAATGGCGTCACTAATTTGCATACAAATGGTATGTGGGACATTTTGTCAACTTTTTAACATAGCAAATCGTGTCCTATGGTATTTTTCCGATCTGGAAACATCAATTAGAAATTGATTTCCGGGGGGTGCACGATACCCCCTTCTTCCTACTAGACTACTTATAATTTGAAAGATATACAAGATACATGTAGGGCTATTTATGTTATATTATAGAAGTTATATTAACCATATAGAGGAAACAATACAGTGGGCATTCAGTAGCATCTTTTGACCTCTGGTGACTTCGAGGGGTCAAACTAAGGTCAATCACACTTGAATTTTCACACTTGGTAGGGCTATAGTTTATATCAATCCATCAGCATCTTTATGCTTGACCTCTGGTACCTCTGAAAGGTCACTGGAAGGTTCGCGATGAGTCCAATCCCGTTTAAAAAATATGCTTGATAGATTCGTCATTTTTGAAAAGTGTTGCAACAGCTGAGGGGGGTCCTGTATAAATTTGTATTTGTACAGCAGAACTTTAGTTTTTTAATTACTACATCACCAGAAGGTAAAAATTAACGAGGGTAGACATTCCACACCCCGGCAATAAGGTCGCGGCTATCAATATTGTACAAAAAGTAGATCTTTATGTCAACACATACTTGCTGGGTCTAGAAAATCATCTGTAATGTTTTCTTAAATAAAATCAGATAAATAATGTAGCATAGCCTAAAAAGAGATAAATCAAAGATGGCCGCCAAAAAAAAACAATGATATCAAGATTAGCTGTATTGTCAGTCCTACTGAGTCAAGAAACTCATTTTTATCGTTTTATTAAAAACTATAAAAGATGTAATCAGATAAGTGATTTATCACAGTTAAAT
Organism: Flabesymbios commensalis; assembly: GCA_964017125.1. NCBI lineage: Eukaryota > Metazoa > Annelida > Polychaeta > Terebellida > Flabelligeridae > Flabesymbios > Flabesymbios commensalis. The sequence goes on from OZ024903.1 coordinate 37,611,785, forward strand.
CCAAGATGGCCGCCAATATGGTCAAACTTATCGGGATTTTGTTATATCTTCAAGGTCACTGTACCTAAAAAGTTAATTTTTATGTCAACATCTACGCTTTTACGGCCAAAAAACTTATCTGTTATGTTTTTATACAGACATATATTCGGGTAAGTACGCTGTTTTAGCTTAATGAGTGATAAATCTAAGATGGCCGCCAAACTAGCCGAAACTATCAAGGTTTGGCTGTATCTTCAATCCTACTATACATAAAGAGGTGATTTTGCTGTCTAAACATTGATCTAAACATAGATCAAACTGGGCGATGCAATCAATATTTGGATTCAGTCCGACTAGTACTGTGATTTACTGGCAATTGAAATTGTTTTCATGCCTGCTCTCTGCTAATAGAAATTACTTATTACATGCAGATGCATTACTTCAAAACACTGTATTAGAATACTCCACTGTTAGACTTAATCACCTAGGTCTAGCAGTCGCCTAAGACAAGCTTTAGCATAGCATAATTTTGATTCTGTCGAGAAAATGTAGAATTTGTGTTTATGTTGAGTAACTGGCTAATAACCGTAAGCTATAATGGCATAACAGTGTGTAAAGTTCCTCACATTTTGTTATCAACCTGTCCAGATTCTACAATTATTTTTAATAACAACAGTAGGCCGATCTTGTTACACATGCATGCATAGATACTGTATAGTCCTTTATGCTGTGTTTTTGTAAAAGGAATATAACCTTGATCTCTATTCGCTCGGTGTAGAATTGCTTCGTATTGGGTATGCGTCTCTTTAATATAGCTAAACGATTTTATGTTCATAAACCCTATGCAGCCAAATAAAGCAAAACATATTAGGCATACACCACTGAGCGGGAAGTGTATGTTATTTGCCAGAAAGACTCAGGGACATCCACATGGTAGTAGTAGTGGTAGTAAATCATTGCTTTATGTTACTTAAATTCCTAGGCAATCAGCACAAACTTAACATATCCTTTATCCATAAATAACTATTAGCGGATTCGTCTGTGTGCTGTGTATAATGAAGAATACTCTTCGGGGCCTCGGGCCTCCTTCCCTGTTCCAACGAGGAACTGGATGGAATAATTCCGAATCCTACCGCCTAGATATAAAGCTCAATGGTCGACACTCGCTGAGTCACAACATACATCTACAACATAAAAGTAATCATTATTTAAGAAGATAATCTATATATTAACAGCGAGAGACCGGAACTTTCGTCGCATGAGATCTGAGCTCCAACAGCTGTCACATCTATATATGATGTCATGATCTGGTGACAAGCCTATTTTTCAACAATTCTACGACTTAAATTTGTAATCAAGCGAATTCGGGTGTGTCAGCCATTTTATTAATCAGGGTCGACCTGACCACCATCTTTGTGTGGAGAATGACATTCAACAGCAGCTGATTGCGTATTTTCAATTTTCACATAAGTTTTTAGTTTTATATGAATACTTTCGCATCATGAAATTATGTGGCATATAAGTTTAGTATATGTTGAATTATTTTTTTAATGTAAAGGTTATTTTACTTTTAGCCTCAATTACACTCCAATCAGTCATATTTGCTTATAATTACATGATACCATGAAAACAGTCGCTCATAAGTAGGAAATATTGATACAGTGCAAAAATCCTGATGATGAAAATTTCTGGCATCTATTGTTATAGCTTACAAAATATTAAAACTATACCGGGGTACGTATATTATTAAAAAATGGGGTCGAAATGAATCTTTATTTTATTTATTTAATTCTAATCCAATTGAGTGTTCTTTTCAAAAAGTGTACAAAATGACTTTCTTGAACTTCAAAAGGCTATTTTCTCAAAATTACGCAATTGCGAACTTCATATTTATGTGCGCTGGTGGAATCATATTTCCAGAGCTAACCATGCTAGAGGGTTGTGTGATATACCATTTTAAATGTCATTTTGTGTAGATTCAGGATCTGTTAATATCTTCGATCAATCAATAAAACTTCTATAGCGCCTATATCCTCAGCGGTCCGAGCTCAGAGGCGCACAAACCCTTAGCGTGTCATAATCGAGGCAAAAGCAGGTTCGTCAACAGGGAGCCGGGCCGCTGAGGCGCTATGGTGGGAAAGCCAGATCAAATAGGTGAGATTTAAGTAATTTCCGGAATGTTAAAATTGTTTCGGCATTGCGTATTGGCACATGCAGGGCGTTCCATACGGCTTGGCCAGATATAGAGAAAGCTCTTGACCCAGTCTTAGTTTTTATTCGAGGAACAACAAATCTATTTGAATTTGTGGAGCGTAGATATTTTGAGCATTCCGGACGAACAAGTAAGTCAGCCAGATATGCAGGTTGGTTGTCTTTCAGGGTTAGGAAAGTTATTGTGCATATTTTAAAATGAATGCGAAACTTGTTAGGAAGCCAAGCAATCGTTTTAAAATAGGAGTGGACCGACAAAAACGTGGGGCCTTGGTCACCACTCTTGCAAGGCAGTTCTGAACGCGTTGTAATCTAGCGATATCCTTTTCTGGTATATTGAAAAAGTCAGTTAAAATAATCTAACTTGCTACTGACCTGTGCCACTGCAATTTGCTTGGCAAGATCTAAGGACAGACTTTTTCGAATTCGACGCGAATCACGGATATGATAGAAACATGCCCTACATGTTTGGGATATATGTTTTCGGAAATTCAAACTACTGTCGAGTACTACACCAATGTTTTTGGCTGATGCAGATGGATTTGTGTCTTGACCTATAAGTAAGCATGGGAAATTTATATAAGAATTTTTCTTGCTGAAGTTTGGTTCCAATGAGAATAAATTCTCTCTTACTAGGATTAAGCTTCTGTTTAGACCCTGTCATCCAGGCCGGCACGGCCTTTACACAATGCTGCAACTTCTCAAGAGATTCCTTAGTGTTGGAAACGGATAGAGACATGTAAATTTGGGTATCGTCCGCATAAATATGGTGGTTTATGTCAAAGCTGGAGATGATAGCGCTAAGTGGTGTAGTGTATAGGGTAAAAAGCACTGGTCCCAGCACAGAGCCCTGTGGAATTTTATATGAGAGTGTGACTTTATCTTACAGAGTGTCTTTAATCTTTACGGATTGGTGCCTATTTCGCATATAAGAAGAAAACCAAATTTGAGCCTGCCCAGATATTCCATACCAATCTGAAAGTCTATTTGTTAATGTAGCATGGTCAATGTGGCGAGCGGCCGACAAGTCATTAGCAAGGCCAGAGCTGTAACCTCACCCTGGTCCATACTAATAATTATATCGTTATGTACTTCCAGTATAGCACTGATTCTGTAGAATGATGTTTCCTGTTGGCTGATTGTAATGGATTAGATTATTTTTTATATGAGCTTGCAGCCGATTGGCTACTACCTTTTTTAAGATTTTGGAGATGAAACTCAAGTCGGATACAGGCCTGTAATTTTTTTGCTCGTTGTTAGGAAGAAATGTTTTTGAGTAGTGGTCTTAAGTGAGCTTCTTAGAAATTTTGTTGGAATGTGCTAGTCTCCATTGAAATGTTGATTATATCAGTGATGGGAGTTATTAATATATCAAGACAATTTTTCAGCACGCTTGTAGGAATGGGGTCCAGATCACATGATTTTGACGATGAGCTCAAAATAAGTTATTAATTTCATCTTCTGTCGCACGTTCAAAAACGCTTATTTTGGATCTAATTTCTGGTTTGTGTTTAAAAAGTCTTCAGAAAAAAAGATAGTCACGATTATATTTGTGGTTAAGAACTTAAAGGGTTTTGGTTGGAATAATGATGGCCCAGCGTCGCAACATTATTTCACAATCGGGCCAATGTATCGTGTTATCCAGGTAGTGGCCTTTCGGGGCATAAGGCAGTCAGAGGAAACACGGGACAATCACCCAATTATGTTTCAATTTTGGACCAGCATCGAATACGATTGACCGGCATTGAACCAGCAATATTATACATTATTTTGCACATATTCATAATGACTGCTGTACAGAAATGTCAACCGTTTCCCACACACAGCTCCCTCCTTCCCCTAAAAAGGACACAAACTCAGGCAAAATAAACTTAATAGCTCCTAATAAGCTTTCTAAATAGAGGGCCAAAGTCACCCCAGTTTACGGTAGTATCTTTGTAATCTGGTATTTTCTTAATAGATATTTCACAATGCTATTTAATAGTGTCGACAGTATCTGTCAGCAGCTGCAGCAGCAGTACGAGGCGTATTACCGCTGTAGGCGTACTATAGTGCTGTTGTTGGCGGCATCAATCTTTAGCGGTCTCTCAGGAGATCACCAAAAAGATCAGGCGTAGGCGTCCTGAAGGCAAAATAGATTAAATGAGCGATCCTAACAAATGTTGTCAGATGATTTTCTTCATATTATACACACACATCTCTTAAAGGGTGGAGATGTGCCTTTTGGAGGTTATGACTTTTCACCTACTTTTAGACCTACAGTTCTCGGCCAAAATGGGCGAGGGCCCTAAAGTGGTTAGCACCGCTGCCTTTCACGCCAGAGTTCGGGGCTCGGTTCCCGGTCTCGGCGGTTTGAAAGAAACAAAAAATGTTTCTTCGCCATCCACGTGTGAAAGTCAGTATTGTGGAGAGCCTCCGTGACCGAGAGGTAGCGTGCTTGGCCTCAGACCGCCAGGGCTCGAATTTCGAATCCTGTGTCTAGAGGACAGTGTCATCTCAATCATCTCACCATCCTCAGGAGGTTCTCCTGGCCCAGCTTAGCCTATATGTGCACAAAGGTGGCCTAAAGCCCGATTCATTTCATTTTCTCTCGGCCAAAATAGCCTATTTTGTCAATATTGCTGATATCTAGCGAACTGTGCCAGATAGCTAGACATTACTATAAAACAAAATGTGCTGTTTCAGGGAAGTATATGCCCTTAAAAATCTCAATCGATCAAATTCTAAATGGCCAACTTGAAGTCACTAATATGGGAAATATCGAGAAAACTGAGCCACATAGCTATACCATTACTAAAAGAAAATGTGTCGTTTCAGGGGAGGGGGGTATTCTCTGAAAAAATGTCAACTTTATCAAATTCAAAATGGCTGACTTGCGACCATCATTAACTTTAATATCTGTACTATGCATGGCAAACTGTGCTAGATAGGTAGACCTTTTACTAAAAACGAAATGTGAGACTTCAGGTAAGGATGCACCCTGAATAATTTCTGTCACGCCGCCCTATTGCTAGTCTCTTGTAGTACTGTTCCAACATTATTCATATTTAATTCATGTGTGTTAGCTAGCAGCAGATATGTCGGGTTCGAACCCTACTCTGGCCTCCCAAGTTTCAAAAAAACAAAATGTTTCTTCCTCGCTCATTCCTAAAGATTCAATATTGTGGAAAGCCTCCGTGACCGAGCTGTAGCGTGCTCGGCCCCAGACCACCAGGACTCGAATTTCGAAATTAAATTTTTAGGTGGCCTGAAACCCCATTAATTTTGTTTTACTTTACCTCGGTTCCTCTGTCGGCGACTTGAGTTTGCTATGCAAATGAATAAACCTCCGTGCCCAGTCACCTCATCCCGATGCAGTCATTCTGACATTAAACCCCTTTCATTTACAGATTACCAAGCTTTTAACATGTTTACCGTGTTACAAAGTCACCTAGATTACCGCCCCGGTCGAGAAGTGACGTCAAGCAATACTTTATCTTTATCAACTTACCACCCCAGGGATGAGGTTTCGTTGGTAAGCATCCATCCCACCGGGGGAAGCTTCTAGCGTTTGCTCGGTTTCCGCCGCCGACACCCTTTCTTTTTTACCATACTCTCTTGTTTTTTTGGAAAGTTTTCTTTATATTTACACGTGTCACTATATACCCTTGGGGAATTCTGTGTGTGATGTTTTTCCCATCAGGCCACTTGTCGGCCATATTCCAGGACGACCGCCAAACATCTTGTGGACGCGTTATCTTGAATACCATTACTGTAATCAACACGATATTTGGTGGAATTTTTACATCCACCCAGGCATCGGCTCCAATAACTTTTAGGCAAGTTTCGTTTCAAAATGGCTGCATGGAATAACATATTTACTTTTGACTTTGATAGGTCAAACAGAGATCAGTCACACTTCAAGTTCAATGGTTTATAACTTGAAAAATAAATAAGATTGGAGCTATAGTTTTCATTATTCATCTATAGGAAAACCTACCATGGGCGTACAATAGCATATTATCCAGTTATTTTTAGTCTTTCTAATATCAAAGAGCGATATGTTTTTGCTGCTTTTCTTTAGATCTTTGATTTCTCGATCTGAGCATGTCGTTTTCAACACTAATGATGTCTAGCTGAGTCTTCAGAACAGCCAATTTGGTCCTCACTGATTCCAATATTTCGTTCTTGTGATCGTCCACAGTTTTTATATTCAGATAATGTTGCCCACTAACTCATTAATTTTTTTTATCAGATTAGACATGCCAATATTGACAAACACATTTTTGTCTCCAGATTACATTCCACTGACTGACACGACCGAGATGAATGGGTCTGACATTTCAGTGATATGTAGGCCTACATAGTTATGTTTCTCTCACCAAAGAAAAATGAATTTAAATAATTAAGCAGCCCTCGCCGAGGCGGGCTGCTTACTGTATTCCACACGGTCCGCCGCATCCGCCGCCGCGACAGTTATTAGTTTTCAAGATAGCTACTAATCAACTTCTGCTTCCTCATACTTCACATACCACCACATACCACTGGTGAATTGTTTTGGTGACATTTTAATCCTCATACCATCAACCCTTTAATTACTAAGGTCACTAATGAAGAAATGCTCGTTAGCGCGTTTCAGGAAAAAGTTTCCATTAGATCTTCTTTTATTTGGGCCAATATGTTCAGCTATGTCAGACAATGACCTGATTAACTTTTGGGAGCAAACAGTTTCAAAATGGCTGTTCAGCGGCCATTTTGAATTTTAGTAATTTTGTGATACTTACGTAACTCAAAAAAGTAGCTGGACCATGAATATAAAACAAAAAGTAATGTCTCACACAAGGATAACCCATGACAAATTTCGCACTAATAAAATCCAAAATTGCCATTTAAAATTGTTTTTCTCATTATCTTGGAAATCTTGCATGACAGCTGATCTATGAACTTCTGCTTCATCATACTTCACATAGCCATCATATACCACCGGGGGATTTTTGGTGACATTTAATATAACGTATAATCAACCCTTTAATTACTAGGGCCACTAACAAAGAAATACTTGTTAGCGCGTTTCAGGAAAAAGTTTTCAGTAGATCTTCTTTTTATTTGGCAAATATGCAGTGCAATGTCAGCAAATGACCTGATTAACTTTTGGGAGCAAACAATTTTAACATGGCGGTTTAGCGGCCACAAGGATAACCCATGACAAATTACGCAGAATTAAAATCTAAAATGGCTGACTGGCGGTCATTTTTAATTGTTTTTTTCTCATTATCTCGGAAATCTCGCATAATATCTGAAGCGGTAATATAAAATAAACCTTGAGAAAGTTTGCTGATCTATATCAAATATGAAATGGCCGACTGGCGATAATCGAGGGCTGCTTTCGTGCCCGTCTCTGAACAACTCTTTCTAGTTATCATTATTATACATACCGTAGTAGTAAAAAATACACACTGGAAGAAACGAAGAGATCTAAGTAAAACTAATGAGCACGGTGGATGTTATGATAATAGTTTACCGATGAATGGTCATACATAAATAGTGACGTATGCATGCTATATATATTATATGGATAAAAAAAACAATGTTATCTTTGCATTGCAGCACGTTCATCCTTCCCGACATCAAGCAATAAGATAGGATACAGTGTATTTATAATCGCATAAGTTCAATGAACATTAGCTCACAATATAACAATAACATGGTTTAGGAGGACGTTCAGCGAGGCGTAGGGCTGCTGTTGACTAGACATTGCTGGTGGCCGCTAAAACTGCAGAACGCCTGACTTATTGTTTTTGTCGGTCGCCCCTGCCGCCGCCTATGGCGCACGCTAGATCTCGAACCGCTTCATCTATTTGTTTCATGTTTGGTTTAAAGGAAAGACCTTACCCTGGACGTGAGCTGAAAGAGCTTTTGATTTGCTTCTGACAATAAAAACTTTGATTTTTTTACATTTTATTATTTTAGAGGATATTTCTGTTTTGCCTATTTTGGCCATCATCAAAATTTGGTAATAGCCATACACCCCTACTCGGATAATTTCTTAATATTTCCTGTATGTATATTGGCCCTAGGAAATTTGCCCTATAATTTTTTTCACGTTTTCAAGCTGCTTCAACAAAATCCAAGATGGCCGCCAAAATCCTATGTCGCATTCTAGAGCTTGAACTGCTTTATGGATTAGTTTCATGTTTGCTTTAAAGGAAAGACCCTACTCCGCACATGTGCTGATTAGTTTTTGGTGTGATTCTGATAATAAAAACTTATTTTTTTACGTTTCAGAATTTTAGCGAATATTTCAGTTTTGTTCATTTTGTCTATCATCAAAATTTGGTAATATACATGTAGCTATACACCCCTGCTCGGATTTTTTCTAAATATTTGCAGTATGCATATTGACCCTAGGGAATTTACCCGGTAATTTTTTTTGCGTTTTTCAGCTTAAAAAAATCCAAGATGGCCGCCAAAATCCTATGTCACTCTCTAGAGCTTGAACTGCCTCCTGGATTTGTTTCATGTTTTGTTCAAAGGTATAACCCTACCCTGGATGTGTGCTGATTAGTTTTTTGTGTGATTCTGATAATAAAAACTTACATTTTGATACTTTTAGGGATCTTAGCTGATATTTCAGTTTTGTTCATTTTGGCTTCTATCAAAATTTGGTAATATGGTTATACATCTCAAATTTTATCTTTTGGATGCGCTCAGTGGCCCTGAGAAAAGTGTTTTTCTTCTGTTATTTTTTCAACAAAATTCAAGGTGGCCGACGAATCACATGTTACTCTGAAGAGCTTGAACTACTTCACCGATTTGTTCCAAGGAAGCAATTTACCCTGGCCATATGTTAATAGATAGGCCCCATTGGTGTTATTCTGACATCACATATTCATGTGGTTTACATAAAAAAATGGTGACAGTACTGTATCTATTTCTCTATAATTAATGTACTATGTGGGGCGAGTGGAGATGCAAGCTTTGTCCCTCAGGCAAATCTATGGGCGTGTGGGGTGGTCACCTGCGTGAGAGTAGCGTGTTGACTCGTCGAAGGGTGAACGGCAGAAACAACCTAACACTCACCATCATATCGTAAACTTCATCTTTCCCCGTCGGGTCGACGGTTCTGATTAACTCACAAAACTCCTCTTCTGCTTATCATATCTATTGGTCTAGACATCGAATAACAGCAACGTACAACCCCGCGCACGACATGTCTTAGTTAAACTCCGAGCGGGCGACCAGCGACACGTCCGCAGTCGCTGAGAGTTCTATCGTAAGTGCGGGAAAAGTACTACGGCCGCATGGGATTCGGCCCCATGCACACGGCACCGAAGTACCAAAACGAGGCAGTCATCCCCAGTCTCACCGCGTCCGGGAGAGTGGGGACGACTGCCACAGTAAACAAGCGAAGCAGGGATCCTACAAATCTAGTGTTATTACTGTGATTATCACTTTTGCAACATGACAACAACATAAATCTTTATAACTTTTGTATTCTTTGTCAACAAACTTTTAAGTTACTAGTACTTGTAGGCTGTATTTATCGCCTATGCACGTGCGTGCGTGAACGCCAGGCACACAACATGCACAAAGTCTAGCAGCCCGCGTACACTGCGCGTACACTAGCTTATCGAATATGTCTCGTAGATCTGCGAAGCATTTTAATAGGCTAGTGTACACAAGTCTAGCAGCACCACAAATGACCCTTTTACTGATCGTTCAGCGTCAGAACTGGTGCCAGTAGCTTACATTGTTTTTTTGTTATGGGCAATGTAGGAACTATAACACACTCACCTATAATTTCAGTATAGTTTACGTGTCTCCTTGATATGATTTGTAACAATATAAATATTCAATAATTATTGTAATATATATTCTGCTACATGAACTGCTGTTACGTCACAATTTTGTAGTTCAGTTTCAATTCTGGGTCAATAATGTACCACAACGTATTATAGACTAGTAGGTTCACTCAATGACAATACATTGGAAATTAAATACCATCGTCAAAGCATTTTTCAATTGAGATGTAAACCCGCCATTATCATCTAATATACAAGGCAGTCATCAAACTTGGACGTATATATTTAATGCGCAATCGATCGGCCGCGCACCGGATTTTTGGTACACAACATTACGAATGGTGATTACAGATTCTGTATCGCACATGATCGCACATATCGCTCATGATCCGTTCAAACACAAAACATTTGTATCTCTTCGGCTTCGAATTTGGTCCAATATGTGTTTTTCTGGGATGGACTACCACAAGAGGGCTGTTAAACCTGTGTACACATTAAGAATTATGCTTAAACAAAATAATTACGTCCACATAAAATAGCAATACTTTACTAGTAGCATGCACCTTCTTGAGTGACAATAATATCGATTAACCCTTTAAGCCCTCACGATGCATTAAAGCATCATTTTACATCCCTAAAAACAGACTTAATTTTCCTACAACAAAGGCTTTTAGAGCGAAAATTTCCTTGAAACCGGTTTACCAATACATGGCAATTTTCTTTAATTTTTAAACCACATCAAGTCATCTTCATCCACTACAAGTCGAGAATTGCGACAGCAATTCGCGGCTTGTAGTGGATGAACAATGGTAATTCAGGCTTGAAAGGGTTAACAGCGTCTCGTGAAAGATAAAAACAAGACATAATATTTAATAAAAATAAAAAACTACAGACATAACGATAAAATATAGGCCTATAGCTTAAATTGATAACGTCATTCCGTAATTTTTGGAAGCATAGACAACAACTCTCCCCCAGTATACAATATGGGTAATTAAGGCGATATGCCATACTGTAGATCCGGTAGGCCTAATTTTCGCGTGTTTAAATTTTTGCGACTTTGTGATTTTGAGACTTTTCGCGAAATCTAGAATTTACGAATTATCAACTTCAATGATAGTAGAGCTATTATAATAATAATTTTCGCGAGGTTCTTGAAGTGTCCTCCTCGCGAAATTAGCGAAAAGTCAAACCTCGCGAAAATCACCAGATCTACAGTATATGCATCTCACAAAAAAAAATACATATCCTTTATACATGAATAGACATAAAATATGGCAGCTTTCTTGCGTTTTTTATGTCCATAATATTTCAACATGTTCGTCAACTAAAATTGCATATGTTTTTTTTTACTTGTGTGTTGCGTGTTTACCAGTTAAACGAGAAATAAGGACGAGATTTAATTTCGGACATGCATGTTTAAAATGAGAAATACGGGAATAACTGATAAATAGGGCTTTCAGCACACTTGCTACGTTGCCACAGCAACCCTAAATTTAAAAGATTTCCGCAATTATGGACATGCTCACATATTATGGACATATCAAGAAGCAGATATAAAATGTTGTTTTTTTGATGATTTTGGCCTGATTGTGTCGCTTTAATATTATATTTCCCAGTCTCCGACGCTGGAGCAACGTTAAACCAACATTGATTCAACTTCTTGTGTCTGCTGGGTTATACTATATTATCAGTGCTGATGTTAATAATATTTTTTTTTTATTAAGTTGGGTCAGTTTATAGCAATGGCATTTCATTGCGCTACAGCTCTGGTGTCACAATAAATGTCACAATAAGTGATGAAGATGAGGGCTGCATGTACACACATGCACACTGATGCGGGTGGCTGCCACCACAGTGACATTTACTCATATTCGTGACGTAAACATATACTGAATTATCAGTTCGATTTCTTGGGGACAAGCGGGGTAGTGGGTTTCTACCCACTTTATTTTTGCAATAGTTAGTTTAGTGATAAATACGAGTTCAAACTGTTACTCAAGCCTGTCAACTATGATAAAGAGAACATGTAAATTATTTCTTGCTGAAGGGGTGATGCCCTTTCGAGTGTTGCTGATTATTTTAGAAATCGGGACCATACTTTCCAGTCAGGGAAAATGGAGGTTGATAAAGTTACGGGAAATCACGAAGAATCGAAGAATTCCATATTGTGGAAGAAGTCTCCGTAGAATAACTTTACAATATTGTTCAGGGTCACAGGGTAATGGTTTGCAATCCTACATGTTCGACAAAAAAATATTCAATTTCCAATAGTAAGATTACTGCTACTCATAAACCCTTTCTTTGCTATTGTTGCAGGAATGTCAGCATAGGTGCCTGTGCATTCTTCAATCGACTTGGTGGCGTTTTGGCTCCACAAGTACTACTGCTGGTAAGTTGAGCACATAAATATATAGGCATTACTTATCTTAATAATTTGAAAAAGTCAATACCTACCCAGTATGTACCCTTTCAGACCTGAATACACCATAGTCATCTTCATCCACTACAAGCCGCGAATTGCTGTCGCAATTCACGACTTGCAGTGGATGAAGATGATTTGATGTGGTTTGAAATTTAAAGAAAATAACCTCGTATTTCTAAACCAGTTTCATGGAAATTTTCTTTCTAAAACCCTTGGTTGTAGGAAAAGCAAGTCTGTTTCCAGGGATGTAAGATGATGCTTTAGTGCATCGTGGGGGCTTAAAGGGTTATTAAAAGACGTACTAGTATTAAAAAAGCTGGCGAGACAGCAACATAACACAACTTTCCTTGGTAATGCCCTCGCGATTAATCATTGAAGTTATAATAGATGTATAATTTCTGAACCACACCTTCCGGCGTTTAATTATAAAATGGCACCGGCATTGTGATTGAAGTGATATTGAATGTCAAGTGTTTTATTTTACCCTTACAGCGCGGGGATCGACTTTAGACGTCAGAATCTGACGTCTGTAGACGTCAGATTCTGACGTCTACAGTCGATCCCAGCACTGTAAGAGTAAAAATATCTATAATGGTCACTGGTGGTAGACCGATAACACAGGTATTCAAATGCAGCGGAAGGAGCTAACTAGGGCATTTATGGTGAGTTCAAATTGAAAAAACCCTGTGGTGTCCATGGTTTATGCGTTTTAGAGGGTTAAGGAACTCTGAAAAAGACACCGGTACATAATCAGGCCGGCAACAATGGATCACCGGGTGTATATTTTAGGAATAAGGTTAATCTACACGGCGGTGTAATGCATCTACCATATCTTGTCATCAATTGAATCAATATATGTGACTAAAACCACTCACAAAGGTTCACTACAAAATGTATCTTCACCGCATTTTATTTTCAAATCTGGGACCCATCCCTCTATTAATATTGCAATAATAATATACTTTCTCTTATTTTCATTAGAAAAGTTAAGATGAATCGTAACTTTTCTGATGGATAAAAGAGAACATTAAGATTCGTTTTATCAGGTGACGGCAGGTTAAATCACTGTTATTGGGAACGAAATGTGTGCTTAAACATCCAATATTTGCAAATGTTGGGTCGCAACCAAAATTTGTATAATACGTGGCAGTACGCACTATCGTGCTGTCGCGCCACAGTGGGGGGGGGGCGAGGGTGGCGAGCGCAGCGCAGTTTATGAAGATTGCAGCAGTCTGTTTTTTTAATGCTGCATGTGAAGGCGCTAGCTTCACTTCCATTTGTAATATAATTATCAGAACAACTTCAAGGATAACGTGTTGATATCTAAGACCAAGGACGAAATTTAGACTATGTCGGTTGGTGAAACCCGGCGGCAGATACGACCCTTTAATACCGAGGTGACAATCGTGCCCTGGTCTTGTCATGTCTTTGCCATGTGTTTGATATGCTTTTATACATTATTTCATGTTTTTGTAGGGTCGCCATACCTGGGCTCCGCTCCCCGTGCTGTTGTTTGGCAGTATGGCTCTTCTCGGAGGCTGTTTGGCCTGCATGCTGCCTGAGACTTTGAACACTAAGCTCCCCGATACGATAGAAGAGGCGGTGAATCTCAGACCGGCGACTCCAGTCAGTGGAGGACAGCGCTCACGGCTCACTAGCGAGGACAAAGATGAACAAGATATCGCACCCACTGCTGTATAGATCCTAATTTATTATAATAGAGTATCGGCTATAATTGAAAACAGTGTAAAAAATATTGAAACGCCCAATCCCCTATATCAATGCGGTTAGTCCATGGAACTCTACATTCATAGACACAAGAGAGGGCTTCTACATCAGCCAATTATCTGATCAATAGAGTAATCTTGTGTTTAAGATTTTTGATCACTTTCTTGTTGTGACCCACATTAACTTTACATGGAGTCTGGGATGCCAGGATTCCTTCATGTTCAAATGATACCATCCTGGATGAAGGGCTCCGTTCCGGGATCCTATGTGTTGGTGGGGATTTATTTATTCATTATTTAGATATATCACAGTTATTGGGAATGAAATCAGTGTTCAGACATCAAGATTTACAAATGCTCGATCTCAAATTGAACATGTGAGTAATTTTCACCCACTTGAAGTTGTGGGTCGCGGTAGCGAGACACAACTTCAAGTGGGTGAAAATTTAAATGCTATAATTGAGCGCCTTAAGAGTTGAACACTGCTATTTCTTGCCTTGAAAGGTACATTTTGCCAATATGTTTTGACAGATTAAAGTAGCCGAGATCAACAAATACACCTCTATCCAAACTATCGTCTAATCCCTTCAGTAGCACGGGTGAAAGCTAGTATTTAGATTATCAAGATATTGAACACCCTTATATGGTGAACAGTTTGTCACGTTATCATGCACATTTTAATTATATAAACATGATAAATTATGTATGCAAAACATCATGTCCCAAGGGCCATCTATCCCAAATTCGACAATGTATTCTCTCGGAAAATTTGTTTTGTTTATTCGCTATTATTAATTTGGCGGAAGTAATGATGATTCGCCGATTTTTAAATGTGCTGCAGAGTAAACCACATAATTGAAAATGTAAATATTGGGTTAATTTGGGGGGGGGGCATAGATACATGTAATATGTCGTCTCTCACAATTCGGGAACTTGTCTAACGTCCTCACATGTGCCATTTTGAGAATCTAGTAATAAACTGAAGTACATGTAGTATGGGTACTTGGAAGGTGAGTACTTGTCAAATATATAAAACAGTCTAGTCAGACTCATCTATATCATATAGTTACGATTTACAAAAAAGGAAAATGCACCTATGAATTCATTTGCATAATTTTACTTTTTATTTTTAGAATTAGTTCATATCATGTGCCATGTTATTCGTTATTAATTCCGCCATGTTGCATGTGAATATGATATCACATTTGTAATCAAACTCAGGGAGTCTATGTTTATCCACAATTGTCGTCATTCCTCGGTATCCCCAGTAAACACGAAACGTTGATGCAATGCTGCTTTAATTATGGCCAGCGTCGCAGACGCTGGGACAACATTTAACCACCTTTGGGTGAACGTCTCGTCTCAGTTGGGTATACGGGATGCACTCATCTATTCGCCACTTCTAACACACGCAGGATTGACACAATCTTGAATTTATGTTGGGCCACCGTCGTAGACTTTGGCCCTGCATGGAATCAATGTTTGCGTGAACGCTTATACCCAGCAAACACAAAACATTTGTATAACCTTTGTACAACGTCGGCCCAACGTCTTCGACGTTGGTCCAACTTTGTACAAATGTTATATAATTTTTTGTGTTTACCGGGTAGTGTTGCTGGGAAGTGGTGTTCCTGTTTTATTTGTGATACATTGTTTTCACATCACAGTACCGTTAACTCAATCTTAAATATATCATTCTACGTTGTAGTATTATTTACAGTACAGGTGATATTATTATTATCTTTTGAGAATAATTTAATTCTCAGGTATTGTTATTCTCTTAATGAAGATTTATTTTGATCCCTTTTTTAATGCCGATATCATACTGAGTGGACTCTCTGTCCGATGGTAAGCTTTCAGACGTAAGTTATCCGTGTTATCCGTATGCTAATTTTGCGGCTGCAAACTTTCCACCGAACAGAATCCGCTCCGCGTGAATTTGGCATTATGAATTTGTATATGGCTTAATGATATGTTATAAATTTAAAAACACATTAATACGCCTTTCATATATTATTATAGTCAATATGTGTGCCATACCTAACGTATTTTTTTTGTGAATATATATTTTTGTGATCATATCTACGTTACCAGTCCACCCCGTGAACCTGTAAGCATGAATTAAACATCTGGTCGACATTGGCGCAATGTAGTTTCAATGTTTAAACGTTGGCACAACATCATACCAATGTCTCTCCCATGTTGCGTGTTTGCCGATAATGCTGTGATGCAGATCTTTTTTTTGTTTTTTTATTTTTTTAATTGTCTGTTATGACATTTGTGCTTAGACAAAAAATTATCATGTTGTTGTAGTCATCGGTGTATGTACTTTTTGTTGATTTATTTAACCTCCTGACAAATAGTCACCTTGATAATTCCCCCCTCTGGCATTAAAGGGTGGTATCTGCCACTATACAAAGTGGCAGATACCACCCTTCAATGCCAGAGGGAGGAATTATACCGTTGAATAACCCACGATTCACCACCAGCATATATTATATATATATATATATATAATATCGAATCGATAATTTACAGACAGCAATATAAATACCGCCACCCAGTAAACACAAAACATTTGTATAGCATTTGTACTATGTTATACAAATGTTTTATGTGTGCTGGGTGTGGTGCCTTCCTGGCTATCCCCACACATTGACTCTTTTTTTTTTAAAGCCTTTTATTATTCACAATAGCATGACCATCTCAGAGACACACTATTAAATACTGAAAAGTTCTAGGATAAGAACATTTTATTGAACGGAGCAGTGTTTTGAGTATCTCACCATAAATGCTATTAAATATAAAGTTTAAAAGCCAAATTTAATGTAATTTACTTACAATCATGTAAAAAAATGTCCAGCCATTTTGAGATAAACAGTTTAAAATGGGACCTCTCAGGCTTTCACTATGTATTCGTGTATATACCAGTCATGGTCTTGATAAAAGGCAAAGAAATGAATTAATGTCATACAATTATTGTGACTGTGAGGAAATAGGCAGAGTTTGTGAATGTTTTTGTGTATATATAAGATTAGTATTGTTTAAGTGCAGCCAATATTAACAATGTTACAGAATGAATAAGAGATATCCCTACAAACACCATACATTAGACCAATTCTGATTTAAGGTTGGGCCAGCGTCGTAGACGGTGGGCCAACGTTAAATAAGCATTGGCTTAGCGTCTCGTGTTTGCTGGGATGTCAGTGTTTTCCTTATATTGTCAGATTATTGATTTGTCGTTGATTTGCTTAAATAACTAACGACTTAGTGACTCTAATGATCTTTGATTATTTAATCATCTTTGTGACGTTGAATCAACGTCATTGACGTTGGTTCAACGTCACAACAACGTTGTGTGCCCAGTGGGATGTTATTAGATTACTGATAATGTGTAGGGTAGACGTTACTGCTATTTTTATTCACTGCTATTTACTACTAACACCAATGGGGAGCCAATGTAAATTTCTGCTTTATCAGTATTTAATTGAGGCGTTTGTAAGATAATTCACTGCCATGTCGTTATGTAATATCACCCCACCATTCTCAAACCAAAAGGCAGTAACTGCTTACTTGAAACGTAAGCAGTTACTGCCTTTTGGCTTGAAAAGTAAGGAGCTGCTGCCGCTTGGCTTGCTACGGCACCATTGTAAACCTAGCTTTATTTTGCAATGTTGTTTAAAAATATTGGATACATACGTCTGTGAACATACTTATGATGGTCATGCATGTTCATATTGTAGAATATCCTAACCTTCCGACACGGAGAGTCAAAAATACATTTTTTTCTATAATATTTACAGGGTCACAATAAATATTCTCATCTAGTTGAAGCTGTAAGACGAGGTTGTGCCAAAAATATATGTAGGTCTTAGCCTATATTTGATAGATATTCTGATGTAATAATGACAATACTAGTGAGTTAAAGCGACACAATCAGGCCAAAATCATAAAAAAATCATCATTGAACTGTTTATCAGTTATTACTTTATTTCTTATTTTGGACATGCATGTCCGAAATTAAATTTAGTCCTTATTTCTTTTTTAGACTGGTAAATGCGCAACACACAATTTAAAAAAACTTACGCAATTCTAGTCTATGGACATGTTGAAATATTATGGACATATCAAGGAGCCAAAATAAAAATGATGATTTTGGCCTGATTGTGGCGCTTTTAGTGGATGCAATGACAAGAGGGTAGTTCGTATGACAGATTATTTCTAAAGAGACAGTGATGACGTTCTCTGTCGCGGTATAGTTGGACAATACTCATGGAATTTGCCTGTAGCAGTGTTTTCGTGTGTATCTACATATTATTTAAGTGATACCCCAGGGAACACAAAACTTTTTATGACATTTATATAATTTTGGACCAACGTCGAAGACGTTTGGACGACGTTGTATTAATGTTTTACAAGTGGTTTGTGTTTTTTGGGATATTGGAATAACTATTACCAACTTATGGATGGCAAAATTAGTAATTATGTCACTTATTTTTATCTATTTGCGTAAAAGCGATTATTTTTTAAAAGATTATTTTTTTAAATCCTTAGTAAAACGAAGTAATTTTCGAAAATATCCACTGAAAATGTTATATATGGTAGATTTCTAAACGTTATTGTAATTTAATCAAAGGAGTATTTGATTTTATCAAAAATAAGGGTAATAATACTTTTTACGTATAGCAATGTAAAAAGTGAAAATCTAGCTTTTTAACCATGTGAGATTTTGAACAACTCATTTTTATGCCTCCGCCACGAAGCGAGCGAAGGCATTATGTTCTCAGGATGTCCGGCTGTCCGTCTATTCGTCCGGACATGAGCGCCTGCCGTACGCCGCCACCTTTTTGTACTACGTCAACATGGTCCAATAGATTGAATTCATAATTTATACAAACATTCAACCCCTCCGGAATTTTTTTTTTACCATAGGTCAAAGTCAAATATTTCAAAAAATGTTTTGTTAACGCGATAACTTGGAAAATAATTATTGCATCTCTCTAATTTTTTATGTGAAGTTACTCATGAGTATGGAGATGACCTGATTAGATTTTCAGCTTTCCACCGATAATCAAAATGGCCGCCAGGTGGTGACTAAATTTTTTTTTAACTCAAATTTTATTTTTTCACAATTTACAGTAGTGCTTTCAAACTAGGTGTAGCCTATATAAGTCTTCGGTGTCTGCGAGTCTATTGGTATTGTCCGTTTTCATGTGCGACTGAAAACGAGGCTACGGTGGCCATATTGATTTTGTAATTTTATTCCATAAAAGTTCTGCATCTAATTGTTATCCAACTTTGTCATCACGATATCTCAGAAAAAGCTAGGTCAAGGGGGGAGGAGATAGAGTAAGCCTACATGGGCCGCATGTGATGGCGGAGGCATACAATTGACGCATATGCGTCAAATTTCCCTTCTAGTTTGTATTACTCTTTTGTGTTAGATATTGCAACAACACTCAAATAAGGCTTTTATATAGTTGCCTTATTTGACATAAATACTATATATATATTATATATGTATATGTATGTAATATATATCCATATTTTTTTATGTATTTGATACATATATATATGAATACATAATAATATAAGGGTATACTATTATCTAAATACTCTATTATGTATGTATATCATTGGTTAGAACTGATTATCTAAATATTACCATTAACCCACTGCGTCCCCAGTCCTCATCCCCAGTTTTCAGCGGAGTAAAATTATCAAGATATCCGTCCAGCCACTTAACCCTTGTCCTGCTATGTCCGGTATATATACGGGGTTAAGGATGTTTTAGATCAATAAATATATCACTTAATTTTGATAATTAGTTTTTTGTAGATGCTTAGTTGATCCAATAATTTAATTTTAGACATGGCTATTTTTTTCATAAATAGTAATATTTTTCGTCATTTGAAGCTGGAAATTGCGTTAGCAATTCCAGCTTCAAATGACGAAAAAATACGATTAAAGCAATTAAGCAGGACAAGGGTTAAAATAGTAAAACCCTCAGCTATAAAATGGAAGTTGAAAAGGTGAGCCAACCAGATTGTATATCATTGTATATCATGTATTATATATATCACCTCATAACATGCCCAGCAAACTCAATGTTGGATTAATGTTGGCCAACCGTCTGCGCCGCTGACCCAATAATCGATCAACTTCTGATGTTTTCTGGGTTTTCAGGTTATATGTAACTCGGTGTTTCGCCCACATAGATTACATAGTGTCACTTCTGTAGTAGGTTATTTGTATCATTCGTCATGAACAAATCATTTTTTGATGAAAAAAAATATATTTTTGTCTGATACTCATTGAGTGCACGAAAGGCATGCGCCTAATTTATGTATAGCTAATTATGTTTGTGAAATAAAAGCAACGTGGAACATATTTTCTGCTGTGTTGTTTTCTTCTTTAGATATAAGGACACCACTTGACCATTTAGCCCATTATATTGTCGTTCAAGAAAGGTAACAAGGTGAAAGACTAGGATTGATAGTCTGATATCAAGTCTGAGGACTCATCAGCCGACTTCACACTTTATCACCTGATCACTGAACGAGTTCATATAGGTACTAACTCCACAGAGAGCGTAGTATTCTGCAGCGATTTTAGTCGGATTGAATTAACCTAACCAGAAAACACGACACATCTACGCAATGTTTGTCCACTGTTGGGCCAACGTCGTAGACGGTGGGCCAACATTGGTCAAACATTGGGTAGACGTGTCGTGTTTTCTGGGTTTATTACACATTGCCATCTCTGTCCTACAAGGTAGCCATTTACACCTGAGTCAAGTGAAATATGTCAAGGTAAAGTGCCTTGCCCAAGGACACAGCACCAAAATTAACTCCCAACATTAAGAGGGGAGAAACATGATATTTCTCTGAAAATCCTGCACTACAGTGGGATTTGAAACGGCAGGCAGCGACAATGGAAAAGCGCCACGCTCCAACAATTGCGCCACGTCGATCTGTAGCCCAGCAAAGAACATAGGCCTGACACTGGAAATGAATAATCTCGCATATGGACGTAGTAACAAAGATCTGGTCGACTTCCGAATTTGAATCATACGAATGAGAGTAATACATTATACTGTGGTGGCACCTATCGACCGGGGGTAAACCTTGCCAGCTTTAATCCTTTAAGCCCTCACGATGCATTAAAGCATCATTTTGCATTCCTGAAAACTAGACTTAATTTTCCTACAACTAAGGGTTTTTGAATGAAAATTTCCCGTTAACTGGTTAGCCAATACATGTTGGTAATTTTCTTCAATTTTTCACTCACTTCAAATCATCTTCATCCACTACAAGTCGAGAATTGCGACAGCAATTCGCGGCTTGTAGTGGATGAAGATGACAATGATAAATTCAGGCTTGAAAGGGTTAAGAAAATCATCATAGAAATTTCAAAACAAATACAAATCTTGCTCTTCAACCACCAAATATACAGTTATACTTCTCTAGGTTTGAGAGTTATGTCAATATCTTTGCAATATGTATTTTGCAATAAATTGATCCGGTAATTTAAAAATAATAATAACTGAATAACAAACAAATATTACCCTCCTTTAAATTTTGTTATGCTGATTTTTAGGGCTAATATTTCAGGGTAGGAATATCTAAATTACGAATCATAGCATATGGTAAAGTCCAATCGGGTAAGACCGCGAAACCATAGTTTCTAACCACCAATTATTTCACATTTTAGCCAGAGTCGGTCGTCTCATTATTCAAGATCTTAGGTAATTATAAAAATGTATGAATTTCATTGAACCTGCTATAATTAAAAATCTATCCTGTATTTCCTATATTTTACTTAAAAGAACTCTCTGTAAACAAAACAATATATATTGTGATCTTGACCATGAAAATCTCTCATCAGCTGAAACGTGAGCCACCAAACGCAAATTTTGACCTGAAAAAGTGTTTGTTTTTATAATCATGATTGCAATCGGTTTTTAATTTCAATGAATAACCACCAATGAAACGCAAATTGGTGTTTTGCGATACCCAACATGATTTAAATGTGTATAATTATCATTTAATTACTTTCCTATGAATTTAGACCATTACTATGGAAATCCACCACAGCTTAATAATTCCGGGTGATATTAACCAATTGGCTATTAAAATATTAATGGGACAACATGAAGCCGTCATTGGTTGGATGATTCGTGTCTGCTGGAAATGGGCATGGAAGTAAACTACAAGAGACGTCCGCTTGGACATATTTTTCCACGCATAATATATAATTTTTTCATGAAAAAGTAGTGTTTTGTTATACAAGGTTAGCTAACTATAAATTTCACGGAACTAAGTTTAATTAAAATAGCATCTTACTTGCAAAGAGGCTTAATGATTAATGAAAAATACCACTGTATTCAATATGTTCATACGACAAAACAATGAAACACCCAAACCCTCTTTACTAAATTTCAACCAGGTTTTCAAACTTTTTGGCAGATTTTTTTGTACAGATATAATATGGATAATAAAGGGGTTTATGCAATGATTGTCATGATTGTCCTTCACAAATCTTTGATACTGTGTATCATTATATATTTCATTTGCAACATTTTAAGCAACATTTTTCTGGGGATCAACACGTTGGTTTAATTCTTATTCTGGGGGGGCAGCTAAGTAAAGTACAGGTAAAAAGTGTTCGGTAGAACCATTTTGGTTCTGTTTTTCTAGTATATTTGACTTGGTAATGGCACTGATTACTGACTCATTTTTACCCCTCGCCCGAAGGACCATGGTCATCACAGTCGTGCACCGCCATAGCCTCAGCCGCCATTTATTTTGGCTACGCCTACTGCTCCAACATCATGGTCTAGCAGATTGAATTCATACAAACATTCAATCCCTCCGGCAATTTTTTTTACGGAGTGGCTATCCGTACGGAAAATGTTATAATGGGAGTCAATGGGATCCCGTCATTTCGTAAACGAGGCTGCTCTTAGAGTTGCATTAGAAAAAATCACGTACGATTAGCCATTGCCCCACTTTTTTTTTTATCATAGGTCAATGTCATAAGACAAAGGTCAAGGTCAAAGATGAAGGAAAATTACTTGTCAACGCAAATAATGATTACATACAGTATCTCCAATTTTGGGGATACTCCAATGTAAAGTTTGAGTGTGGAAATGAGCTCATTAGATTTTCAGCTTTCCATCGATTATCAACTAAAGCTGGTGATTATTTTTTTCAACTTGAATTTTTTTATAATTCAGAATAGTGCCTTAAAAACTGGTGTATATAGGGTTTTTTTCAGGGTCTGCGAGTCTATTAGCATTGTCCGTTTTCACATGCGCCCGAAAACGAGGCTGTGCATGGGGCGGCAATCTTGATTTATCGATTTTAATAAATCAATCTTACGTTCAGTTATATGTCTTAAACATGTTAAAACCACGTAAATATAGGCTCCTTGTTATGAGTATATTAGTGAGGCCCGGTATCACGATCAACAGTAAATAAGGCTGTGGCGGCCATCTTGAATTTATTGATTTTAATAAATCAACCTTATATTCAGTTTTGCCTTGAAACCTCCTCTATATAATTGTAGTTTTTTTACGAGTGTATATGCTATTTTGAGTCCGTGCATTAGTCGAGCATCTTCCCTACCAAGTTATCTCACCCACGAGCCCAGCGAGATAACTTTAATGTTGCGCGGCCAATCAGACAGCGCTTGACAGCTGCCTGAGAGCAAAGCATGCTTGTTTCCTTGATATGATAGATATAGAAAAGCTCGGAATCTCATGCTGATGTCATTCTGTACCAAACTCCCTGAATACTGGCTGCCATGAGGGAGTTCGGTACACCTCACTGTCCAAAATGTGAGATTCCCAACTTGTATATAATTATAATACATCTAGCAACGGAAATAGGTAACTGTGGTAAGAGCTGAACAAGAGGTCGATTCTTCGTGACCCTTAAATAAATCTGAACCATCCAATGAGATTTGAATCTCAGACACAACCTCAAAATGTCCACACAGACATAGTACTCGATACGGCCAGGCTCCTGCGGTAGCACTCACGTGAGATTGGCCAAGGAAAGATGCAGTCGAGGGGTGTTTGCACGTTATTTTTGCAACTTAGGAAGACTCGCGATATCCCAGCAAACATGAGACGTTGGCCCAACGCTGGTCTACTGTTGGCCCAACAGTAAACCAACGTTGTGTTGCGACGTTAGCGGACCACCAGTTGCTGGCTGACCTTGCTGACTGTGTGTTATATCACCTGGTACTGTGATATGCACACCGCATAACACAATACCCGCTACTATGCTATGCGGGACACAGTCATAGTGTTATAGAGAGGTCAGAATGATCAGCATAGGCCTATTGACCGTATTACAATTTTAATCAATCTTTGTGTTGCCCACAAATAATTACTGGAAAAATAGGCCAACAAACCCACAATATACAATGCTTACTTCGAGTTATACACCTCGACTGTGGCATGCTTCCCCCGGACAAAATTAACGTTAAGTATTATACATTTACACCTTAATAGGTCGCAGCCCCCCCCCCCCTCAATATTAACAGGTCGATCTTTTCCTGACAGATCCATTCAAATAAGCTAAACAGTTAGTTTCATCTTTTAATTATACATAAGCCTGTGATATAACAAAATAGGTTATAATCTTTAAATAATAATTATCATATTAGCTTGGAACTCGTATGGAACGGTAAAATACAACAAATAATTATGTGAAGAATTTGTTTTATTATGAAATGTTTAACGTCTTTAATGTCATTTGAATATACAATACTATTAATCATTAACAAAAAAAGATAGTATGTATTCACCTGAGGTCACTGGACATCGGATTTATATCTAGATCAAGTATCCAAAGTCCCATTAAAATTTCTCACATGCATTGCGATTTTAAGGTCCTGACACCAAGACCAGAATTTGGCAAACCTGTGGGACGGGTGGTGTCCTATCGGTTGTGTTTGATGCGTCGGTACTTGACAGGCAGATGTGGTGTTGCTAAAGGTCGAGATCGTGTTCGAAGAAGGCTTTTCTGTTCGACTGAAAATTAAATTTGACGAAACGTTCAAGTACAATCGCCTGTCGAGATGTCAATTCAGTTCTTTCTCATAAAACTATACTCATAATCGATTCGCTCTGATCACATGTTATCAAGAAATGTATTTCTAGCGTTCAGTAAATGTGGACTCACACCACGATGTTTGGGAGAATGTTGTGGGCTTGTTGGCCTAAGCTGATTAAAGTTCGCGACCCCCGGTGATCGTCGGTAGTCGCTAGTTGATCTTGTATGGTTGTAAAGTTACGAAAATGTTATTTACTACGATTCAGAATGAGCGCTGGTGAACGCCCACAACCGCTTGCAAGACATTGTGAGCTTAGCTAATTTAAGTGTGATTCATTGACGAGCGTTTCAAGAAAACATGATAAGCAGGACCAGTCTGGATTATGAGTGATTAATTATTATATAAAGCCTACTTTTCTCAGGAACGCATCTGGATGCGACCTAATAGTTATATATATCTGAATTACCATTGTGGTAAGCTATATCGTAATGAATGTAAAATCTCCATATGCACTTACATCTTTGCTAATCAAATATGTCCCCTTGGATATGGAAGGGTGTATATGCCACTTTACAATGTGGCAAATACATCCTTTCATATTCACGAGATAAATGCTGTGTTGTGCAAGCTTTTCTTGTTTCATGGACTATAAGCTGTAGTGAAATTGCAGTTAATTTAACTGAGCCTAAAATGTCCTACCCTGAATATTATTCAGAAAATTTCCCATTTTACAACATGTTTATGTAAAACAGTTCTTGAAGTAAATTATTTATTTAAAAAAAAACTCAAGCCCCCTCCCCTCGAAATTAAATAGTGGCCCCCTAACTGATATTTTGAGTTATGAAGCTTATATTTCGCTTTCACGGCTAACAATTTCAAATCGGTGAAAATGACTTATATTTGTTTTATTTCAGTTAGAAATTGTATAAAACATACACACTGGAAACCTAAAACAATTTTAAAACATTAAGCGAGCGAACGTATGCGGAATTCCACATTTATTTTCCTGCATTTCCCATTACATACAAAACCGGTGCATATACATATGCGAGAAAAACAAAACCATTTTGAACCTTTTCGCGTTGTCCTTCGCGCTTCGCCAGCCAACATGAGACGTTGGGCCAACGATGGTTTGCTGTTTGGCCTACGTCGTAGTCGATGGGCAATGTCCCATGTTTGCTGAGCTCGCGTTAGAGTGGTAAAGTATTTGTTTGCTATATAGCTTATAATGTACAATAAAAATGCGTATGCAATGCCACTATTCCATATAACATTTTATTTTTATCTACCTGAAATAATGCGTTATCTTCATCTTTGACAATTTTGTCCCCGCTCGACACCTATGATAGTAGCATATACGAGCCTACATCTGATAAACAAAATTTCGCAAAACGCATAGGACATTATCTAATTACTAAGTTTTGAATTAGTAGTAAAATTAGTAGTAATATCGTTATTTTCCACATATCACCAAGGTCTCTGTTTGTAAAGGCTTAATTAAAATCGCGTGCATAATAAAAGGACATCTTTCCATCCAAATACATGCCAAATTTGTTGCATACAGAACAATCCGCCAGCGTCCCCACGACATAAGCCATGCATGCTGGTTGTCACTCCTGATCAATTGAATGTGGTTGCTTCCGATATGAATACAAATAAAGAGCGTCATTTACGTCACATTGGTTATCGTGTAAATGAGGGTAATTGCGCAGTTCAATATCATATGTAATGACCTAATTTCATTTAGATTTATACTGCGCGTAAAATGCAACGTATAATGCATAGGCCTACATGTGTTTGTGATCATAGTGGCATACATTTCAAATGCTCACAAATTGGTCAGTGTATTCCAACGGTGTGGTCCACAGGAGTAAATAATTACTTCAAAGTTCCTCTGAGTTCCTCTATTGATTGGTGAGTTAAAATGTAACAGTTATAGGCCCTGATATGTGTTATCATAAAGATAGTGGGCTGTCCATTTGGTATCTTCTTGACAGAAAATGGTCAACCCTTAAAGTGCTAAGTCATACAATTTAAATTTTCACCCACTTGAAGTGGGTGAAAATCACTCATATTTGTTTAACTTGAGACCAAATATTTGCAAATCTTGATGGTTAAGCACTCGTTTCACTCCCAATAACAGTGATTCGATGGGATAAAAAGACGGATTATAAACTGTTTTAGTAGCGCTTAGCGATCAATGGGTCGATGTATGTCCGAGATGGCTCCAGTTGACCTGTCTGTGGTACACATATAAACCCCCCTCTACGCTCATTCATTAATCTCCTGGCTAAATCCCTCATAAAGACAACGGTCAACGGAACACATAAGAGGGACCAGATATATCGCGTCTTCCAGACTCATCGCGTGTGCATATCAAATGAAAAATGACCTTCACTATGTAAGTTTTTAAATTTATTTTTATAGGTTATCAATTCGATTGTTTGTATGTGTTTTGAGTGTTTCCTCGGATGTTTCACGCCAAAGGAGCTGCCGATCAGCACTCTCTTTATTTAATCACTGAGAAGTGTTGATCTCATTTGCTATTAATCCTAAAGATGAACCATTGATGCCATACGGAATTCGGAAACTGAAAAATAAATATATACAGAACAGATTGGAGAAAAAACACAAACAATAAGGAAAAAACGGAATCCGTTAAGCAAATTGTCCCACGAAAAAAACAGTTGTTATTATAAATAACATCATTGTGTATTTGTCTATAATTAAATCATAATTTAAAAAAATACCCGGCACACGGGAATACAGCTTTTATAAAATAACAAAAATATATAGTTGATAATATTGCAAAGGTCAGTTATATATTCAATCAAACAACTGCCGTCGACCATTATTCGATCTTTCTCCTGATTGTAAAAATACTGCCTAACAATATAATAATAATAATCACGAAATATTTGTTATCCATATTTGTGTTTTTCTACATAATTTTATTGTAATTAGGAAAACGATTGGTTGTAGTAGTGTGGAAGCGACACATATAGTTATAATTATGTGGTAATTCCATAATTCTTTCACCCTTTGCCCGCTAAGTTTCTTATTTTAAAGTTTCTCAATTTAAAGTTTCAACCATTTGAATTTGTGTCTCGCTATCGCGACCACAACTTCAAATGGGTGAAAATAACTCACAAATGTAAAACTGTTATTATTGAGACCAGACATTTGCAAATCTCGACACTTAAACACACATTTCGTTCCCAATAAGAATGGCTTATGACTAAATAGTGATAAGCCTGGTGTTTACTGTTATCGCCCTATTTACCTATAGCCCTTATATATATATATAATTCAATTCGTGCAGTACAATCTTGTGGACTTGACTATGAGGAATCAATCTACATTTTTCTAACTCGTTTTAAATCCGTTGTATTAATCGTTTAAATCGCAGTTACTGGGAACGAATGTTCAAACATCGATATTTGCAAATGTTTGGTCTTAAATGGAACAAATATGAGTATTTTTCACCCGCTTGCAGTCGTGGATCGCGGTATATTCTATATTACATGCAATACGATGTGTATAAATATAATTATCTATGCTAAATTAGTATAAAAATGATGTTTTTTCTTTTTTTTATCGGACTGAAAGTGTCACTTGAACTGAAAAGAAAATTTGACACTCTTCTCCTGATTCAGAATCTACTGAACGGTTTTGGTATTATAGCATGAACATTAAAATCACACGGACTTTTGTTCAAGCACATACAATTATATAAGCCATTACACTAACGCGTGAGCGACACCTGTAGTGGTGCGCTTGTCGCTCGGCGGCGCCACTGTTAACAAAGTACCTTACAGTTCCCTCATTGGCATTTAGCGGACTGTCCCCTCTTACTAACTCTTTTAGTTAATCACATGATTAGACCTCTTTGGTGAGCAGGTATATTTTGGCCATGAGTGGGACCCACATAGATGCATTCTCACCATGGGCTACATGAATACACATAACTCTACCCATAGTCCGGCAGGAAGAAATGCATTGCTAGCCAGTTTGTGGAACGCATAATCTTGCACTTCCATTCAAGCTGAAGTCTTTACATCTATCAAATATTAGATACTCATACACATTGACGGAAATGAGCTTAGTAGAAAGAAATGACTTATATTTGGTAGTGAAGTCATTTACAGTTCATTTAGTAGGCCAAGCTATCGTCCACATCACTACTGAACCATCGATCACCAAGCTGGTGACATTCACAGTTCTACGGCATATGTCTACCTTAAGCTGTTAAGGTTACACTTTGATTTAGTTATCTTTGTTTCAATTGGAGTGTCAAACGTAGCAGTTGCGAATGGAGCCAGTTCGTGTACCAATATATCATTAATATTGATACTTCTGGGACTTGATTGAAGCTTAAGAACCCGCCCATAAATTACTGCAGGGTCATACACCTTTTCAGTACGAAGTTTCGACGGTTTTCCAACCCAAGTAAATGTTACAATCTACTAGGTGATTGGATCGAGAAAACCTTCGGCCAATAGTTTCAAATATATACATGAATTTTATGCCAATTTTTCCACCTCTATCTAAGTTTTTATCATGTAATTATATTATATTACTGGTTATGTGGGCTGTGATGGGTCGAAACATAGTTGCATTTTATTCGTGTAGCAAACCGGTCTTTAGAGTCATCTAAAATCTTTGTTGAAAACTCTTCTTTATGCTTATTTTTAATCTGAATTGTTACAGTGGCATCCATATTCTTGAGACCATGTTCCAGTTTTGCACTAAAATGTAGGCTAAACGACCATGTCTATACTTACCTGGCTTTAACCACTCCCCTAGGACTATACCCGTACCTCATATAATTAGACTCGATGAACATGTCACTCCGGACATGGATTATGGTGCATTGTATGTTCACCTTTCATGCACTGTTTCAAGATATCTAATGGCATAGCCTACATATTTCGAAGATAACATAAACCATAACGTGCATAGTCCAGACTCCCTAGTGCAAAACATGTATGGTAACATCTGTTCAACTGCAGCTATATGTAAAGGTCAATCTGATTCCCGTTCGGAACATACATATACCATCATGATCATAACTGGTTTTATTAGGAGATCTACCCAAATCTTTGAAATTGTGTTCTTGTTGGCAATATCTGCCAGCAGCTGCATCAGATCAGACATGTAAACCAGTTTAAATTTTTTAGTGTCTTGATATATGGGAACTGATGAACTTAAAGCCTGACCAATATTTTGGGGAAAATAATTGTATTAGGACTATTGTAAGCTATAGGCATATATTAGTCTAGATAAATTCTAGTACTATGCCTTCAAATGTGATAGCCTTTGTAAAGTCAGTAAGTAGGCTTAGATACCTGTACCTAAACATGCTTATAATGGTAAAAAATGTAAATTGCCAATATAGCGGTGGTGGCCATCTTGGATTTATGCCCGAATAAAGCTTCTGAACAAAAAATAATGGCGGAAATGAGTTTCTAGTGTTTAATTTAGTTGGAAAAGTGGTATTATACATATTTCTAGGGCAGAAAGTGAAAAAGTTACATTTGCACTGTGGCTATTGGCGGCCATTTTGAAAAACGTGAATAACTAAAATTGCCCAAGGGTGACACCTCCACACCCTCTGGAGTCTTTGAGTGGGGGATCTGGACAGCAATATTCTGCAAAGAAAAAAACTATATACTCCAAGTCCAGGTTAGAGCAAAATAAGGGACTAGGCTGCAGGACTACCACTGGTGGACTTAAAAATAACTTATTTATTCAGGAATACACATTTTTGCGACCCAGCAAACTGGGTTGTCACTTATGCTAATCAGTCCAAAGTACTGCTCTCAGATCTGATGCTCCGCATTCAAGGATTTAAACTACACTATTTCGATACCCAAGGCCTGTGAAGCTATATATTATGTCTCAATATGAACTAAAGGGCGGATCAGATTCAACATGGACTTTATGTGTGCAAAAACATGTTTTAAATAATAAGAAATACATCATAATTACAAGCTAATATTGGTTCGTCAATTTTTTGCAAATTGGCTCGCCAAACTGGGTCGTCTTTTAATCCTGTTGGCCAACAATGGGCCGCACCTGTGACGTTTCAATGTGACACGTAGAATATACCTTGCACAATGATACACCTGCGCCAAGCTCCCTCCTTCCTGGCCGTAGATAAAATCAGTTAAAAGTAATAGAAACAAACAAATCATTTTCTGTTAAGTATATAGGTTGAAGGTTTAAATTAGTACCGGAGTGTATATTGTACATGTTCATGGTGTATTTTTTTCTTTTTAACATACCTATACACTGTATAACTAGTGAATCACTATGTTCATATAATGACGCATAGTGTCCACATATTAGTGTAACTTCAGTTTGATTAGGCCTAAATGTTTTATCCCCCGCCTTCGTATATCCGTCCGTCCCGCCCGTTGTCCGCATTTTGTTTCCAGAGCAGAACTTGGCAACCCGTGGATGGATTTCTTTAATTTTGGTCACACACAGATGTGCATTTTGGGGTTTTTGAAATTTGACCTACTTAATTGGCCGACCATCGGCCATAATTCACTTTAATATGCCTGGTATCTGACAAACCGTGCCAGATAGCTATACAAAATGTGCGGTTTCACGTAGGGAGAATAACATATTATGCTCTGTAAAATTTCAACTTGATCAAATTGAAAATGGTCGATTATCGGCCATAATTAACATTAATATGCCTGATACTAAACAAACCGTGCCAGATGGCTAGACCAATACTATTTAAAATATCAGACTATCAGCCACAATTCAGTTGGATATCGATAGTTGACATGGATTAAATCAGGATTTCAGGGATCTCGAAAAGTCTTTTTGTCATGGTGGCTACCGGTCCAGTGTACTTTATAAATATAGTGAACCAGACAAAATTTTGGCGGACATAATTTTCAATTATACAATGTTCTAACCTTCGAAATTGGCATAATTTATAAAATCATGATGATAAAAGTTATTTTTGCACTTTTTAAACTTTACTGATTCAAAAATATGACGCTGAGCCAATATTAGCCCAGTATTGTGTTACCGTGTCGTGTTTGGCGCAACGCTGAATGTGGGCCAGCTCCACAAGCGACGAGCCAACATTAACCCAGCTCTGGTTCAAAGCATCGTGACTGTACTATACCGCCAGCAGGTACTGCAGAATGAAGTACTGACTAGGACAGAATGGATACTGGCCAGCACCGGCGACGCTAGCCCAACATTTAACAGACATTGGGTCGGTGTCGGCTTGTAATCGCGTCCAGCTGTAAGCTGCAAGCAATAGCATGATCACACAGCAAACACGATACATTCACCCAATGCTGGGTTAATGTTGGCCCGCCGTCTTCGACGTCGACTCAATATTAACCCAGCATTGGTTCAATGTATCGTGTTTGATGGCCAGCTGCTATTCCCAGCAAACACATTTGTTTAACATTTGTAGAACGTCGGCAAAACATCTTCGACGCTGGTCCAACATTGTACAAATGTTTTGTGTTTATTGGTTTGAAAGCAGCTCCCAGCAAACACGCGGCGTTGAACCAGTGCTGGTTTGATGCTGGGCCAGCGTCGCAGATGGTGGAACAGCATCGGACCAGCATTGGGTCAACGTCGTGTTTGCTGGGATTGTTGACAAAACGGATAAATTCAGCTAAATACATCGTCTCTACTGTCCACAGGAGCCATTTAATAACATTAATTACAAAAGCCATTGACACTACATCTTTTAGCTATCAACCTTTATGGTTATGCTGCTGGAGGAGAGACATCTCCAGTTTTTTGTTCACAAAAACTAGACCTTTTTCTATAAATAAATATATTTCAAATATGTGCGGTAAGCTCGAGGAATTGGGCCACAGTTGCAGTAGTGTCTCAGCCGTCGGCACAACGCAAACAATGTTGGGCTGATGTCGTATTCTGCTAGCTTGATCGAAGTTGAGGTTTTGTACTGGCTGGGTTGATTAATGACGCTCCATCAAACACGAGGCTTCGACGTCGGTCCAACCTTAAAACAACATTGGTCAATGCCTCGTGTTGGGTGACAAGCGTCAGTTTTTTCGTGTAGTGTTTCATGTATGTGGGACTTTACATTTGTATCCGGGCCTTTGTTTTTCATCGTGCTGGTACACATGGTACATAGAATACATGTCTGTTCACATACATAATTATTATGCTGGTACCGATACTCCCGGCACAGGGGTACAAAGACCGTCCGTGAATCACTATTCTAGACAAACGAGACAGAGGGTGACAGTAGTACCACTGACCTACCATCTGGCAGGTACGAACTGCACCAGTACCACTGACCTACCATCTGGCAGGTACTACAGTGATCAGGTAATCAACAAATTTGCTGCTACAGGACGAAGTGGGTTTTTGCGAACTTTAATTATTGTTTTGTATTGTTTATGTCAAAACAAGGCATAGACCCTATAACCTGATAACCGTAGGCCTGCATGCAATTATTAAGGTTGAAATATTTCAATAAAACAGGTTTGAGTCGAATGTTTTCTCCCTCACGAAATCATGAGACTCAGGTGTAATTTTCACCCACTTGAAGTTGTGGATCGCGGTAGCGAGACACAACTTCAAGTGGGTAAAAATTGAAGATTACTTATACATTTATCGGCTCAATTGTAGGTTTATTATAACAAGCAGCATTCGACTTCACCGCTGAATTATTTTTGCATGAGCCATGAAAACCAATGTTTTTTTTAAATAATCATGAA
Source organism: Flabesymbios commensalis (assembly GCA_964017125.1). Classification (NCBI taxonomy): domain Eukaryota; kingdom Metazoa; phylum Annelida; class Polychaeta; order Terebellida; family Flabelligeridae; genus Flabesymbios; species Flabesymbios commensalis. Next base: position 37,645,710 of record OZ024903.1, read on the forward strand.
TGTCTTGGTTATCTCTTTCTGCTTCATTTGAATATCTATGATATGGGTCTACGGCCATTTAAATATTTTGAATCTGTCGTAGAAAGACTGTCCCCGTGCTGAAAGGGTTACATTAAATTGACGCGTTCAGTGTTCTGGGATCCCAAAAATGTGAGTGTCTATAGGATTCCATGCATACTCTCCCACAGTTAAAGCGACACATCAGGCCGAAAACATTATTTGTATTTTTTTGGCTCCTTGATATATCCACAACTAGCATTGCGTAAGTTTTTTTAAGATTTTTTGTTTAGATTTTAAAGTTTTTAAAATTAAATTATGTGTTGCGCATTTAGCAGTTAAAGAGAAATAAGGATGAAATTTAATTTCCTAAACGGGGTTTTCGGTACACTTGTAATCCCAAATTTAAAATACTTCCGCAGTTCTAGTCTATGGACATGTTCACATATTATGGACATATTAAGAAGCAAAAATTGAAATGATTTTTCAATGATTTTGAATCTGACATCGATCCCCTCGGGTTAAGCGTTATAGCTTCATAACGCATTAACCCTTTAACCGCCGGTGCCGCATATATTCGGGTTTTCATTTTTTATTAGCACATTATGTACCACCTTTTGAATATGTTAAAGATAAAATGTGACCTCAATCAGCAATATTTGAAATCAGTTGACCTCCATTTTTTCAAATCTGAATAATTTTCACTCACTTGAAGTTGTGGATCGCGTTAGCGAGGCACAACTTCAAGTGGGTGAAAATTCAGATTGAATAATTTAGCGGTTAAAGGGTTACCTAATGTCAAGTTCGTTACTCGATCACGTAAACCATATTTTTCACTATTTTGCTATTGCGAGATTTTCTTGAAAAATATTTGCATTTTTTTTTATACCTTTTGGGCATGAAAATATCGACTTATTTTTATTTCTTCGAAAAAATCAGCCTTCACTGTAATAGGGGTTTTGCTCCAGTCTCGGTTGGTTTGTGCGTGGGCTTGGTATCCCTGCAAACACGAGGCATTGATCCAATGACGGGCTAATTTAGGCCCAACGTTATAGCACAGGGACCCATCCACGTGTGAAAGTTAGTATTGTGGGGAGCCTCCGTGACCGAGAGGTAGCGTGCTCGGCCTCAGACCGCCAGGGCTCTAATTTCGAATCCTGTGTCTGGAGGACAGTGTCATCTCGATCATCTCACCATCCTCAGGAGGTTCTCCTGGCCCAGTTTAGCCTATATGTGCACAAAGGTGGCCTAAAGCCCGATTCATTTCATTTATAGCACAGGGATTTGTCAAAATATGGCCTAACCTGAAACTACGGGAGGGCATTCAGATATTTTCACCAAGTTGTAGGTCTCTAATATCACCAAGAAAAAGTCTTAAGCTTCATTCGTCGGGTGGGGCGGTATATTTGGGCCACGCCCTTATTTGCCATCAGCAATGTTCCAATATGGGAACATTTTTATATTTTTTGAATACAATAGGAAATGTACTTCGTTGTGTATGTAAATGGGCAATACGTTTATGTATGTATTGTTTGAATACAATTGGAAATGTACTTTGTTGTGTATGTAAATGGGCAATACGTTTATGTATGCGTGGGCTTGGGTACATGCTAGTTTTCATCGTCAATGTCTTAATCGTATTACTCAAATGTTCTTTACAACTAATCCAATGTTTTTAACACGAATTTAGCCTTTTAGACATATAATTTATTGTTGTAAAGTGTGTAATTATTTAAATTATGTAGATATTTTATTTAGTTGAGTTATACGCTAGTGTCTGTTTTGTTACAAAATTGAATTTGATATTAGTTAGATTGGGCGGGGGCTCTGGTGCAGTAGTTAAAGCTGCCTGCTTGGGAAGTCTTTGATCGCGGGTTCGAACCCCACTCTGGTCCTGACTTTTCAAAGAAACTCGAATCCTCGGGCTCGAAAACTGTGTCTTCAGGGCAGTGTCATTTCATTCATCTCGCCATCATCCTTGCCCAGTTTAACCTATATGTGCACAAAGGTGGCCTAACATCCCATCCATTTAATTCTTCATTTATTAGAGTTAGATTATTTAAAACGATTTTACTAAATACGATCTATAGTAAATATATACTCTAGACACATATATCAACTTCTCTTTATTTCACGCTTTCCAAAGTGTCCTTTTGCTAGCATGTATAATAATATGTAGTTATTTTATCTCCAGTTTTGGCGTGGGAAGCATGCATTATGTAGGCCCAGATTATCATTAATTTTACACTTAACTTAATTTAACTTTATTTTAAGTGTGATTGTCATTTATTTTTTCTACGTGAAAAGGTTAACCTTGTGTGATCAGCAAAAATGTAATTAGTTATTATATTATGTAATATATATGTATGTGTAATGTTACCTTCTATTTTTGATATTATTCTCATAATTCTCAGCATTACCATTATCTTAACTACAGACGTCAGCTTCTGACGACTAAAGTCTTATCCCCGCGCTGTAGGGATTAACCCTTACAGCGCTGAAATATTCCTGTATAAACCATTACGTTTTTTTTTAATTTAAAATACATGTTTTGGGGTTAGATTTTTCCGCTTCATTTGAATACTTATCTTATGGGTCTACAGCCATTATACTTTCTTAATTCTTTCAGGGTTGGGATCGTCTTTAGATGTCAGATTATGACATATTATGACATCTAAAGACGTTCCCCGTCCTGAAATGGTTAAAATCACCCTAGCAAGTAAATATGTGTACATGTATATTTTACATTAGGCCTATTTATTTTCATTATACGCACAATAAACAGTTAGGCCCTATCAGAAGTGTATTGTTTTTTGATGGTTTCGCAGTCACATGTTAATTTGCATAAATCCAACATGGCCGCCGGGTGTAAATTTTAATCTAGACGACATATAGACACATGTAATAGTGGACTTTGTAACTAAAAACATCTTTGAAATTGACCTAGGGCTGCCATTTGTGCAAGGTCAAACAATAAATTGATATCATCTTCTACAGAATAGAAGCAGATTCGTAATTTTGGTGTCAATATATTTTGCATTTAGTGCTGTTTATACAGACAAATAAAATATTGACGACATTAGAACTTTGTTAATCCAGAAGGTTGATTGTAGGCCTAAGTAAGAGATAAATATCGTTAGTTATCATAACCCTCATAGGCCTAAAGGTCGTGTTCTCTCATAAAGCACACTTCAGACATTTTTTAGACTCGATTATCGAAATTAAGAAGCAGCGACAGCACACAGTTTAACGTAAGTATAGGCACACCTAGACAAAAATGACCACGGAACAATAGAATAAGGTAAATTTAGTAAATAATAATTCAGTTTGCTTTGTCCCCACAGTTTACTTGGTATATATGTATAATAAGCCTAATGATTATTCATTTTATATATTTTCCAAATTATAAGCATAATCAAACTTATTCTGATTAAAAAAGGGTACCGGGTAGGCCTACGGTAGGCCTACGGTATCTCCGTTTGTTTTGCTGATGAATACTCAAATTGTTAATTAATTATATAGGGCCTAAAAAGTAGGATTTAGTTGTTCAAAAGCAATTTAAGTAGGTCTAACTATGCCCTATTTTCCACTCCTGATGCGACAACATTGAACATTTTATTTAAGGCGACACAATCCATAATGTCCATAATATTTGAACATTTCCATAGACTATAATTGTGGATTTGTTTTTAATTTTGGTTTGCTGTGGCAACGTAGCAATTGTGCTGAAAGCCCCAATTATAAGTTATTCCAGTATTTCTTATTTTGGACATGCATGTCTGAAATTAAATCTCGTCCTTATTTTTATTTTACTAGTAAGCGCACCACGCAACATTTAAAAAATGGCCATGTTGATTGACCATGTTGACATAGACCTATTATATGGACATAACAAAAAAACAAATAACCCATAACCCCCTCGACCCCCTCGAACCCTCACCCACAACCCTCGACCTTCGATCCACAAGCCCTTCGACCCATCACCCCTCGACCCCGGCCCTCGACCCACAAACCCCTCGAGTCGACCCACAACAACAACAAAATATTTTTTATCCCATTAGATGGTAACCAAATAGCTAGCAAGGTCGCCGGTCACAGCCCGAAAATGGAAACGAAGTGTCAGACAGGCAAATATATATACTGCCCTATATAATTCCTGAAGTTGTCAGGTTCAAAACTTACAAGTCAACATGCATATGGTACCCAGTGCAGGCTGTTAAATCAATTATTTAATTATTGTCAACAAAACTGTTAGGGGGAACTATTCAGTGTCCGGGAGGGGGGTGGATTATTTATCCGCGCATAATTTCAACACGGCTCGGTGACACGCGGCAAAAATTATTAGGCCAAGCTAGTAGTACTAGTAAATCATTGCTTTACGTCACTTTTCGGCACAAAAGGTCTTTTAAGTGACATTATAATACGATAAAAACGTTGTAGTCAATTAATGAGATGAATGATGTACAGATGATGATGTGAGGGTGGGGCGATAGGGCATGGTGGGTTATTGAGAGCGTTTTCCTTCGCTCGCCCGATAAGGGGTTCTGGGCATGTCTAGGGGATATACCCCCAGACATGCCCAGACAGCCGGAGACTTGAGTTTCGCTGTACAATTTAATGATGAAACTCTTTGGCATTTTGCGCAGCTCCGCTATCCTCGGGTCGGATAGTCCCCAGAGTAACAATAGGAAGGATCACTCCCTCTGGGTAACTCCATTCATCCCACGTGAGAGACCTAATGTCAAACACGCTATTGCCGGTTATTTAAGGCTACCACAGCCTACATCAGCGCCAGCACTGATGCGGGTGCTGCATTGGCTCCGCTGTTGAGCGGAGGAACCAGGGTACGCCACTGGCAATCCGCCCGAAGATTATAGCCAGATACGAGGAGGCTGCAGCTGCCCTTGGATGATTGCTGTAGACTAGTGCTTCCGTACAATGCCGTAACAGCATTCAACAGACGAAACAGATCCCTAATGACCCTCCCCGGATGGGGGCGAAAAGTACTACTACTAGCAATCATCCCAGTACCCCAGGCCAAGCTAGTCCAGTTCTTGAAATATACTATTTATTTCATAAAGAACATGGAGTTTTATTTTGAAATAATCCACCCCCCCCCCCCCGCCGATTGAATGGTACATAGCCCTCTACAAATGCAGGCCTACTAATTATTTACCATATGTTTTCTCCTTGAATAATCACTAAAATGATTATCCTTTTGTTTGTAACTTTCATAGCCTCTGCGAAATTACATTTTTTAGCAGTATTGATTGAAATAACGACTCAAGGAAAACAATGAAATAAATCGGGCTTTAGGCCACCTTTGTGCACATTAGGCTAAGCTGGGCCAAGAGAACCTGAGGATGGTGAGATGAGATGACACTGTCCTCCGGACACAGGATTCGAAATTCGAGCCCTGGCGGTCTGAGGCCGAGCACACTACCTCTCGGTCACGAGAGGCTCCCCACAAAACTAAGTTTCACACGAAGAAACATTTTTGTTTCTTTCGAGACCGGGAACCGAAGTCTGGACTCGAGCGTAAAAGGCAGTAGTGCTAACCACTATCCTAGGGCCAACGACTCATGGAACAAAAAAGAAGAACAAAATCAGGAGAGAATTAGCATATCTTCCAGTCTCTTGGCATGAATACAATGATTATAGATGGTGATTGTTGTGTCATGCTCGTTTTTTTGGGGAGTTGATGCTAATGTTGTCTTTTTTTCTAACAGAAGTCAAGTGTCTGAGCAGCAGCAGCAGAAGACAGAGTTGATCCAACCTGGTACGCAGATAGATGTGCCGCCGCCCGTGAAGCCCAAGAAACGCGAGAAGATGGACGTGGACGCATTGCTGAAGAAGCTTGGTCAGCCTGGCCTGTACCACCTTCTGGTCACTCTGCTCCTCTACATGGCAGAGTTCCCCGTGGCCGTCAGCCACCTCAGCGCCGCCATACACACCGCCAGAATCCCGCATCACTGCAGGCTTCCTGCGGGCTTCAACCTCACCACTAGCGTGCCACTGCAGTCTGACGGCACCTACAGGCGAGTCCCGCATGATGCCTACCCTGCAAACACATTTGTACAATGGGCAGACGTTGTACAAATGTTGTACAAATGTTTTGTGTTTTCTGGGTATACATTCTTATTCCGGCGCAATCATTCACAAGAAACATTATCCAAAGTCAATACATTTGCAGTATATAGCTTTTAACATGTTCAAACGTGGGTGTATATTTTTTGTAGCAGCTGCAAATGAATTCTAATTCATTTTGGAATAGGCCTTGAGCAAAGAAAGTTTGACTAATCTGATTTTGTGGATTTATCGATTATTTAACTTAGTTAAGGCACTACAATATTATAACTGGGGCAAGTCAAAATTGCCGTAGTCCAGTTTTGTCGATTTAGTTTGTAGAAATTGACAATAGTCCAGTGTTATAAATTTAGTGATGGATATATTTAAATAATTATAATTGATTGGCCATTTAGTGAATGCTGTGGATGCTGTAACTGCTACATGATATGTATCTCTTGTCTGTAATATAATCCAACCGTCGGTGAATCGTAGCTCGTGTAGGTATGTTTTATCCTTGACGTAAGTGTAGGATACATTGGAATATGCTAACAAAGTAAACCCGTGCGTCCGCGAAATGTGTTATTTATGCAATAACGGTATATTAGTACGTGTGTTTTACAGTTCATGTCGAGTCTACAAAAACTACAGCAAAGAAAGCAACGAAACTGAACTTTGTCCAAACGGATGGATCTATACCATGCGTGATGGTGAAAGCACATTGGTTACAGAAGTAAGTTAATCTACCCTTAAAGCGCCGAAATATATTTTACATAAACCAAGAGACCAAAGGTTTCTTTAATTTGAAATCACCATAAATGACTTGGTTAGCTCTTTCCGCTTTATTTGAAGGCGTATGGTAATCAGTGGTTGTGGGTCTATGGCCATAATATTTTACTCTTCCAGTGCGGGGATCTAGTTATAATCTGACTACTATAGAAGCCTCTCTTAGAGTCGATCCCCGCACTGAAGCGACCTAAAAGCGTCTTAATACGAGTCTCCTGGTCGTAATACATTTAAATTGTTTTATGTTTATGTACAGCTAAAAAATTGTATGTTTTTTTATATTTACGTCCTAATAAATGCATCTGAGTCTGAGTCTGAGCCTGAAAGGGTTAAGCACATCAGGTAGTTTTCTTTTAATGCTCCTTCAGATTGGCTTATATTGCTGTAATCACTGCTGATTCTTGGAAACTAATTTTATTTTCGAGACAGCAGAAAGGCAATCTTGATATTAAATCCCATTTACGACTCTTTAGTTAGAAGTAATGATGCTCTTTTGGCGAGTCCTCAGAAAACACAAAATATTTGTATAACATAACAATGTTCTATCAACGTTGAAGACGTTTGGTCGACGTTGTATAAATGTTATACATTTTTTTGTGTTTGCTCGGTCATGACCTTCTGCTCTCCTAGTCCTAATAAAGCTTTTATATAAAATCATACAATAAATTGTGCATCAAGAACAAAACCAGATCTTAAAACGGCTTAATTGAACAATAATATTCACATTGCGGCGGGCCCCACTTCTGTGAACGTTGACCATCCTGCCCACCCTGCACATACGTCGACGGGGACAGCACTGGATGGTGTGTCTACAGGGACAGTGCGCACTGCATGGTGTGTCTACGGCGACAGTGCGTACTGCATGGTGTGTCTACGGGTATAATAACACTGTATGGTGTGTCTACGGCGACAGTGAGCACTGCATGGTGTGTCTACGGGGACACCACTACATGGTGTGTCTACAGGGAAAGCACTGCATGGTGTGTCTACGGGGACGGCACTGCATGGTGTGTCTACATGGAAAGCACTGCATGGTGTGTCTACAGGGAAAGCACTGCATGGTATGTCTACGGGGACAGCACGGGATGGTGTGTATACGGGGACAGCACTGGATGGAGTGTCTACGGGGATAGCACTGGATGGAGTGTCTACGGGGACAGCACTGCATGGTGTGTCTACGGGGACAGTGTGCACTGCATGGTGTGTCTACGGGGACAATGTGCACTGCATGATGTGTCTACGGGGACAGTGTGCACTGCATGGTGTGTCTACGGGGACAGCACTGCATGGTGTGTCTACGGGGATAGCACTGCATGGTGTGTCTACGGGGACAGCACTGTATGGTGTGTCTACGGGGACAGCACTGCATGGTGTGTCTACATGGAAAGCACTGCATGGTGTGTCTACAGGGACAGCACTGCATGGTGTGTCTACGGGGATAGCACTGCATGGTGTGTCTACGGGGATAGCACTGCATGGTGTGTCTACGGGGACAGCACTGCATGGTGTGTCTACGGGGACAGCACTGCATGGTGTGTCTACGGGGATAGCACTGTATGGTGTGTCTACGGGGACAGCACTGTATGGTGTGTCTACGGGGACAGCACTGCATGGTGTGTCTACATGGAAAGCACTGCATGGTGTGTCTACGGGGACAGCACTGCATGGTGTGTCTACGGGGACAGCACTGCATGGTGTGTCTACGGGGATAGCACTGCATGGTGTGTCTACGGGGACAGCACTGTATGGTGTGTCTACGGGGACAGCACTGCATGGTGTGTCTAGGAGAATAGCACCAGGGGCGTATCCAGAAATAAATTAAGGGGGTAGCTCAGATTCCCCTCCAAATTGATCAACATTAGCTCATTTAATAGCGAGCGCGAACTCCGAGGCATAATAAATGAGCTAGATGAACATAAATAGCTGTTGACCCAATGTAGTGTTAATGTTGGGCCAGCGTCGTAGACAATGGACCAACATTAATTGTTAACAAACGTTGGATCACCCTCATTGTAATAATAATTATGCAATAATCCCCTTTTAAAAGTGATAATGGTCCACAAAATTCCTGAGATATATTTTTTTTCACTTTTATTAATCCGCCCCCCCCCCCCTCCCGTAGGGCAAAAATTTTTTTGATGCAAGTATTATCATCCAGCTCATCATTAGTTGGGCCTATGGCAGATATTCTTGATATTGGTTGTTTTTTCACATTGTTAAAACAACTTTACTGTCCTTTTTCAATTGTTATCCTTGATTTCGTCTTGAATAAAAAAAAACTGTCCCAGCTGTATCTGAATTAATTCGTGTCAGTGGCTATACTGGATATAGAAATACGAAATCGAAATACAACGATTTTAAATAGGTTCTTTAAACAAATGCAAAGTTCATGCAGAAACATAATACAACAATTAAATTTTTTATCCATTTGTTCTAAAGACTGAGTCTCAGAGGTGCCATCACCTGAGAAATAAATTCGCCATCACGCAGGTGAAAAAATCATGGTAATTGGTGAATAATCTTTATTTTGTGGTTCTTCTCTTTATTTTATGCAGCGTCAAGTGCTTGGGTCGTTGTCCGTTTTAAACGATCCCCATAGTCCACTGAGCATTGTGCTTGTGGTGTGTTATAATTATCATAGGGTAGGGTAATCTATATAATTATTATCAATCTTAGCATATTTAGTTTGGAACAACGTTTTTTTCAAGGTAGTCTTATGATAATTACCATCAATCTTAGCATATTTATTTTTGAACAACGTTTTTCCAAGTCTGGCTCAATGTCTCAATTATTGACCAAGACTGACACAAAGTTGGAATATTTTATTCTGTTTCTTTAAATAAAAATGAGTGAATATTAGTAAAATGTGTCTATCTCACACTAAGGGTGGGCAGGAGAAAGAAAACCTGTCGCAACAAATTCCTACTTTATGTGCTCTGGATGGTCAATTTTCAAGATTTGCATTGCAAAATTTTTGCTTCTGTCGCCACATGTGGCGATTACTTGCCCACCCTATAACAGTCCATTGTCTACGCTGTGTCCCTTATGGCGCCAATGATGCATCCCAGACACCAGCCCTCAAAAGGGAAAGGGTATATATAAAGGTGTTGAGGGGGCTAGCACCAACATGCCGGACACTGGTGGATTAATTCTATAGGAAATTATTGAGTTGAAAAATAACCACTCTGGAAATTTAGGGGGTGCTCGAGCACCCCCTTGGATACTCCCCTGAGCACTGGCGTGTCTACGGGGACAGCACTGCATGTTGTGTCTACGGGTACAGCAGCATGGTGTGTCTACGGGTACAGCAGCTCTGCATGGTGTGTCTACTGCTACAGCACTGGTGTGTCTATTGGGCTGCGGGGTGATGGGCAATGACCTGATCGGCGGACCGTTGTACCCAGCTACCAATTCTCTTTCTCACTCTATCCCCGTCCGGGTGACGGTAAACACTAATCATATGACTCCATTGTATTCTTAATCCTCCTTTATTCAAATATAGTTTGTCTTGATATGAAATGTTGTTCACTGTGACTATTTCGGACTGAACATGACTACCTCTGCCTCGTGGCTGGCTCTGCGGTGGCTAGGACGGCACGTCCGCCTAGCCCGCTGGTTGAATCGCAAGTGCGCGAGAAAAGATAGCGTGTGCGAGACGGTTTGGGGGAAGGTGAGCTCTCCGGAACCCAAACGGTCTCGCTGACGGGAAAGACGCTGGTCCCCACATTACCCCCGGCTAAGTGACAACGTATGATCACAAACTGACTTGTGGGTAAAGCGTCGGTCCATCCGAATGGTGCACGAAAAACAACGTTGATTACAAAACATTTTAACCGACTTGAGTACAAAAAATACAAGGTGGGTGGATGGCTAACATCACATGCGCAGCATAAAAAAAATTAAAGTCATATTGTTTCCCATCCTCTTAACAGCAATGTTCCGCATTTATGCTGCTGCTCGATGTGTGTCGTCTGACCGTATTTATATTTGAATGATACAATCAATATCGATCTTTAATTAATATCATTTACGTACTATGCTTTGCAAATTACATACGTAAATTACATGTTAAAAGGGGTACATTTAGTTAAAAGTACATTACATGTAATACAATGTGATAGTGCGATGCGTGTGGTGTCGCAGCTGGCGTCCCTCAGTGTAATCAGCCATAGCATGGGTTGTGTTATACGCTATGTGTGGGTACCTGTTTCGGGTGCGCTGGTTAAGTGTGTCCGCAGTGCATCTGCCGTTCGTTCAACCGTGCCGTACTAAAGGATTTTAAACGATAATATAATTGCGATGTGTCGCAACAAACATGTTTGAACATGTTTTGGAGAGAATTATAACATGGAACGTGTAGTTCCGCGAAGTGTCACGTGAATGACATGACCGGATACGCGACAGGCGCGCCACAAGCAAGAGTCACCCTCTTGCCGTGGCTAAACGGTTATATAATTAACACGCACATGTCTGCGCCGTCACCGGACGTGCAGTGAAAAAGCAGACCTATGCATATATCATGAAATTCGGTACATATTTAAATCACGGAAAATGAGTCAACTGGAAATTAGTTATAAAAAAATCACTATTATCGGGTTGTGGTTGGTGACAGAAAATGCTAATCAGACTCACAGAATACCAATATCAGATAGCTGGTTGGTTACCGTTAATATTGCAAAATGTGTTGATTAATGTTCAGCAAGCCTAATAGGCTACATTACAGGTAGGTAGGTCAACTAATAAAATTAAAAATGCCTCTGTACGAAAGTTCTGATGATATTATTGGGCTGGTGCTGATGCTGTGAAGCTGGAAAAAGTAGAATGTGCGAGATTGTTCGGGGAGAGGTCAACTCGTCAGTCTTCGGAACCCGAACGGTCTCGCCGATGGAAAAGAATGTCCACAAGTATAACACTGCACCGTGTGTCTACGGGTATAACACTGCATGGTGTGTCTACGGGGACAGCACTGCATGATGTGTCTACGGGGACAGCTCTGGCGTTATAGTCCTCCATCCTTCAGAAAAGGGAGAGGGTTTGGCATCACCTTTTGTAAGCGCAATACGCCCGGCAATATTTGCTCGATTAAAAAAATACCACTGTTCATTAATAGGGGGTGGGGTGAAAGTATTCTTAAACCGTGGCGGGTAAGGCCAATAATACAAATAAAAAAGTGGTTACTTAATTAATCTCCTAACTGACGAGGGTTGTTTTTGGAGGGCATGTTGTGGTGGTGGCAAACCATGTGAAAAAAATTGCAATGAGAATTGTACACCAACCGATCCACCCTCGCAAACCAGGGCATGTACGACATATGTACGTAGCAAAATACACTGTGCAGTCAGTATGCAACCGATCCGGCTTTTTAGAACGTTTCTCGATGTATTTTCTTTTGAAATGAAATGAAATTAATCGGGCTTTAGGCCACCTTTGTGCACATATAGGCTAAACTGGGCCAGAAAAACCTCCTGAGGATGGTGAGATGAATGAGATGACACTGTCCTCTAGAAATTCGAGCCCTGGCGGTCTGAGGTCGAGCACGCTACCTCTCGGTCACGGAGGCTCCCCACAATACTAACTTTCACACGTGGATGGGGAAGAAACCGAACCCTGAACTCTAGCGTGAAAGGCAGCGGTGCTAATCACTACCCTAGGGCCCCCGCCCATTTTCTTTTGAAGGGAGCTCATTCAAATTTAGCCGTACGTGTAGTATCACCTGCTTTTCAAATCATAATAAATGTCCCAATGTGAATGTGCTGAAGAGAAGCTTCGTTTTCAGTATCATATTGCGATGCCGTGGAGTCTATTTCTATTTTCCCTGCGTCCTATTCCTCATTATGCCGCAGGCGAGAGACCTTTGCCATCTTCAGTGATCGCTACCCAGCAAACACGAGACTTTGAACTAATGTTTGGTTGATGTTGGGCCGACGTCGTAGACGGTGGCTCAACATTAAACCAACATTGATTCAACGTCGCGTGTGTGTGCGGTACTTCTTTTAGCCCCTCACAATGCATCATAGCATCCATTTTCCATTCCTGAATAAGATTTAATTTTCCAACATCTAAGGAGTTTAGAACGAAAATTTCCATGAAACTGTTTCACCAATGCATGCCAATTTTCTTAATTGTTTCACCCCTTTCAAGTAATCGTCATTCACTACAAGTCTTGTAGTGAATGAAGATTACAATGGTAAATTCAGGCTTGAAAGGGCTCGCTTAATTTGCAGAAAAGTAAGTGAAAATGCTTTAGGCACATATACGTGTATACATTTGTACTATTTTGCAGTTTGATTTGGTGTGTGACAGAGCCTATCTGGCCTACCTCTCCATTACGATCTACTTCATTGGAGTGATGGGTGGGGGTATTGGTCTTGGCAGCCTTGCTGATCGACTTGGACGTAAACCGTGTCTTCTGGTTTCCGTGCACCTCTACATTGGAGCGGGCGTGGTCTTGGCCATAGTCCCGACGTTCTCCCTGTATGTCGTAGTCAGATTCATCCAAGGCGCACTTGTACAGGTAAACCTGATAACAGTAGTTGGCCCTTTAACCGCTGAATTATTTTTGTATAAACCATGGAGACCAAAGGTTTTTTTCAATTTGAAATCCTCATAAATGTCTTGGTTAATTAATTAGCTCTTTCTGATTCATTTGAATACCTATGTTATGGGTCTACGGCCGTTAGAAATATGTTCATTCTTTCAGTGCGAGGATCGTCTTTAGACGTCGGAATCTGACGTCTACAGACGTCTGATTCTGACGTATAAAAACGGTCCCCGCGCTGAAAGGGTTAACAGATGGATAATATTCCAAATAAACTTGTTGTGTTGCCTTTATTCTTACAAAAAAATGTGGGTGTCACTTTCAAAGTGAAGCCCTGTCAAATATTTATTTTTTTGTGAATGTATTGTGTCAGACTTGATTTGTTAATTTTTCACTCGTCTCTTCCAGTGGCTTCAGATGTCGTTTTATGTGTTGCTTATGGAGCTATTTGTACCAGAGCAGCGTACGGCAGTGGCTGCTGCCAGTGACGCCTGCTTTGGTTTGTCCATTGTCTTTCTTGGCGGTCTGGCCTATGCTATACCTGACTGGCGCCATTTACAAATAGCAATCACCTTACCCAGCCTTGCTGGAATCTCATACATATGGCGAGTCATTGCACCTTGTTTATTTAACTTAATTTCTTTAAGTCCACATTGAGTCATATACATACATACACTATCACTTAAAAAAAATGAAGTAAACTGATTTTAATAATGTATTGTTAATTAATAATATAAGGGATATTTACATGTGTCATATAGGCTACAGTTCGTTCAACACAATATTAGAAATTCTACCTTATGAATTAAACTGGTCTTGTTATTAAAGAAGAAAAAAAGACATTACAGGAGAATACTCGATACTAGCGCAACTATGATACATACAATAAAATATTTTTTTTGTTGATTATTCGAATATGTCATTTTAATGGCAAATCATTATGGGTTAATAATAATTATTAGTTATTTATTTGTAGTCCTATGCCAGTATACGTTTTATGGGGGACAGTTGTTAATAAAATTAGCAAAAATTATGTTTGCAGGTTAGTACCCGAGAGTGTGCGTTGGCTGGCTAGTAAAGGGAAATTTGACCAAGCCCGCCGTATTTTGGGAAAGATGGCTCGTTTCAACAAGGTGTCGCTTCCAGATACGTTGCTCGAGGATAACCTAAGTTATGATGAAGTGTTTGTCCATGAGCGACCTGAGGGGGCCGTTACAATCGGAGAACAAGACAGTGTTAATGGAGACGAAGAAGAAAACAATAGAAAATATAGCGTACTTGATCTTTTCAGAACTCCGAAAATCAGGAAGAGGACTTTGGTATTAACTTACTGCTGGTTAGTAGGCCAAATATTAAACATATTGTTCACCAGTAACAAAATTGAAGCTGCACCGTAGGCCGCTGTATTGTCATCAGGGTCGTGTCTATAAATTTATGCGAGCTTTTTTTGCAAAGCTGCTTACGTATGAGTTGAATAGTTTTTCTATGTGGAAAAATAAGGATCGTGTATGAAACCGAAATTACATATCAAAGGGGTGATCAGGGTGATTTCCACTGTACCTTCTAAACATGGTGTAGTCTTCCTCCCAGGAGGTACTATTATAACCTCCTTGGTAAAAATACTATCACAGTGTGTTGCAACTCCCCAACACATCCATTTTTGAGCCTCGTTATCTACAAAACATGAGATGTTAATAGTATTTTTACCACTTATATGCAGGTTCCGCCAAAACTGTCTAGAAAGGGCAGTGTTCCGAAAACATCTGTCGTTGCTGTTCTAGTCAACCATACTTATGCCGTATACCATATAGAAGGGATTTTAATCTGGTTGTTAAGATCAAATCATGAAGAAACCATATAAATTGTCACTTTAGGTAGAGGTCAAATGTCGGTCCCAACCCACACTTTAATGGTTTACAACTACGAAAGTGAGCAAGAAAGGGCTATTATTCACCAAGAGGAAATCCCGCCATGGGCATACAGTAGCATATTTACCTGTGACATTGAGTGACCTTAAGGGTAAAGCGAAAGTCAATCGCACTTTAATGGTTCATAACTAAAGTGAGAAAGATAGGGGCAATATCGTATTTGATTTTGACCTTGGGTGACCTTGAGGGGTATAACGGACGGCTATTGTTTATAGGAAACCCCACCGTGGTCATACAATGGCATATTTGAATTAATGCTTATCGTGTTTAGCAGTATTCAGTCTCCGATCGGCTTATTAGGAACATAGCTCTCACTGAAAAGTTAACTGATGTTTATTTTTATCTATGTGCCTGGGCAATTCTTCCCATATATATTCTTTTTGGCACCAAGCCATAAGGGGCTATTTTCCAAGATGGCCGCCTAAAACGCTTGTGGGCACGATATCTTAGGCCTAATAACCGTTTGATGAATCGTATTCATATTTTACAGGCTGGTTCTCTGTGTATTTATAATGATCTGATTACCTTTTGGAAAAAAATAATCTAAAACAAGATGCTGACGGAGGACATTTTGAAAAAATGGCTGACCAAAAAGCTTGTGGTGCAATATCTTATGAAACATCGGTTGGATCGCATTCAACTTTAATGTTGTCGTTCTGTTTTTTTTCTGATGATCTAATTAGCTTTTTATTAAGAATCCTTTGAGACAAGATGGCCGACATTTTGAAAAAATAGCCACCTGATGGTCGCCCAAAAATCTTGTGAGCAAGATAAATTATGAACCGTTGGTTGGTTGCATTCAAATTTAATAGGGTTGTTCTCTAGGTATTTTTCATGATCTGATTAATTTTAAAATTAACATTTAAAACAAATGGCTGTCAAAGCCCATTTTAAAAAAAATTGCCTGGTGGGGGCCATTTTTTCTCATTTTTTTTCAATTGTATTCATTTTGATATAGCAGAAGTCTCTAAAAGTTAAAAAAATGGGGGGGGGACTTGTTTTGGGGGTGGGGGAGGGGTGGGAGTGTGGGTGGGGCAGGTTTTATTTTAATATTTTTATCTAATTTTTTGGACCTTTTATATGTGAATGGGCTATCCTTCCAATATATATTTTTCTGGCACAGAGCCATAAACGGCCATTTTCCATTATTCACCAGTAGGAAACACCGCCATGGGCATAGAATAACATATTCTTTTGCCCTTGGGTGAACTTGAGGGATCAAACAGAGGTCAAGCACACTTGAATGGTTCCAAAAATATACAATTTAAAAAAAAATAGGGCTGTAGTTTTCGCAGTGGCAGAGGCACTGGTCAGTGGTAGCATTAAATTAGATTATTGTAACTCCCTCTTTCACAGCATTCCAGAAAAGGACATGGCTAGATTACGTCTTCAGAATTGCCTTGATAGAGCGGCAACCAAAGTCCCACGTTTTAGTTGTTCTCTCCCTACACTAAAGCAGTTACATATTGTTTTCGCATTCATTTTAAAACATGGGGCCTACACTATAACTTTCCGAATCCCAAAGACACCAACCTCCATATTTCGCTGACTGTTTTTTCGGACGAAATGCGCAAAATATCGACGCTCCACAAATTCAAACAATTTTTTGTTTCACGTATATAAAACTAAAACCGGGTCAAGAGCTTTATCGATTCATTGATTGATTTGGTTGACTGATTAATTGGTAGACTGGTTGATTGATTGATTTATTTATTTATAGTTGGCTTTATAGGAAGGTGACCGCAGGGGTCAAGCATAGATCATTGATTGATTTGGTTGACTGATTAATTGGTGGACTGGTTGATTCATTATTGATTGATTGACTGATAGTTTGCGTTATAGAAAGGTGACCTTGAGGGGTCAAGCAGAGATCACATTCTCGAATGATATAAATTTTGACAAATATATTATGTAAATAGCACTAGGTGTCTTGCTGTCCTCAACACAGTATATTTTTTGTATTGCGTCACTTCCACCGTTATGGGGGATGCTTTTTCAGGGTTAGTAGACGAGCCAAATTCCATCTAGTTATATTAATATTATATATATTTTATATATTTATTATATATATAATATAATAGTGAGCATGTTGTATCGTCAGATTTTACAAATAAATATTTTGTACATGTGGCTGCACTGGTATGTAATGTAACTCGCTTTGGCCTGCCATTTTCGTAATGCTTAGGCTGTCATTGTCCATCGGCGCCTTGTCCATTGGCCCCAGGAGGTTAAAAAGACTTTTTAACCTCCTTGATTGGCCTATCATATCACCCTATACTGTCCTGAAGACACTTAATTGTGGATATATTCGTAAGTGTAATCTAATTTATTGTCGTCGTTGTATGTTTTCTATCAGCATGATATCAATGCTTAAACACATTGAAGAAAACATGGGGTATATTTGAGGTTGTAATTTACATTGAGATGATTGCTTTTGTATGAAATTTAAATAAAATAAAATAACTGATCATGCTTCCATTTCAGAATGACCTGCAATGCGTGTTCAAAAACGGCATCAGACTGCCATTGTTTTTTTTTAGAAAGGGCTGCAAAATGTGAGCCCCATGGACCAGGGGCGGCTCCATGCTGGTAAAAATTTAAGGTGGCATTGAGCAGTGGTAGATTTGGTTCTCAATAAAGGCCTAGAATTTCAAAAAAAATCAAAACCTAAGATTTTTTATAGCATATCAAAATGTATACCCTTCTGTGTTGGTTTTAACATAGAAAATAATTATACTGTCATAGCCGCTATAGACATGGATGTTGTGAAATCCCGTGCTGAAATGTTGCGCCAACATGTTCAAAAGAAAAAGATTTGGCTAATAGAACAGTAATGGGACAGTAATCATGGTAATGTGTAATATTTGGAAGAGTTTGATAAAGGCCCAGCTATCCCATTACATCCAAGTGACTACCGGTTGCGTTGTTCAGCTCTTCCCGAAAATGGCATAAAACAGTTAAGATTGGCAAATTGAAATCCCCCTTGTTTCCAATATTGGAGGAAGAGGTTTGTAGAGATCCAAAACAAAATCACACATTTTTGTGTCCTAAGCAGTAGGTTGTTAGTGGCCTATCGCCAAGATAATACGGACTTGTATGTCTTTTTTTCCCAGGTTGGTGATAGCTATTGGAGCTTACGGTGTCTCTCTTGCCGTGACTGCCATGCCCGGAAACAAATACGTGAATCTGATGCTGGTCGGCCTTGTGGAGTTGCCTGTACACGTCGTAGCCGTTTATGTTCTACAGAGGTAACCCACTGGGCACACGACGTTGTTGCGACGTTGAATCAACGTCATTATGACGTTGATTCAACGTCGCGTGCCCAGTGGGAAGAATAAGGATAGTGGTTTACAATATAGTGGTGTAGCCCTTAAAGCGCTGAAATATGTTAATATAAACCAAGAGATGAAACGTTTTTTTCAATCTGAAATCATGATAAATGTCTCGGTTAGCTCTTTTTTGTTCATTTGAATACCCATGGTATGTGTCTACGGCTATTAATTTTTTTTTTAATTATTCCAGTGCGGGGACCGTCTATTAAGGCAGAATCTGACGTCTATAGACGTCAGATTCTGACGTAAAGTCGGTTCCCGCGCTGAAATGGTTATTATAGTGGCATACATAAATAAGTTTCCGCTGATATAATTTTAATAGACCTTTACTTTTTGATAGAACTTTACTTTTTGATATATCTTAACTTGTTCCACCCACATCTTTATTACTACAGGTTTGGGAGGAAGAAGCCGTTGTGTGTGTATCTGCTCCAGGGAGGAACCATGTTTATTGCTTCCAGCTTGATATATGCTTATGGCGGTAATCTTACAGCTTTTCAATCGTTTACAATTTTGCAAATATGATATCTGTACAATTCCCTGATTTTTGCGGCTGTCATCATTATCCTCTGTATTTCGGCAGTTATGGTAACTACATGTGTGCACCGGGATTCGAACCAAGCTATACCAATGAGCTTAACGATATCCTGACTATATAATTCGGTTGTATCGTGTTGAAGATAGACCTAGATTATTATGTTAATATCCAATAATAAAATGTGAACTAGTCGAAAGCGATTAAACGGGTCACTGGGCATACGTCGCAACAATGTCGTGTACCCAGTGGGATACAGGGTATACGTAAGGAATGTGTTCTGCTTTCGACACGGCCCGCCATTGAAGTTATTTGTTTTCGTAAATATTAACCAATTGATGAATGTACTTTGTTAACGCGTTTGAGAGCAAAGTTTCCATTACATCTTCATTAAATAATGCACTTTCAGCAATTTATGACAATGAGCCGATTTCCTTTTGAAAAAAAATTAGTGTAGGTCTATATGCATTTCTTAATATGAAATAAAATGATTTTCGCAGATTAAGTTTATTTCCATTGTTTAAAGGAATGCATAATACTTTTAATTTTATTATCTCAATGTTTTTTAATAAGGAAGTAATAGCGTCTCGTCAAGACGCAAACAATAATATGCTAGGTGCATGGCACTAGAATAGCGTAGTTGACCGGGTCCGAATCTCACTATTAACCCTTTGACTTCCAGGCCGGAGTGCATGCCAGGATCCAGATATACTGGTGTAGGAGTTCTATTTTTCGTCATTTGAAGCTGGAATTGCTAACGCAATTTCCAGCTTCAAATGACGAAAAATACATAAATGTAGTATATATTTGACGAAAATTTGTGTCATTTTATGGTTACGTTCATTGACGAATGACGACGGAAATTCCCGTCATGTATGGTAGTGAAAAGGTTAACTACGGCCGTTACTCTTTCTCCTGTACACATACAGTATATATACAAACTACAAAGATAACGCCGCATGAAATAGTAAAAATATAAAAATAAATAAAGGACCAATGTGTCAAAAAGTTACTTAAACAATCGATGGAAAATAAATATTAAATGTTATATTTGATGTCGCAGGACCTACGATCGAGTGGCTATCAACAGCCTTGGCGCTGTTTGGTAAAATGGGAATGGGTGGATGTTTCTCCATCATACAAGTATTCACATGTGAGCTATACCCAACGGTAACAAGGTAAGTGCTATGTATATAAATAACCCTTAAAGCGCTGAAATAATTTTGTATAAACCATGGAGACCAAGAGGTTTTGTCAATTTTAAATCATCATAAATGTCTTACGTTGGCCCATGTTATCAGGTTATGGGTCTGCGGCCGTTATAAATATTTTACTCCTTCAGTGCGGGGATCGACTTTAGACCACAAAATCTGACGTCTACAGTCTTTGTCGATCCCCGCGCTGTAAGAGCTAAACATCGCTCAAGTATTGTACGTGACTTGTGCGTTATTTTAAATGTAATGTTGATTTATTGCGCGCTTGGAATCGCGATAGCAATTCACAGTGATATAAATATAATCACACCTCACTTTCCTGGTTCTATAGTATTATACGACGGTGTGATTATCTGTTGTGATTCACACCACTTCAATGTTAACAACTTCTCAACAATTATTGTGTGTTGCGTCGCCTTGGATATGAAAGGGTATATCTACCACTTGTAAAGTGGCAGATATTTTATTGTTATATTTATAAATAAACAATAATTCATCAATAACAACATCGGTCGAAAGTATATTAAAAAAAACGATTATAGAATATAATTATATCAGATATATTCGAGAGCTTTCTATTAGATGATATGATACCTGTTATATGATATATGGACCTAATATATATATATTTATTTATGGGTCTTATTTATGTATATATAATTCTACCCGTTTTGTTTTATACCACACAGAAATATTGGATTAGGTCATGGATTTTTCTGGGCTCGAGCTGGAGGTGTAATCGTCCCGCAAATCATACTTCTGGTAACTAGCACATTCATATCACGGACAATATTGAATACAGGCCTGTCACATCACAGCAGACACTAGACGTTCAATCAATACGACGTTGGCCCGACACAAAACCAACGTTGGACCAACGTCTAGTGTTTGCTGGTTTTATCCTTAAATGCTGACCCAGATCTTGGGCATGTGATTGGCCAATCACATGCCCAGGCTGAGGCGCTGGTGAAATTGCTACCAGAATATCGGCTCGGTGCGCAAGCAGTGGAGCTTGAAGAACCTGACAATGTTATTTCTAAGTCCAGTTGAAGTAGGACTTACTCCAAGGTCCTCGTAAGAACGATGTGTGCAACCGGTCATCAGAGTATTTAATTTTTCAAGGCTCATTCATATAAATTGAAAAAAATTCTTCGTTTGTGTGTCCATATGTATAAGCGCGCTCGCGTATATTAACCCTCATTTAAAAAAACTGAAGGCTGAGGGCTGCTCCATGATAAATGGGGGTCAACGCAGCCGTTTAAAAATAAATAATTTTACTGCAATACTACACAATAGACAGTCGCTACAGATTGTACAATAATTTTGTTTATAGCGTAAATGCCTCTTTAAAAAAATATTGTCGGATAGGCTACTGACAAAACTGAGTGGGGAAATTGTCAGCTTTAGTGGCAGCTACATATTGTTTTATAAAAAGATAATTATAGTAAAAACTGAATGTATTTAAAAAGTCGCCGTTATATATTTTTTTAAATTTATGCTAATAAAGCATTAGTATCATTTTCAAAAAAAGTTTTTGCTTTTGTGTTTCCAGGGAAATGCGACATTTGAATCGTTACCTGTGCTTCTTATTGGAGGTATGGTACTATTGGCTAGTTTCCTTGCTTTGAGTCTACCGGAAACCGTTAACAGACGATTACCAGACACTGTCCAAGATATCGAGGGGACAAGGGGAATGGAAGGGAATATCTGCAAGAAGGAGAGCACAGCTGAAAGTATATACATGCCTGTTTGCAACAAGAGAGATTCCCAGAAAAAACAAGACGTTGATCTTACATTGACTTAATGCTGGTCCATCGTCTACCACACTGGCCCAACATTGAGCCAACAGGATTTATGTTGATGGGTGATGGAACTGCAATCATACTAAGAGTATACATCCCAATCCGGTGGAATGCTAAAATATTTATGGACATGGTGTTAATAATTATGATGTCTAAATGCGCGGGGACAGTTTTTAGACGTCAGGATCTGACGTAGATTATGACGTCTAAAGTCGATCCCCACATCATTCCTGTGTTTACCCATTTATAGTTAAGTTGGATAAAAAGTTTTTGTTTCATTTTGATACGATTCTCGGATCTGTTATCGGACTGTACGAGCCGCATGCTTGTTCAACAATTATCCGGCAAAATCATAGAGACAGGGGCCCGTTTAATCAATATTGCATTCATCGTTGCCTTACGAGAAAACCTGTATTCTACCTTTACGAGGTTTTGGGAACGAGTGTTTTGTCAAAATTTCAAACAGCTCGTAAATTTTCGCTCTTAGCGAGTACCTTGTTGGTAGCCTTCAAGGTTAAGCTCCTTGGTGACGAAATTCGTACAGGGTTCCGCCCCACTCGCACGTCATCTTGATTTTCCTATCCTTGCCAAAATTTGAATCTCGCACAAATTGCACTCATCCCTCCACTAATTCAGTTGTGGTATTCATCTATCATAACGCAAATTATATTTTTTAGAGCCTTATTTTGGTGGTGCAGGCACGAAGCAGACCTGAATAAACATGACACTGTAGTGTTATTCTGGGGATATAGTTAGGTGTATAAATATGATATCATTCAGACATGTATTATAAATTTTGGCAGGGATACGAAAAGCGAGCCGACGTGCGAGTGGGTTGGAACACTCATTGGATAACGAGGAGAATGTAAAAAAAACGTGTTTGATAAATCGGGTCCTGGTCAAACAGTTGTATTTTTTGGTTATTGTTCAAGCGAGTTTCAACTCTTGGTCATCAGTATTAAAAAGATTGACTATGAATATTGGCCTGCAGAAAGTAGGCGGTTATGTCGCGAATTCGTAACATTAGTTGCTACTCTATGGACTAAAGTGGACATGGGCACACGCTGATTACTTTTGTTTTTTGTTTTGTTTTATATTGACGCTATTTTGTTAAAACGTGTGTAATATTTCGTGTCAAGTGCCAAATAAGCTGACGACGTGCACACAACACACAAATCGTCGCCTCGGGGCTAAATGATCTCATCTGCCATTCATCATTGTGTCAGATGGCACCTTTTAGCTCCGAGGCGAAGCTCACAAACCTGGACTATTCAATAATCGTTAACCGTCTGGACTGTAGAAAACATTTGTCAAGCCAGCATCGGTGTCAAATAGGATCCTTTAGCTTTGAGGCGATGCTCACAAACCTCAGATTATGCAATGGGCATTAACCATCTGGACTGTAGAAAACTTTTGTCAAGCCAGCATCGGTGATGTCCAACAATAACTTCTAGCTGTGATATTGTTTATTATTGTTTATCAAGTGCAAATGGGTTTCAATTGCAAAGGGTCCACATACATAGGCTACCCGGTCCTTACACGGCAGGACTATATATATATAAATGTATGCATGTCCATTTGCAAAAAGTCGTTTTCAAAGAGGGGAAATACGCTACGCAAGTGGGCCTAATCCTATTCCTAATCACTATTGCTAATATAGCCTACTGTTATTAAATAAATTATTTATTATAGGATTAATAATTGTATCAAAAACCCGAAATATGCATGTCTATACATAAATGCGCATGTTTAATTTATTTCTAAATTATTTGGAAATCTAGCTTGACCGAAAACTGCAACCATGCTCAAATAATTTGATCGATGGATGATAAAGGTCATTGATCTATAATAAATATGGCTACACATCTTTACGTTTTTGTTGTTGTCAATTCAGTGTATTCTTTGTTTAAGTTATATGTATATATTCAAGCCTAGATCTACATACATAATGTCTGTGATGGATACAGAGCAGGGTGGAATAGGGGGAGTTTCCAACAAAGAAAATGGAGTAGGCCCTAATAAGGGTGTAGAGGACCGCCACCCTGTGTCCTCCACTAGATACAGTAATATTATGAGTAGTGTTGTCTGTTCACAAAGCCTCGTAAGATGTAAGATGTAAATATTCATTTCTAAAAACGTAAATTTCAAAAATTATGTCCATGTTTTTCAAAAGGAAGTGGTCATAATGTATGGATGTTAAGATCCAGCCTCGTCTTCAGGCCGCACAACTACCACAGGTGTCTACCGTTGTATATACATACTGCAATGAAAATCTGTTCTGTGATTGCCGCATCCTGATAGGGCGCCTAAAACAATATGAAATGTCTGTATGTTCGAGGTTTTCGTGTGCCGTTAAGAAAATAGTTTACATAGTCATGGTTGTCATTATTATTCCCAGCAAACGCATGCAATCGACCTGTGCTGTATTATAGTTGGTCTATGCAATTCAATGTTGGCCCAGCATAAAAGCAACCGTTGACTTGATCTGCGTCTTTTTTGTGTCATTGTAGGCTCGTTTTTGTGTAATACAAAGATACCAGCAGAAATGTTTAATGTTGGGACAGCGGAATCGGCAGATCAACATGAACCCAGCGCTGGGTCCTCGTTCTTGCTGTGTGTGCAGTCCCAGTCAACAGGATACCCAATTTTGGCTCAATGTTGGTTTATTGTCTGCGATTCTGGCCAAAATTGGGTCAGTGTTTACTTGGGTAGGCCTAATAATGCTGATTTAACTTTGCCCCACCATAAACTCAACATTGGGGTTGAATCTTGTGTATTCTGGGTTAGGGGCCGGCCATTTAATACCGGGGGGGAAGGGGTATGTTTTTTTCGTAAAAAAAAAATTGACCAAAAAAAATAATTTGCTCTACAGAGGGTGGGAAAAAATAATTTGTTCATTTATGTGTAAGAAAAAATAGATTGTCGACGGCCAGCAGATCTTTCCAAATATGCCGGAAACGGCAAAAAAAGGCAAAATTCTCTGGCTCCGCTCTGTCAAACGTTTAATGCATATAGGTAATATACCGCAAACTTGAATGAGCATAATAAGTAACACATGACTTTTAATTTATGTCATTAAATGTCAAGTCAATTGTTAAAACTTGCAGGCCATGGGTCCAGCAGAATGCAATATTGCCTGTGGGTAGGCCTAGGCCCTATATCGTAATAATACTAAAATATGCGTTTGATACCCGCCGCCGCATTAAGAGCGAGTTCTCAAATCGTATCAATCCCATATATACTTGAGCGACATCTATGTTATTAATTCCACCAAAGCTCAAAACCTTAGCCCTGGCTCTTACCTCGTTGGGTTTGCAAGCTAACAGACTTTATTACTGCGGGTATTGCGAAACGGCCGACTCCGCGAATGTGTATTGACAGGACAGTTTTTTCCAGCATCGCAGACGTTGGTCTAACATTAAAACATCATTGGGTCAATTTCTCGTTTGAGTAGTAGGCTATCTTGCAATCAGTTTAGTTGCTGATATTAATGTCGTTAGCCTGTACTCTATAGGCTACTGTAGGCCTACACGTGACCGTCCCACGCATACCCATTTCGCAGTTGAATGGATCTTTAACCATGTCCTGGAAAAAAAAGTTTGTCTGACATCTCAGGAAAAAAGTTGTTTGTTTTTGATCGAGGAGAAATAAATTGTTATGTTTTCTTGTTGGAAGGGAAAAAATAATTTGGTGAGGAGGAAAAAACCATACCCTCCCGCCCTGGTATTAAAAGGTCCGCCTCTTATATAATGCAGCTGTAACCTACTGGGCTGGCCAATATATCGACAGACGATACTGACAGGAGCACAATTTGGTTGTAGGCCTACTTGAAGATTATTTTGTATGCAGTGTTAGGATAAGAAACTTGCTGTTTATTGCGAGTGATGTAGCAAACCCCTCTCGGGGCCTCGCCACCCTGCCTTAAAAGTTGCTGAAATAATGTTAATTTTATCACAATCCCACGTGTTTTGCCATAATTATGTATTACTTGGCCTGACCATGTGGTTTAGAATGTCAAGGACACCATTTTTGTTGGGCTTCCCATGTTGGCCAGATAAAAATAATGTCAAATTATATATTACTAAAATAACATACTACAGTGTTGGCCTAATCAATCGGAGCCACTATACTAGCTGCGCTAGCGGACCGATCGTGGATCTGACGGACTGAATCCCGATGGTTGCAAAAATGTTTGATATAAGAGAAGAGTGACAATATTTATTTTGTTTTGCGACAAAAGTATAGCTGTATTTTTTGTCACTTAAGCCCAATTATCCATTATGTCAAAACATAAATTAACGTCTTCATTGTGAACGGTAAGATGCCCAACAGGCAGCTTTTTAAATGGTTGATTTAAGCAATGATTGTTTTTTTAATTCTAATACTGTGAATGACTATCACGATGCTTGATGCCTACCTTCTCTGTGGGAAATGTTAAATATATATATGCCACATCTAGAGCCAGTTAGTCCTTCACATGCATGAAAAAGCCCACCCGTTGCATTGTATGTTGCAAACACATTCTAATTAAAAAAATAGGTTTGCCGTGTGACTATTTCTGGAAATACCATTGACTAATGATCAGTGGTGCTGGACCCACTGAGAAAAAATAGAGCAATCTGTTTAATTTGAATGAGTGTATCGTACTAACAAAACATTTCTAGTAAAAATACCTTGGTGGTGGCATCTGTTATTATGGAACCGCCCTAATCTTGGAACTTGCTAAGTGGAGGGGGGTGGACCCATGTAATTCTTTTATAGAAATTTGTTTATTATTAACCTTTCTTCGCCCAAGCTCGAAAGTGTGTCGTGCTCATAAGAAGTTTCTATGTTTTAAATTGGTGAACCCAATTATTATGGAACAGATTCAATCTTTAATAGCGAGCTTTGTGGGATATGGCAGTGCATATTTTAGAGCAATCTGCTTAATAGGGCTATATAAAAGTGTATCTTGCTGATAAGAAATTTCTGTTTTTTTTTTAAATTGCTGTGATGACCACAGTTGGGCGGGGGCCCTAGGGTAGTGGTTAGCACCGCTGCCTTTCACGCCAGAGTTCGGGGTTCGGTTCCCGGACTCGGCGGTTTGAAAGAAACAAAAATGTTTCTTCCCCATCCACGTGTGAAAGTCAGTATTGCGGAGAGCCTCCGTGACCGAGAGGTAGCGTGCTCGGCCTCAGACCGCCAGGGCTCGAATTTCGAATCCTGTGTCTGGAGGACAGTGTCATCTCAATCATCTCACCATCCTCAGGAGGTTCTCCTGGCCCAGTTTAGCCTATATGTGCACAAAGGTGGCCTAAAGCCCGATTCATTTCATTTGATGACCACAGTTACTCACCCCCAGGTGTATAACGGCGAGAATGGAGTCCTTGTGGTCCTCGTAACAAATTCGTGATAAATGTAACGCAACACAAGCTTGATGATAGGCTAATGGAAACGTTCTTATAGTTTTGCTTGCTGCAACGTAACAAAAGACCGCACAATGACAACTTATAATTGTAATAAAACGCACGATTTAGTATTTAAATTATGCAAGCGCTCTGTCGTCAGCTCTAACGTTTAAATATTGATTCCTTAGCTCTATTCTTTACAAACGATCTTCCAGGAGGACAAAACTCAGAAAACGTCTCCGGTACAATAATATCCAAGTTTTATGCAAATCACGTTCATTATTTTACTGACGGACGGCCGGTGAGACCAATATAACCGAAAACCTCGGCGGAGGTAATAAAGCTAAAGTAACCTGAATACCGCAGAAAAAGGCTGTTGGAATGAATGAATAATGTCTAAATCAAACCGGTTTTAGGCCACCTTTTATGCACATATAGGCTAAACTGGGTCATGACATTCTCCTGAGGATAGCAAGATGACACTGCCCTCCAGACACAGGATTCGAAATTCGAACCTTGGCGGTCTGAGACCGAGCACGCTATATCTCGGTCACAGAGGCTCCCACTATACTGAACATTTACTAGTGAGCGCGGAGGAAACTTTCGTTTCTAAGAAATTCGAATGCAGAGCGGGGACGGACACGCGATTTCCGACTTTCCAGGCAGGCAGCTTTAACCACTGTCAGAGCGGAGGACGAGCACGTGACCTCAGCATTTCCAGGCACCTAGCTTTAACCACTGGACCAGGGCCACCTCATATAATAAGTCTCCTGGAATAATGTAAGATAAGCATTAGCCTACTACATGAGAGACATGAAGCAGACATTTCATCATCCATCAGCAATGACAAATGTGCTGCGATATCTTGTTTCATCTGGCCAAATGCTAGATGCACATACACATGGCAATTCAATAGTGGAAATTTATAGTCGAAAAAACTTCCGTTACGTTTTGATCAAGACTTATTTACATTATTATCAAAACTATGTAACATTATAATCAAAACTTCATTACAATTTGACAAAACTTTCAATTGCTATTATCACGTTTTCGCTACACACATGCACAGGAAAAATTAAATTTTGCAACTTGAACATATCCCGATAATAATGATTATATAGATGTAGTCTTACGTTTATAATCGTCCTGTATATTATTAGAAATATTCGTTGTATGCGTTGTGGCCATTATTAATCACAACGTGTACTATGTACGTAGACAACGAACTACATCCGAATGTATAAACAATCGCAGCGTCCTGTAAGCGGACCCTTTCCTTGCTAATATAGATTCTAGTTATGGGAGCAAGTTATAGTGCTAATTATGACGGACGGACGGCGGATGTTGTCGACAATATCATTGGATGATAATTGGCTGGGGGGGGGGGACGCGAAAAATAAGCAACGAAAGGTAAGATGTAATTTGGTAGATGAAAGTGATATTTTATTGTGTAAGTGATGAATAATATATAACATATATTTAGACCATGATAATATTATATAACAATGTTATCTGTGATATTAATTTTCACTCAGAGCACCAGATCATCACCGTCGATGTTGTTATATCACATAAATTGTAATCAGACAGATGGCCTCGTACTTAATGTTACCAAACCACTGCTACAGATTCAGATTCGGTTCCACATTAACCCTTAAAGCGCTGAAATCTTTTTTGCATAAACCATGGAGACCAAAGGGTTTTTTCAATTTAAAACCATCATAAATGTTAGTTAGCTCTTTAGTTAGCTCTTTCTGCTTGATTTGAATACCTATGTCATGGGTCTACGGCCATTATAAATTTTTACTCTTACAGTGCGGGGATCGTAGTTGGACGTCAGAATCTGACGTCCACAGACGTCAGATTCTGACATCTAAAGTCGATCCCCGCGCTGTAAGGATTAAACCTTTTACTGCGAATAGTTGTTAATATATTGTCGAAATAGTATAATTTACCTTCATACGATTGATGGTAAATGCACAAATGTATAATCAATTATCCAAAACATGAACATTTTAAAAAGATTCCTATGACCCTTGCATAAAATAAATGTTTAACATTATTTATAAAATCAACATACAAACTGAACAATACTGTTCGGAACCGATTTAAATTAGCTGAGATTGAACAAAACCAGCACAATTGTAGTCATTAACAAATATTAAAATAAAGTGAGTCGAGCTAGGTGGAAAAGTGAACAGGAAATACATGTACAAAAACGACAAAATAAGCCCATATAGGCCTAATAATACACGGCTCAAGACGAGGTAGCTTGAAATACATAGATATATTGGCACTATTTAAGCCAGCAGACACAAGACAATGAATGAAGCGAACTATAGTCTGTCATACATAATGGAATAAATGTAGATAAAGCTGCACAAGGACAATTTAACAGGGTCAGATATTATTCACACACATGTATGCACATCAGAAGTACTAATCCTCGTCCATCAAGACAATGGAAAACAAAAAACAACAAGTGAAAAAACTGTAGAGGTGGAACAATTGTTAAGAGTCATATGAATAGTATGCATCGAATACATGATTTTACGTAACATCAGCAAACACATCACTCTCTACCATGTTGGTTCAATGTTGGGCCAGCGTCGCAGACGCTGGACCAACATTGAACCAACATTGTGTTGATGTCTCGTCTTTGTTTGTTTGGGTTAACCCACTGAACAGGAGACCTTGACCTACGACGCTGGCCCAACATCAAAACAACGATGGCGCCCATTGTTTGCTGGGAAAGGTAATGTGAAGAAATATGCTGGTGAGTGTTGTCATTTAAATGTGAACTTCACAATATGAGAGTTACAATAAAAGACCACAAAACATTTTTATCGCTACTATCAGCAAACAACAAAATGATATAAAATACAAAGAGCATACTGGTCTGCAGAGATAGAAGCCAGCATCTGATTACTTGTAAAGTAAACAGATACTGTCTTTTGGCTTTGAACGACAAAATATTACACAAATAAAACGGGATATGAGTTGACGAGGCTAATTGCATAAACTTGAAGTCCAACCACTGGCCAGCCAGCAATGATATTATAGGCATGCATAACGAATACTGCTTATTAAAAACTGCGCCAAAGTAATATGATATACATGTATGAGCGGGGACTGAGCAGGCAGGACATAACTGATGTAGTAATAAGGGTACCGTACATTGATGTTATTAACATCAATGTACCATTATTACTACATCAGTTATGTATCACTGATAATACACTCATGCTGCCGTGTAAGGACAAAACAATAATGAATTACAGTTACTGAGTTTTGCCTTTGCATATCACTATATAGCCGTGGAAAGCCAAAAGGCAGTAACTGCTTACTTTACAAGTAAGCAGTTACTGCCTCTTAGCTTTGTAGAGCAATACATTTTACCAAACATACTGGATGAGACAACAATACTGACTCAAATTAATCAGTACGAGTATCAGGTAGATTCCTTAACCTTTTCACTACCATACATGACGGAAATTTCCGTCGTCATTCGTCAATGAACGTAACCATAAAATGACACAAATTTTCGTCAAATATATACTACATTTATGTATTTTTCGTCATTTGAAGCTGGAAATTGCGTTAGCAATTCCAGCTTCAAATGACGAAAAATAGAACTCCTACACCAGTATATCTGGATCCTGGCATGCACTCCGGCCTGGAAGTCAAAGGGTTAACCCTCAGACCGCTATGCACGACCATAGTCGTTTTTATTCCATTTTATAGCCGATCAAATCACTGTTATTGGGAATAAAATGAGCATTTAAGCATCAATATTTGCAAATATTTGGTCTCAAATTAAATACATATGATTAATCTTTACCCACTTGAAGTTGTGGGTCGCGGTGGCGAGACACAACTTCAAGTTTAAATAATTAAATTTAACCCTCCAAGGGTTAAAAAAATCCAGAAAGAAAGGAAAATCCTACATGGGACAGAAATGCAGGTTATGTTAGACGTGGCAAACGTTTAAGAACAATAGAATACAATATATTAATTGCTTTGATATATCGGCTATTTAAACATACTTAATACTAAAAAGAATGAGGGAGTTTAATGACTGAACGATCTAAAATACCATAAAAAATATACCATCGCTACAACCACGATGCAACAGTGGGCAAATGTATTTAAAGAAAACGAACATATTGATTTGAATAGCTACCAATATCTCTGGTTGATGGGTAAACAATCCTCTTTAACCCTTTCAAGCCTGAATTTACTATTGTCATCTTTACCCACTACAAGCCGCGAATTGCTGTCGCAATTCTCGACTTGTAGTGAATAAAGATGACTTGAAGTGGGTGACATATTAACAAAAAATGCCATGTGTTGGTAAAACGGTTTCATGGAAATTTTCATTCTAAAACCCCTTATTTGTAAGAGAACTAAGTCTGTTTTCAAGGATGTAAAATGATGCCTTATTGCTTTGTGAGGGCTTAAAGGGTTAACCCAGTCGCTTCTCATTTTTGTTCGCCTTGAGGTGCAAATTATTGCCACGAGGTGAATAAACATCACATGTGTGTTTTGTAAGATACACCGGTATTTAAAGGGTTGAAAACATAATAATTAGTAGTCATAGTACACAGTATCACAAAGGCTTATCCTGTAAAGAGCGACACATCACGGCTCATTGTGACCAGGCGGAGTGGCGTAAACAATAGAAAAAAGCTAATCACTGGTAGCAATAGGATCCCTGTATCTGAGGAGGGGGGAGGTCTCCACGGATTCCTCCGTCACACAGTGACTGTCCGTGGCCTGTACGTGGCTGTCCTGCTCCGGAGAGTACGCCTCCATGTGACAGTTACACCCACCCACCCCTCCGTACACCAGCGCGTTGAGGAAAGCCTGCAGCGGGTTTATCACAGCCTGCAAAATATAATTTGTTAGGATTTGGAGGCATTGAACCGATGTTGTTTTAACGTTGGGCCAGCGTCTGCGACGCTGGACCAACGTTAAAACAACATCGGTTCATTGTCTACTGGGATGATTCTTGAGTGATGAGTGATGGAGGTTTGCCGTGTCATTCATGAATCTGAGAACAGTCCATCGACAGGAAGAACTCGGAACATTATTATTCGCCCATTATACAATTTCCTGTTGTCTTTTATAATAAATGAAGTCAGGGAGACACTTATTATGATGGAACAGCTGTATTTCCATGTCGAACTAGACTAATAAATAATTGTCAATGCACAATGATGTAACATGGACACAACTGCTAAAACAAAGAATACTTGTAAAGTTGTTTAGTGAGACCTTACCATAGGAGAAGCTAAATACGAGTCGTCGCCTACAATAGCCTACCACCGTGATAACATAGTCACACTAAAGATGGCAACTTTAGCTAATTCTAGACGGAGCCCGATATATGTCTGTCAAGCTCCTTCGATGGCACAAGACGTACCCCGGGGTAAATAGTGCTTTGTGACATCATAAAAAGTACATTTAAAAAATGTCTCGTCCACAAAAACACGTTTATGTACCAGTTTGAAAAATTTCAACTCGATCAAATTCAAAATGCCGACTTGTGGCAATTAAAGGTGAATGTACAGGCTTATATAGTTGCAGTCAACTTCCACCAGCGTTGGGTGTTTTTCGCTGATTTCTCAGTCAATTCCAAATCAATTTCCATGAAATTTTGCAAACACTCTTTTCAACTATTCCGGCGCCTACCCTGAAAATTTCGTGAAATTTGTATGAGTATTTCAAAAGTTAGACCATTTGACATGTAGTGGAATTTCGTGACTGAAGCTGATAGCGTGCAATGGGTTAATAGAAGAGCGTCATAATTCGCAAAAACTTAAATGGTCTAACTTTTAAATTACATAATATTTTTCCCTGAAATTTTCAGAGCAGGTGCAGTAAGACTAGAAACTAGCGTTTGTCAAATTTTATGATAATCAGATAAAAACTGTTTGGGCAATGAGCGAAAAACATGCAGCGCGAAAGTGACAGATTAAAGTGACTTTTACTATAGTCTGATATCAAATCTGAAGACCCATCAGCCGACTTTACATTTCTAGACCTTTTCATCCGTGTGTCATTTCAATCCACAGAGAGCATACAGATCTGCAGCCATTGCGGCGCATTGAACTTATCGTGCACATTTCCATCTCTGTCCTACCAGGTACTCAATTACACCTTGGTCAAGTGAAGCATGTTAGTGTAAAGTGCCTTGCCCAAAGGACACAACATCAAAACAATGTCCCATTTTTTATTTTAATATGCGTAATATCAGAAAAACCGTGCCCTATAGCTATAGCTAGACCCAGAGCTAGACCCTATAAATACATACTATAAACAAAATGTGCAGCTTCATGGATGGATATGCCAAGAAAAATTCAACTCGATACAATTTAAAATATCTGGAAATCCGCGCGGGATAGCTAGATCATAACTATAAAACAAAATGTGCGGTTTCAGGGAAACTAAAATGGCCGACTTTCGGAAATTATGGACTTTAATATGCGTAATACGTGTTTTTCTAATATTTTTCGCTTTTAAGGGATTAGAGGTTGAGGCCTATTTCCGTGGCCGAAGGGCTTTGTATAAATCTACATTGCTTGTGGACTATTTCGTGGTACATAGAATAGGTCCGGCCCAGTGATAGCTACATGCCATTGTAGATAGGACCTGGATTGATTGACACATCCCACAGAGTGGGCGACTTACATAATATTACACTTACATTATAACTCCAAATGGCGAAAAAATATTCCACTGGGATATGGTTATGAAAGATCAGTAGTATACCATTGAGTATGTTGATAGACCAGCTGAAAATAAATCACATTATATATCAATAAAACTATTTCAGCAATAGCACGAATAATGACGGCAAAATTGCTGGTTAAATGGCGATTTTACAACTCTAAAGACACTACCCTACAAACACGTTTTGTTCACCAATTTTGGACTAATGCGCATTTACACATCAGGGCCCGTATTCACGTACAAGTTACGACATATCGTTACGATATATCGTAGGCTTCTGATTGGTCGAGATGGCCATCTCGACCAATCAGAAGCCTACGATATATCGTAACTTGTATGAGAATACGGGCCCAGAAGTACTAAGCCTCGTCCATCAAGACAGTGGATATAAAAAAAAACAAGTGAGAAAACTGTCATGAATGATATAAAGGACTAATGCGAATTTAGCATTGTGTTTGTTGAGTAGTTTCATCGTTTTTCTGCCACTCGTAAAATATGCACATAATTGTTTTAAAAATGTTAATATTGCTAATAACAAATCAATGTAATTATCTAACTCTGTATGAATGAATAAGTATAAAATATTAATGGTCAATAAACAATAAAATTGCTCACCAAATGTAAAAAACAAAGACAACACCAAAAAACTTGTGCTTAATTTTGCTAACGACGTGCCGTTCACGAACAGTGTAATGACCCGACTGCAGCAGATTCTCACGCACTGAAGAGCAAACGAAATGAGGCCAATTACCCACTGAATTGTAAATATTATATGACAATGAGCCGAATTATAGCAGCGAAGGTTTAACCAGAATTGGGCTACACTTGTTTAAATTTACTTTTTCGTGTAATGACAAATCCGTTGCAAATAAGCTAAACTAAGGAAACCAGGACAACACAGCTAGGTCAGTAGGGGAAGCACAATTTATTTAAGTGCAGGGCAGTGGCTCTTAA
This sequence comes from Flabesymbios commensalis, assembly GCA_964017125.1. NCBI lineage: Eukaryota > Metazoa > Annelida > Polychaeta > Terebellida > Flabelligeridae > Flabesymbios > Flabesymbios commensalis. The sequence continues at coordinate 37,680,984 of OZ024903.1, forward strand.
ATTGATCAAATTGTCTGGTTAGAAAGTTTGGTGATGGCGTAAGTGAATGAGTCCCGAGTTTTGGTTATGTGGGTAGGCCCTATAATATCCCCATCAAACATGAGACATTGGCGCAACGATGGTTTACTGCTGGGCCAACGTCGTAGACGGTGAGCCAGCAGTGAACCAATGTTGGGCCATCGTCTCATGTTTGCTGGGCATGCGTCACTTGAATGTATACAATCATAGTGGAAATGTGATTAATTTGCTTATGGATTGATCAAATTTAAATATCCATGAAAAATAGTTAACAAATTTTAATTTGATATGTTGAATAATCATTACCTTAATAATCGATATGATCGATGGGAGTGATATAGGGATCTATATAGCATCAACATAGGCCTACATGAAATGGGGTCGGTTATTAACCCTTCAACCGCCAAATTATTCAATTGGAATTTTCACCCACTTGAAGTTGTGTCTCGCTGACGCGATCCACAACTTCAAGTGAGTGAAAATTATTCAGATTTGACAAGCTCAACTGTTTTCAAATATTGGTAATTTATGTCATATTTTATCTTTAACACGTTTAAAAGGTGGTACTTAATGTGCTAATAAAAAATGAAAACACGAATATATGCGGCACCGGCGGTTAAATGGTTAAAATGTGTCTAGATTATGTTGATAGTCGCATTGATAGTCTCGACATATAAACTCACCTATTGAAGAAGCCCTGGTCAGTAGAATAGGATTAGCGACCATGACCAGCAGGATTGGTATGTAAGTAACCAGGTAGTGAGGAATCAAGTGTCTGGCATCACGCTCACATCTGATCAGTAACACAACAGCCATTAGTAAATACTAGTAAATATAATTAGCCATGTGTCACATTCTGCTCAAATTTTGTATAAATTACAGATGTTTACATCGTTCGTTAATAAATGCCACCCACAAACAAATCAAAAGGTAAAACTTTTAGATAACCTTAGGCATACATGGTAAATCAGCTACAAAACCAGACCGAATTTTATAGTCTAGATAGAAAAGATGTATCTTCTCACATCAGCTAAATATCGACCAAATTTAATGAATTAACCATTTTTTAATAAGGAATTTCAATCAGCTGAATTTGCAGTAACGTGAGATGAAAACAAATTTTAATTAAAGGGTGAAAATGTAGCTATTGAAAAAGTATTATAGTTCACATGTTAAGTGTCAGACAGCGGATATTGCAATACAATTATTCCAAAATAATAATAACAAAGATGCAAAATGGTACTCACGATAAAAGAGATGGATGATATAGAGATACAAGTCCTCCTGAGCATAGAATAGCGGACACTACCCAATTGACTGTGTGATATAACCACTTCATACTACAATATAGCAAACACAATCGTAATTCAATACAGAAAATAATAGAGGAATTTCGTATGTACATGTTGCCTAGCCAGAGATGTCCCGAAATTCTACAAAACTATTACGGGACTGGTTGAGTTCTATAGACTTGGGCAAGATATTTTCATATAATAGCTGCGACTGCACGTGCATAAAGCCACTTCGGCTGATTTGAGGAATTTAGCAACGTTGTCCCCGATTATAAGGTGTGAATGAATAAATGACCTTGTGGATGGTGTGATAAATCAGGTCTGACATTGAGCACGATACATATGAGTGGTCGGGGAAGAAAAAATTCTGTTTGTTTGAAATCTGAATACCAGAGCAGGGGACTAACTTGTAAGCTCCTGCATGACAGACAGGCAGTGATAACCACTAGACGCGGACCAACACCCTCTAGAAAAGGTCACATTGGACAATACATGTAAAGGAATTATGTGGGTGAAAGTAGCCCTGTATGCTACAATCCATAAGGGTTGGCATTTTTTAACCTTATTACACATAATAGCCCATTCTGTGACCAGAGCAATCTCTACCTGTCGGCACGAGAGGGCGGTCTCGTGGGTGGGGCGCTGGTGACAGCAGGATAATAGCCTACAATTAGCCGCGCGGGTATCCGTATTCCAACTGTTTCCAAACTGTACATTGATACAACAACTCGAAGTAATGATTTTACAGCTAGAAATATATGGTTTTGAACAGTTCAATCTATTTAGTTATGAAGTCGAACTATCCACTTGTAAACTCAACATATCCAGTTGTGAACTGAATTATAATGAATTTGTAATTCTATGCATTAACTTTGCAACTCGAGAGACCTACATTTTTAAATATACCAAAATATTAAAGAAATTTGCCACGAAAAAACGTACATGCAGCTCGCTAATGTGAGTGAATAATAGCAGAAATACATAAGTCTGTCCAGAAATGCATAACAACATTCCTGGTCTGTCGAATGTATTTCTGATAATAGGCAATCTACAGTTATCGAAGAGCATCCTAGGTCGGCCTCTAGTCGATCACCTCTAGTCGAACTCTTTGAATGTTGATGATAATAGTAAATGAGTGTTTTTTTGCTTGTGACATTGTTTAATTGAGAAAGGGTATTTTTAAGCATTGGTATGGCTGCATGGTCTGGGTCTTGCCCATGAAACGGCCACCCTGAAAAAATCATTTAAAACAATTGAAAAAAATGTGGAAAAATATCTAGCTTTATATAACACATAAACATTTTTGGAGATTCTCCATGCTAATTGGCTGTGCGTTGTGGAGAAATCCAGCACTATTTTTCCGTGTGAATGGAAATGATCACCAGGCGGGATAATATGATACCAGTGCGGGTTACCGTGCGGGTCCATACGCGCAGGAAAAACCTTACAAATGGAAACGGGCCTTTATCCGACCCCTATATGCCTATAGTTATCACGTCCACAATGTTTTAATAATTGGCAATCAATCAAACAAGCCTGATTTTCATTATGAAACATATTTGGTCATCAACATTCAAAAGCATTACAAATTAGAGGAAGAATCGTGTGTTTGCTATCGCGCTGACAAGATACGACCAAAAGGCGGTTGAGAAAATATGCAACATAATATTATTATATGACCGACAGACTAGCAGATGTCCTGATATTCTTAAGACATGAAACACAAATATAATACATAACAACTTTTAACCCTTTAAAGCCTGAATTTACCATTGTCATCTTCATCAAATGAACAAAATATATTTTTATTATTTAAAATATTCCATGAAAATTTTCGTTAAAAAAACGGGAAATTAAGTCATTCTTCAGAGATGCAAAATGCTTTAATGCATCACGAGGGTTTAAAGGGTTAAGATAAAGAAAATGATCGACTCACCTTTCCTTTCCGCTGACCAGCAGCATCATGTCCAAAGCGTACGAAAATGTCCACAGGTAGGTACAGAGGTAAAAATACTGTATCCAACCCTGTTTAAAATATCAACCAATTGCCTATTTTAATAACGACACAAGTTCGTGTCCAGAAGTCCCCGTCTGTTTGACATAAATAAGATAAAACCAGTTTCCTTAACCCTTTCAAGCAGGAGTTTAACATAGTCATTTTCATCCACTACAAGCCGCAAATTGCTGTCGCAATTCTCGACTTATAGTGGATGAAGTGGATGTCGTTTAAAAAATAAAGAAAATTACCATGTATTGGTAAACTAGTTTCATGAAAAGTTTCGTTATAAAACCATTGGTTGTAAGAAAATTAAGTCTGTTCTCAGGGATGTAAAGTGATGCTTTAATGCATCGTGGGGGCTTAAAGGGTTAAACACAGCGACTCTAATGAATACGATGTAACCTGGACCAGTGGTAACTGACACGACGAGATTTACATTACTCGCTGTCCAAAATGAGCACACTTCGATATGTGTCGTGATTTTAAGTTTTAACACGGAAGACTAATAAAAAAGATTAGAATGGGAATGAATTAAGAAAGGCCGCGATGGTGATACTACCATACACAATAGAGCACAAGTGGCAATAGCAAATAAAAAAGATTTATTGATACAAGTAAATATATTTAAAAACATAGGCCTATGCGTCAATCAGAAATGTGTAAGATAATGTAAAATAAAGGCTTATCCCAATACACATGAGACGTTAGCCCAACGTTGGCTTAATGTTTGCCCAACGTCTCATGTTTGCTGTGATGCAAGCACAAAATAACAATACAACGTGTTCGCACGTTGGTGTTAAAGCTGATGTCCACTGATTACCATGATTACGTAGACCCCCCCCCCCCCCATCCTGGATCCATCCCTCATGCCATAGAACTTGAAGGAGCTTTGGTATGCACTAAAGGGTTATTGTTTCTAATAAAACAGAAACAACCTGGACACACATTGTGAGCGATTAAAGGCAGGCCTTACCACACACACGACGATGGGTAAGAATTTTTTATTTATTAGTCTCAAGTTAAAACAAATATATTTTGCCATAAATGTTCAGTGAAGTATAGTAGGCTACAAGATGATTTGGTGTTCCTTTCAACGACTTCGCTCATTAATGGTAAAGTTTAAATGAGTGACATTGTGGCTTACCGAAAATAATAATAATCCCTGCCCTCTATCGGTAGAGGTTTCTTCATCCAGGTGGGCCCAATGAGAAAGGTCAATTTGAGTGTGAATAATGTAACAACCCATTTAAACCCATGTAACAAGTAACAACCCATAGCATTGCTGCTGTGTGAATACAGAAGACAGTAACTGTTTACTTTAAAAGTAAGTAATCACTGTATTTTGACATTACAAAGCAACATAGTTGAGAAATGTTCGTCAAATTGTATAGCCGAATGACATACCTTGTATAATACCACATATCACTGTGATCAGATAGTCACCAATATTACAGAAAACAAATGTGCTTTATTCGTGCAATTAAAACTCACCGAGGTTATTGCACAGAAAAGATGCGCAAAATCCGCCTTGTCATTTTCTTCAATATCATTGGATGGTATATGTCCCAAAATCCACATTAATGACCTCAAAAATATACCTGGTATATAAATGTGTAATACTTGATTGACCATACATTGTGTTTGTGTATTAAAGGGTTAAAATCATGCGAACATGATATATTGTGTTTATGCTATAAATGGTTTCATGTGAACATGATACTTTGTGTTTGTGTTACAAAGGGTGCATGCTAACATGATACATTGTGTTTGTGCTATAAACATTGTGTTTGTGTTATATAGGGTTACAATCATGCGAACATGATATATTGTGTTTATGCTATAAAGGGTTTCATGTTAACATGATACTTTGTGTTTATGCTATAAAGGGTTTCATGTGAACATGATACATTGTGTTTGTGCTACAAAGGATTGCATGCTAACATGATACATTGTGTTTGTGCTATAAACATTGTGTTTGTGTTATATAGGGTTACAATCATGCGAACATGATATATTGTGTTTATGCTATAAAGGGTTTCATGTTAACATGATACTTTGTGTTTATGCTATAAAGGGTTTCATGTGAACATGATACAATGTGTTTGTGTTACAAAGGGTCGCATGCTAACATGATACATTGTGTTTGTGCTATAAACTCAGGGTTAGATGCAAAGATGATACATTGTGTTTGTGTTATAAATGGTTAAATGCGAACATGATACATTGTGTTTGTGTTATAAATGGTTACATGCGAACATGATACATTGTGTTTGTGTTATAAATGGTTACATGCGACCATAATACATTGTGTTTGTGTTATAAATGGTTACATGCGAACATGATACATTGTGTTTGTGCTATAAAGAGTTGCATGCGAACATGATACACTGTGTTTGTGCTACAATAGGTTACATGCGAGCATGATACATTGTGTTTGAGCTATAAAGAGTTACATGTGAACATGATACATTATGTTTGTGTTACAAACTTAGGGTTACATGCCAACATGATACATTGTGTTTGTGCTATAAAGTGTTAGATGCGAACACGACAAATTGTGTGTGTGCTACATGTGAACATGATACATTGTGTTTGTGTTATAAATTTAGGGTTACATGCCAACATGATACATTGTGTTTGTGCTATGAACGGTTACATGCAAACATGATACATTGTGTTTGTGTTATAAACTTATGGTTACATGCGAAAATAATACGTTGTGTTTGTGCTATAAAGAGTTACATGCGAACATGATACATTGTGTTTGTGCTATAAAGGGTTACGTGCGAACATGATACATTGTGTTTGTGTTATAAAGGGTTACATGAGAACATGATACATTGTGTTTGTTTTATCAACGGTTACATGCGAACATGATACATTGTGTTTGTTTTATCAATGGTTACATGCAAACGTGGAACATTGTGTTTGTGTTATAAATGGTTACATGCGAACATGATGCATTGTGTTTGTGTTATAAAGGGTTAAGGCCCAGTCACACTGGGGTACGGTTTGACAGGTCACACGCGGAAGGAGCAAAAGCCACGCACCGGGATACAGCGTCCGTAAGCGTCCGTAAGCGTCGGCAAGCGTCCGTGATCGTACATTTCCAGGCGGTCACCGCGTCACTTTTCGCGGCAACCGCGTCCATCCGTCGGCTGCCGCGAATCAACTTCTTGTTCAAATATTCGTGGCCAAGCGTGGCTGTCCGCGGGAGCCCAATCATCCGTGAATCAGCGTAGAGACACAGCGATATGGTGTACAAACACCGTGGACATCGTACATACACCGTAGGTATCGTGGGCGTGCGCGACGGAGCGTAGACAAGAAATGGCTCACCCTGCACCCTCTCCAAGGCGGAGCCCCTACACTGGCACACGCTGTTCTACACTGTTATACAATAGCCTACGCTACCCTACGCACAGCGCAAAATATTTCGGTGTTGCACTGTGAGACGGTCAGCGTAGGGGATCCGTAGCTACTGGCTGCGCTTAGTCACGCTGCCTACGGTCTCTGTACTCCATGTACGGTTTCTGTACACCGTCTGACGACATATCACGCTTCTCACGCTATGTCACGGTATGTCACGCTGCCTCACGCTGTCTACGGTGTATGTATGCCATCTCGCTGTGTTTGTACACAATTTTGCGGTGTCCGCCACCCAAATGTGTCAATTTCCGAACCGCGTATGAAAAGGTCGTGGATCGGAGTATTTTTCATTCTTCCCTGTTGACCTTCCCCAAGTTCCATCTGCTCTGTTGCTCTTCTGTTGCTCCATCATTGTCGTCGTCCTCTTCGGGTAGTACTATATAGATTGTTTCTCCAACATGGATGTGGTACAATAACACGCACGTCAAATGCAGTTGAGGGCTTGGCAGCTGCATGCAGTTGGCAGTTGACGAATTACTACTGTGAAACTTGGTATCATGGCAAAAGAGAAGGTAAAGCAAAAAAGAGTAGCCGCAAATAAGCAGTTATATGAAAGAGAAATTCCCGATTGCTTATTTGCCTGGGATTAGAAAAGAAAAGGCAAAGCAAGAAAAAAAGCCACAAAGAAGCAGATATAAAGACGAAATTCCCGATTTCGGTATACGCAGTTCTAGTTAATGGACATTATGTACATCATAATGGTCATGTTAAGAAGCCAAAATAAAAATACTGATTTTTTGATGATTTTAGCCTAATTGTCGCTTTAATTATGTTCGCATATAATGCTGTTTCCAGACGTGCAGTAGGTCCCGTATACACTTTTTAAGGCTACATGGTCGCAAGATAATTAGAGGCTAGAGCCCTTTCATTTACGCTGTTTAGGCTACTTTTGTCTCTCATTTAAGCTTGAATTATATTTATATCCGTGCTTGTAATTCCCTGATTATTTTAAATGAACTTAAATCTAAAATGAACTCGGACCTACTGGGACCATTGGCGACCGGTTACGCAATGCTTGGCGCCGTCAGTAACAGTAACAATGGCTAGTTGAATGTGTCGCACCATTTCAAGCCTACGGGCTTGGTAGTTAGGCTATCATATGAATAATATAACATCAGTGATATGATGTTTTATTACACGATTTGGAAAAACATAATATTAGTGTTCTAGTGATTTATTGCACGATATAAAAAATTGCAAAGACATCGTGTTCGTGCTGTAACGTTTTATTACACGATTTAAATAGAAAAATGTAAGGGAACATCGTGCTCGTGTCGTGATGCTTTACTGCCCGAGTTAAAAAGATTATTATTTCGTGTTATAATGCTTTATTACACGATTTGAATAAACATGTTAGTTTGTTAAATAATTTATAAATTATATTAGCGTAATAGATTTAAAGCTGTTGCATAAATATTTGTATATGCTGACACGGATCACTGCCATTATTGATAGTTAACCGACAGGGCTGACTGACAGCCATGTTCAAACTCCTCCAATCTCACTAGACCTTGTCTCGTATGACCTCGCGTCGAGAGTGATATTTCCCGAGATTTGAGAAGCACACTGGCTCATCCTAAAAAATACCATTTTTTCAGATATACTATGCGTAATTTTTTTAATAGGTATTAATCATGTTAATCTATATTATCATTATTATTTATTATTAAAGGCATTTATATTGCTTTATCTCAATTGATTCTAATGCGCATAAGCCACAAAGATTAAAATGATTAAGTGGAATTCGGAAATTGGTTTAGGCGACTAAAATTACATCTGACGGGCCCACATGGCTACCATAGTTTTTGTGGGTATCCAGGTATCTGAACACCTGGAATGAGATATAATTTGAAGATATCTTTTGCTATAAAGATATATTTCAATTTATATATCAAATATTATAACATGCATTACAATAAATATAAATTGAGGATATCTTTCATATAGGAAAAATATATTCTACAATGTAGGCCTACATTTGTTACACAACGAGAAATAAAGAAGGGATAAAATAAATATATATCTGGGCCTAATACACATAAATTCAAATTAAAATAGAATATTGGACAAGCCAGTGTGAAACATGCGGACAAGCGCACGGACCAGCATGTACAAACCCAATGGGAAAAGTCACGTGCGCGCGGCTTTTAAAATGTGGTATAAACACGTGGACGTGCGCGGGTTGTCGCACTTTTGTGTACACATACCGTCTCTATGTGCAGGCAGACCGTCGCGTCGTGTAGGCATTCCGTCTGGACGTGCGGTGAGCGTACACACACCGTCTCCAGGTGTAGCGATCGCGTCAGACCGTCTCCATTCGTCAATTTCCGTGAGTGAGCGTCCGTAAGTGTAGAGACACCGTAGGAAGTGTGCATGAGTGTACACGTACCGTAGGTGGCGTACGCTATGCGTACGTCACCTACGGTTCGTGTGCACTTATCCACGCTCATACACGATTCAGACGCTCAGAGACGATTTCTACAGTATGCATACGCCATTTTTCGTCCGTCTGGGTGTGTAATCACACCACGCGGATTAAAACATGCGGTTGGAGACGGTCTGATGCGGATTGCCGATTTCGGCTATTTTGCTCAAATCGCGGGCAGCGTGTCAATCCGCGTCTCAGTGAGACTGTAGCTTTACATGCGAACATGATACATTGTGTTTGTGTTATGAAGGGTTGTATGCGAACATGATACATTGTGTTTGTTTTATCAACGGTTACATGCGAACATGATACATTGTGTTTGCTTTATCAATGGCTACATGCGAACGTGATACATTGTGTTTGTGTTATAAAGGGTTACATGCGAACATGATACATTTTGTTTGTGTTATAAAAGGTTACATGCGAACATGATACATTGTGTTTGTGCTATAAAGGGTTACATGCGAATACGATACATTGTGTTTGTGCTATAAAGGGTTACATGCGAACACGATACATTGTGTTTGTGCTATAAAGGGTTACATGCGAACATGATACATTGTGTTTGTGCTATAAAGGGTTACATGCGAATACGATACATTGTGTTTGTGCTATAAAGTGTTACATGAGAACATGATACATTGTGTTTGTGCTATAGAGGGTTACATGCGAACATGATACATTGTGTTTGTGCTATAAAGGGTTACATGCGAACATGATACATTGTGTTTGTGCTATAAAGGGTTACATGAGAACATGATACATTGTGTTTGTGCTATAGAGGGTTACATGCGAACATGATACATTGTGTTTGTGCTATAGAGGGTTACATGCGAATAGGATACATTGTCTTTGTTTTATGAAGGGTTTCATGCGAACATGATATATTGTGTTTGTGCTACAAAGGGTTACATGCGAATATACGGTAAGGATTTAAGGTAATGCAACAGCTTTTTTAATCATTAAGTTTATCAAATTTCAAGTGTTAGGCCTATATCAATTACTTTGCCTACAGATATTATCTATGTGAACAAAAAGGTGTTGATCCAAATAAATCATTTTCTCACCAATTGAAGCAGCCAAATCAGCAACTGCAAGCCAACATATTTGGAGATTCTGTCTTTTAAAAGATTCAAATTCCTGCATGGTATGAAAAGCACGACGTGGATGTCTTGGAAACAGTTGGTACATTGCTCCTAATATACTGAGTGTTGCCGATGAGATACACAAACCATTATAAACATTAGCCAGACCACCAGGCAATTGTGAATAGCTGATAGCTGAGCTTGTGTTGGACATGGAGCAACAAAACGACTCTAAACCAGGTGAAGCCATTTTTCATTTCTAAGGTAACGACATCTGAAATAATTAGTATTCAACAAAAATCTAAACATTTATTATATTGACAGCAACTAATAATAATATCCTACAATGTAGACTTGTAGGAACTTGTAATTAGGAAAAAATACAATATTTTACCATCTCAAGTAATGTTTTTCAAGCGTGACAAAACATAACAAGTATATAAATGGCCGGCTTTGGTTTTGAAGGGTCAAATCTGCCACTCATCAGAGTGCAGATACTAGTATGACCAGGGCTGACGAAATTGCTGTCATTTAAAAAAAACCCAACGAACTGCAAGAAAATTTACCAATTTTTTTTTCCACAGCCAGGCAAATAATTCAGCGGTCAGACCTGTGCCTATGTATGAAATCACGAGGGATTTGAACTGGTGGTTCACGAGATATCACCAATCGCATCGATACACCAATGTAATGGAATCAATTATGCGTAACGACAGCCCAGTAAGTGGCTCTTTAAAAATGTTTAAAGCATTCTGGGGTTACACACCCAGTGCGGGGCCCAATGCTGGGCCAGACGGAAGGACACTGCGATTATCTAATGAACACTTTATGCAACTCTATAGGCTACCCACGATTAACGAGTGCTGCGAAATATAATTAATTAAAATGTAGGCCCAATGACCAGTCCAGTTTCACACAGTGAAAGTAAAAATTTTGTTTCACGATAAGCATAATATTAAAGGAGTAGTCCACTGTGCACAAACAGTGGGCCAAGGCAATAGCCTACCCAGAAAACACCGCACGGCATACATATAGGCCTAATCTGCTACTTATATAAACCATAAACATTAAACAACGTCCTAGATGTAAAAATATTTGCTGTCTATAATTAAACAACCATGCGATGGCTGATCAAAATTTAGCATAACAGTGGTCAAGCGACGTCTAATCATTGGCTCAACATTCAGCTACTACTAATATATAGGCCAATAGGGCTGGAGCTATAAAAGATCGCATTATATTAGGCCTATTATATAATATCTTGAAGTCAAAATAGCAATGACTCATATGTTCCACGAATCCCTGAAACACTGCTGGTTTAATGATGTTCCAGCAACGTAGACAGTAGACCAACTTTGAAACATAATAACGTCTCATATGGCTCCACGGCCACCGTTTTACATCATTTTAGGCCAGTGTGGGCGATAATATTCGTGTGGGTGTTTCCCAGCAAACACAACGTTGACAGACCCAGTGCTAGTTGAATATTTATTGGCTGATCATCTGTGACGCTGGCCCACCCACCCCCTCAACAATAAATATTGGGTGAACGACTGTCGAGTTGTCTGTATTTATGTCTTTTTAAAATCTCCCATAATGAATGACATCGCAGAGTTAAAAAAACCCAGAATATAGGCTATATTATATTATTGTATGTCCTATAGATAGCATAATTATACACTATAACTGGATCGTGATCGGATATCGTATATCAAGGAAAAGTTTATGAATGCAGTTAAAACCATGTGTGTCTAATCTCATCTAACGGCATAGGCTAATCGTCGGTTAATGATGCGCGATCGATGTGTCTAAACAGCATGTAAAAAAATAATACATTCATTTATTTGGCATTTTGATTGCAAACATCTCCCGTTTAGACTAGGGCTAGTGTGGACTTACCTCAACTGATTAACATGTTCTGATTTCAATCTATGGTTTAGTTCAATCAATATACAAGAACGTCAACAAGCAAATGGAAAAGCACAGAACTTTTTGTTTATCATATATACAATGGCTACGGCAACGCTATCCGTTCCTACACGAATACGATCAGTCCACATTGGTCTTATGTGATACACCACGTGGCGCTTGCAAGTTGCGGTCGAGGAGAACACGTAGCGCATACTGATGTATGGTAGGCAGAAATAGATAACACCATTATCTATTTCTGATAGTAGGGGGGTACTATTTAGCGGTAAATAAATATCTGACTTTGAAACGGTCCATTTATCATCTTGAAAAATATGCTTGGAGTTAAACAACATACCACATCAGTTACTCTAATTAATTGAGATACAGGAAGGTATTCTCTCTTTATAAAACAACACATTATTGCGTGGAAATAATGGATTCGCTTGATTTCCATGCCGAAAAGCTGTTATTTGGGAATCGTGTACAACTTGCTGGCATCTTTATCGGTGAAACAAATTGGTGCTGTCACATCAGGTCATTATTAATCCGCAAGCAAACCACAACTACGTTTGGGAAAATCACAGGGTAGAAAATGCCAATCGTCTCATAACTTAGGTTAAATCTGGCTTGAATAATACATTTAAAGATTATTGGTCAAACAATGCACGAAATACCATAAAATAATGAACGAACATAATGTTCAAACTCGATCACTCATAAGAAGATTCTCTGTTCACATCCCTGACACAAGATGGACAAAGGCGCTATCAAGATTAAGAATGCGTTCACATAGTCTATAAATAGAACGAGGAATTAAGCATGTCAAGCAGCAGGAAACACCAATAGAACAGCGAATATGTCAAAGATGTCCATCAAGCATTATTGATGACGAAATCCACTTTTAAATTAGTTGTTCATTTTTCGCTACATAGAAAAGTAGTTTAGCCTACTTGTCGAAACCATGTTACCAATCTGAATTTGATTCACTCTCAAACGACGAAAAATTCACATACACCATGTCATCTACACATTGAGCATGCGTAATAATATGCTTAGCAAAATACATCTACACCTGTTTCCAAACCTGAAACGTGCCACGTGTCCGTTTTTAATAAACGGTTGCTTTTGGCATGGAGGGTTCTGATGTCGTTCAGCTGTTGGCAGATGAGGAGGCACCCGGTCGTCCAACTTATTTTCGCATATGAAATTTGTCTTGGTAGCGTTTCTCGGCTGCGCGATAGCTTCTTGAGCTAACTCCAGCCGATAACTTTAATGCTAACTGCAAGACTTTTTTTGGACGTACATAGGCCTATATGCTGAAACACAAAAGCTCTAACCATTATGTCAAATAATATTTTAATTAATATTTTTTTTATACGTAGACTACTTTATTTATATCAACTCGTATATAAAATCTAGAGTGTATTTTACTACTAGTTATAATAAGTCATAAAAGTAATTATTTTATCTCTGGTTTTGGCACGGGAAACACATTTCTATCCTGTATAGTATTATAACATGTATATTTCTTATAGTTCTTTATAGTATGATTAACATGAATAGTTCTTTTACTTAATACTTGCACATATCTTAGGTGTATATATTTCGTTGTAGTACTTAAAGCGACACAATGAGACTAAAATCATAAAAAAATCAGTATTTTAATTTTGGCTTCCTTATATGACCATATGATGTGAACATGTCCATATACTAGAACTGCATAAGTTTTTAAATTGTGTTGTGCATTTACCAGTTAAGCAAGATATAAAGAAGAAATTCCCGATTTCTTATTTCGGACATGCATGTCCAAAATAAGAAATACTTTACTGTCGTAATATATTTCTGGGTATTTTGTACGTATTAGATTATTCAAACATGTTCTTAGGGCTCTACTACATAGCCTTGTTATACCTGTCCAGCGTAGGGACTATATTTTATGTGTATCTTTTCCTGATTTCGATGTTTTTGGGAGCAATAAATGGTCACCAAATCGGACTTAATTTTCGTTACATTAGAAAAATCAGAACTCCCTTACTTACTTTTTAAAGATGTGGGCAAATGAATTTGCTTTGTGAGACCTAAAGACGTAGGCCTACTGTTTTTTCGGGATATTAGCCATTGAACTTATTTAAAATATATGACTACAATAATAAACCCCAAATTGCAGGATATCCTATTCTACCGAGCATTTTTCAATTCTACGGACGGATTTTTTATTAGATTGATTCAACAGATTTTCGCAAACCACCTTTCTTTATTCCGCAACACCTAAATTGGTTGCTATTTCGCTTGTAAACTCTTCATATACTAACCGATCATGCCCTTACAGTTAAATAAACATATTACGGTTATTATTTGAATTATGGGGCACCGAGTGACCTGATCTTGAATTGAACGCTCACGGCATGGCACTTCAAGTACCGGTACACACACCCCCAATTAAGAATAGAATAGTGCCTTATATAAGCATGCACTGTGTGTACATCGCCACTGATGACCGATGGGTATTGGCCTTCACTAGCTAAAAGGGATATATATATGGCGCCTTATAAATATTGGAAGAGCAGCTAGCATGTCGCTCACGATTGGAAACATAGGCTGCTCAAGAAAGACAGCATGGCACACCGCCATATTAGAAATGGCTAGATGATGAAATAGGCCTACTTTGTGAATAAAGGCCATTTTAAATTTTGTCAAACAATTTGGATTTTGCCAAACTATTGTGGACTGCGCTTTATACATGTACATATGGTTAACATTCTGATAGAGATCACGTAGGCCTGTCCATATCTTTAGTAAGGCTTAGATCTACTGCATGTTCACTGATACAAGGTATCACAATACTTAGCATTCCTATTATCTAAAAAGCTATAAATTCCTAAGCTTACAGTTTTTCCGACGGTGGAGGATGGTTCAAAATTAAAGTTAGCTTTTCGGTATCCAGTCAGTCAATTCTCAAGCGATTTCTATGAAATTTTGTAAACCCTATTTTCTAATCATTTGGCATCGATCCTGAAAGTTAGACCATTCGACATGTAGTAAATGTCTATTTATGACGCTCCTCTATAACATGTATAAACCCATTACCTTCATTCCGGTTTATTCTCAGAATTGCGTTTACATGTCAAATGGTCTAACTTTTGAAATACTAAATGGAATTTCGCGGGTTGTTGCCAAGTGATCAGATAATAATGGTTGCAAAATTTCGTGACTATCGCTTGAGAATTAACTGACTGGATACCAAAAAGCACTTTTATTTTGAACCATCCTCCACCGTCGGACAGACTGTAATTTGGGCATCTTATTAATTTAGACCACCTTCAGATTGAGCTTGGTGCCACCTGAAATGTACCTTAATGACAGTTTTTTTTTAATTCTTATGATTGTGAACACAAAAGTTCAGATAAAGGCGCATTTAGCAAAAATACGGTTATATTTTCAAAATGGCCACCAAAATGATCAAACTTGAAAAAATGTGATAAGGCCTATATTGTTCATAGACATTCATTGATATATGTCTAAAGCCATCATATTCTTTTTGAACTCGTATCAACAAATTTAAATTATAACAGATCTAAAAAACAAAATGGCTGCTGAAATAAAAAAATATTTTGGATTCAGTCATTTATCAATGAATGGTTATTGCATCTTCCCGACCAGGGCCGGCGGAAGCGGTCCGGCCATGGCTGGACCACTTCTCAGTCAAAATGCAGGAAAATGGCTTTCAGAGCACTTATTTCTTTGAAATTTTCCAGGGGGAGCAGTCCCCTGACCCCCTAGAACAGGCCTATATCACAGCCGGAACACTTCTACTTTGCTTCCGTCGGGTCTGCCGACAGCAAGTCTTGACACCGCGAGGTCGTCAGGCCAAGCCTTGCCCTAATATCAAGCACCTATTGGGGGTAGGGAAGATGATTTAGATAATAAATATTCATTTGTTTTTTTTTCAAAATGTTAATTTAATATTTGCGACGTTGGCTCAACATTTATCCAACCCTAACTCATGTAACGTCTCGTGTCTGGTGAGATGTGATGGGTACTGTCTGTCATATTTCCGGTGAGCTTCTCGGCCAACAGACATGTGGTAATTGTTAATGGAGTAGCCAATGTCGTAGACAGCGGCCCTATATTAATACAGCACTAATGCCAGAGGTCAAACTTGGGTCCAAACTTCAATAGGTGGTTTTAACACCGTTTCAGCAAGGCATCTATCTGCGACATCGGGAGCAGTGAGCCTTGCGTGGAAGAATGGGTTAATGCCAATATATATATTTTTTCTAAATTTAATTTTGATCATTTTGGCGGGTATTTTGAATATCAGTCAATACAACTCTAAGTTCTTTATTATCCTTAACCATATTGTTTTTGAGGATAGGCATATAGGCCTAGGCCTAATTCCTTTGAGGAGATGCACGCGTTCACCTTATTTTTTATCTTCACACTATGTCATTAGGCTAGTGCCAGTGGTGGCATCATAATATACAGCAGTGACCCTAAATCAAGTCCATTACGCCCGAGCTACATAGCTCGAACTTGATTCAGGGCTAAAATATACAGTGACTGCGGCATGCCACGCATTGTGATTGTTGTAGAGTGAAACTATTGATGATCACAGTATAATCCAACTTTATGTCTCTGCGCACGAATATGAGAAGCAGTGCAGTGAGTCTATAACCCTTTCACCGCTGAATTATAACGTCATGAAATGCCTGATCGCTGAATTAATTATTTTTTTAATTAAAAACAGTAATTAGGGGCTACTGATGTCGCCAAAAGGCCACCGTACAGTGTGACTGTAGCATAATCTCCCCCCCCCCCCCATAGCCCAGTAGGCCTACTTCGGTAGACATTGTTGATATATCTCAGCGGTGAATTAGCTCGCTCAACTCCAGCACTCGTCAAGACCGTAGCCAGGATTTTTGTGTGGGGGATCGTTTTAGGCCAAAAGTTGGACCTTTTTTCCAATCTCGACAGCCGCCAGTCATGCTAGTAGGGAGATGCGAGGGAATTATGCCTCCCCGAATTTTTTTTTAATTATATATTTCGAATGTCCTGCAAAAACACAATTTTTGTAAGTTTTTCACCCCCCTCCCATTATGCTAAATTAATTGGTCTACCCCTTAAAGCTGTTATGATCATGTGTCATTTTGAATTTATGTGTAGGCCTATGTTTATGCCTGTGGCTGAGGAATACACAGGGGCGGATTCAGCTTTTCATTGACGGGGAGGGGGTTAAAACTTGATAAAGGGATATTTCACTGTAATGGGTGGCGCCCCTGGCAGCAATTTTGATTTTCAAAGGCTTTTTCCTGCAATCTAAGGGCATATTGGGAACTGTTTGTCCCTCAGTATCTCACCAGCCCATATAAGGAAACCCTTAAATGAAATGATAATTGTTTTCCGAGAGGGGAGTGGGGATTACCCCCCCCCCATTTGGATCCTCCCATGATACATGTTTGACAATAAAAAAACATCTACATTTCATGCAACATGAAAAAAATGTTTCTTTTTCTAGCTGACCGACTTTACAAAAGGATTGATTGATGATTGTGTGTGTGAATCATTCTATTTCACCGTGTTGTTGATGCTGTTTTGAACAAATAATGCCTAAAACATTATGCTGTTATTTAGGAGTAATTTCACAGGAGCCACATCTAACAAATTCGCGAAACAAATTTATTCATGTTGCATACATTTAATATTGGTGTGATTGCAGGTGAAACCTAAATCCTATTATACTGCCTAAATCAGTAGCTTGTTATTTATTACTTTTGTAAAGTAGCTATATATGCCCTCCATCGAATAATTTTGCTTATAAAGAGAGGAAAATAGATTTGCGCATCATGAGAGAAGGTTCTTGCATTCGGTGTCATAGGAAATATCAGCAGGGCTGTAACCTGGGGCAAAATACATGGGGGAGGGGTGGGGAGTGTCGGTTGAGATTGGTAATAATAGTAGTCCAGGCGAAAATATTACAAAAATAAAGCTTTCATAAATTTTGAAAATCCCAGAGGGGGCAGCTGACCCTCTGCCACCCTACACTCATTCTCAATGTTCTGTCTAATGGTGGCAGTGTACTGCCACCCCTGCAGGCTAGAGGCCTATGGCCCTGCTCCAAGATGAGACATTTTAATTAAATCACGATTTTTTTCTAGAATGTACAGACCTATACCCCACTGCTGGCGCAGCCACTGCTCTTTATAGCGTCTAAATGCTCTAGAGGTGTCCGGGGAATGCTCCTCGGGAAACTTTAAATGGTGCATTCTAGAGCATAGGCTATATTTCGGACCAAATATGGTATTTTTTGTTTTTAAATTGTGGGACCCTGGGCGAGCGGGGTGGGAGGTGAGGGGGCGCCGGCAGCTCCCCCTCTGGATCCGCCACTGCTAAAGTAGAACAAACTTGGGCCTATCTGCAAATCGTTATAAATAAACAGTTTATGCCCCTATAGGCCTATATATAGATACAAACACAGAGGCAAGTTTGGAGCTAGGATAACAGTTTACACGATGTTATGAATCTATAATAATGAGCAATTCAACTTTGGTTTCATATAGGCCTGTTATATGCCGCTAGATGGTTTAGCAATTTTTCAAACTAGTCGCAATACTAATGCGGCCACAAACGTCTTGTATAAAATTCCGGAACTAGTGTAGGCTAATTGGTTTATAGAGGGTCGTCATATTTTTAATTTACTACATGTCCAATAGTCTAACTTTTATAATTCGTTATGACAGTCGGTTGATAATTGACGGAGAAATCGACGAAAAGCATGCGCTCCAGATAATTATTGTGTCATAGTCTTCAAACGTTGAACCAAAGTCTGTCAAAAGTCTGCGATAATGGATGACCAAAATGTGGACCTTCTGCTTGCAGGGGGGGGGGGGGTCGTACGACGAAGATGGCTCGCGACAGATTGAAGTTAACGTGAGAAGATGTGGTATCGTGAAGCCACGTGTGATTATCACTATTGAAACATTCTGGTGCTACACAGTCCACATGCTCTGATTCCACTGCTCCAGACTATTATAGGCCGCCACCTCCTTGAGGACAGAGCGTGAGATGGTTTACTAGGTGACCTAATAGCAAGACGATATGCCAGCTTATTTAACAGTGTTCAAGTATATTACTAATACTAGTCTATGGGTAAAACCAAAAATTGGGGTAATTTTGTAGCATCAAAAATGGCAGTGAGGTGACCATCAAAAAGGAGGAAAACTACTTGATGGGTTTGGTGCACTGATCCCAATAGAGCATAAAAAAGTCACTGGCTGCGCTAGAAATTTTTTTTTCGCTTTAAAAACGTCATTTTAAAAAAGTTGCAACATTTTACTTACTACTCCGTTACCAAATCCAAACCATTTCAAAAATGATGTTACTTTGTTTAGCTTGACATCACACTTTTAAACGTGATATCCTTATTGAAGCATAATACTAAAAAATCGTACCTCAAAACTGCTCAAAATTTAGGAAAATTTGACGGGATAAACAAAAATCCTTATTTCAACTCCGTTACCAAGCCAAAAAATACTCAACTCCGTTACCAAATGTTTGGGTCGACATAAATATAAACTGTATATTTTCTTATCATACCATCGATCATAAATGGGTGTTCTATTTATATGGGGACAACGAGCCATGTTTGAAAAGACTATATCATCAATCATTATGTCTGTATAACCCATAAAATTTGGCAATTCACTACTCCGTTCCCTTTTCTTGGCAACGGAGTAGAGTGGAACGGAGTAGTAAAATTAAAAGTATTCTTGGGATTAATAAAAATATATGGGCAATAATTCAAAGATATATCATACGGGTGGAAATAGTCCCCATAGCAACTGTTCTAGGCATGCAAGCATAAAACCAAACTCCGTTTTTATACTCAAAAGGCTAGGAACGGAGTAGTAAAAACAAAAGCATATTTTCTAACTTTTTGGTAATACCTGTTTCGAATAACTTGTCACTAAACAATATTAATTATTTCAAGGTGAAAAACTAGTGTAAGGCCCTTCAGTGTGTCAAACTACACTTGATATAATTTTAGTTCATGATTATTCACTTGATGGGGCATGCTACAATGATGGTAACGGAGTAGAGTGCAAATGTGGGGACATGTATATTTATCAAAATTAAATTTATGGATATCAATTTCAAGTCGAATTTTGATCATTGATTAGTTTAAGTGAGCAATGTCTAACCATGAAATGCAATTATTAGAATTATATTGTGTATTTGTATCCTACAGTGATGTTTCAAATAGTGGAATTTTCTCTGGGGACATGTCATTTTTCACGTTTCCATGACGTAGAGCTCTTATAAAACCATATATATATAATTTTTTTTACAAATAATCTAAACATTATTAAGTAATAATGCTTAAAGGTGAAGTTGAACCATTTATTGTTGATCTTATAATATTTAAATAAAAATTCGGACCTTTTAAGTCCTGGGGACACTAATTTTATGTAAAGTTACCCCAATTTTTGGTTTTACCCCTATATGCTACTGATCAAGCTATAGGGCCTATAGATCTGAAGCCGTTCTAATAATAATATAATTATTCCCTTTCTTACACGCTTTCGACATGCATTGACATGCGTGCCCAGCAAACACCAAACATTTGTATAACATTTATACAATGCTGGTCCCACGTCGAAGACGTTGGGCCGACGTTAGATCAATTTTATACAAATGTTTTGTGTTTGCTGGGTGATGACTGATAAATATCACCGTGCATAGATGGTCGTACTTGTGGCCCTTGGTTGTGCATCTTCAGACAGATCATTCGCAGTCTACTTCTCGTGACTGGATCGTTTTGTTCGCGTCTCGCATGTTTTGTCCGCCATGTTTGTCCGTACGTTCATAGTGTTAAATGCATGTATGATCATTAATTGCTTTATAAATTTATTTTATTAGTATTAAAAGATTGTCTAGTTATAAACATTTGAGGTGATTAGTCAGGTATAAACGGGATACAAACCTCACAACTTGATGAATTCGGAAAAAACCAAAATCGACTGGGCGATAATACCGTAACTTACTGCCGGCGATGCGTTCCCCCGTTGCTTTGCCTATTTTTGACACGCAGTGACGTCACCGGAAACCCTTTTGAATTGGAACTCGGGTGAAAATAAAGTTACCCGGTATATAATCCCCCTCCGCAGGTTTCAGCCACAGCCCACAGATAATCAGATCGGGCCAGTAAAAAAATCGTGGGACATTTCTTTCTTTCTTTGACTTGAGTTTTGTATGTATCGTAGACCTACGTCAGGGGTAGAATTAAACGTTGATGGCATGCCAATCCACAGGACTGGCAGTGTTAGTGTTTCTTTCAGGATTTATGTGGATTTGTGATACACTGCAATAAAAGACATATTTTTCTTAGTTTTTTTTTTGTTCTTTTTGCTCACTATTACTGGTAGAAATGAAGCCATCATTGTAACGTTAGAATTAAGAGTTATAACTTTTATTATAAATTATAAGTTATAAATTTGTTTTGAATGGCACTTTTATCACCTTTTCCAGGGGTTCCCATCATTAGATTTCTTGCAATTACGAAACATGATGCCAGCTCTGGCTTATAATTTCATGATAGCTACAACAAATGCTTGAAGACGTAAGTGGAACAGGCATGCTGTGACCCCTTCTGATAATTTTTTTACACATGTGTAATTTTTGTAAGAAAATACAAAAAAATAAAAATAGGCTATGTACACTGCCCTATGAAAAAGTTCTGGAGACCGCTTGGACAGAACAATGTTGGAATCTTGAGGAATTGAGATACCTGGGGAAGGCTGCACTAGTTTGCCCACGGTAAAACCTGAGTTGAGTTTTGTTTGCCTGCCCTTTGGCTGCACTTCCTCATGGTGAGCACCGAGAGTAAAAATGGAAGTTTCATAGCTATAAGGATAAAAATCCATTAAAAAATTTCTTCCTCCATGACCCCCTCATGGGCAATAAATTTTAAAATTGTCCAATAGAATTATGCTGAGCCTTTTTTTGTAACTGCCGACATGCTAAATCTTGAAGAATTGAGATACCTAAGGAAGGCTGCACCAGACCTGTGCACTACTACGTTTTTTCCGTAGTTTCTAGGCTTTGTGGGTTAAAATTACGGACTACGTTCTGGTTTCCAATTACTACGGAGTAAGGAAAAAAAGTTAAACATGACCTATTTTTACAAAAGCCATATTTTTGTAGGTTACCGTGCATTAATCTGTAACCTGATAACTGTTTGTTGACTGGCCCGGCTTATCGCAAAATGGAGTGTTTTTGTTATCAATGAATAATAGCGGGGTAAAACGGTTTTACAAATGTAGACAGAGCTCGTCACCTCAAGACAACGTCATTCCAATCTTGTGCCAGCTGCAGACATAGTGGCCCTGTATCGAGACAGCGCTGGGTTGATTTTCTGTGTCAGCCCGTCTGCTGACTAAAAGGCCAGCTGCAAAAAAATCAATGTTTCTGACTTAGGCCTACTATAAATAGCACACGCGGTCCCTGAATGTTCTTTTTTTTCCTGGAAGCTGAACGGGGGAGGGGGCGAACGCCGGCTACGTCACTGAAATACGAGACGATCACCCAAGGCTGGGTCAATGTTGGGCCAGCGTCACAGACGATAGGCCAACATTGAAACAACTTCTGTTGAAGTCTCGTGTTTGTTTGGATAATACTCCCAGCAAACATGACGTTCACATAAGGTTGGTTCAATGTTGGCCCATCATCTGCGTTACTGACCCAGCATTGAACCAGCCTTTGGTGAATTTATGCTTGTGATGATACACTTGAAGCTCTTCTCATTATGAAATCAACCACCAGTACACGAGCACCAGGTGATACTCAAATGACAGATGAGGCGTTAGATCATCTGAAGGGAGCTTATTATAGAGCTAACAAATCTACAGACTGAACACAAATTGATTTGTGCGTTAACTCCCGACTTAAGTTTAAAAATTATTCATTCACCAACATGTTATCTTACATTTAGTGAGTTGATGTATTCTTGTATAGGCCTACGTGTTATTCTCCATTAAATATGTTTGAACTCAAGTTTTAATTGTTACATTATTTCATTATCAATCCAAACGGTATCCATTAGTAGGCCTACCATTTAATTTTAGGTTTTGTGAAAATCAGCTAAATTTTAACTCGCTACTGACAGACACCTTAAACTACTGACAGTCTGGTATGAGACTACTGAAAGGACGAATTGATGGGTGCACAGGTCTGAGTCTATCAACTTCTGCTTCCTCATACTTCACATAGCCATCACGTACCACTGGGGGATTGTTTTGGTGACATTTTGATCTTCATATCATCAACCATTTAATTATGAAATGAAAAACTTCTAAAGCGCCTATTCAGTGTTTACCCCAAAGCGTCCCAAGCGTCACGGCACCATGACGCTTTAAGTTTTTACCCTGACGCTTCAGTAAGTGCCGTGACGCTTCAGTAAGTGCCGTGACGCTTCAGGAAATTCTGTACAACATTGGCATCGTGTTGCGATGTCCAGCGATACAGATCAACGTTAGATCTTACAGCATTACATTGGCCTAATGTATTGCCGCAGCATGCTGCATGGCAGTGCGGGGCTCGTCTGTGCGCATGCCCAGTGGTCATATGATGTCACGTGGTCAGGCACTGTTGGCGGGTCTATCAGCGTGTAGCTGGCTGCATTCGCCCAGCAAACACGATAGTTACAGTGTAGTACGTGTAGTATGTTGATATAATGTTGACTTAATGTTGGTAAATCGTCTGCAACGCTGGCTCAACATAAAAGCGCGTTGTTCCACCTGACGTGTTTGCCGCGATAACAGAGCATACGCCTGGTGTGTCACAATCCTCTACCGTGTCTACACGAACCCAACAGCAACACAGCGTTGTTTAGGCAATGAAGCGTGCTGGCTGAGATCAGTTAGGCTGTAACTTATGATATTCTCAGAAAGCAAAACAAGTGATGCCGACTTTGTTTGTGTTCATTAAAGGCTGGGCCAATGTGACCAGATGCTTGTATTTAAACCAACTTGTTTTCTGGTTTTAGTAAGTCCTGATGATAATCCATCAGTGTGGCACTGATCTATTAACTTGGCCTAATGAATTTATTTCTCAACCACAAACAAACAGCATGCTATTGAACAGATCTTGTATTGACCAATTTTGAATCATCACGTTATGCCTAGTGTCTAATGGTCTAAAGATTTTTTCGAATTCATTTTTGTGAATAAAAAGTGTAGGCTAGTCTATTGTTTTTAATTTTTCACAATGCAATTCAATCAAATAGTCTTGTCAGACAAGAATCATAGATCTCAGGCCCCCATCTCATGGTATTTCTCTGTTATCATAGTTTGATACAGGGGCATAACTAGACAAAGTAGGCCTAGACACAACATATTTCATTCGTCACTTCATAGGCCTCTAGTCCGATTTAAAAATAATTTTCTGTGTACACATGAGAAGATTGGTGGTCTATATCACAAGGGTTTTAAATGTCAAACTGGCACTCAGTTTCTATATATCAGTCTACATGCAGAATCAGTGTTTAATTTTTTACTAGCACAAAGAGTGGATACAAATTACTGCTATAAGCCACCAAAATGCATATAAAGAGGTTTTCTGATTAAAATTTCAAGGGGGAGCATACCCCCCAGACTGTGCGCTCCACTAATTGTGCGCCGGCGCGAATTGTGCGCAGCGCACAAATTGTACGCCGCGCGCAAACTGTGTGCCGCGCTGAAACCGAACCGCCAAGTACCATGATGCTTTCTCATTTTTCTGGGGGAAACCCTGCCTATTACTATGGCCACTAACGAGGAAATGCTCGTTAGCGCGTTTCAGGAAAAAGTTTCCATCAGATCTTCTTTAAATTTTGCAGATATGTTCAGCTATGTTAGCCAATGACCTGATTAGCTATTGGGAGCAAACAATGGCAAAATGGCTGTTTAGTGGCCATTTTGAATTTTAGTGATTTTGTGATATTTATAAATGTAAATAAAAAAAATGCAAAATAGCTCGACCATGAATATTAAACAAAATGTAATGTCTCACACAAGTATAACCCATGACAAATTTCGCACTATTTAAATCCAAAATGGCCACTAGTCGGCCATTAAATTTTTTTTTTCTCATCATCTCGGAAATCTTGTATGATAGCTGATCTATGAGCTTCTGCTTCCTCGAGCTTCACATAGCCATCAGATACCACAGGGGGATTTTTGGTGACATTTTGATTCCCATATAATCAACCCTTTAATTACTAGGGCAACTAACAAAGAAATACTTGCTAGCGCGTTTCAGGAAAAAGTTTCCAGCAGATCTTTCTTTTTATTTGGCAAATATGCACAGCTATATCAGCCAATTTCCTGATTAACTTTTGGGAGCAAACAAATTTGAAATTGCGATCTAGCGGCCATTGTGAATTGGAGTATTTTTGCAATATTTATGCAACTCAAAAACAAAGCAAAATAGCTGGACCATGCATATAGAACAAAATGTAAGGCTGACTATTTATTAAAGCTACAACAACTGCAGGTTACTTTTAGCTCAAACACGTCAGAATTCACCAAATTGAGTCTCCTTTTTTAAAATTTCTTGACAGGGAATGGGGATCAGGGCATAAATTAGGGTGAGCAAATGCGGGATTCCCGCTGTTTTACTCAATCAGTTATCACAAGTGCGGGATATTCCTGCACCATTTCCTGGCCTTCATAGACTCATCTGTTTAATTTAATCTTGTTTTAGTTTATCTTGATACCAAGTCCACTGCAGAGTTATCATAAGATTGTATCCGCGACCGTATCATCCCTGATAAACATGTAAGGCGCGGAAGCATAGTGGGCGGTCAAATTGGATTATAACGTCACACTTCCAAAAGATGTGTGTCTGGCCCCAGAGGTCTGGTGTCTGTTCACGCTGTACATGTGACGTTTCTATACTGTAACGTTTAGACGGCATTGGTTTGATTGTGGGGCGATATTGCAGATGCAGGATCAGCATTGTGCCGCGATATCTCTTTGAAATGACAAGAGATAACCTAGCTCTTGTCAACCAGCCATGATCACATGCGGAAGTTCAAGCAATATGTAACGTTCCCACTCAACACGAGACGTTGACACAATGTTGGCCCACCGTCTGCAATGCTGGCCCAACATTAAACTAGCATTTTGTCAAGTCTCGTATTTACTGGGTTGGTGTGTGTGCATATATTGGCCTGTAATACCTCCTGTGACCTGCTACTACAACACTGCTGGCCCACGGACCAGCCTGTGGCAAGCAAAGTTGGCTGGCCAAGCGGCAGGTGATGGAGTTTACTGAGATTTTTTTCAAAGTAGATTGGTCATCAACATAATTTATACTCTTGACCCCTGCATTTGCCCTGATGTTTAAAATAAAAACAACACATCATTTTTTATCCCCTGCCCGTAGGGGAAGGGGGATTTTAGTCGAGCCAGGATTCTGTCCAACATCCTGCGTCACATTTTCTTGTGGGCGCAAAAACTCAAAAACTACTGGTCAAATCTTTTTGAAATTTTAACATGACATTCGTAGCAACATGGAGATATGCGAGTGATTTTTTAGAGATGCTACCAAAATTCAAAATGGCCGCCAGAGGGCAACTCTAAAATTTTTTGTGGGTGCAAAAACTTAAAGTCAGAAATTATTCAAATAGTACATTCCCCATGATACGGAGAAGTGCAGGTGACTTTTTCAAGGTTTAACTGAAATTCAAAATGGCCGCCACAGATCAATTTTTTGGGGAGTGTAAAAACTCAAAAAAATTGTTTGGTCCCATTCCTAGCAACATGGGGATGTGCAAGTGATTTTTTTAAAGATGCTACTAAATTTCAAAAGTAAAGAAATTATTCAAATTTTACTATCACATTTCCCACGATATGGAGATGTGCAAGTGATTTTTTTAAGGTTTTACTGAAATTCAAAATGGCCGCCATGGATAAACTTCATATTTTCTTGTGGGCGCAAAAACTGAAAAATTGAAATCAGTAATAATTCACATTGTACAATCACATCACCCACCATCTGGAAATGTGCATGTGATTTTACTGAAATTTACAATGGCCACCACAAATCAACTTTTTAAATATTTGTGACCGCAAATAGTCTAACCTAATTGATGGCGGTGGATGATATAGGACTTCAGTTCTCTTGTTACATTTGACGAGTTGATTTGGGGGGGGGGGGAAGTCCCCCCCCCCCCCGAAATCCAAGCCTTAATTTGTGCCTTGGGAATACTTAGACTAGGCTTACTTCAGCAACCCCTACTTATTTACTTGCACCTTATACAGCATGCCAGTCATGTTTTTATTAAGGCTCCCCCTACCAGTGGGAGGCTTTTTGGTTTTGTACGGTTTCCTTGTCACCCTGATATCTGCAAAACCCCTTTTTCAATTCATTTGGTGTTCAACATACTGGATACAAGTATTAAGTCCTAAGCTGCATCAATTTTTCAGAAAGTTCGGGAAAATATTCAAGTCATGGAGACCATCTTTAATCTTTTTTCGTCAAATTATGACCTTGTCACCCTGATATCTACAAATCTGCTTTTTCGATTGACTTTGTGTTCAACATACTGAATGCAAGTATTAATTCCTAGGCTGCATCAATTTTTCAGAAATTTCAGGAAGATATTCCAGTCATGGCGGCCATCTTTAATCTTTTTTTATCAAATTATGACCACGCACCCTGATATCTACAAAAACGCTTTTTCGATTGACTTTGTGTTCAACATACTGAATGCAAGTATTAATTCCAGCCTGCATCAATTTTTCAGAAAGTTCGGAAGAATATACGGGTCACCTTGTCACCCTGATAACTTCAAAGCTGCTTATCAGATACACTCAATATTCAATGTACTGCATGGCTGACGCTAATATTATTTCCTAGACTGCATCGATTTTATTAGAAAGTTCAGGAAAATATCTGGGTCATGGCGGCCATCTTTAATCTTTTGAGGTCAAAATAGCACAGGTCTAGTCAGCCTAAAGCTGTTAGCCTCTGCCTCATAATATTACATGTACAAATTGATCATCTGGTAAAATTATAATTGATGTATAACTCTTATTTGAAAAGTGCGAGGGGGAGCCTTCTTGGGTGTTTACATGGTAAACACTTGCATCTAGTTTGTATTTTGTGTTCTTTTGGGGTCTTCACTACTGAATTGATAAAGTAATTCAAATTAGCAGCTTTACGTGAGGTGGAATTAAATTTAGGCATATTTAATATCGCCATTACTTTCCATTTTGAAACCCCTCTTCTGATAAAAAGACATGGCCAGTTTTTGTCATATTTTGAACCTCCGTTTCCAATAAATTAAGAAGTTGCTGGCAGTCAGATATTAAACTTTGTGATGCTGAGACCATTTATAAATGTATCAAGTCTCAAATCAAATAAATAACACTCAAATTGATGAAAATTTTGTTGGTAAACACCCATTTAATTAAATAATTCACTTTTGGGCTATGTGACGTCTATATTTCACAATTATAGAAATATTTTTTGTCAGCATCATTGAACTTAGATAGTACAAAGCAATTCAGCAGCACAAGGGCTAAAGAAGAGTCATAACTTAGCCTAAAATTAAACCTAGCTGTACAAAAAATGTCTACTAGCATAGGTGGATGGCTCATCATTATACTATTTGCACATGAGCACCCCAAATTTTTTTAAAGGATGTTTTTTTGACAGTATCTTTTTTGTGTGTCATACTAACATACTATAGTAACTAACTGTTTTATACTTTTTTTTCAGATCATAAGTGACATTCATCACTGACTGTGCACACAAGCCAATTTAATTGTGCTTTTGGGACAGCTGCAATATGGCTGTACCCTATATGTTTGGACCAGGGGGTCAGCCCATATTAATGGGTCAGATCCCGATCCTTCCACAGCAGCAGTTCCCGGTACAACAATCTGTTCAGCCCCCGCAATCCAAGGCTCCTGAATACATGTCAGAAGAAAAGCTACAAGACAAAGGTATTTCAAATTAATTTCAAAAATAATTACTTTCTCAGTGCTACAGGTATTCCATGTTGGTATTCAGTCGTGGTAAATTGTTTTTCAGTTAAATTTGACCATTCCCAACAAGCACAAAACATTTGTATGACATTATTTGTGCAATGTTGGTCCAACGTCGAAGAGGTTGGGCCGACGTTGTACAAATGTTATACAAATGCTTTGTGTTTGCTAGGTTGTTACCAAAATTTATATTTGAACATGTTTCCATAATGAGTATTTTTTTGACAGCGAGGAAATGGCAACAGCTACAATCAAAACGGTATGCAGAGAAAAGAAAATTTGGTTTTATTGATGCACAAAAGGAAGAAATGCCTCAAGAACATGTTCGAAAAATTATTCGTGACCATGGAGATATGAGCAACAGAAAGTTCCGTCATGACAAGAGGGTCTACCTTGGGTAAGTACTAGTTACCCCTAGCCAGCCAATGTGCAGACTTAATTGATACAATAATTTGGAGTTCTCATGTGATCATGTGATTCCATAATCTCAAGAATTCATTTA
Source organism: Flabesymbios commensalis (assembly GCA_964017125.1). NCBI lineage: Eukaryota > Metazoa > Annelida > Polychaeta > Terebellida > Flabelligeridae > Flabesymbios > Flabesymbios commensalis. Next base: position 37,710,678 of record OZ024903.1, read on the forward strand.
CTGATAAATATAACATATATAACTAGGAAGAAAATCTAACGACAACCATATTTTGAGAATATGATAAGGAGAGAATATGAAAGGAAAATTTTATATATTTTTTCCAGCCTATATATTGCAAAAGGATATATATCCTTTTCTTACGAATGACTATTTAATAGCAGGGTTTATATCAGTGACAACAATTAGTTGTGTGATTGCATTGAAACACTTCAATAGAATGAAAACATAACATAAAAGCTGCTCTGCCATTTTTAATACACTATTTTGAAACATATGAAGATTTATCTTTTGATTTTTTGCAGTGCTTTGAAATACATGCCACATGCTGTACTGAAATTACTTGAGAATATGCCAATGCCTTGGGAACAAATCAGAGATGTTAAAGTTCTTTACCACATTACTGGAGCCATCACCTTCATCAATGAGATCCCCTGGGCTATTGAACCAGTCTATATTGCTCAATGGGGGTGAGTATTTATGTATTTCCTGACTAGCTCTTCATTTTATGCATCAATTAGATAGCTATCCGAAAGTATTAAAAAATATACAATGAGTGTAGATACATAGCTAACATATGTATTCTAATGAAGCGGAAAGAGCTAACTGAGACATTTATGATGATTTCAAATTGAAAAAAAAGTAGAAATGTCTGAAAGTAGAAATGGCCAACTTTTATGATACACCCAGTATAAGCTTCAAATTAATATTAAAATCACTGAATACCAGTTATGCAGTTTAGATTTTTCCGTGATATTTATTATGTTTTTATGTGGAAAATATGCATGATATATTTTGACTTGATTTTTCAGCTCCATGTGGATTATGATGCGACGCGAGAAAAGAGATCGTAGGCATTTCAAACGTATGCGTTTCCCTCCATTTGATGACGAGGAGCCACCTCTTGACTATGCTGATAATATTCTAGATGTAGAGCCACTGGAGGCAATTCAAATGGAACTGGATATAGAAGAAGACAAATCTGTTATCAATTGGCTGTATGATCATAAACCACTTTCTGATAGCAAGTGAGTTAAACATTTATCTACAACCAGCGAAAAACGCATAGAAGGTCCTAATTTTCAGGTTTAGCTTTAGTAACCTTATGATCTTGTGTGATGTAAATTTATTCGATGGCATTGAAATCAAAGGTGACATCCATTATATAACTGATGTCTCTGCACATGATAGTGTGCCTTTCGCTTTTCTCTGCAATGTGTTGTCCTTTTTTGAGGGTCCCATATGGAAATGATGCTATGAGTAGAAGAGATAAAAAGGGAAAGTGGCCTTTCAAGACAGGTTGAAGTTTGTAGTAAGGACCCAGATTTCAAGCTATCATGAGTCATGCTCATCCTCTTTTATCAAGATTCCTAATCTATTTAATCAAGTAGAAATTTATTAAAGCGACACAATCAGGCCAAAATCTTCATTGTTATTTTGGCTCCTTGATATGTCACAACAAATTTTGTGTTGACCGTTTACCAGTTAAGCGAGAAAAAGGGACAACAATTAATTTTGGACATGCATGTCCAAAATAAAAAATACTGGAATAACTGATAAATGGGGCTCTCGGCACACTTCTACGTTGCACAGCAGCCCAAATTTTTAAAAGACTTCCACAATTCTAGTCTATGGACATGTTCACATATTTTGAATGATTTTTAGCCAGATTGTGTTGCCTTAAACCTAGTAAGCAGTAAGTAATATAGCTGAAGGACAGCCTACATTCCTCACCATATTGTGCAAAAGATGTTTTTAGGCCACACTAATACACAGATGCATGTATACTTAAAGCTGCATAACTGTTTTGTTTATTTCATTCAAACGATTAATCCATGGAGAATGGTGTTTTATTTTTATATTTTACTGCTCCGGTAACTGAGTTATTATTATTGTTGCCCCACCAAAACAAACCTGCCCACAGCGGAGTAAGACATACTGTCTATATAATCAGGACATTAAAAGTACCAAGTGGCAGATAACGGTCATTATAGAAAAAAGAGAGGAAGACTTTTAAAATTATTGTTATATTTTAAATTTAAGTGATCATAGATACATTTCACAGTACAATGTGTATTGTCTCATAACAGTTAGACATATCTAGAAGTTATTACTTTGTGTGATATGGATAATATCTGCATGTAATGTCATGTTTAATATCGGTACCGGTATAGATAATGTCACTCACTTGAAAATATAGAACTCTATTTCAGTATGGTGCTTTTAAGTGTGGGCCAGCATCAGAGCCTTTGGCCCACCATTAAGACGCTCTCCCCAGACCGTGAGAAATTGTACTCGGAATAACCATCAAATTCAGTGATGTAAATCATCGTTTTCGCTCTTTGGATTTTCGTGATTTTCTTGAAAAACATTTGCATTTTTTTAATAGGTATCTCATGGACATTTCAAAATATAGTCAAAATGCTAATAGACAATATCAGACTTTATATAATTTTATCGTAAATCATCACATGCAGTGATATACATCGCGCTATGCGGTAAAATAAAATAATATTTAAAAACATCAGACTTTACTGTAACCGATTTGACCCAGTATCCAAAATCCAACCCAGTATCTCAGCTAACACGAAGCATTGATCCAATGGCAGAATAATGCAGCCCATCGTCTGCGGTATTGGCCCAACATTATGCCGATTCAGTTCAACGTATGTGTTTGCTATTAAGGGGGTGGTTTCGTGCTGGCCACTGTAACATTATATTGGCCCATAACCTTACAGTTATTACATGAATATTGTACACACACCGAATCACTACTTAATAATTCTTGATGGTGTACCGCATGGTGAACTAATTCCGCTGCATTTACCGAGTTTTAGTGCATTTATAAGACCTTTAAAACAATAGCAATGATTGTTTTGTACGTTTTAGGTTATTTTAAGTGAAACAGTTATGCAGCTTTAATTTGTACTATTGGTTATAGACAGGTCAGGAATAGTTGTTCATGTGTGCTATGGTGATGTGACATACTGTAGTGTAGCACTGGAAGATATATAGCATTATAATGAAAATTGAAGGGAAAACGCATGGATCAGATTAACTGCGGGAATAGATAATGACATGATTGAATTATGCTTCTACTAATATCTCAGTATTAGAAAAAAGGCTGTTGATAACCGCTACATCTATGGATATTGATATATATGTAGATGCACACTGGAAATCAGCTGACTATTTTTGGTTGGGGATAAAAATATTGTCAGTTGCTAATTATTTCACCATCTAGTACCTTTATTGCAATATTTTAGCATGTAGAAAATTTAGAATATTTTACTATACATGTATGTAGATGGCTTTGCTTTGATTGTTTTCAGGCACATGAATGGCACCACCTACAGACGATGGAATTTAACTTTGCCAATGATGTCGACTTTGTATCGGCTTGCGAATCAGCTACTGACCGACCTTGTCGATTCAAATTATTACTACTTATTTGATCTTAAATCTTTTTTCACTGCAAAGGCTCTTAACTTAGCCATACCAGGGGGACCTAAGTTTGAACCTCTAGTCAAGGACAAGGAAAACCAGTAAGTTTCATTATGATTTTTACCATGTATACATAGCCAGGTCTTACTGTGAGCATATTAATTTTTTAACACTGATAATTAAACTCTTAAAATATATTTTACATGTTAACATATATAAATGTGTTCTGTGATCATTTTCAGAGATGAGGATTGGAACGAGTTTAATGACATCAACAAGATTATAATTAGACAACCTGTTCGTACAGAGTATCGGATAGCTTTCCCATATCTTTACAACAACATTCCTTATCAAGTTCATTTGTCCTGGTGAGTTTTTCCATGTTTACATCATTTCTTTAACCCTTTATTCACTAGTGATGATATATTGAACTTCAATATTCCGTTTTGATATATTGAACTCGGTTTAATGAAAATATAAATTTCGCAGTAGGCAAAGGGTTGACCCTTATCCTGCTGATCACGACTATTGCCTGTTTTAATAGTCCATCAAATCACTGTTGTTGGGAATGAAATATGTGTCTGAATATTCAGATCTGCACATATTTATTCTCAAATTAAATAAATATGAATAATTTTGAGCCACTTGAAGACTCGGTAGCGAGACACAACTTCAAGTGGGTAAAAATGTAATAAATTAACTTATCAGGATAAGGGTTGAGAAGGTAAAGTGTAGCAAATTATACATTTCGATTGTAAAATAAATGATTCATTAAATTCTCACTAAAGGTCAGGATATGTGAGATACAGACTTTTCTGACAAATTATGCTGAGAAAGATTAATGTGTGTTGATATTAGCCAGCGATTATAAGACAACTCGCTGGATGCTTAAAGCACATGACAATTGTAGATATCATTTTTTGTAACCATTAAACTGCTAATCACTTGTATAGTCTTTTTAGCACTCGCATTTTAGATGCTATAGAAACCTTTTATAATTCATAGTTTTGTTTATTTGCTAAAAAAACCCTGTTAAATAGTCATATGTAGTTATTGCTTGATGATAACTAAAAAAGAAAGAAAATGTAGCATTAAATTGGTAAAATTGGCAAATATTATTCACTAGTGATGATATATTGAACTTCAATATTTCGTTTTGATTTAATTTGTAGAGACATAAATATTTTTTTACTAAGGGTTAAAATAAAGGGCAATATGTTTTATATACTGTCTTAAAATGAAAAAAAATCATAGTTGAAAAGATGTAGCATTCTAAATAGGAGCCAACAGAAATATTGTTTTTCTAATTGTTTCAGGTACCACACACCTACTGCTGTATTCATCAAAACAGAAGATCCCGATCTACCAGCTTTTTACTTTGATCCTTTGATCAATCCTATTTCACACAGAAATGCAGTGAAGGTAATCCTATTTTTCTGTACAGGGACCTGTGGTTAAATTGTAAATAAATATTTTCGTTAATTTACTAGTTTACTATTTTTTCAAACAAAGTATTCTATGTTAATGTCATGAAGCATCCCTTCTTAATATGCTCGTAGTGCTTAGCATTATTCCGACACATCTTCTGAATCGCTTGTTGGATTGCACTCTTAATTTTACGTGATCGCTTCTTCATAAATTCTCAAGAACTTTGTGAATCCCTTGCTCTGCAGTTATAGTTCTGTTACAGAACACATCCATCAGACTCCAAAACATTTCTAAATATGTGAATAATGCAAAATTACAACATAAAAACACAAGATCAATTAATTAGTTACATAATAGTGCAGCAAGCCGGGAGACCCTCATTATGTGGGGGTGGATATCTGGATAAATGTTAACTGTTAACCCTTGTGTTGCTGGAACCATATAGATATGGTCTCAAGCATGTTTTAGATCAATAGAAATAGCTCTAATTTTGATAATTTGTGATAGATGTTCCGTTTTAAAATAAAATAATTCAATATTGGATATGTCTATTTTTCACAAATATAAATATTTCTTCCTCATTTGAAGCTGGAAATTCGGTTAGCAATTCCAGCTTCGAATGAATGAAAAATAGAAACAAACAATTCAGTAGCTGAAGGGTTGAATAAACCTGTTGTAGTTTGTACATCAGCTTTAGAATATTTTTTGTCAAATAATTATCTTCAGCACAGCTCACTTTAGATGTTTTGGAAACCTTCTACAACTCATAATTTTGTTCACTTAGTAAAAAACTGTTCAATATTGCAGTCTATGGAACCATTGCCTGATGATGATGAAGAATTTGAGCTGCCTGAATATGTTGACCCGTTTCTGAAGGAAACCCCGTTATATACAGATAACACAGCAAATGGTATTGCTTTGCTCCATGCACCTAGGCCTTTCAATCTTCGGTCTGGGCGTTCGAGACGTACCCTTGATGTTCCCCTTGTGAAATCATGGTAAGATTATATTGAAATTTCATCTGCAATGTTATTGGAATACTTACACTTAGTGTTTGGCATTTTTAAATTCACTGTGAAGATTATAATTTTCCATCGAATGCAACCTCTATATATTATAACATTAAACAGAGAAACTGCACAAATAGAAGATGTTGACTACTGTGAGTTCACGGAGGGAGGGGGGTGGGGGGGGGGGGGGGGGGTATAAAAATGCTTTCCCCTTTCACATGTGACTTTAACATTTTAAACAAATTGTGCATACTGAAGCAACTTGGTACAAAACAGGCAGACCTGCTATATTTGTTAATATTTTATTTGTGTTGAAAAGCATTTTTTAATCACATTGTTAAACAAATCTGTTGTCCATCCATTTACGATATCTTCACACTTTCATATTCACATGTAGGTGAATTGTGATGGCAAGAGGCACTAAATTCTTCTTCCAATTATCACTGTGCTCTGATTTACATTTAGGTATCGAGAACATTGTCCAGCAGGCATGCCAGTCAAAGTTCGGGTTTCATATCAAAAGCTACTGAAATACTATGTGTTGAATGCACTGAAGCACAGACCACCCAAGGCACAGAAGAAGAGGTAGAGATTTATATTTCCTGTAGCATGATTAATTTTACTAAATTACTACAGCTACTCAATCTAATAAATGTGTCAAATTTACACATTACTTTAATAGTTTTGGAAAATTTGTGGAATTTAAATATTTTTTTCATAAATCAGAACCATTGAAATGCAATATTTAAAAATAATAATGTTTTTGTAGGTACCTGTTTCGATCTTTCAAAGCTACAAAGTTTTTCCAAACTACCACTCTGGATTGGGTGGAAGTCGGTTTACAAGTTTGTCGCCAAGGCTATAACATGTTGAACTTACTGATCCATCGTAAGAATCTCAACTACTTGCATCTAGATTACAACTTCAATCTGAAACCTGTGAAGACCCTCACCACGAAAGAGAGGAAGAAGTCACGTTTTGGAAATGCTTTCCATTTGTGTCGTGAAATCCTAAGGTTGACAAAACTCATCATAGACAGTCATGTGCAATATCGCTTGGGAAATGTTGATGCCTTTCAGGTGAGTTTAATGCTATCTTGAATGAATAAGGTGATTTCTCTAAATTTTCTAAAGCGTTTTACACCATTTTTTGTGTTTGTATTTTTGTAGCTTGCCGACGGACTACAGTATGTGTTTGCTCATGTGGGGCAGTTAACTGGAATGTATCGCTACAAATACAAGTTGATGAGACAGATTCGTATGTGCAAGGATCTGAAGCACGTCATCTATTACAGATTCAACACAGTGAGTCACATATTTGATGCGTCATTTTAGCAATATCTTTGATGGCTTGGTAATAAACCCTGATTAATAGAAATATGGCATTAACTGATTTTCTTTCATCTTACTCATCTTTACATGATCCAGTATCACATATGTGATCCGCCATAGCATAATATAATATATGTATATATTTTATATATTTTATTTATTTCATGTAACTAACTACTAGTCAGATGTCAGAGATTAAACATGATCAATCACGCGGTGACCTGGGTCGCCTCGTGATTTTCAGCAATTTTTCCTAAATTAATTGATTAATTTTTGAGGTCCTGTGATCCAGATTCGCGTGGTAGAATTTTTTTTTTTAATTCCAAAATTGTCCATCAAAATAGTAAATTTCACATAATATACTGGAACTCAAACTCTATTCAGGTTACTGCTCCTAAAAATTGTCAATAATACAACTTAACTAAATGTAAACCATAACAAACTGTCTTTAAAAGCTGTTATTTCTACCCTACAGCAGAGTTATAGATTAATTATGCTGTCTCAACATAACCCGCTAACCCGGGTCAGCGCGTGGTGGATCATATCCTGGAATACAAATTCTAGCCCCTTGGTTTAGAATGTTTGCGCCCACTCAGTAAATTTTAAATGTTTGAATGTAAGTGCATGATACAATATTATTTCAGGGACCTGTTGGTAAAGGCCCAGGTTGTGGATTCTGGGCTCCTGGATGGAGAGTGTGGCTGTTTTTCATGCGGGGAATCACACCTCTACTTGAGCGCTGGTTGGGAAATTTGTTGTCTCGTCAATTTGAAGGAAGACATTCTAAAGGTGTTGCCAAAACAGTTACAAAGCAGCGTGTTGAAAGTCACTTTGATTTGGAGCTTCGTGCAGCTGTAAGTAAATCATACACTTTTCAGTAAATCATAACACTTTGGCTATATGAACGTTATGCATTCTTGAAGCATATGCACAATTGTCAGGTTTGGTACAGGGTTTTAAAAGCCTAGAAAAGCCTTGAATTTTAAATTATTTCCCAAGGCCTTGAAAGTGCTTGAATTTTGCCAAATGTCTTGAAAAGCCTTGAAAATGAACTATTTTGAAAGCCATTTCACATTTAAAAAAAAAAAAGGTTTTTAATGGCAGCCAAGATCCACAGTGATAATGCATATATTCTCTGGAGTCAATAAGTGGGCTTGCTACATGTCTACGTGCTTGCTATTAGCAAAAATAGTTTTTCAAGTGTTTGTAATGATGTTTCACTTGGTTTGTGCGGGGCCTGGAAAAACCTACTATTGGGACTTGAAAGACCTTGAAAAGGCCCTGAATTTTGATCTGCCCAAGGTGTGCGAACCCTGAAATGGCTGCTCCATTTTCATAGTGCTATAAAAATTTAATAATAATTTCTTTGACTGTACTTGACTGTTAAGAATCTGAAAAATGAAATTTTTTGAGTGATATAACTTTTTCTGTAGCTTCCTTACGTCCATATTCAGGGTTCCCCACAGAAAAAAAAATCATTCGGTCGTTATCTTAAAAATCTTAATTTAGCGCGCGCGAGCAGCATAATAAAATATTTACTGTTGTATGCGCGCGCGCGATAAAAAATATCAAAGTTTTTTCATTTGTGTTGTTTGCCTGACTGTTTGTGTGCCGTCACCATACTCCAGCATACCCAGCATACGTCAGAGTTATGTAATTTTGATTGAATTTGAGTAGAATGGTCTAAAAGTGTCTGAAGTTGATAATTTGTAAAATAGAAAGTTCCTAGAAGAGTCTCATCTTAATTTGTGAAAATAAGAAAGTTCGCTTTTTCTGAATTGTCTGTCTGTTATTTTGTCTTGTTGATTTGTGAGTTGTGTATTTGAGTGTAGGCCTATGCATGTTTTCTTGGTGTTTTATGGGTTTTTGTTTGTTGGTGAGAGTTATTATTCTGTTATTTATAACTGTTGTTGTGTATGCCTCACATGGTTTGTGAGTTAGTATCACTCACTCACCAACGCGCTGACACTTTGGTGAGTGACAACGAACGTGTCGTGGTGACTGGCAACGCTAGAAGTGTTGGCCCGTGCGCCAGCGTCGCGCCAATGCCGGCTCAGCGCTGTTAGCGCTGGACTGACATTGGCACAGCGGTGGACTGGCCACACTGTGACAGCACTTTCTGTCAGCGATGCTTCTGCCAGGCGTAGGCCTACACCTATGCTATGTAGCATACAGCACATGACGGGTTGCCCATAGGTGGGGGATTATGGGGGGGGGGGGGGAGGGGGGTGTTAGCAAGTATCTTGTCTTACTTGTACACGCTGATCGCTAAACCAACACAGACGGGACACTGGCGACGGGAATATTAGCTAATCTGCCAGCTGGATAACAGCCGGATGTGACCTATTACATGCTGGTCGGCATGAAATTCATCCGGTCGGCATGCCGGCATTTCCGGCACTGTGGGGAACCCTGCATATTAGTCTGTGACCCACCATTAAAATAACTTTAGCATCACTTTCTGTTTATCAATGAGGTACAGTATTTATGCAGTGTGCTTACTTGTATGCTCAATTTTGAATATGCTGCCTCTTTTAATTATCATATTGATCTTAGGTTATGCACGATATCCTGGATATGATGCCTGAAGGTATCAAGCAGAACAAGGCTCGTACAATTCTACAGCATCTCAGTGAGGCTTGGCGATGTTGGAAGGCAAACATTCCTTGGAAGGTAATGCAGCTCATGTGAATAATATTTCTGTAAAAATTCATTTACAATATTCAAATGCCAGATCTTATATGAATATTTTGAGTGATGTGGTGGAAATTATATTTGCTATTCATGACAAAAGTTTATTTGTATGTCTTGCATGAAAATGTGATAGCCTTGTGTTCTGTAAGTGTATTGGTAAATTGTTTATGTTTGACATAATTTAGGTGCCAGGTTTGCCAACACCAATTGAAAATATGATTCTAAGATACGTGAAAGCCAAAGCAGATTGGTGGACGAATACTGCTCATTACAACAGAGAAAGAATTCGCAGAGGTGCCACAGTAAGTGCAAACAAAACATGACATACATTTCTACATTTTGTCACCTGGGATATGAAAGGGTGTATCAGTGGAATATGACGTCACAAATAGGACTGATAAACCAAGACAATGACATCATGACCTGGATGGCATAATGGGGACAATCCTTGCCAGTAGACTCAATATTTGAGCCTATTTCAAGACTATTTGCTTCGTGCCAGTTTGGCAACCATACTATCTATAAATTAATCAACGATGTCAATCTGCACATTAAATGTGCCTGCTGTATTGACCCTTACAGTGAGCAGAGAATCTGACGTCTGTAGACTGTAGACGTCAGATTCTGACGTCTACAGTCGATCCCCGCACCGTAAGAGTAAAAATATTTCTAATGTCCGTAGACCCATAACATAGGTATTCAAATGAATCGGGAAGAGCTAACCAAGACATTTATGATCAAATTAAAATGAATCCTTTGGCCTCCGAGATTTTTACAAAAATCAATTCAGCGCTTTAAGGGTTAATTAGAAAAACACAGTATGTAGTTATGTAGCTTTGTAATGTAATGTTGCTTAATATCAAAAATATTATTTTTACAGGTTGACAAAACTGTGTGCAAGAAAAATTTGGGTCGCCTTACTCGTCTGTATCTGAAAGCTGAGCAAGAACGCCAGCACAACTACCTAAAGGTTGGATCAACTTCTCAAATTTTTCGTAGATTAAAAAAAATTGAAGTACTGGGATCATGCTTCCCTCACTGAATGTTTTTTAACACTGACCATATGTGCATGTTTTGAAAAAAAAAAATATTGCGAGCTCTTTTATTAGTTCATTTCTATAGATCTATGTACACTAAACTAATTTATTTTATGTTTAAATTTTTTAAATTATACTTTCAAGATATATTTAATCAAACTCTTGATCCCCTGAAAAACCTCACAATTTTACGTAAATTACGTACCACAATAAGTGTAATATGATCCAGAAGGATGGTGCTTTTCACAGAGCCTGATGTATTTTATAGTTTTCATAATTATTATAATGATTTAATAACAGTCATGATAAGATATTATTATGTTTTTAGTAGACAAAAAACAATTAATTAGTAATCAGACATTATGCATGTCTTCCTTCTGATAGGATGGTCCCTATATCACATCTGAGGAAGCTGTAGCTATCTACACAACCACAGTACATTGGCTGGAGTCACGTCGCTTTTCTCCAATCCCATTCCCTCCCCTTTCATACAAGCATGACACAAAGCTTCTTATTTTAGCTTTGGAGAGATTGAAGGAAGCGTACAGGTAAGATTGTAATAAATGTTTTAGTAAAAGTATTCTCTAGTTAAACATATTTCCTGAAATTAGATTTATAATCACATGCTTAGGAATAAAATGTGGGATTTAAAATATTTTGGCTTAGTGAATAAAATAAATGATGCTACTTGCAAGATTTTTTTTATAGCTCTAGATCACACATATGCATCATAAAAATCGTAAGAATTTATTGTCAATTATATGTAGAATAAAGGAATCGTGATATTACACTATTAAGTCTTTCTACATTTTAGTGTGAAGAGTCGACTGAACCAATCTCAAAGAGAAGAGCTTGGACTGATTGAGCAAGCTTATGATAATCCTCATGAGGCCTTGTCACGTATCAAGCGTCATTTACTAACACAGAGAGCATTTAAAGAGGTAAATAATATTCTGCAAAGTGAAAAGGCAGTAACTACTCACTTGAAAAGTAAGCAGTTACTTCTTTTTGGCATCCCATGGTATAATAATACTCTGCTAAGATATGTCATTTGTTACTTCAAATTCCGATTGATTAGTAGTTTTTATTTTTTTATATTTTAATCATATAATTGATTCTTGTGCCCAGGTTGGGATTGAATTCATGGATCTATACAGTCATCTGGTGCCTGTTTACGATGTTGAACCATTGGAAAAGATTACAGATGCCTATCTTGACCAGTACTTATGGTATGAGGCTGACAAACGACGACTTTTTCCACCTTGGTTAAAGCCGGCCGACACAGAACCACCACCTCTTCTCACCTACAAATGGTGTCAAGGTAAATAATTATAGTATGACCCTTGTGCTGCTGGGATATATACAGTTTATTAATGGAACTAAATAAAATGTCACTGACAATGATAAACTAGTTTGTGATAGATGCTTAGCCCTTATGCTGCCAACCGAATATATCCATTTTCTAGCAAATTTGAAACCAATAAATTCAACTTGAATTGCTAAAATGTTTTGTGATAGATGCTTAGATAATCTAATAGTTACATTTTGAAGATGTACATTTGCTCATAAATATGATTATTTTTCATCATTTGGAGCTGGAGATTGCGTTAGCAATTCCAGCTTTAAATGTAGAAAAAATAGTCTGAAAAAAATCGGCAGCATAAGGGTTACATCATCAAATACTACAATTTGTTATGTCTATTTTTCTTAAGCATAATGTTTTTGCATAGCCATTATAGCTTCAAATGAATGAAAAATAGAAACAAACAATTCAACAGCATTAAAATTTTGAAAAATAGTAAGGTATATATCTTGAAAATATATCTGAAAAGATAATTGCAATGGATTTTCACAATCAAAATACCTTTGCTGCATGCAATATTGTACATTTTTCTCTGTCCTAAGATTTATAGAGACCGAGAGGAGTATAATTATATAGTATGCATAGTGAGGAGTCACTGTATTCATTCAACTGAGGGATTCCAGTGTAAAATGATCAACAAACAAGATTTTTTCGTGTTATTCAACACTGGGGATTAAATTCACATTCTAACTTTTAATATCAGGCATCAACAACTTACAAGATGTGTGGGACACAAGTGAAGGTGAATGTAATGTGATGTTAGAGAGTAGCTTTGAGAAGATGTATGAGAAAATAGATTTGACTCTGCTCAACAGACTGCTCCGTCTCATTGTGGATCATAACATTGCCGATTACATGACGGCTAAAAACAATGTGGTCATCAATTACAAGGTACAGTATTTACAATTTTACATAGGGCATACTCTTATAATATGTTAGTCTTATAATATAAGAAAAAAAAATTCGCGATTAAAAGCAATATTATTGTCCAAGCAAACACATTATTTGAACCATTGTTGTTTTAATGTTGTTTCAGTGTCATAGATGATGGACCAACATCAAACTAGAATTGACTCAACTCTTTTTATCTTGTTTACTGGGTTAGGGTAGCTGTAATATTTTGATGTTTCTTTTTAGGATATGAATCACACCAACTCCTATGGTATCATCCGGGGTCTACAGTTCTCATCATTCATTGTTCAGTATTACGGCTTGGTGATGGACCTGTTGGTACTGGGCCTACAGAGAGCTAGTGAGATGACTGGCCCTCCTCAATTGCCCAATGACTTTTTAACATTCCAGGTACTATTTAATTTTTGTTATATTCCTACAAAAATAATTTAAAAAAATCTGTAATGGAAGAAACTAAAAAAAATTATTTTGCTTGTGAAAATGTCAATTTATTGCTATTTTTTAAATTATAAATAGCTGTTTTTTTTATGTTGTTTAACCCTTTAACTGCCAAGTTATTCAATTACAATTTTTACCCACTTGGCAGTTGTGGCTCGATGACACGATCCACAACTTTGAGTGAAAATTATTCAGATTTGACAAAATAGAGGTCAATTATTTTTAAATCTTACAGATTAATGTCACATTTTATCTTCAATATATTTGAAAGCTGATATGGAATGTGCTAATAAGAAATGTAGAAAAACGAATGTAATCGCTACCGGCGGGTGAAGGGTCAAAGCTGTTATCTGAATTATTCTTTTTTAGGACGTCGCTTCAGAAGGGGCTCATCCAATCAGATTGTACTCCCGTTACATAGATAGGATGCATATATTTTTCCGGTATGTTCATGTTTTATATAATAATAATTATTTCTTATTGCATATTGTCTTTTTAACCCATATATCTTTATCCCTTAGTCAATTTATTTAAATTTATTTAAATTTTTTTAAATTTTCAACCACTTGAGGTTGTTTCTTGCTACTGCCATTCACAACCTCAAGTGGTTGAAAATTACTCATATTTGTTTAATTTGAGACCAAACATTTACAAATCTTGATGTTTGAACACACGTTTTCGTTCCCAATAGCTGTAATTTAATCACATTAGTCAGCTAATAAAACACATTAAAACGCCAATGGTTGTGATTAGCAGACAAAGGGTTAAAAGTAAATTATTTACTTTCTTTTAACTTTTGTGTGTGTGTTTAGGTTTACTGCTGAGGAAGCGCGAGACCTGATCCAGCGATACCTCACTGAACATCCAGATCCTAATAATGAAAATATTGTTGGATACAATAACAAGAAATGCTGGCCTCGTGATGCTCGTATGCGGCTGATGAAACACGATGTTAATCTGTGAGTTGCACCTTATGTTTTTTCATCGCAATTACACACACACATACTCTTTTCAAGGATACATTGACCTTTTTTTATCAATATCATTACATTATGCCCATGGGATTTCTTTTCTTAGTAAAATGTAAAAAAAGGCATGATTGATTTTGCATAGCAACAAAGACCACAGTTTAAATATAGGAAGTTAGTTTCATCATTAGTTTCACCTTACTGGCAACCATTAAATTTTCTTTATATCAATAATTTTTGTGCTTTCTGTTGTGTTTAGTGGGAGAGCTGTGTTTTGGGACATCAAGAATCGGCTGCCACGTTCAGTGACCACCATCCAGTGGGATAACAGCTTTGTGTCGGTCTACAGCAAGGATAATCCCAATCTTCTCTTTAACATGTGTGGCTTTGAATGCAGAATACTTCCTAAGCTACGTACGGCCCATGAAGAGTTCACTCACAAAGATGGTGTGTGGAATCTACAAAATGAAGTGAGTGGATTTAACTGCTGTCTATTCACAATTTGTGCAACTAAAAAAACAATTAACCCTCTAACACCTAAAATATTAGCCCTTATGCTGCTCAATTATTTGTTACTGTTTTTCATTTATTTGAAACTTGTATTGCTAACTTAATTTCTAGCTTCAAATTATGACAAATATTTCTATTTATTAAAAACAGACATCGTCAAAATTAAATTATTTTTATGACCTGAGTATCTAACACAAAATATTTATTTCTTTTGAAAATTGTCCCCAACTGTATATACACGGGTTTATCAGTGCCCCAGCAAACACGAGATGTTGACGAGATTTTGGTGTGATGTTGGGCCAGCATCAAGCCAACATCCTTCAATGTCTCTTGTCTTGTGGGACACAAGGGTTAACTTGTATCTGTTTTTTGTCCAGGTTACAAAGGAACGTACAGCTCAGTGTTTTCTTCGGGTGGATGAGGAATCAATGGGGCGGTTCCACAATCGAGTCAGGCAGATTCTGATGGCTTCTGGATCTACTACCTTCACCAAGATTGTGAACAAATGGAACACTGCCCTTATTGGACTAATGACTTACTTCCGTGAAGCTGTTGTCAATACACAAGAGCTGCTTGACCTGCTTGTCAAATGTGAAAACAAAATACAAACGCGTATCAAGATTGGCTTGAACTCTAAAATGCCTTCTCGTTTCCCTCCAGTAGTGTTCTACACACCAAAGGAGCTCGGTGGATTAGGAATGCTGTCTATGGGCCATGTACTTATTCCACAGTCTGACTTGAGATGGTCAAAACAAACTGATGTCGGTATCACACATTTCAGATCTGGAATGAGCCACGATGAAGATCAACTGATTCCAAATTTATACAGGTGAGAAATACAGGTGAAATACAGGTGAGCTTTACATGTATACCCAGCAAACACAAACCATTTGTATAATATTTGTACAATGTTGGACCAACATCGAAGACGTTGGGCCGACGTTTTACAAATCATGTTATACAAATGTTTTGTGTTTGCTGGGTACAGAACCTTATTTGATTCTGTCAGTATGAAAAAATAAATGCAGTTATGAGCTTGATCGGATATTTATTTTACAGAATTAGAATTGATACGGTATTTACCAGTAAAATCTGATGATATTTATTTATTTTGATCCCAGCTTTTGATCTGAATGGTCATCATTTATAAGGATTGCATACTACCCTCTTACTGAACCTTTTGAGGAATTTGGTGTGTTGTAATATGATTTATTTTGTTTTTAGAAAGTGATTTTGAGCATGTTTATGACTTAAAATCAAAGCATAATTGAAATATACCTGCTTCTAACTATATTATTTATTAAGGTATTATATTTATCAAGGTACATCATGCCTTGGGAGAGTGAGTTCATTGATTCACAACGTGTATGGGCAGAGTATGCACTCAAGCGTCAGGAAGCTAATGCTCAAAATCGCAGACTCACTTTAGAAGATCTTGAAGACAGTTGGGATCGAGGCATCCCCCGAATAAACACTTTGTTCCAGAAGGATCGGCACACATTGGCATATGACAAAGGTTGGCGTGTACGCACAGATTTCAAGCAGTACCAGGCAAGTACAGTACATATGTTATTAACCCTTGTGCTGCTGGGACCGGTTTCAAGCAAATTCCGGACCAAATAAAATGCCATTAAATCAATTAATTTATTTGGAAGATGTCTATCTTTCATAAATAACATTATTTTTCATTCATTTGAAGCTGAATATTGCGTTAGCAGTTACAGCTTCGAATGGATGAAAAATACTCGCAAGCAACTCAGCAGTACAAGTGTTAAAACAAGCTTGAGTTTTGAAATGTCGGACTGTTTACTCATTAAGCGTCTTGTGAGATACTTATTTAACTGAAGAAAATTATTAGTTATATCATCATTATTATTATTGTATTTTGATGAAATATGTTTCACTGCCTCTAAGTATTGTGATCTATCTCCAGGTCTTGAAGCAAAATCCTTTCTGGTGGACACATCAAAGACACGATGGAAAATTATGGAACTTGAACAACTATCGTACAGATATGATTCAAGCTCTTGGAGGTGTTGAAGGCATTTTGGAGCATACTCTTTTCAAAGGCACATACTTCCCAACATGGGAGGGTCTCTTCTGGTACAAATTGACCCATTTATCTGTTAAATTGGAAATAAAACATTAAATACAATTTTAATGTAGGTAGGTGAGACGGAGGGAGTTATGGATTCTGCCCCCGTTCTGTTTTTCACCTCTTTTTTTTGCCTATAACTTTGCAAGAAAATAAGCTAGGATAACATTTTTTAGTATGTGGGTTACTTCCAGGTGGATAATAGACAGGTTAAAAGATTTTCAATCGAAATTCATTATGTAAGGTCGCAGAGGAGAAAATGATGATGTTACGGCGTTGGGACGTTGAGCAATCCGTGAACATTTCGTTTCCGGAACATATCTCTGAAAGTACTTGTCCGATTGTCTTCAAATTTTACACACAACACCTCTAGAGGGTCTAGTTGTGCCTTTTGGGGTATATGAACGTTGACCTACTTTTAGTTCAGAACTATGATTTATTCAGACGTTTTGACACACACTTCGTTTCCGGAGCAGATCTCGAAAAGTACTGGACCGATTACAGTCATATTGCACATACATGTTCTCTAAGGTCCCTAGTTGTGCCTTTTCAGGTTTTTGGACCTTGACCTTAAAGTTGACCCAGCACTTTGACCTAATTTATAACATTGGTAAATCTGACTGAAATATTTTGCGGAATATCATGAAAACCGCTCAAGCTAGCTACACCATTAGTATTAAACAAATTGTAAGGTTTCGGGAGAGGATGCATCTTGAAAAGTTTCAAGTCGATATAATTCAAAATGGCCGCCCATCGGCCATAATTCACCTCGACAGGTCTGATATTGCGGAATATCATGAAAACCGCTCAAGATAGCTACACCATTACTATAAAACAAATTGTAAGCTTTCAGGAGAGGATGCATCTTATAAAAATTTCAGGTTGATAAAATTCAAAATGGCCTCCTATCGGCCATTATTCACCTCGACAGGCTTCATATTGCGGAATATCATGAAAACCGCGAAAGATAGCTACACCATTACTATAAAATAAATTGTAAGGTTTCAAGAGAGGATGCATTTTGAAAAAATTCAACTTTGATCAAGTTCAAAATGGCCGCCTATTGGCCATTATTCACTTCGACAGGCCTGATATTGGGTAAACCATGCTAGATAGCTAAACCACTACTATAAAACAAAATGTTGAGATTTCAGGAGATGATGCATCCTGAAAAAATTTGACTTGAAAAAATTCAAAATGGTCGCCTTTCGGCCATTATTTACTTTCACGTGGCCGTTATTTGGTAAATCGTGCTAGATGGCTAGACTATTACTATAAAACGAAATGTAAGATTTCAGATGGCTAAACCATGCCAGATAGCTAAACCATTAATATAAAACAAAATGTGACATTTCAGGAGAGGATGCATTATGAAAAATTTTGACTTGATAAAATTCAAAATGGCCGCTTATTATTCACTTCCACATGGCCGATATTTGGTAAACCGTGCTAGATGGCTAAACCATTACTTTAAAACGAAATGTGAGATTTCAGATGAGGATGCACCTTGAAAAATGTTGACTTGATCAAATTCAAAATGGCCGCCTTCTCGGCCATTATTCATTTTCACATGGCCGATACTTGGTAAACCGTGGTAGATGGCTAGACGATTACGATAAAGCAAAATGTGAGTTTTCGGGGAAGGATGTACCCTGAAATTTTTCAACTTACAAATTCAAAATGACCGACAATCAGCATTATTTACCTCAATAGGCCTGATATCAGGTAAACCGTGCTAGATGGCCAGACCATTACTATAAAACAAAATGTGAGATTTCAGGAGAGGATGCATCTTGAAAAATTTAGACTCGATCAAACTCAAAATGGCTGCCTATCGGCCATTATTTACTTTCACATGCCCAATATTTTGCAAACTGTGCTAGATGGTAGTCCATTACTATAAAACAAAATGTTTAAATCAATTTCTAATTCGGAGCGGAGCTTCTGGACTAATGTAGTCTTGTTTGTTTTCATATCTCATGTATACATTAATGCCAAGTTTAGTTACCTAATTTTAAAAATCTGCTTATTGTAAACTTTTGAGAGTTTCAGGTTAAATGTGTACCTGGTCATTCGAAGCACAATATTGTAAAGGTCTCATCGATAGAAAACATAATATGTTTGACTCTGTTGCGAACATAGATATAAGTATAGGTATTTGCCAATGTAGGATATTTTCCTGAAGACATCCAAACACTTTTATTATTGTTTGCTTATGTTTCTAAAATTGCTGCTTACAGGGAAAAAGCAAGTGGATTTGAGGAGTCTATGAAGTATAAGAAACTGACAAATGCCCAGAGGTCTGGTCTCAATCAGATCCCTAACCGTCGCTTCACACTCTGGTGGTCACCAACCATCAACAGGGCCAATGTAAGTGATAATTATTCACTGAAATCATTTAATATGTAAAACACCCATGGTCTGACATGCAGGTGTCGAATTGCTCATGCTTTTCTGCTTTGTCTCTCAAGTTGGGTGTACATGTTCCAGGTTTGTATATCGACGTACCGGATGTTTATCATTGTGTTTGTGCATAAACAGTTCTCTAAAATGTTCAAAAGTGTTGTCTGTGGTGCTGAGAAATACTGACTGAGTGACTGGCATTGTAAATACTTTAGGGATGATAATTTTTAACAAATCATTTTTTTGTGATAAAGAAGGCTTTGAATTTTGTTTACAGTCTTGGTAGGGCCAGTAGTCTTTTCAGATCATGTCTAGTCTTGTCTAGTTAGTTAAGACACAAGGATGATGATTTAATGATTTTTAACCCTTGTGCTGCTGGAACTGTATTTATATATATAGTTTCAAGCATGTATTAGATCAATAGAAATATCACTAAATTCTATCAAATAGTGTTTGGTAGATGCTTAGTTAATCCAATAATTCAATAATGTGGATATTCATTTTTTCAGAAATATAAAAATCTTTTGTCATTTGGAGCTGGAATTGCTTATGCAATTTCCAGCTTCAAATGAATGGGAAATACTCACAAACAACTCAGCAGTACAAGGGTTATTACTCTTTATTTGTTATATTGATGATTAATTTTTTTGTTGACTGTATTTTATATTGTCTGTGCTTTTTTTTGTTTAGGTCTACGTAGGTTTCCAGGTGCAGCTTGATCTGACAGGAATATTTATGCACGGCAAGATTCCCACATTGAAGATTTCTCTGATTCAGATCTTTAGAGCTCATTTGTGGCAAAAAGTTCATGAGAGCGTTGTCATGGATCTGTGTCAAGTAAGATATTGCAAAACATTTTTTTCCTCCTATTAAACCTGCACCCCCATACAATGATAAATGTAAGATATTGTTAAGTGGTCTTTTGTTCAATTTGTATTCCACTCAACATATTTGCAATGTACCTTTTTGGCAGAATAAAACACTGGCAGGTCAGATTTCTCTGAAGGTGGGAACCAAAACAGCAGGAGCTAAAAAATTTTTTAAACATTAACCACATAAACTGTGGCACCCAACTGCCAGGGTTCAGGCCTCAGGGGGTACAACATGAACAATTTTAAAATCTAAGGGTCTTACATTCTGCATCTATGTGTCACTGTGTTTATATGTAATATGTCAATTCTGCTTTTCAATTGGATGTCATTGCTTTATGTTCTGACCAGGTATTTGATCA
This sequence comes from Flabesymbios commensalis, assembly GCA_964017125.1. Lineage (NCBI taxonomy): Eukaryota > Metazoa > Annelida > Polychaeta > Terebellida > Flabelligeridae > Flabesymbios > Flabesymbios commensalis. The sequence goes on from OZ024903.1 coordinate 37,731,542, forward strand.
GGAGCTGGATGCTCTCGGTATTGAAACGGTACAGAAGGAAACCATTCATCCCAGAAAATCTTACAAGATGAACAGCTCCTGTGCCGACATACTCTTATTTGCTGCCTACAAATGGAATATGTCTCGACCTTCTCTTTTGGCAGATTCTAAGTGAGTTATCTATGAATAGAACTATTTAGCTAGGAATTAACAATCTACATGTCATATCAATATGTAACTTTGACCTCTGCCATATTCTAATGCTATTGGTTCCATTGTTGGGGAAGGTTACATTCATTTAAAGTTGAAATAGCCGATTATAAATATAATGCAAAATTTGAAGTCATAAAAAAAAAAAAGATGCCAAAAGAGGTTGAAATGATAAGTAGATTGAAATGATAAACTTCAACTATCACATCACACACAAGTAGTCAGTTGAATAATTTAATTTAAGTAGTAATGTGTGGCGGTGGTTAACCCATTAACTGCCAAATTATTTATTTGGAATTTTCACTCACTAGAAGTTGTGTCTTGCTGACGCGATCCACAACTTCAAGTGAGTGAAAATTATTCAGATTCGACAAAAAGTAGGGTAACTATTTTCAAACCTTTTGATTGATGTCACGTTTTATCTTGAACATATCTAAAAGGTAGCACTTAATGTGCCAATAAAAACATGAAAACACGATTATAGCCGGGACCGGCGGCTAAAGGGTTAAATACATCTACTAATATCAATTATTTGCGCTACAGAGACACAATGGATAATACAACAACCCAGAAGTACTGGATAGATATACAGCTGAGATGGGGCGACTATGATTCTCATGACATAGAACGTTATTCAAGGGCCAAGTTCCTGGACTACACAACAGACAACATGAGTATCTACCCTTCACCAACTGGTCTGCTCATTGCTCTAGATCTGGCATACAACCTTCATAGGTGTGTATTATTTTATTCAATAAACCTACATTTTTAACCCTCAACCCTTTCAGTACATGGGCCGTCGCCACGACGGCCTAAATTGGGTACACTAAAGTATGTGGGCCGTCGCCACGACGGCCTAATTATATGACGTCATACATTTGGGCCCAGTATTCTGGGCGAAATTACTGCCAGTAGTTAAAGGATTAAAGTGCTGAAATATTTTTGTGAAAACAATGGAGACCGAAGTGTTTCTTTCAATTTGAAAGCATCATAAATGTCTTAGTCATCTCTTTCTGATTCATTTGAATACCTATGTTATGGGTCTACGGCCATCACAAATAGTTTTACTCTTACAGTCTGGGGATCAACTTTAGACTACTGACGTCTAAAGTCGATCCCCGTGCTGTAAGGGTTAAACATTTAATACATGCTTACTTTATTCAATAACCGGTAACCAAAAAAAATTTATTTTTTAAACAGTTAACCCTTTGCCTGCTAATCACAACTATAGTATTTTTATTCTGGAAAACATATGTATGCCATGCTGATCATGACTATTGTCGTTTTTAACATGTCGATCAAATCACTGATGTTGGGAATAAAATGGGTGTTCAAATATCAACATTGTTAATGTTAGGTCTTAAATTAAACAAATTTTAGTAATTTTCAACCACTTTAGGTTGTGGATCGCTGTAGCGAGACACAACCTCAAGTGTTTGAAAATGTAAATAAATTTACTTAGCAGGTTGATGGTTACTACATGATGCCTGTTTGCTCTTTTCTGGATGAATGGAATTAATTGTTTTGTGAATTATTCAAAGTAGGCATTATTGACTTTATGTCCAACATGTTATCAATGATTAAATCTACACAATTAAAGGATAATATCAATCATAATATTTTCATTCTTAAAATATGTGTTTTATTTGTTTATTCTTTAGTGCATTTGGTAATTGGTTCCCTGGTTGCAAGCCCTTAATCCAACAAGCTATGGCTAAGATCATGAAGGCTAATCCAGCCTTGTATGTATTGAGGGAGAGAATACGTAAAGGCCTGCAACTGTATTCTTCAGAGCCCACTGAGCCTTACCTGTCATCTCAAAATTATGGTGAACTCTTTTCAAATCAGATCATTTGGTTTGTGGATGACACCAATGTCTATCGTGTGACTATTCACAAAGTAAGCTTTTGTATCACTACGAAACAACAACATTTTAAAGTATATGATAGTCTCTACCTGCATTATCTGCATCTTATAACATTAATTTTTACTTTATTGTATTACAGACATTTGAGGGTAATTTGACAACAAAACCTATCAACGGAGCTATTTTCATCTTTAACCCGCGCACTGGTCAGCTGTTCTTGAAAATTATTCACACATCCGTATGGGCTGGTCAAAAACGTCTCGGACAGGTAATCTTTCTTTCTTGTAGTTTAACTAAATCATACATTGACATTTCACTCCTTTGAAGTTGTATCTCGCTGGCGCAATCCACAGCTTCAAATGGTATAAAATTATTCAGATGTGTCAAATTGGAGATTAATTATTTTTAAATCTTGTTGATTGAAGACACATTTAATCTTGAACAGGTGCTAGATGTATTTGAAATGCCAATAAAAAAGGATTAAAAAAACCAAATTATAGTCATGCTTGCACTTAAATCATTAAATGGTGTATTTAGGATGGTAAATGATCCCATTTGAAGGGTAAAATGGTGAGTTTAAGATATTAAGAACGATCATTGTATTTTTCCAGCTTTGCTTTTATCCCTTCTACCAAACTTTAGAAATATAATTATTGTCTATTTTACAGCTTGCCAAATGGAAGACGGCTGAGGAAGTTGCTGCTTTGATCCGTTCCTTACCAGTAGAAGAACAACCAAAACAGATCATTGTGACCAGGAAGGGCATGTTGGATCCATTGGAGGTGGGATATTCAGATAGTTAACAAACTTTTGAATTTGACTAGAATTACTCTATTATTTCAATCATTTAAATTTTTTTTTCATTTTTCTCTTTTCATTTGAATTTCCCCTAATGTCTGTTATTGTTGTATTGCAGGTACATTTGTTGGATTTCCCAAACATTGTCATCAAAGGCAGTGAGCTTCAACTACCTTTCCAGGCTTGTTTGAAGGTAATGAATAACTTGATCTATGGAAACTTCTGTCAATTGTAACATCATCAACCTGATGCACCTTAATGTTAATAGATGAAAAATCTGTCTAGATATTAACTAGAAAAATGTAAAAATAATTTTTGGTCTCTAATAAATCACTGGATGCTAGAGCATTAGACCTGTTTTTAATGTAACATTGTGTAGAAATGATCTTCATATAGTCATATATAATCATATCACATCATATCTATATCTATATATCTTTAAAGACACCTAATTTGATGTTCAGTTTTCAGAGATCTACCTCCCTTGAATAGTCACTTGTTTTGAAAGCTAGCTCTACTTTGTATTCTTTTCATTAATGTTTTCACTAATATTTATTTCTCAGGTTGAAAAATTTGGAGATCTGATCCTGAAGGCGACAGAGCCACAGATGGTACTGTTTAATCTGTATGATGACTGGCTCAAGACAATCTCATCATACACTGTAAGGATCACTTTGTTTTGGTAACCTTTTAGATCTTAGTAGTACGGTCAGTAAAAATATAATACAATTATACATGTACAACAAAAATAATCAAAAAAATTTGTGTCATATACAAATATGAGATGCATCAAATTTTAATCATTTTTAAACCACTATTTGTAACAAAAGTTATAATGCATCCCAATATACTGAGCTTAGTTCTTATAAATATTTTGGTTGAAATATTTTCATGCAGAAATCCTTGTTTCATTTTTGCAGGCATTCTCGCGTTTGATTCTAATTCTGCGAGCACTGCATGTAAACAATGATCGAACCAAAATGGTTCTGAAGCCAGACAAGACAACACTGACTGAAGCTCATCATATCTGGCCAACCCTCTCTGATGAGGAATGGATCAAAATAGAAGTGCAACTCAAAGATCTCATATTGGCTGATTATGGAAAGAAAAACAAGTAAGCTTTTTTAGATAATTTTGATATAACAAGTCTGAATTGATAGACAAGGTATTTTAATCGGTACAGGGAGGGTAAAAATGGGAAAAGTTGTTCATGTTCGGAAGTTACCTGTAAATATGTTTAATTTCAACATTAAGATTTAAAGCTATTAAATTTAATAAATTGCCATGAGGTCTTGCTTGGATATACTACCATGCTTTAAAATGTGAGATGCATCAATTGGTAAACTTTATTCATTTTTAAATCACTAGTTGTAATAAAATTATTAATGCATCCCAATATCCTGAGCTTAGTTCGGCTTGAAGGCCTTTCTTTCAGATTTAAAGGCCATGGTACATGGAAATATATAATAAACACTGAAAGTTATCTGATAAGCTGTATCAAGGTTAATAAGGTGCTTAAAACAACTTGGGAAATGTGTTTGAATTTGATTATGCCTATATGTACCAACTATAAGAAACTATGCATTGCAACCTTCTCTAATAATACTGTATGTTCAAGTTTGCTTTAAAATTGGGTGTTTTCGTTTATATCATTTTTGCCTGGTCCCTTGTAATCAGCTGATGGGCTTTTCTCAGAAATTATATAGATGCAGTTAATCAGCATAGTACCAAATATTTCAGGATATTACCAATGGTCAATGGTAGCACCGAAAATACTGGAGTACACTGTAGTTGTCGATATGTTTTATATTGTGTGTGGGTGTTTTACAATTTCTGTTTCTCTATAATATAAACATTTGTAAGCTGGACAAAAGTGCAAAGCATTCTTCAGTTTCTGGGTTTCCGACGTTTTAAATATTTACAAATCTATGTAGTCAGAGTAATAGAAGAAGCATGTTTATATTGTTATGGACTTCTCAGTTCATGTTGTGACTGATAATAATAAATATATGTGATTTCACAGTGTCAATGTGGCATCTCTGACACAATCTGAAATTCGTGATATCATTCTTGGAATGGAGATATCTGCGCCTTCTGCTCAGAGACAACAGATCGCTGAGATAGAAAAACAAACAAAGGAACAATCACAGCTGACGGCAACTACGACACGCACAGTTAACAAGCATGGTGACGAGATTATAACGTCAACCACCAGCAATTATGAAACTGCAACCTTTGCATCAAAGACAGAATGGCGAGTTCGAGCCATCTCTGCTACAAATCTCCATCTACGTACAAACCACATATATGTCTCATCTGATGACATAAAAGAGACTGGCTATACCTACATTCTCCCTAAGAATATCCTCAAGAAATTTATCGTGATTTCTGATCTCAGAGCACAAGTGAGTAAATTCAAGCGTCCGCAATTCTGCCGCAGTTTATATTATTCATAAACTGTATAATTTATTTTTTAAAGACATTTTTCTCAATACATATTCAAGAGTAATTGATTGTGCAAAATTAAAAAAAAAGTCAAGCAATAAAGGTAAACACAAATCATGAGGCCATTGGGATGTTAATCATGGGCAGAGTGTTGAACACCTTGTTTGTTGATATCCCTAATCCACCTCCTCGTTTGTTTTTTCACATGACGTGATTAACCCCTAGAGCACTAAAATATTTATTTTAAATTTTCAGTCACTTGAAGTTGTGTCTCGCTACCGCGATACACAACTTCAATGACTGAAAATTTGTGTGATTTGCGAGATTTAGGTCACAACATATATCAGTGTTTTAAGATTAGTTATTTTACTTTTAATAACTGATTATACAGGTGCTAATAAAAGCACAGAATGTCCACTGTAGTCGACATCAGTGTTCTAAGAGTTAATACGGTCGGTAGAATTTGAGATGTGTTTTGTTGTTGTTTTTTAGATTGCAGGCTATCTGTACGGTGTTAGCCCTCCAGACAATCCGCAGGTGAAAGAGATACGGTGTATTGTGATGCCACCACAATGGGGTACACATCAGACAGTCCACCTTCCTCAACATTTGCCTCAACAAGAGTATCTGAAGGAGATGGAACCTCTAGGATGGATACACACACAGCCTAACGAGCTTCCCCAGCTATCCCCTCAAGATATCACCACACATGCCCGCATTATGACTGATAGTCCTACCTGGGATGGTGAAAAAACGATTGTCATAACATGCAGGTGGGTGTGTTATATTCATCTTATGTTGCCCCTTTACAGTCGAAAGATTAGGCTACATTCATGCGTGTATATGTTTATATCGATGCTTATAACTGCATAATCTCTTTTATGTTATTTTTGCAGGAACATTTAAAAAATAAACGTTTTTACATAATGAGAAAAAAAATTATGAATAAAATGTTGTCTTATTTATTTGTCATAACAAGAAAATGCAAAAATAATTGCTTACAACCTTCTGGCTTGTGTAAAATTTTGGCAGCATTGTGAAAAATTGTTAAGCCAGAAGCAAAGATCCCAAAAAGTTATCCAGCATGTAAATTTACAAATACCTTTTTTTAATCTATCAAACGTTAAAAACACGCAATTTGAAATACACTCAGACAGTGTCAGTTCATTTGTGTCTGCTTCCGTCATATACTAAAGCAGATGTTATTCCAATCAATATGTTTGACCTGTAGTGCTGTTTTTTAATCTGTAAGGCCTAATTAATATTTTTTTCAGAAATTTTTACGCTTTTCTAGGTAAAAAAATCTTTTGCTCATATAAAAATAATTAATTTGCAAAATTGTTAATGGTGATTACGTTTATACCACATACGGTAGATCTTTGAAATGGTGCATATGTGACAATCCTTAGCCAGATAATTTTCTCCCCTATATACTTCTGATGTCTCCTGATGATTCTCCCCTTGCTTGTACTAATATATAGCTGTGACTAATGCTGAATGATACCATTTTATTGCAGTTTCACACCTGGCAGTTGTTCACTGACAGCTTACAAACTGACACCAAGTGGTTATGAATGGGGAAGACAAAATAAGGATACTGGGAATAATCCAAAAGGCTACCTACCTTCTCATTACGAGAAAGTGCAAATGTTGCTTTCTGATCGTTTTCTGGGCTTCTTTATGGTACCTGGACAGGGCTCATGGAACTATAATTTCATGGGTAAGTAGAAAATATGTCGATATGTCGTGTTTGCTGGGTCATGTCCATGCCATATTTTTTTGAATAAAAGTTATTGAAAAGTGTAAAATTCACCATAATCATGATTTCCTTAGCTTTCACTTGAGATACTTGACTATTTCAAAAATTAAGCCAAATTGCAATTCACCTTGAGGGATGAGTCATGCAATTTACGTCTTTAAAATGAGACTTGATACTAAGAGATGGATGCTGTGAAGTTTACTGTGAATATTTGATCATCTAATTTTTTTTTTAATAATCTTACTCTTTCTTCCAGGTGTTCGACATGATCCTGCTGCAAAGTATGATCTACAATTGGCTAATCCTAAAGAATTCTATCATGAAGTACATCGCCCCTCACATTTCCTTAATTTTAGTAGTCTAGAAGAAGGGGAAGCGATTGCTGCAGATCGCGAGGATGCTTATTCTTAAATACACAAAATGACTACTGCTCTTTTGTATCCACATATATTATTATTATCTCGCTTTTCACCAAGACATGGAATAAAGCTGTTGTAATAACATCACAAGGTCAGGACTGTATCAAATTGTACCTTGTAATCGTTATGACAGTGTTTTGTGCATTTCTGTAAATATAAATAGTGCTAAACGCGAGAGGACCGGGGAGATATTAAAGTAATACGTCATCAATGGTGAAAAAACCTCTATTTTTTAAATGTTCAAATATAACAAATATGTGATGAATAGAAAGAATAATATTGTATATAGCTACGTTAAAAACAATTTCTTAAAACCAATAGTTTATACTTTACTGTTTAAATGCACGCCATCTGAAGCATTACAATAACATTTTAACTAATGTGAGCTACTTGTCAAAGACATGTAAACTCAACTGACACATGGTTTCTTTCTAGTGAATTGTTTTTAAAATTACTCTTCGTGGTTTTCTCACTAATGACAGATATTGTGACGTATCTGCCATCGTACAATAAAGAACAAAAGTAAGTGAAATATTTTGAGTGATCACAAGAATTGCCTAGAAATGTGAATTTGCATAACATTGCTAATAAACTATTGGTCATTTTGTTTGTATTTCAACAACACCTTAATTAACTCTTTAAGTGCTTCATTACTACTCATTACTACTTACTACTCATTACTATTTTCCTTTCATTTGAAGTTGGCATTGCTCACGCAATTGCCAACTTCAAATGAAAGGAAAATACCTCCTCACTTAAAAATTAAACCTGCTAAATTTCACAATGGGGGCTTTACTCAAGATTTATACGTGCATATTTGTTCAATTTCTGTCTAATTTTAGTTGTGGAAAAACAGTATGAATGCGCTTAAAAGCGTCGCCCGCACTCAAAGGGTTAATAACCTTCATTATAACCCTTCCCGATGTGTGACCCTTTAGACACAAGATTCTAAATTCCAGTATAATATAGAGCGTGATTCACCTCTTTGTAACGACATCTCCTGACACTATAAACTCCTGAGTAAACATGTAACACACTTTATAACCTGTATACTATGGCTGGGGAATGAAACCTTGAACCTTGAAAACACGAAATTGTGGAATTATACGTTATTGTTGTTAAAAACCAGACGACACGATCACTCATATGTTTACTCCTCTAAAAAGTCCTATCCCCTGTAACCCATCCCTTGGAGGTCTCGCTCATCATCCATGCGTACACATGTCTGTTGGCGTTGATATAGGCCGACATACAAACATCGATGCAGCATGTGTCCCAGGTTACACGCAGCCCGCCTGCTGTGCTTAATACAGTGAATATTTCTTAACCATTATTAGGATAATGAAGCAGGTTAAATTGAATACACATCGGCCACCCACTGGAACATGGCCTATATATGCTTTTGCAATATTGGAATGTGCACTGTAATCGAGTATATACAATAAAATGGTATGAACGATATTACACGCAGACAAATTTTCTATTCTTCAACGCACATTGAATCTGAATAATGTAAAATCTGGCTAACGGTTAAGATCAGTAAAACGCTTTTAATGTCAAAGTGAAACAGTGTTAATAAATACCTTAATATATGTTTTATTGTGGCAGAAATATAATAAACGCGGGTTTTTATGGATGAATGGTTTATAAGGTCTGATTAAAATGTATGATATCTTTTTCGTACCTTCATTATATAATAAACTCCAGGCTTTGATTGATGAATTGTCCATTTAAAGTCCTGACTAAATTGTGTAGGCCCTATATCGTTTTCATACCTTCATCGTATACTCGATTACACAGTTCATGTGAGTGGCGTTCGGTTCTTGTAGTAATATATATTGAAGATTTATGATTTACCTGCGCATAGTTGCGGGTTTGATATAAAAATGCTGATTTTCATAAAATTTATATTGCATTCACTACCGGTACGCGTAATAACGGTTCTTGGCTGATCGGCTGCTATATTAGGACCACAGTGATTGAATTGTTGATGAACCTGACCAAAAAAATCAAAATTGCCGCCATAAAATCATTAAAATTATCATTACTTCGTCAATAATTGAGACGTGATTTTTTCACCAAACCGTATATTTATGTTATCAAGGAATACAATAAAGCAAACGATACATTCCTCTGGCATCATTAGCATGCTTAAAATGCTATAATAACGCTTAGATGACAGATATCGCAGCAGTTCTGATTGCATAGTTGCACACCTATTCATTAAGCATTTAGTACCCATAAGCTGATAAACGTGACATTTTACATGACTTTGATATAACCTTCACGTTTCTTTTGGGCGGTATGAATGCAGTAAAGCTCAACCTCCACCCATGTCATCCTTCATACCCAATTATGTATCAATCTTTTGGGATGGAAGCCGAAGCTGATGCTACAAGCTGCTGCATAATTGTAATTTTGCATGTTTGACTGAGCCTTTAGGAAGGGGGTGTTATGAGGGGAAAAATGGGGATATTAGTGGCCTACCCCTCTCAATATTGGCACTGCCCTAAATTTCCTAGAAATGTGTGTTGAAATGATACCCGCCCAAGAATGTGTCACCATCAGTCCTTCTAGTAGATGACTGCACCACTGACAAGCATGAAATTGATAAAAAGAGGTTATTTTTGCCAGTTTGACCTTAATGTGACATTGAAATGACCTTGCTGTTATGCACAAATGAGACTTAAGGCTTCAGCTTTAAGTGATTTTATGGTGACGATTTCTATTTAAATTCTTCACAGGATTGTTATATTTGGTCACCACTATGGCCACCTGGTGAATGCTCCCTGATCTATTAATGCGGAAGTCAATATGATGAAATCATAAACTTCCTCTTTTTCTAAATTGTTTTCTTGGAGACACCTTTGGACAATTTTTATCATTTATTCAATCAAAAACAGTTTAAATTTGTCATTCACAACTTATAAATGCTTATTTATTTGTTTTACAATGTCTACTTTCGATCTATAAATACAGCGGACTTGTATTTTATGTTTTTAGTCTATTTTAACATTTATTTTATAATTATATTATAAGCAACTCTGCCTCTGGCCTCGTGATAATTCGGTCCCATATTATCGCCCATAGGCCTACTGGTTTTTATTTGAACACTGTCATTGATTAGTTGTGAATTTATGATGGCAAATGTTTTGCCGACACTGTCGAAAGACGACCAATGTCTGTTCTAAGTTTGGGGCATTCAGTGGTTTCCCGTTTGGATCTAGATCTACTATATTTTTAAAACTTATAAAAGGATCAAATTTGGCACCTAACATGAACATCAATGACAATGCCATCATTCAAGGGTGGACATAAAAATTAAAATTATTGGGAGTGCTAATCTGTCAGATTTATTTGACTGAAGTCAATCCCTGATATTTTGGACTTGAATCCTGATCTATGCTATTTATTAAAATAAGCAAATATATTCTATGTGATTCTCAGCCTGACAGGTCCCAGCGTCAAATTTTGTTCATTCTAACGTTAGTCTACTTTTGATTTTATGTCTGTTTTACACAGAGAATGCATAAAATAGGCCTACATAATTTTTCGTCTATTTTTACTATGTGTTATACCTGTCCCTAGTCTGTTTTATTCTTTTCGGACCTAAAATGGGTTTTATCATTTAGATTTCGACATGTTGCATCAGAAATTCATTAGAACTGATGCGCGGTCCGGCTACAGGCACGTCTTATGGGAGGTCTCTGGAATTCAGAGTCTCATCACCTTCTTGGGATACATTTAAACAAAGATTGTATGGCTCGCTATGTTTCAAGCCTTTAAGGGGCAGTTCTTCTGGTCCTTCAAAAATTTTATAATGAATAGTTGGACTTATGTACTTGACACCCATAATTAAACTTAGAATTGAAGTTTTTCGAAATGCATTCATCTGTTATGGTTTTAATTATTTGGGTTGTTGTTCAGTGAAGTTTGATAGACTTTCGTGGACATTATGCTGTGATCTCAAGTTTTTGAGCCATACGTAACATATGGTGTTATGGGCTATGGTTTTGAGCCACGTTTTGAAACTTTATTTCTATACTAATAATAAATTGTTTTGCGTTGATATGGTGCTGTGGTCTCGGGTTATTTAAGCCACGCTTTGAAATCTTTAATTATATACTATTATAAATTTGTGACTTGCGTTGACATGGTGCTGTGGTCTCGGGTGTTTGAGCCACGCGTAGATAATGGTGCTGTGGTCTCAGGTTTTTTGAGCCACACTTAGAAATTTAATTTCTATACTATTATTAATTTGTGTCTTGCGTTGTCATGGTTCTGTGGAATCAGGTGTTAAGAGCCACACATGGACAAATGGTGCTGTAGTCTCGGGTTTTTGAGCCACGCTTTGAAATATTTAATTATATATTATTATTAATTTGTGACTTGCGTTGACATGGTGCTGTGGTCTCGGGTGTTTGAGCCACGCATAGAAAATGGTGCTGTGGTCTCGGGTTTTTTGAGCCACGCTTTGAAATTTAATTTCTATACTATTATTAATTTGTGACTTGCGTTGACATGGTGCTGTGGTCTCGGGTGTTAGAGCCACGCGTAGACAAATGGTGCTGTGGTCTCGGGTTTTTTGAGCCACGCTTTGAAATATTTAATTATATACTATTTTTAATTGTGACTTGCGTTGACATGGTGCTATGGTCTCGGGTGTGTGCGCCACGCGAAGACAAATGGTTCTGTGGTCTCTGGGTTTTTTGAGCCACGCTTTAAAATTTAATTTCTATACTATTATTAATTTGTGACTTGCGTTGACATGGTGCTGTGGTCTCGTGTGTTTGAGCCACGCGTAGACAAATGGTGCTGTGGTCTCGGGTTTTTGAGCCACGCTTCAAAATTTAATTTCTATACTATTATTGATTTGTGACTTGCGTTGACATGGTGCTGTGGTCTCGGGTGTTTGAGCCACGCGTGGACAAATGGTGCTGTGGTCTCGGGTGTTTGAGCCACGCGTAGACAAATGGTGCTGTGGTCTCGGGTTTTTGAGCCACGCTTTGAAATTTGATTTCTATACTATTAATAATTTGTGACTTGCGTTGACATGGTGCTGTGGTCTCGGGTGTTTGAGCCACGCGTAGACAAATGGTGCTGTGGTCTCGGGTTTTCGAGCCACGCTTGGAATCTTGAATTACATACTATTATTAATTGTGACTTGTGTCGACAAATAATGCTGTGGTCTCGGGTTTTTTGAGCCACGCTTTGAAATTTAATTTCTATACTATTATTAATATATTATTAATTGTGACTTGTGTCGACAAATAATGCTGTGGTCTCGGGTTTTTTGAGCCACGCTTTGAAATTTAATTTCCATACTATTATTAATAGTCTATGTGATTTGCGTTGACATGGTGCTGTGGTCTCGAGTGTTTGAGCCATGCGAAGACAAATGGTGCTGTGGTTTCCGGTTTTGAGCCACGCTTTGAAATTTATTTTCTATACTTATTATTTGTGACTTGCGTCGTCATCAGTGTTATGGTCTCGGGTGTTTGAGCTTCGCATAGATTTGGTCCTGAGGCCACAAGACATGAAAGAGCCGTTTGCCATTTAAAGTCTATGCCTATAAGTAGATGCACGAAGAAACATTTGGCCCATGAGTCAAATTCACCCATAATTCAGTCATGTTCGGTGATGAGGTCCGTCTCATAATAAAAGGGTTCATTCGCCATGTTTTGAGGCTATCGCAGACAGCCACTATAATCCCAGCTCTCGTGATAGAATTCTCCAAGGTGCACCTTCCCCTAACTCTCATATATATTTTTTTCAGTAAAGCTATCTAGTAAAGCTAGCTATCTAGCACAGTTTACCGTGTCGGACCTGTCCCAGCAAACACGAGACGTTGAGCCAATGTTGTTTTAATGTTGAGCCAACGTCTTCGACGTTGGCCCAACTTTTAAACAACATTGGCTCAACGTCTCGTGCTTGCTGGGGTAGTACAGATATTAAAGTCAATGATGACCACAAGTCGGCCATTTTGACTTTAATAAGTTGAGATTTTAAATAATATGGTACACCTATTAAAGTCAATAATGGCCGTAAGTCGGCTATTTTTGAATTTTATCGAGTATAATTTTTTTTAAAGTAATGCAGGTCAGGACCCGGAATTTTGAAAAAGGTGGGTGGTCAAACTAGGGTTGGTCCGTCAAGATGAGGCACTATACCTTGATGAGTTTTAAGTATCAAAAATTTAGTTTGAAACAGGGGGAGGTCAGGACCACGTCCCCGCACTGGATCCGCCACGAGGCCCCTAATGGTCTTGCTATCTTGCACCGTTTGTCAGATATTAAACAAATATAACTATTTTGGTTGTAGGTTGTAGGTCATACAGTATGTCAAAGGTAATCACCTTCAAAAGTCACATCTGCACCCCCTAAGGGATGTGCGTGTGTAGTATGAAAGAAATTCTTCGTTGGGCGAGGGATAAAACTTCCTTGTAAGCCACTGCTCCACAATTATTAGGGTCATCACAGCCGTTTTCAACGGCATTATTTTCTTGTGAGCATGATTGTCTGCCACTTAGTATGAACGATGCGGACGTTTTTAAGAGTCTCCAAGTTTTCAGGCTGACTTTCAGAGCAAACGTCTGTCGTTAACCTTCGTTTAACATCTGTTCTGCCTGTGCAACGTCAAAAGGCATTATTGGTTCCCTGGTAAACTAGGCATTTACTGCCATAGCGCTGCCAAAAGGCCGTATTTGCTCATTTGTAAAGCAAGTATATACTTCCTTTACGCTGATGTCACTGTCTCCTTCTTGTTTGTAACAGCACTTTCAATAGACAGTATCTGCACACTTCTGAAATAAGCTAATACTTGGTTTTTGCTGTGAGCTGGTTCTAGGCATCTTCCACAACAAGATATCTTACTCACGAGCACGCAGTGCGATACCTTGCTTTAGCGAGCATAGGTTCCAACTATTTTAAATAGCCAGATACCTTGAATGTCGAGTGTAGCAAGACCGGCCAATCAGAGAGCCCATGACCAGGTGTTGACAGCTGGCTTAGAGCATAGCTTGCTTGCTTCCGTTGGTATGATAGACAGAAGCTCGGAATCTCACGTTAATGTCATTGTGTTCACGTCACTGCCCAAATGAGAGATTCCCAACTTGTCTATATAATACATCTAGCAATGGAAACATGTGACTGTGTATGAGAGATAAACAAAAGGTCAATTCTTCGCGACCTTTTATGACATATTTATAAATCTGAAACATCCAATGAGGTTTGAATCTCGGACACACCCCCAAGATGACCACGTAGACAGAATAACTGATTGTAGTACTCGATATGGCCAGGCTCCTGCCTGTGGTATGCACTCGTGTGAGACTGGCCATGGGAAGATGGTTCTAGGCAGTCAACATGATCCAATGTTGGTTAAATGTTGTCATTTATGACACTGTTACAACATTGAACCAACATTGTGTCAGTGTATCGAGTTGCCGGTGACTCTACAAAAACCAGACGTTTAACAATACTGTTTAAAGGTGTGGTCAACTGTCAAAATTCGTGGGACAAGGGTCCCACAGAATGCAATAGTGCCTGTGGGTAGGCCAAGGCCATATTCCATAATAATACTAAATATGCGTTTTATACCCAAAGCCTCATTTGCAAGTTCTCAAATCACAGCAAGTTCATATATACTTGAGCGACATCTATGAGTTAATAATTCAAAGCCATTTGCCCTCGCCCCTACTTGGTCGCTGGCTTGCAAACAAACTGACTGTATTACTGCGGGGATTTGGAAACTGCTTGACCCCAATAGCTTGTATTGACACTCAGTAAACACAAAACATTTGTATGACTTCTTGCAATGTCTAGTGTTTGCTGGGCAGGAGGACTTTCTCTCAAACATTGTACATTTATTCAATGTTGGTTCAATGTTGGGCCAGCGTCACAGACGTTGGCCTAGCATTAAAACAGCATTGGATCAATGTCTTGTTTGAATGGGAGGGGGCCCTAGGGTAGTGGTTAGCACCGCTGCCTTTCACGCCAGAGTTCGGGGTTCGGTTCCCTGTCTCGGCGGTTTGAAAGAAACACAAAAGTTTCTTCCCCATCCACGTGTGAAAGTCAGTATTGTGGGGAGCCTCCGTGACCGAGAGGTAGCGTGCTCGGCCTCAGACCGCCAGGGCACGAATTTCGAATCCTGTGTCTGGAGGGCAGTGTCATCTCAATCATCTCACCATCCTCAGGAGGTTCTCCTGGCCCATTTTAGCCTATATGTGCACAAAGGTGGCCTAAAGCCCGATTCATTTCATTTTTGGCTCGTTTAAGTAGTATCTTGTAATCAGTTCAGTGGCTATATTAAAGGGATCCAACAGAAAATATCCACACAATGGTATTTTACTGTGCAATGCTTATAATTTATAATTCCGTTGTTTTTTTTTGCATAAAAAATACATTAATAGAAATAACTCATGTTGAACTTGATATATCTGCACCCAGCGCCACTTCCATGGATGGTGCCATGTTGGATCAGCCTGTCATGGGAAATGCACTAGATCACGGGGAGGGAGGCTAGATATGAGTGACGTCACTTAACGCATCCCGGCCGCACAGGCATCTGGATCACACACACCACATGTAGTGGAGAAGTGCACCAGTAGCCTGATTTTTAAACCGCTCCTTAATTGTTATTTTCAGTTTTTGAAACTTTCGACAACATCACAGTTGAAGTTTTAAGACTTGTGAATGTTTTGCTATGGGTGAATGTACTGCTCATAATTGTGAAAATCACGCTTCTCGACCGAAAAAGACGACGAAAATCCCCCACTCTCTTGCATGGCTACCCAAAGGATGAACCTACACGCCTGGCTTCATCAAGTTCACAGAGGGGATTTTACCCCTGGCCCAGTAAACAATGCAGCGATCATTTTACAGAGGATTGTTTCTTTGTTGATATGTTTGAAAAAATCACAGGAAATCCAAGGCTTTTTAGGAAAAAAAGCGCAATTGAAACCAGACGCAATGCCGACTATTTTCCCCCACAAGGCAGTGACGGCCAAGACTCGACAACACACCGTCATGCGCATCAAGCAGAAGGAAATAACATGCTTAATATTATTGATCAATTCCTTTTCTATTATAACTATTACCGGTATTACATTTAAATTTTGTTAATGTGTTCATAAAATATGTTATGCCCATTTAATGACAAAAGTAATGACGTTGTCACTAACCCTTCTCTCAAAGTGAAGTCCACCATCACACTCACCGCTTCATTGCATGTGGTCGGGGGCCACAGCTCACGTGTGCCCCCACCGACAATCAGAAAACTCCAGCATGGTTGCTTTTCCTATGAACTTTTTAAGAGTTCGTCAACTTATCCAATACTCAGCATAATAACGTTAGCCTAATATTTATTATGTTTATAATGAAGTGCTACGACAAACTCGCTGTGAAGCAATATACTTGTAGAGTTTCTCCAGTCACACGTGATCTAAACTAGCTAACATGGATCACTGTTTATGACAGTCAGAAGACCTTATATTGCTGCGCCACTGGTATGGTGATCTGTATAGTGATCGCATCATGCCAGTCATATCACTCACTCACGCCATCGAGGAGGGTGCGCCTGGGTCGAAAAACTAATCGAACAAACGACGAGTGAGCCTTTTCTCAGGGTCCAAACATCGAGGATTGCAGTTTAGAAACAGTGTTAAAAACGAACCTAAAAAAATTATATCTATTTTTATCTATATTTATATCATTTCCCCTTATAAAAAATGAATCGTTAGGCCAAAAAATGGATAAAAAATAAAGTGGGAAGAATCATTAATTCCCAGGACCCATGTGCACCCTCATCCAGCATGGCCAGTGTACATGGTGTACTGCATCTCACAGATGACAAGACAAAACAACAGGAGGCATGGGTGTGCTGTGAGTATAGTCGACACAGATAATTGCTACTGTTAAATTTCTGATGAGGGTCTTCGCATACATATCATGTTTCAGTGTAGGCCTATAATTTATTATGTTCTAACGTTAGGCGGGCCTATATGATTCAGATGATCTGAAACATAATCCACAAGTAGGCCTCATTACTTTTCACAATAATCTTCATATGTAGCCTATTAGGCCTCTTGATCAAGATGATTTTTTGTCATTTTTATCCTGCCCCGACTTTCAAAATCCACTTCAAAGCAGCAAACACACTCTCTTTCTGACCCCAAGGCAAAGTGTCAATGTTGCAGCAGGGGCGGATCTGACTTTTCACTGACGGCCACGGGGGGGTAGCGGGTTAAAACAAAGAAATATTTAGCTGTAAGGGGGTCGCCCACCCCCTTAAGAATTTGATTTTCAAAAGATTTTTTTCTGCAATCAAAGGAATAGGCCTATTGGGCACTGTTTGTCCCTCAGTGTATCGCCAGTTCATAAGGAGAATACAAGATGGTAATTTTTTTCCGAGGGGGAGGGGGGTTTAAACACCCAGCCCCCCGCCCTTGGATCCGCCCCTGTGCAGCATCTACAGTTTTAGTGAGAACACCAGTCATCTAAAGGTCGTCCTAATCGTTTGGTTCTAGGGCTATAATATTAATTTGGCCACGTTTTTTTGAAGTTGAACTGCTCTGACTAGCATCCCTGTCATTGAAAATGAAATTCCCTTTTACATGTTATCAGGTTATGTGCCTGTGGTAGCCCCGCCGCTGGTGAAGCCGAGAGCTAACATTAGCAGATTAGTCCTAGATCATTGATCTGGGTTGGATTATCAATCCCTCAGTTTGATCATGGAGATAGAAAACTTGGACGCCTTCGTCATTGCTGTCAGTGTCAGACATAATTTCATATTTGTAAAGATACTAGACTATATTATTAGTTGAGTAACCAGTTAGTAACAGCAAGGAATCTATAGGGATAAATAGGTTACTTAATTGGTAGGCCCTAATCTAACTGGAAGTCGTCCTATTTACTTTTTGACACACGTGCGTTGTGGATGTTTTGTTGACCTGTCATGTGGCATGTAGCCTGTAGGGGTGAGTGTAGGTAATTATTGTAGATGGTGTGTACAGAAACGGGATGCAGCGGAAGACGTGGGTAACGAAATGTCAAGGTCGACGGGAAACCCCATTACACACCAAAAAGTTCAGTGGCGATCTTGTATCCATCCACCACCGTGCATAGAGCCGTGCGTAAACGCGGTCATTCAAACCATGTATGCAAATCAAAAGAGTTCTGTCTAATTTGAACGATTATTCCATCAATGTTATTAATATAAATTGTTTTAGGATGGATTTATAATACAAATTATAAAAGGAATATTATGTGCTTGCGTAAATATCTATAAGCTGATCCCTTTCATGCCGTAAATCTGTACTCAATAGGCAACTGTTGGCCTACACTTGACCGTCCCAGGCATGCGCATTTTGCAGTTGAATCATTCTTTAACTGCTGAGTCATATCGAAGACAATGGGCCAGCATTAAGTTAGCATTGGATGAACGTTTATCGCGTCAAGGCCTATATATTGGTGGACCAATGCTGGGATAATGCTGGCCCAGTGTTTTACAACCAGGCATTTTGAGTTAATTCATGACGATTTCGTGTCCTAATGAGCTCTGGCTGACACCATCTTTTGAGCATTGAACACTCTGTCAAAACACACGCTTAGCTACTTAATTACATGTGCAAAATATGCAGTGCCTGACTTATAAAGAGTGCGCATCGCGGGATTCCCACAAAAAACTGGCCAGACATCATTTTATCTGTGCGCCACACTTTACTTTATGTTTTTGACACAACAAGTTAATTTTAGTGGACCTTAAGATTTTTCAAGACAAGTATTAGGCCCCGGCTAAATAATAACAGATCGCCTGCTGAATTAACCATATAAAATATATATATATATATATTTTCTGTGGAATTAACTACCAAGTCATTACCAGTTAATCTTTTTAAATTTCAGTTTCCAATGTAACGCCTACTTTTCCAAGCAGGAAAAATATTATTTATATGGCGGTATTTACTGTTGGTGGTGCCGCCAATAAATGCCCATTACGGCCCACATTGTCAAATTGTGAGCTGTGTATCGCTGCATCAGTTTCAAGATTTAATTTAGTATTCAGCGTTATTAGAACAGAGTCAAGGTTCGCCATCCTATGATTCAAAACATGTAGGCCTATTGCTTACCAATACAATTTAAATGAAGTATGGCAGAAAACTAGCTATTAAAACCATATAGTTCAAATGTTGCTGATTCCAACGAAATATTGGACTGTCACCTGATAAATCGGTGGAATGTCAGATTTCGTACCATTACCAATATCTCTCAGCATTGCTGGGATAGGCCTATTCTTGTTATGGTAGCAGGTAACCTCGCCACAAGTTAACCTCGCCACAGGTAATCTCGTCACAAATTTGATAACCTCGCCACAGAAGGATGAGTTGCCTTGCCACAGCTTTGGTAACCATATGGGGGGGGGGGGGGGTGGATCGATCGTGTTGCCGACATGAATATGTTGAAGGTTTACGTTCCACCATCTTCCATTAACTCTTCCGTCGGGACGACGTGATTAAATAATGCTCATTTTAAATCAATCTTAACTTTCTCTTATTTGCATTAGGAAAGTTAAGATGATCTTAACTCTTCTAATGCAAGTAAGAGAAAGTTAAAATGATATTAATTTTAAGATTCTTTGTGGGATGGGCCCCAGAACACTATATTTGAGGCCTCAGATTCAAATCAGCGCCCCGTTTGTCAATTCCTGGATCCGCGATTAGGCCCTATACAGTAGCCCCTATACATGTTGCGTCGCTGATTTTTAAAATGTAAATTTTGGGTTGAGTTGTCAAACATGGTCCAATCAAATCAACACTTTAGCCACTATGACTTATATTGCGGTGCGACAATTGTTGACCCGTTTGCATAATTTGTGTCATGTGGAGTCACCATGCTTCGTTACTCATCAAACATGTTAAATTTTGGATCAAATCTACTTTACTTGTTTGCCTAACTGTCCGTGTGCCGTCACCATACTCCAGCATACCCAGAGAAAAAACGTCAGAGTTTTGTAGTCTTGATTGAATTTGAGTGGAATGGTCTAAAAGTGTCTGAAGTTAATAATTTGAAAAATAGAAGGTTCCTAGAAGCTATATAGCGTCTCATCCTAATTTGTGAAATTAAACAAATTTAGTTGTTTTGAATTTGTCTCTTTCAGAAAAAAATGAAATGAATCGGGTCTCTTTTCAGAGCCACCAGGGGCTTTAAACCCTTTCAGGATTCGTTGTTGTGTTTGAATCCTGTCTGTTATTTTGTCTTGTTGTTTTGATGGTTTGTGAATTGTGTATTTGAGTGTATGCTTGGTATCTTGGTGTTTTGTGAGTTTTGTTTGTTGGTGAAAGTTATTAATCTGTTATTTATAAGTGTTTATGTGAATGCGTGTCATGGCTTGTGAATTATTGTCACTCACTCACCAACACGGTGACACGTTGGTGAGTGATAAAATTTTGTGGTGACCTGCTCAACGCTGGAAGTGTTGGCCTGTCAACGCCAGCGTTGCGCCAATGCTGGCTCAGCGCTGTTAGCGCTGGACTGACATTGGCACTGGGGTAGCCACACTGTGACAGCATTTGATGTTTCTATATCACTCTCACTTGCTGCCAGCGTTGTCCCGATGTTGGCTAAGTGCCGTTGGCGCAGGACGACACTGACACAGCTCTTGAAGTTATCGCTGGCTTATTGCTGGTTCTCCGTCTGCAACGCTGGCCAAACATTAAACTAACATTAACAAAACATGAAAATAATAATAAAAAAATATATTTAAAATTAAGCCAATAGAGTACGCCATCAATGTATATGATTGTATTGATCATAAAAGTCATTGATTGGAACCGTTTTGCCAATCAGCTTATAGATACCAACAAGAAGCTACAGTTTATAACACATCATCTTGATATCAGTGATCAGGTAATGTGTTTGTATATATACCAACAATACCAAAAGGCGGGGGCCCCGTTTAAAGGCCCAGAATAAATAATAATTGCACTTCCACTTTTGTAATATTAATTACATTGTAGTCCTGTAAATGATTCTTTGTCAAGCAGTACTTCAGAATGTGTGTAAAATCAGCAAATTGTATGATGGGAGTCGAAAATATAATATAAATTCCAATGATGGATAGGATATAAATACATACTACCACCCGGGTATAGTATATATATATATATATATATATATATATATATATATATATATATATATATATATAGGCCTATACATGTGTTTTTTCATGATAATTGAAGCTCCCCTCTACCAGGGGGAGGCTTTTTGTTTTTGTACGGTCTCGTCCGCCTGCGAAGGTGGCGCCGCCGCGCATGGACTTTCTATACCATGTCACCCTGATATCTACAAAACCGCTTTTTGTATTCATTTTGTGTTAAACATACTAGGTACAAGTATTAATTCCTAGGCAGCGTCAATTTTTTAGAAAGTTCGGGAAAATATTCGGGTTATGGCGGCCATCTTTATTCTTTTTTTCGTCAAATTAGGACCTTGTCAACCTGATAACTTCAAAGCCCCTTATCCAATATACTCAATATTCAAAATACTGCATAGTAGTTTTAATTCCTAGCCTGCATCAATTTTTAAGATAGTTCAGGGAAACTATCTGGGTCATGGCGGCCATCTTTATTCTTTTTTCGTCAAATTAGAACCTTGTCACCCTGATAACTTTAAAGCCGCTTATCCGATACACTCAATATTCAAGGTACTGCAGGCTAGTATTAGCTCCTAGACTGCATCAATTTTTCAGAAAGTTTGAGAAAATATTCGGGTCATGGCTGCCATCTTTAATCTTCTTTTCGTCAAATTAGAACCTTGTCACCCTAATATCTAAAAACCCGTTTTTACGATTCACTTTGTGTTCAACATACTGGATGCAAGTATTAATTCCTAGGCTGCATCAATTTTCAGACAGTTCAGGAAAATAATCGGGTCATGGCAGCCATCTTTAATCTTTTTTCGTCAAACTATGACCTTGTTACCCTGATAACTTCAAAGCCGTTTATCCGATATACTCAATATTCAACATACTGCATAGCAGTATTAATTCCTAGACTGCATCAATTTTTCAGAAATTTCGGGAAGATATCTGGGTCATGGTGGCCATCTTCATTCTTATTTCGTCAAATTAGAACCTTGTCACCCTGATAACTTCAAAGCCGCTTATCCGATACAATCAATATTCAACATACTGCATGCTAGTATTAATTCCGAGACTGCATCAATTTTGCAGAAAGTTCTGAATAATATCTGGGTCTTGGCGGCCATCTTTAATTTTTTTGTAGTCAAAATAGCCCCAAGCCAGCGTAAAGCTGCTAGCCTCTGCCTCATAATATTACTTGATAATTACACGTATAAATTGATTATCTTGTAAAATTATATATAATGTATAACTTTTATTTGAAAAGTGCGAGGGAGAGCCTTCTTGGGTATTTTATATGGTAAACACTTACTTCTAGTTTATTTTAGAACATAGATATACATTCTCTGACACATCTGTAGCTGATATTTTGCTATGCTGTTAACAAGCGTCAAGGCCCCTGGGCCTCTTGTTTAATGTACAGTTTTTATTATGACGTCACAAAACACGTCATCTCGAGCTCTGTCTTGTACAGTCGAAGCAGCTTGTCCGAAAGTTTAAAGGGACATGCCCAAGCTAGAATCATAAAAAAATCGGTGATTTTATTTGGCTTATTAATATGACCATATGATGTAAGCATGTCCATTGACTAGAACTGCAAAAGATTTTTAAATTTTTGTGCTGCGCATTCACCAGTTAGGTTAGATATAGAGACGAAATTCCTGATTTCTAATTATTGACAACCATGTCAAAAATAAGAAATACGGGAATTTTATCTCTATATCCAGCCTAACTGATAAGTGCGCAGCACAAAAATTAAAAAAATCTTTGCAGTTCTAGTCTATGGACATGTTTACATCATAATTATGGTCATATTAATAAGCTAAAAAAAATCACCGATTTTCTAATGATTGTAGACCTGGGCATGTCCATTTAAGTTTTACCGAGTATTTATAAACGTGACAACGAATCAGTGTTGGCTTAATTTTGGCCCAGCGCTGGGCCAACTAAAAAACAATATTGGTTTAATGTATTGTGGCCTGCTGTGTTTAGTGAGCGGTAGGGGAGACCGGTGCCAGTTGTAAAACGGGAAAGTTGAAACATGGCACCTCAAGCCCGAAGTATTTCATAGGCCTAATCCTTATGGATTTTGCGAGAGCACCCAGCGAATGCCAGGTGTGTAATACATGAATGAATGAATGAATAAAATAATGAAGAAATGAATAAAATCTTATACAGCGCATGTATCCAGCTGGAAGCTGTCCAAAGCAAGGAACATTCGAAAGAGAATAAAAAGACAATGACTGCATGAGGTCACCAAACGCTTACGTCGAAACAGGTAAGTTTTTAAAGACATTCTAAAAGAGGTTTTCTGCAGACGGATCTGCTCGAGCGCTGTGTTCTGGGTAGTGCATAAGGCACTAGCAGCTCTGTGATGTATGTTGGGGCGAGGCCATGTAGAGCACGATAATATTAATGTCAATAGGGTGATTTTATACAAACACCGTTGACATGCACTTCCATATAGTCAAAATTTTCATCACCAATGGCACCAAGTTGCGAGCTGAGGATCGATAGTTGGTGGTTCACTGAGGAACACCGAATTTTATGGTGTAACCGTGTAACTATCAGACAGATTTTCACCTATCTTGACTGTCTGTCCTCTATCATATAAATTTGACTGGATCCAGTCCAACGCTTTACCAGAGGTGCCAAACCAAGATGTAAGTACCTTGCTGAGTGGACCATGGTCGATTGTATCAAACGCAGCTGACAGATCCTACAAAGTCAGTACAGTAACCAGTGGTAACCCTCTTCTTTTCCATGTTGGTAGTTAGGTCATTGGTAATCTTAAGTAGGCT
Source organism: Flabesymbios commensalis (assembly GCA_964017125.1). Classification (NCBI taxonomy): domain Eukaryota; kingdom Metazoa; phylum Annelida; class Polychaeta; order Terebellida; family Flabelligeridae; genus Flabesymbios; species Flabesymbios commensalis. The sequence goes on from OZ024903.1 coordinate 37,755,959, forward strand.
AAAGTAGTTTCAGTTGAATGATTCTTTTTTGTAAGCAGACTGATTTGGATTAGATAGATAATTTAGCATAGTAAAAGTCTCTTTTGCATTGTATGTTTTTCCAAAGGTCCATAGGTTAATTTTTTTACCTTTAAATTGACCATTGACCCTGGTTTCTGCTCTCTAGTCCCACCGCCATCACAAAATTTTGACAGTGCCAGAATGTCACTGTAACTAATAAGTTCCCCAACTCTTTAACACACGGATTATAAACAAGAATCATGGTTTGGGCAACTTAGGATGGTTTTACCAATTTTTATGGCCAATGGCGGCCATCTTGGATTTTCGGAATTTTAGGAGTCAGATTTTGTCAGACTTTTTTTCGGTCATTGACTATATCCTGGAGGATAGGAAACCGTTGAGAAACCTTTTGTTTTATTTTTTGGGGGTTGTGTGGTATATCGACCCGTCTATAAAGAATGCTGGGAGGCGCAAGCGTGTGGGCCATAAATTAATACATGTAAGTGTATGGGAGTGGTATTATGTGTGGTAAGACGTTAATATTAACTGCTCAGTGTCAGCATACCCGCAATGATGTCAAACCCCAGCTGGTGAGTATCAACGAAATTGTTAAATGGTTAATTTAAATGTAATTTGTGCCAACCAGCTTGAATGTCATTTCAGTATAGGATATATAGAGATTAAACCATTTTCTAGTCAAATCTTAACAGCGGTAGCACTACAGTTGGCGTGAGCCTCAGCAGAGTTGGGTGTTTTTTGCTGATTTTTCAGTCAATTCTCAATGAATTTCCATGGAATTTTTCAAGCACTTTTTTGCGAGTAGCCTATTCAGGCGACTATACTCGCCGTCGAATTAACCAGGATCGCATGATTTTCGGCGATTTCTCCGTCAATTCTGAACCGATTTTCTTATAATTTTGCAAAGGCCATTTTCTATTGAAATCCTAACAGCGGTAAAAATTTCGTAATATTATATTTAAAATTTCGAAAGTTAGACTATTTGACATGTAATAAAATTCTAGAATTAGTTTAATGGGCTTATAGAGGGACGTCGTAATTTCAATTTATTACATGTCAAATGGTCTAACTTTTGAAATACGATATATAATTTTACGAAATTTTCAGGGATATTAGGATTCTGTTGAAATATGATTACATGAAAATCGGTTGACAATTGACCGAGAAATCAGCGAAAAACATGCGATCCTGGTTGATCACTTTTAATGTGACTTTGGGTATACACTGAAAATTTAGTAGATAACAAAAAAGCTATTTGCAAAGTTTTTCCAGGTAATTGCAAATCTGTTCAGAGAGTGTCAAAAAGCCGAGAAAAAAGTAAAAATCCGAAAATCGAGACGCGGAACGGGTTTTAATATCATATTCAAATAAACATTTTTTGATGTCCATAACTACACCTATGACTTCAAAGAGGTCAGTCATTTAAAAAAAATTATATTCTGTTATCAAAAATTTATTGTCAACGGCTAATGGTATGCCGGGTATGAAGTGATTTTTTTTTCAGGGTAATCGCGACATGAATGGAATATTATAGTGTGTGTGAAATTTCATGAAAATTGGTTGAGATTTGATCGAGGAATCCGCGAAATTCATTCACCCTTGTTGATGAACCTTAATGTGAATCTGTCAATTGGCAACAGCCCTGAAAATTTCGCGAAATTCTAGTAAGTATTTCAAAAGCTAGACCATTTGCTATGTAGGCCTAACACAATTCAGAGAATGTTAATCTCTATATTGTAAATGCTGGTAATAAAGCTAATGGCACAGGATTTATAGAGTGGGTCATAGGCCTATTTATACATTTACTACATATAAAATAGTCTACATTTTCAACTATACATTATTTTTTTACACAATTTTCAGGATAGAGGCGGGAATCGCCAAATAAAAATTAAGTTCACGAAATTTTATGAAAATCGCTTGAGAATTGACAGAGTAATCAATAAAACTTTAATTTTGGACAATACTCCACCGTTGGGCATAGAGTATAGGTTAGGCGTATGACGTTAGTTTAGGGGAGGGGGGCATAGGTCTATAGGAAAAGTCGGATTAAATCGGTCACTTTTACATTGTATGTTTTTTCATAGGTCCATAGGGTAACAGTAGCTAAGTGCTTTTGTAAGCTAAGTGAAACAGCATAACTTTACAAAAAAAAGAAGTAACTGGGTAGTATATTTATTTATCGTACAAAAAACACACACATAAAATGGGGAAAAATTGTTTATTAAAAATAAACATCAAATTAAACGACTACAAATAAAAAGGGCTTCACTTCAAATGTTGTTAATGTAAACGTAGTTGTAACAGAGTGAAGCCATAAGACCAAAATAGGTATAAATCTGGTATATAAATTTACATTTCTTTCGGATTAATTTTTGGTTTGGACCAGCCCTCAGATTTCATTGCTAAAAGAGACTGTTACAAACAAATCGAGATCCGAACTAACCACGAATTACATAGCTTGGGATTCGCCTAGGAATAATAATCTATTTTGTGTCCGATAAAAAGAGCTTTCATTTTACGAAAACTCTGTATTTTTGTCTTCGCCAAGTCCACATGTGAACAGTAAGTATACGTGCTTTATCACATTATGAAGAAAGATTTGCAACACTTTCCATAGCTGTTTCAAGGTTTTCATTTATAATGGAATCTAATCCCTTTAAAGTGCGGATGCTGACATCAAACGTGCAATATAAGTTAAACATTGTTAGAAAACAAGGTGATGGTTCTTCTTTCATGTCGTTTTTTTCTTCTTCGTCTTCCTTATTTTTGTTACCATTCTTATTAGTAACAGATGGAAAATAAACTTTCGCTCCTATAGTATCTGCTTTCACAGCTTCAATAACAGACAACATTTCACACAGCACCTGCTTGCCTGTATCAGTTGATAGACAATTGATAAACACCTGATTAGCAGGGATAGACATGTCAAACGTTCTGTCTGTTCTGCACCCAGTTTCATCTATCTCAAGATAATATTTTAAATACCATTTGGTGGTATGTTTTATTTGGTCTTCTAGTTCTGTGGCCAAACATTGCTTTTCACCTAACCAGCTTATCTTTTGTAGAGCGTTACTCTCTGGAAAACTAAATATGTTCTTGATAAGAGTTGGTTTGTGGGCTAATATAATGTCCCGTACAGTAGCATCTTCTTTATGCCAAACCGTGTCTGATGGTGTTATACTATCGGGATTTGGTAGGATTATGTTTGATGTTTTGCATTCTCCTATAGCCACAACAGCACCTTGTTCAAAATTAATCGGACTTGACGCTGGGCAATCCCCATTTCCGGTAAAAAACAGGTAGTCTGGCGTGGTTGACGCCAGAGGAAACGATGCCTTACATATCTTTCCTGGTTGTTCGACATATTTATTGTCCCTGATGAGCTGATTATACACCCATTCCTCGCCATACTTACCAAGGTGTGCATACAATGGCCTTACGCCTATAGAACGAGCGCGAGTTTGTTTTTTACCCCCAAACTGATTAGGGCAAAGCTTTCTTTTACGGTTAGATATAGGTGTTGTTGCCGCTCCCAAAATAATAGCATTACCCATTCCAATGCATAATTCATTGGATAATTTCCAAAATGTTTCATTTCTTAAGCCTACTGGATTAGGCCTACTGTGCTTGTATATAGTTTGAATGAAACCAAGAGGCGCTCTAACATATTTCATTATACTACCAAAGTTATACAAGTATTCCGAATCTCGTGCACTTCTTTCTCGTATGTATTCTAATGTTATTTCAATTAACTTGGTTTGCCGTGTTTTAATTTTTGGCTTCGCTAACGTATTTTCCTTAGAGTTCTTTACGTTATTTAACTCCTCCTCACTAGAGTCCATTATTTGCCTTTATATTAACAGTTGGTTAGTTAAATATGCGTTAATCATGTGGCGCTGTACATATATTAATTTTATACTTTTTATCCAGCAGTGTAATACCCAGAAACGTCGCTTGGCTAGTTAAATAGGCGGTAATCATGTGGCGCTGTACATATATTGATTTTATACTTTTTATCCAGCAGTGTAATACCCAGAAACATCGCTTGGTTAGTTGAATAGGCGTTAAATCATGTGGCGCTCTGTACCTATATCAATTTAATATTTTTCATCCAACAGTCAGAAACATCACGGCCCGCCGCAGTGTAATAATTAGAAACATCACAGCACGACACGTTTTTTAAATCACCAACATACCCCCACAACGGGATTCGAAACGCTGCTGAGATATATTTCAATCGACCATGAGTCCTTCGTCCTAACCATTAGGCCATGTAGGAATCCGACCGAACTCCAACCTAAAGCTACATAACTATGTGCGCCACTAGTTAGTAATTCGCAACCCCATCTAGTGAGTAGTAACGAAATTGAAATGGTTGATTTAGGTGTAATTTGTGCCAACCAGCTTGAATGTCATTTCAGTATACAGACTTAGGAGATTAAAATTACCACATTAAATTTTTTTATAATTATGTTTTATTTGTTTTGCTCTACATGTTAAAACAGTCTGAACTTTTTTTTGTCCTTAACATGTTTAAATTAAGTTTTTTATATATGATATATTTTTATTTCTCGCTAAATATGGATAACAATTGTGTAAATGGGGTGTTTCCGTGTTGAACGTCACAGATTTCGTCACATTATATTTACACAAATGTTTATTTAAAGTAACAACAAGAATACCAGTTCACGTGTACACACCATTTGCAAAAATAATTTGATACCCTGAAAATATTTTTTCCATGATAACCCGATAAAAAATTTCTCACAATGTAAGGTTGATTTTAGCTTTTCATTTATGGGACAGTATGGAAATGATTATATTATGTATATGATAATCTCTATGTTAATCTCTATATTGTAAAATTTGGTAATAAAGTTAATGGCACAGGATTTATAGAGAGGGTCATATAATTTTAAATTTACTACATATCAAATAGTCTACATTTTAAACTATACAATATTTTTTTACACAATTTTCAGGATAGAGGCGGGAATTGCCAAATAAAAATTAAGCTCACGAAATTTTATGAAGATCGCTTGAGAATTGACAGAGTAATCAATAAAACTTTAATTTTGGACAATCCTCCACCGTTGGGCATAGAGTATAGGTTAGGCGTATGACGTTAGTTTAGGGGAGGGGGGCATAGGTCTATAGGAAAAGTCGGATTAAATCGGTCACTCTTACATTGTATGTTTTTCCATAGGTCCATAGGGTAACAGTAGCTAAGTGCTTTTGTAAGCGTACATAACTTAAGCAAAGTGAAACAACATAACTTTACAAAAAAAAAAGAAGTAACTGGGTAGTATATTTATTTATCGTACAAAAAACAAACACATAAAATGGGGAAAATTTGTTTATTAAAAATAAACATCAAATTAAACGACTACAAATAAAAAGGGCTTCACTTCAAATGTTGTTAATGTAAACGTGGTTGTAACAGAGTGAAGCCCTAAGACCAAAATAGGTATAAATCTGGTATATAAATTTACATTTCTTTCGGATTAATTTTTGGTTTGGACCAGCCCTCAGATTTCATTGCTAAAAGAGACTGTTACAAACAAATCGAGATCCGAACAAACCACGAATTACATAGCTTGGGATTCGCCTAGGAATAATAATCTATTTTGTGTCTGATAAAAAGAGCTTTCATTTTACGAAAACTCTGTATTTTTGTCTTCGCCAAGTCCACATGTGAACAGTAAGTATACGTGCTTTATCACATTATGAAGACAGATTTGCAACACTTTCCATAGCTGTTTCAAGGTTTTCATTTATAATGGAATCTAATCCCTTTAAAGTGCGGATGCTGACATCAAACGTGCAATATAAATTAAACATGGTTAGAAAACAAGGTGATGGTTCTTCTTTCATGTCGTTTTTTTTTCTTCGTCTTCCTTATTTTTGTTACCATTCTTATTAGTAACAGATGGAAAATAAACTTTCGCTCCTATAGTATCTGCTTTCACAGCTTCAATAACAGACAACATTTCACACAACACCTGCTTGCCTGTATCAGTTGATAGACAATTGATAAACACCTGATTAGCAGGGATAGACATGTCAAACGTTCTGTCTGTTCTGCACCCAGTTTCATCTATCTCAAGATAATATTTTAAATACCATTTGGTGGTATGTTTTATTTGGTCTTCTAGTTCTGTGGCCAAACATTGCTTTTCACCTAACCAGCTTATCTTTTGTAGAGCGTTACTCTCTGGAAAACTAAATATGTTCTTGATAAGAGTTGGTTTGTGGGCTAATATAATGTCCCGTACAGTAGCATCTTCTTTATGCCAAACCGTGTCTGATGGTGTTATACTATCGGGATTTGGTAGGATTATGTTTGATGTTTTGCATTCTCCTATAGCCACAACAGCACCTTGTTCAAAATTAATCGGACTTGACGCTGGGCAATCCCCATTTCCGGTAAAAAACAGGTAGTCTGGCGTGGTTGACGCCAGAGGAAACGATGCCTTACATATCTTTCCTGGTTGTTCGACATATTTATTGTCCCTGATGAGCTGATTATACACCCATTCCTCGCCATACTTACCAAGGTGTGCATACAATGGCCTTACGCCTATAGAACGAGCGCGAGTTTGTTTTTTACCCCCAAACTGATTAGGGCAAAGCTTTCTTTTACGGTTAGATATAGGTGTTGTTGCCGCTCCCAAAATAATAGCATTACCCATTCCAATGCATAATTCATTGGATAATTTCCAAAATGTTTCATTTCTTAAGCCTACTGGATTAGGCCTACTGTGCTTGTATATAGTTTGAATGAAACCAAGAGGCGTTCTAACATATTTCATTATACTACCAAAGTTATACAAGTATTCTGAATCTCGTGCACTTCTTTCTTGTATGTGTTCTAATGTTATTTCGAATAACTTGGTTTGCCGTGTTTTAATTTTTGGCTTCGCTAACGTATTTTCCTTAGAGTTCTTTACGTTATTTAACTCCTCTTCACTAGAGTCCATTATTTGCGTTTATATTAACAGTTGGTTAGTTAAATAGGCGTTAATCATGTGGCGCTGTACATATATTAATTTTATACTTTTTATCCAGCAGTGTAATACCCAGAAACGTCGCTTGGCTAGTTAAATAGGCGGTAATCATGTGGCGCTGTACATATATTGATTTTATACTTTTTATCCAGCAGTGTAATACCCAGAAACATCGCTTGGTTAGTTGAATAGGCGTTAATCATGTGGCGCTCTGTACCTATATTAATTTTATATTTTTCATCCAACAGTCAGAAACATCACGGCCCGCCGCAGTGTAATAATTAGTGACATCACAGCACGACACGTTTTTTAAATCACCAACATAGCCTCACAACGGGATTCGAAACGCTGCTGAGATATATTTCAATCGACCATGAGTCCTTCGTCCTAACCATTAGGCCATGTAGGAATCCGACCAAACTCCAACCTAAAGCTACATAACTATGTGCGCCACTAGTTAGTAATTCGCAACCCCATCTAGTGAGTAGTAACGAAATTGAAATGGTTGATTTAGGTGTAATTTGTGCCAACTAGCTTGAATGTCATTTCAGTATTCAGACTTAGGAGATTAAAATTACCACATTAAATTTTTTTATAATTATGTTTTATTTGTTTTGCTCTACATGTTAAAACAGTCTAAACTTTTTTTTGTCTTAAACATGTTTTAATTAGGTTTTTTATATATGATATATTTTTATTTCTCGCTAAATATGGATAACAATTGTGTAAATGGGGTGTTTCCGTGTTGAACGTCACAGATTTCGTCACATTATATTTACACAAATGTTCATTTAGAGTAACAACAAGAGTACCAGTTCACGTGTACACACCATTTGCAAAAATAATTTGATACACTGAAAATATTTTTTCCATGATAACCCTATAAAAAATTTCTCACAATGTAAGGTTGATTTTAGCTTTTCGTTTATGGGACAGTATGGAAATGATTATATTATGTATATGATAATCTCTATGTTAATCTCTATATTGTAAATTTTGGTAATAAAGTTAATGGCACAGGATTTATAGAGAGGGTCATATAATTTTAAATTTACTACAAATAGAACAATCTGAAACACGTATCTAAATGATCTGATAAATGTTTTTTTTTATCGTTCTATTGATTTATTTACAAATTATTTCCACATTAGGGGTCTTGTCAAGTTAAAAAAATCAAAAAAATCCAGGAAAAACTCGGATTAGCCAGACCACACCCACCCACCCCTCCATCAATTTTTTTTGGAAACATATACAATAACAAAAACAACACAAAAAAACACAACATTTCCAAAAAACAAAAAGAATCCGAATTGGGGCTCGACCCACCCACCCACTTCCGAGTTTTTCCCGGATTTTTTTAAATTATTTTTAATTCGACAAAACCCCTTAATTATGAATGCAAATAAGATATGCATGGCAATGTTTTTCGGTTGATACAGGCTGAGATCGATGGCATTAAAAATGATATTTGCTTTCAAATATTATTTCCAGTCTACAGCTAGTTGACTTGGCGGAACGTTTAAAAACAATAAGGCAAATGGCTTGATGGATTTCACTTACAATCTAACAAAACTAAGCTTAAACAACCCCACGAGAGAAAAACAGCATTAGCAGACATTCATTATGTTCCTAAAAAAGCATAGGCCCTATTTTCGTCAAAATAGTAACATGACAGATCTGCTTTTGCATGGAACCAACAACAGACACAGAACTATTGTATCATACGCTTGATGTTGATGCTCTGGTCAGAAAATATCCCTGACAACCACAAGATGAAATTATGCTGGCTGAACTAAGCAAATAAGATGTTATTATTCAGAAGGCCAAGAACCATATTAGTGTCTTATAAACATGGTAAATAAACCTCTACAATCCCGCCAGACAAGTAAGGGAGATAACTTGACGAAAAAGGACACAGCGTAGTGCCGATCCACAACAAGATGAAGAACTGGTTGAGGTTCTATTTAAATTGGCACTGTATATTATCATAATGGTAGTGTCATAAACAGCTCTAGAAGATTGAGCAACAATCTCTGTCGTTATTTTAACACAGATCAAGCTGCATATCCACCAAAGCTCAAGGGCAAACACCCTGGTAGCCATCGATCTTATTGACCATAACACGTGTTTGGGCAAGTCATTATCGTCGAAATAAGGCGAGTGGATTGAGGCACACACATTTGAATACTCTGAACAGTGATCATTATAATTATGGAAGAGAGTTTTAGACAAGCTACAACAGTCATACACTCCACCAATGTATCCAGGGTGGAGGAGGGGGTGTCCGGGTGGGTGGGTCTGTGGGTGGGTGGGTGTGTGGGTGTTGTATGTACGTTTGTATGTATGTATCTATGTATGTTTAATTACACACAGTGTGTGCAAGATAGATGTAATTAGATATAGTAAAATATGCCAAAGTGCTTTGATTTATTTTTATTTTATTTGTAGCAAGAACAGGTTAAAAACTATTTATTTTTACATATTAAAGAGAAGGTTTCAATGGTAACAATGTTTTATTCTCATAATTTAATCTAAGTTAATCTAAAATGAGTTTTCTACCAATATAATTGATCTGAATTATTAAGATGCCGTTTTTTAAATCATTCTATATGAGATGCCGTTTTTTAAATCATTCTATATTCAAGATTGATAAAAAGTACTTTAAAATATGGGGCGCCAAGTCTGCAAAAAAGACAACATTTGCATTAGGACAATCCAACAATATGAGGACAGTGTAGAATCGGTTAGATCAATGTATACATTGTCGTTAGGACAATACAACACACATGAGGACAATGCTCAATTTGTTTGATTGATGCAATATAGATTCGGTCAATATAAATGGTTTCATTTGGACACTTAAAACATCATGAGGACAGTGCAAAACATATATATTTTTAGGCTATATATTTCAACTCTTAAGTGGCTTGAAGATATCGAAGCTACTAATTATTATTATTATCCTTATTTTGTTCGATGAAGAAAAATGTTTAATATATATTTTAATCCCTTCCAGTAATAAATTATTTTTAAACAAATTCGATTGTAACTGGATTGTGGGTGAATATAATTTACGTCGATTTCTGTGTTCATGGCAATATCGCGACTGCAGGAAGCCTTATATCCTACTTTTATCGAATAACTTCAAGGTTTCTTTAAATAGAGCAAATCACCAGTAACTGGATTATAAATAAAAATTACCAGGAAATCTAATATATTGATCTACATTTATTTTTAATATTTTCGACCGACAATTATATGACTGCCATTGAATTCTTCTGTGACATTAAAGTGTTTAGGGTCTATTTTTAGTAATCCTTGCCCTCGAGTATGAGACAGTGTTGACACATATATCTATTAAAATAGCTATTTTTGAAAATGGCCGAAATAGGGGTCTGTAAAATGTTTTTGTTGTATTAAAATATTTGAAGATATTTTTGTTGCTATCATTGTCCTTGAATATGTAGGTCTATATTAAAGGGACTGGCCCAGGCTAAAATCATAAAAAAATCGGTGATTTTATTTCGGGTTCTTAATATGACCATATGATGTAAACATGTACATAGGCTAGAACTGCAAATTTTTATAATTTTTGTGCTGCGCGTTCACCAGTTAGGCTAGATATAGAGACGAAATTCCCGATTTCTAATTATTGACAACCATGTCAAAAATAGGAAATGCGGGAATTTCGTCTCTATATCTAGCCTAACTGGTGAATGCGCAGCACAAAAATTATCAAAATTTGCAGTTCTAGTCTATGTACATGTTCACATCATATGGTTATATTAAGAACCCGAAATAAAATCACCGATTTTTTGATGATTTTAGCCTGGGCCAGTCCCTTTAAGATACAAAATTTCCGCTTATAAATGGATAATTAGCCGAGATTTTGACGCCTAAATAGGCCTATATTAGGCCGGCCATTTTGTAAACTGGCTGTCATTGAATTAATAAAAATGTTCTTTTGTTAGATTAAAATGACTAAAAATACTTTTTTTATCAGTGCCTCTAAAAATGTATATTAAAATACAAATATCCCTATTTTACGTGGATTAGAAGCTGTGATATTGACACGTAAACATGTAGAGTTGGTAGGGCCTACAATGGCCACCACTGGAGTCAGTTAAACGATTTTTTGGTGGATTAATGTGTTCAAAAATACTTTATTATGGCCACCACTGGAGTCAGTTAAACGATTTTTTGATGGATTATTATGTTAAAAAATACTCTATTTAGTATCAGTACCCTTGAAAATGTATATTTAGAAAAAAATTATTGCGATTTTAGGTGGATTCGAAGCTGAGATGTTGACACGTAGGGGAGACTGGGACACTTTGAGACATGGGGCACCTTGAGACAGGCCTGTTTGACACAGATATTATTTTGCGATTTGTGCGCCATCTGGTCAATGATACCAGAACTAACCAATTTCGATTTTCCACCCTATTGCTAATGGCTATTGGACATCCTTGGCATGCATATATAACCTGAGGTCCATTTTTTAAATGAAAAGTAGATTTTTGGGATGATCAATATTTGGTTCTATAGATCACATAATACTTGATTTCCCTATGATTTTGGTTGTATCTTACACCTGTGTTATCACTTTATAACTTATGTATGCTGGTTTGCTTCAAATACACCCCACACACAAACTATGATATCAGATGTGAGGTCAGTCAGGGTGGGGCACTTTAAGACGCTGTCTCAATGTGCCCCAAAACTGTCTCAAGGTGCCTCAAGGTGCCCCGAAAGTGTCTCAAGGTGCCCCCACTTTTTTCAGGCACATATTTTACTGCAACATCTAACATTAGCCAGCTGCAGGCTTTAGCTACAGGTATATGTAGTATTTAAATCTTGATTTTAGTTAAATCCACATTGTTTTCAAGTACCTAATTTGGCGTCTCAAGGTACCCCATGTGGTGTCTCAAGGTGCCCGAGTACGGGGTACATTAAGACACTTTTTTGAAAATCTGTTTTGTTAAAAAATGTAAGGTTACACATTTCTAATAATTTTAATCTCTTGCTCAAATATATCCCACTGGATGCTGTACTCATATGTGTCGTCGAAATATTTTATTTTGAAAATTAAATCTGTGTTTGGGGGGTCTGAGTTTTTCCGTCGAAAGGTGCCCCAGTCTCCCCTACTCAGATTTGGTCGGTCATTTTGTAAAATGGCCACTACTCGGGTCATTGGAATTTTTTTTTTTTGTTGGATTATTGTGTTTACAAATACTTTATTCATTATCAGTACCCCTGAAAAAGTATATTTAGATTAAAATATTTCGGTTTTAAGTGAGTTAGAAGCTGAGATACTGACACGCGTCGTATGTGGACTTTGTCGGCCATTTTTAAAATGGCCACCACTGGAATCGGTAAAAAAATATTTGATGGCTTACAAATATTTCGTTTTATTACCAGTGGCTTTCAAAATATACATTTAGACAGATATTCAGAATATTTGTGGATAAGACGCTGACATAAAATTTATAGACACTTATCATATACAGTGTTCAGCACAGACAAGAAATAGGTGGGGACATTTGTCTCACTTCCCTGGAAATAAAGGGGACATTTGACCTCTAATTGCGTAGTTGACGCACAGTGTTCAGCACAGACAAGAAATAGGTGGGGACATTTGTCTCACTACCTTGGAAAAAAAGGAGACATTTGATCTCTTAGTGCGTAATTGACGCGATATCGCGGCCTGTGCTGAACACTGCATATATTTGGTCAGCCATTTTGTAAAATTGCAGTCATTAAAGTCATTAAAATGTTCTGTGTTGGATTAATGTGTGCAAAAATATTTTATTTGTTATCAGTGACCCTACCCTTAAAAATGTATATTTAGATTAAAATATTTTGATTCTAAGTGGGTTAGGCGCTGAGATATTGACACTTATGTACATTTTGGCGGCCATTTTTAAAATGGCCGCCAGCCAGGTCACAGGTCATTATATTGATGGCCGTATAGCTAAAAACATTTTCAAGGGTGTTGTCTTATAGCATGTAATTTCATGCTTTTATCATTAAATGAACAATTCCTTCATATATAACCATCAGTCAGTCTAACTACGTACTATATTGCTATTGGCGCAGAATAATATCTGAAAATCTATACAGCTTGCCCTATTCATCTCTCATTGGCCCAAGTTGTGTTAAGACCAGGAGTCTATAGTGCGCATTTATAAACACATTCAATAACAGCTTACTAAATCGTCTGTGTGCTGCTGCTGATATTATTTTAATTTGTATACGTAGTATTGTACATATTTATGTCGCAATAAGATTTGGATGATTATTGTAGAAGTACATTCATCAGCTAGGTTGATGTTTGTAAACATGTCAATAAAGTATAAACCGGCTAAGCTAAGTTTTTAATTATAATTATTGGGCGATAATAAATGTAAAATCCAGACTAGACTTCTGCCACAGTGCCAGTACTGCAGTACTAGTAGGTCCTAGTCTACTCAGTCTCAGTAGATCTGCATGATTGTGATGCAGAAGTAGGCAATGCTAGATGCGTTCAAAGACTGGTTCTACCTTTATGGGGGGGAGGGGGTCACCACCTCACACGGCTCTATTTAATTAGCAGTAGCAGGTCGGCTGACGGACCGCAGATTGAAGTAGGCCTAGTCGCGGCACGACTATAATAATATTAGACAATAGTGTGTGCTAAATGTCATGAAAATTGGTTCGGAATTGACTGAGGAATCCGCGAACTTCATTCACCCGGGTAATGAATTTAACCGTTACAGCGCTGGGGTGGACTTTAGTCGACAGAATCTGACGTCTGTAGACGTCAGAATCTGACAACTAAAGTCGATCCCCGCACTGTGAGAGTGAACATATTTCTAATGGACGTAGACCCATAGCCTAGGTATTCAAATGAATCGGAAAGAGCTGACTAAGACATTTATGGTGATTTCAAATTGAAAAAAAACCTTTGCTTGCCAAGGTTTATACAAAATAATTCAGCTCTTTAAGGGTTAATGTGAATCTGACAATAGGAAAAGTCATTTTTGTCATTTTTTCGCTTTGTTGTACTAATTAGCCTTAGGCCTACATCAAAATATGATACAGTGTAATAAAAGAAATAATTTTCTTTGTTTGTTTCCTCTTTTTTTTTTACTGTTATTTTAATAAATGAAGCCTCTATTTTAAAATTGGAAATGTGAATTTTTTCGTATTATACATGGCATCTCATAATATGTAGGGATATACAGTACTAGCTGTCCAAATCTCCCCCTCACAATCTCGATGTGTCCCCTCTGATCATGAATGTGTCTTTGTAGACTGTCTTGAACTTTCAAGGTCTCTCAAAAGCTATACCTATCATTTCTTCCCATTACAAAGTCAATGCATTTTTTCACAGATATTTCACAGATAACGTAACCCATTGAAGTAGAAGAACATATTAAAAATGTATGAAGGAATAAAGAATCTCAGTTTTTCAGAGGGGCTTGCCATGTACATAGCACCAGACTCATCCATTCAATTTGAATGTCAGCTTTTATTGGGTATTGTTCAACGTACTGTCCTACTGGAATGTCCTGATTGCCTTTTTCGAAACATTAAAAATTCTGATTCAAGTGAACCACAGAATGGAGTTTTGCACCATGTTTCATCTGATTCATCTACAAGTGCTACAAAAATAAACTCTTGTGTTGACCACAAACAATCTACTGCTGGATGGTCATCTGAAGAGGACTGGGAAGATGATTTATGGGAGGTCGACAAAACATTGCCAGAAATTCAACCGTTGCCTGAATATATATCTTCATCAAGGAAATCAGGAATTACAACATGTGGATTAAAAGAATATGACACAACAACAGAATTATTAGAAACACTTTTAACAGAAAAAAACAAAAGTTTCAGTCACACTGATCCAGAAAAAATAACCACTCACAGAAAAAATGATAGGGAAATTGTAAAAATAAACTCAAAAAAACTTTTTATCCATAATATCAGTTACAAGGTAAGCAACATTAAATAGTCAATTGTGACCCATCTGCACGCAATCAGTCTTATCAAGTCATCCCCTATGAAAGGTTGAATCTGCCACTTTGTGAAGTGGCAAATACACCCGTTCATTTCCAGGGACAAAGTATTAACTTAAAGCAAAAAATGTTTTTTATTTTTCAATTGATAAATAGAAAAGCTATTCTATAATCACATATACTTTAAATAAAATCTACCTTATAGGTGCATTAGTTTAATTTTTTATTATTTTCTATACAATAAAAAATAATAAAGAAGTGTGTTTCATATTTTCGCT
Source organism: Flabesymbios commensalis (assembly GCA_964017125.1). Classification (NCBI taxonomy): domain Eukaryota; kingdom Metazoa; phylum Annelida; class Polychaeta; order Terebellida; family Flabelligeridae; genus Flabesymbios; species Flabesymbios commensalis. Next base: position 37,771,268 of record OZ024903.1, read on the forward strand.
ACACTCTTGCTTGTTTTATTCATCAGTATTCACTTACACTTCAGCAGTTTACTCCCATTTGAATGTATCTGTTTCAGACATCCCAGTACCAGTTATGGGATTTTTTTAAAACCTTTGGAAATGTTCAATTTTGTCAACTTTTAACTGATTTCAAGAAACGCTCCAAAGGGTGAGTGAATATTACTGTAAGTATGTGTACCCATGCATAATAGGCCTATGAACATAAGATAGCTCAACATTAGGATGACTATAATTTATTTAGACAATGTGGTCTTTAGACTCAGTTTAAATTAACAATATCAATCCAGGCAGCAGACATTGACTTTTAATGTTGACACAGCTGGCGTTACACCAGTGTAAAATCTAAAATAGGCATTGAAAAAAGTTACATTAACCCTTTCACTACTGGCAGTAATTCCCCCCATAGTACTGAGCCTTAATGTATGACGTCATATAATTAGGCTGTCGTGGTGATGGCCCACGTACTTTAGTGTACCCAATTTAGGCAGTCGTGGCGACGGCCCACGTACTGAAGAGGTTAAATTTGTTATATTGGCTGATGTGTCTATTTGAAAAAGATGCTAGAATAGTAGAAGGAAGATGAGAAATTATCCCAGTACTGGAGTCAACCTATACTCGGCCACGCTTTTCAAACTGGTTTTAGTGTGGCTTCTGCTTAATAATAATTTTGTAATAATAAATTTTACTTTGACAAATGTGTAATATATTTTTTAAATGAGAATCTGGATCCAAACAACATTCATATAGTCACCAGTTGTGTAGAAATTAAACATATTTTTAAAGTTGACAATAATATAAAGACGATTGAGCAAGCACCAAAAGCACCAATATATTTTAAACCATTGGTATTAAACATGTTAAAACGTTTATTTCACTTTGTAGCTATATCTTCCACAAGGCAGAACATTTTTCTTTTAATTCTGTTTAGCTCATTTCTTTGAAATCTATTATGAAAATTAATGAATTTGAAACAAAATGTTGCTATCTGATTTGGCAGGAGAGGATTTGTCACTTTTTCGACAGAAGAAGCAGCACAGAGTGTTCTCGTAGCCAGCGAAGAACGGCTCACACTTCATGACAGGTAAACCATGGATATCAGGGTCTTTGACTAATATCCTCTCAATATTTAGCCAGCATCTCAGAAGTTTAGAAAAAGAATATTTTTCAGCTGTTATATATAAACATTTGTGTGTTTAAATTTTTGTGAATTTATGATTTTGAGACTGTTTGTGAAATCTTGATTTTGCGAAATTTAAATCCAAAGAGTGAGTTTTTATGTCATAATTAACAGATACTCTCCTAATAAAGCTGTGCAATGTCATTTCGCGTGGCTCCTACTCAACTGTAAATCACGACACCTCTAATCTATCATTATCACAGTAAGCAGCCAGATGTTACCACACCTGGTTATGTGGGCAATTATGGTGATCACTGTGACTATGCATACAATAATTAACACATGTACTGATGGCCGCTGAGCCCCAATTTGTGAACAACTTTTTAACTATTAAAGTCACAGATTGCTCAATTTGTGCATAATATTATCAATTCACGACACACTCATTGTACACATAATCAATCAATACACTAACATGTTTTTTGTTGTTTTTTAAATCTCTAATCCATTTGAAATTTCTAATCCAGTGAAATTATTTTTCACATTTGAAGGCAATGACTACATACATGGCGTATACTGAATCACGGAACGGAACGCCGAGAGTCACGGAACGGAACGAAATATCAGAATCACGGAACAGAATGATTCTAGATATGAGTAAGGATATTGATATAAGATGACGACAATATATTAGAAAAAAATATATACATTAATCGATGGTCTAAAACAATAGTGGGTCAAGTCGACTTGATAGCGAAATTGTGTTTATCTTTTTACTTAGAACTACAGTCTGCTAAATCCACTTATCACCATGTTGACTTGGACTTATAATGATGAAACACACAGCGATTGGAATTTGACAGTAGATCAAGTGAAGTTATCAGTATTTTTTACCTGCAAAAGTGATTTACAGAAGAAAAATTGGGATCAACAAGACACCAAGTTGACTTAGCGCTTTGTTACACCAGGAACACAGAATATACAGAGATTGTTCCTAGATCAACAATAAACTAAGTCCAGGCATTTCCCCTGTGTTGTCTCCACATGTCTCAGAATAAGAATGCGCCAAGTGCACTTGCACCATTGTTCTCCCAGAAACATAGCCCATAAGCATATAACACGAGAATAACAATGTGTCAAGTCGAATTGGTCCTGTGCTGAACAGATATTATGCTGATATGTGCTCCTTTTCCCGAGAATAACAATGTGCTAAGTCGACTTGATCTGTTGTTTTAACCTGAATTTGGAATAAATTCAAATTTTATACATAATATAGATGACTTAGCTGGTTATTATTCTAAAGGCCAAAATGTCACTTAGCACACTATTGTTTTAACCCATCGTAATAGGTTATTGTTGTAGACTATTCCTACACTTTTGAAATTAAGATAATAGGCCTACTGTATAAATAATATGAATAAATAATATGACAGCTACAATCGAGAGCACTTAGCTAATGCACTGACAGTCAGATTCACAGCAATAACAAATACGATACTAACTTCTAAACACCCTACATATAGGCTAGTCTGTTTTTATTTCTTATAATATTTAATCGCAAGGGCTTATAATAAACAAATATTAACCGATTAGTGTAAATTATTTTATTGTATTTTGCGTATCCAAAGTAATATACCAAGTATTAAAGCTGCATAACTGTTTTGTTTATTTCGTTAAAAATAACCTGAAAAGTACAAAACGATCATTCATATTGTCTGAAAGGCCTTATAAATGCACTAAAACTGGGTAAATGTAGCGGAAATAGTTCACCATGCGATACACCATCAAGTACTATTCAGTAGGGAATCGGTTAGTGTACAATATGTATGTAATAGTGGTAGGGTTATGGGCCAATATAATGTTACATTGCACAACACCAAACTGCCTTATAGCAAGCACTAGACGTTGAACTGAGTCGGCATAATGTTGGGCCAGTACCGCAGTAATGGGCCGATATTAGTCTGCCATTGGATCAATGCCTCGTGTTATCTGAGATACAAAGCCCAAATAACCAGTGGTAGACGTCCTGGGACTAGGTAAAAAAACTGTTGGGAATCGGTTACAGTGAAGTCCGATGTTTTAAATATTATTTTTTTTTACCGCATAGCGCGATTTATATCACCGTATGTGATGATTTACGATAAAATAAAATTAGGTCTGATATTGTCTAGTAGCATTTAACTATATTTTGAAATGCCCATGAGATAACGAATAAAGAAATACAAATGTTTTTCAAGAAAATCACGAAAATCAAAAGAGCGAAAAAGATGATTTACATCACTGAATTTCAGCGCTAATTACGCTAACAATTTCCCACGGTCTGGGGAGAGCGTCTTAATGGTGGGTCAATAGTTCAGATGCTGGCCCACACTATTTTATAAGTGAATGACATTCTCCATATCGGTACCTAAATGATATAATATATCACCCATATCACACTGAGTAATAACTCCTAGACATGTCTAAATGAGATATTACGCTTTTTACTGTGAATTGTATCTAAGACCTCTTATAATATTAAAAAAACTTCCACATTTTTTCAATGATGATCGTTATCTGCCACTTGGTACTTTTAATGTCCTGATTATACAGACAGTGTGTCTTACCCCGCTGTGATCTGGTTTTGGTGGGGCAATAATATTAAAAAACAACAAACTTAAATCCTTAATAACTTAATAACCAGGAGAGTAAAATTAAAAATTAAAACCCCATCCCCCATGGAATAATATTTTGAATGAAATAAGCAAAACAGTTATGCAGCTTTAAGCAAACAAGCAGAATCACGGAACGGAATGATTCTATATCCAGATATGAGCAAGGACATAAGCTGACAACTAATTTATTGAAAAAAATATATATTAATTTATGTTATTGCTGTACGTTATAATAGTTGTACATATTTGAAAAAAAAAAAAAAAAAGAATTATATAAATATATAGACCTAATATAAAAACCTACCGAAAATCACGGAACAGAACAAAATATCAGAATCACAGAAGGGCAATGTAATGTTAGTCAATTGTAGGTAAATTAATTTTGCAATAGTCAAAAAAGTCAAATTAAAAATGTCTAAATTTTAAATAAACGTGTGTTCTGTGCTTAGAATGTTGTCACATTTAGGCGGGAGCAGATCAGGTATCAGATCAGGTTATATTATAACTGTGATAACTGTTATAACTATCATAGCGTGTTAGTGGCGGTGTATGCTTGGAGCATCATACAAGCAGGATCAGCACATCAGGCGCGGCTGTTTGGTCAAAGTAAATATATGAATATAGACAAAGTAGTTTTATGCCATTGTCTACAGTCCAGTAAATAGCCCGAATTTGAATTTAAAAAAATTATATATATATATATATTAGGCCCTACATGATCTAAAGATTGTCAAGAAGTGATAAAATAAAACAATAATAAGCTATTAACCCTTAATGCGCTGTGGTAGTAGGTAATTAGTAACAAATCACATGCAAATCACATATAACCTACTGGTTGTTCTAATTGTAGGCATATACAACATAAATATAATAATATATTAATTGGATATAATAGAAATTTTGTGATATAAATATAATAGTGGGCCTACATTAAACTTAATAGAAAGATAATATATTTTTTTAGTACACCATCATGAATGTTGACATTTATTTGATGTAATGACAGATGGGTTATGGAGGTAGTTGACCCTTTTCCTGCTCAGTTATCTGTTTTAAATTTTCACCCACCTAAATTAGTCATGTATCGGAGACACACAAATTCTAGTGGGCTGGAAGTAATCACAGTTGTTTAATTTAACACCAAACATGAGCAAATCTTCATGGTTAAATACCCGTTTCATTCACAACTTAAAGCATTGATCTAATCGGTAAATAAAGATAATATTAAAAACGACGATAGTCAATAATGTTAGGGTTACACGTTGAAGCAGGTGAGTAGATCTGACACAAGCTGAGTTGTGAAGGGGGTCATAGCTCGGAGAGGGTGAGCAGTACTCCGACAACTCCGGAGCAGATGACACAATTTACGATATCAGTCACACCTCGGAGAAGGTGATCACAACTCCATAGCAGTAGGAGTAGGGGGGCCTACTACGAGCAGATATCGAACAATGAAGTGAAGAGTTAAACAATAGGTAGGTAAGCTGTGAAGTTTCGACGAGCTAGGTATAAGACTATAATAATAATAATAAACTTCAGAGGTATTGGTTGTAATAAACTTTATTTATAAAGGGTAGACCTGCATTAAGTACATCGTACTACACACATGCAATAGTACAATGATTTAGATATGTACACAACTAATTGAAATATATAATATAGGATATAATACAAACTATAATACAATGTTTAAAATTTTATACATAAACTTATACTGCAAAAACATCATGGCTATTCAAGAATATGTACATCATAAGTGTATTATATTTTTAGAGATTATAAATCAAAGTTAAAACTGCGTAAACAGAGCTTTGAAGATATATAAAAAAAGGACAAAGTTTCCGACAATCAAGTTAATTTGAAAAACCCTGATATGTAACAAATTTTAACGAAATTAAAAGCCTCAAACTCACGCGCAACAAGTCAAAACAACAGACTAAAGATGAAATTGTGTGTGATTTAGCAAGTGATGTTGTTGGTAATACAGAAAAACAAATTAGGTATTGGGTACCGTCTCTGAAATTACAATTTAATGACAAAAATATAATTACTTCTGGACAGTGGTTGTCAGACATATATACATGCATTCTGCACAGAAAATAATGAGGAAGCATTTCGGACACATTAATAGTTTTCAGGATACAGTGTTAATACCTACTTTCGACGACAAATCACATCATGGACACAAGGTGATAATTAATTGTATTATAAGGTATTTTTTTTCTGGTCAATAAAACAATTATTGTTGTTATTATGAATTGTCTTTCATGTCTTCAGTACTTTTATTCCACAAAAATGATTTGTACAGTAATTTAATATATTGCAGTCTATAATAACACATGTTACTGAGCTACATAGGCCCAAACTACTGACAACTATTAGATTAGTCGGGTGCTAATAAAGTTATATTTAGCACTGTAAAGAAATAAATACATATATTTAATTAATTTATAATATCGTACATTATTGTGTTGTTATATAATACTTTGGATTTGTTTCTTGGTGGTTTCAAAGTAATTGCTGTAGGCCTATCATTCCGTTCCGTGATTCTGATATTTCGTTCTCTGATATCTGCAACTTTTAAATTACTCGGGTGCTAATAAAGTGATTTTAGCACAATAAATATCTATTTAATTAATTTATTATTTCGCTGATTATTGTGTATTTTATATAATACTTTGGATTTGTTTCTTGGTCTCAAAGTGATTGCTGTAGGTCTATCATTCCGTTCCGTGATTCTGATATTTCGTTCCGTTCCGTCCCGTGATTCTCGGCGTTCCGTTCTGTCCCTCGATTCAGTATACGCCTACATACATGTACTTAGACATATACTACTACAGTACTACATACTACTCCATACATTATTTAAAATATAGATCATACACACTGATAAGTGATAACTACATGAATGTTTGTGTATATTCTTTTGAATTTCAGCGTTTAATTGAATCATTTTCATCATTAGCAATATATTTGATAGTACATTGCTAGACTAAGAATTTTACTTATGTTTTTCTATTTTTGTGGTAGAATATTACGACCTGAAGTTGCTGTATGGAGAAAGCCAAAATCTACTTCTGCAAACAACAATGAAGATGTAAGTTACTATGTTTGATCCATTAAAGACCCAATAGTAGAGTGATTTTAAATACTACATTGTATATGGATATAATTATATATGCATATAATTATGATATAAAATGTCATATGTAGATAGACATAATTTACGATGAAAAGTTTTTTTTGTGAACAGAGAACTGACACAAGTTTACGTGGCAATGGTTCAGCCTCAGCAGAAGTTGGTCATATTAACAGCCTACCAGATGATATCATGTTTGTTATTTGGAGCTTTCTTTCATTACATCATCGACTCAGAGCAGAAAGTGGTATAGTAGCACATATTTCTTACTAATTTGCGATTCGAATTCACTCGGTTTTACAGCAACCGTTGTGACAAATGTTTGTGAAAAATACTTTATTATCATGATAGTGATGATTACGAATAAAAGTTAAAGTCCCTTTTTGAATGCCGGTGATTGTATAATGCATGTGCTAAGCAACATGTTTTGCTGGCTACAGATGATATATGATGATAAAGAGTTTGACAAATGAGTATATTGTCCTACAAGATATCATTGTCACATCCAATTATTCAATAGGCTGAACAGATATACACTATATGTGAAATTTCATGAGACAATGGACATGGGGGTCACTTAAACATCTCTGTGTTAATAAATATTTTAACTCCATTGCTTCAATTTATTTCTAGCACCTCACTACAAATAATGGTAAACATGTGAATTACAATACATTTTCAAATTCCTAATGAGCTAAATACACAACACTTTTATTATACGGTGACTGTTAAAGCCTTAGTAATCCCAAATTTATTTTACACAGTCTGTCAGCGATGGCGTTACATATCTAGGAGGTACTGGAGAAGTATGACATCGTTAAATTTCACCGGGAGTATGAAGAGATTTGGAGGTAATTTATGATGAATATGTAGGTTGTTAACATTAATTATTTGACTAAAAGTGATATCAGGTCTAGTTATAATATAAAATATTATTTCTGTGGAATTGTCTGTATATTTTTGGAAGCAGATTTTAATCTTTTTTGTTGAGTCACTTGAGTATTTTTTCTTTTTCACAGTATTAACAGAGTATATTCTGACCACCCTGCTGAAGCGTGGTTCACAAAACCTCATGCATCTTGACGTATCCGCATCGTCTCGTCTCCTGGGAGACAGAGCATTAACAGTGATAGGTAAGATTTATAATGAGCATTGTAAATATAAAGTTTGGTCAACATCTTCCATCCAAACACTGTAAAAGCCCTTGCTGTTAAGTTAACAATGAGAAGGGGTTGACCGTTTTGTGGATAAAGATTTTGTTGTATAATAATTATATTAATGTATTTTGTAAGGACGGCGATGTCAGAACCTGACTGAACTGGACATATCAGGCAGCGGTTCTGGAAATTCTGGTTTAAAAGCCGTTGCTAATGGCTGTCCTAATTTACAGGTAAATAACACCACAACAGCAAAAAGAATATAAAAGAATACTATGTAATTTTTTACCAAAATGGGGAAATTATTGTACCACATCTGTTTGTACATATTGTTGTTTTATTGTTTTAAGCGTGTAAACATCCATGGCATATTGTTAAACACTATCTATTTACCCCTTACTCATCTATTTACCCTATTTACTCACTAAGTTATCTATTTTAATTTTTCACCCACTTTAAGTTGTGTCTGGCTACTGCTACTGGCTACTATCCACAATTTCAAGTCGGTGAAAATTAATCATTTGTTTAATTTGAGACCAAAACATTTACGCATCTTTTTTAAAATTGATTTAATTCTCAATAACTGTGATTAAAATTGATGAACATATTAAAACAGTAGTAAGTTATACCTGAGGGTTATCTGACTCATCTATATAATCCACTTTTCATCAAAATTAGAAGGCTTTGTGTTCATATTCATATATTACAAAGAATAGTGTCACTTCCTGTCACTTTGAGATTGACAGTGCTGTGTATCAAATTCTATGAACAGTTTGTCACCTCAGAGCTAAAGGCTCCTATCTGCCACTCATTTGTGTGGCAGATAGGAGCGTTTACTCTTGAGGTGACAAATTATAGAAACACCTGGGTTGTTGAAGATTTAAACAATGACACAAGGGAAGTGTTAACATCTCACATGACTAAAAAAGGGAATATTTTTTAAACTGCTAACTGTCGCTCAAACAGCTCATATTTTTTTAATAATTCTTTTTCAGACGGTGCATTTGAGAAAATGTAATAACATTGGTGAGGATGGGTGAGTTGAGATGGCAACATCAATCAATCGCTCAATGATCGATAGATAAAACTTCTGAAGCGCCTGAATCCCCAATTTATCAAGCTCAGAGGCACAAAATTTATTTATTTATTGATTTATATAATTTATTTGGGGGATGCTTAAATTGTTCAGCCATTTCTTATGTTACTTACGGGATCATGTGTCTGCACATGTAGTAGATCTGATATGTTGGTCTAATAAATTTAACTTTTTGATGCAACAAATTATATCATACGCTATCGACAGATAAGAATTTGATTTCACGGATGATTTCAATGGATTCATTGCAACAACAGTAACATCTATTTAAGCATATGAACTGCTACTAACTTACTGCAATTCAACCATATAAAGAACAATTTGTGCTTGAAGTGACAAAGGTTTTGCTACCACTAACTGGGATCAATACTGTAGATCTGGTAATTTCTGTGTGTTTAAATTTTTGTGCGTGTCTGATTTTCGGATTTTTCACGAATTTTAGAACTCACAAATTTTCATTTTTCTTTAGTATGGCTATTACAATGTATAATAATAATTTTCGTGAGATTCTTGATTTAGCAAATTTGTCCTCCTCTCGGAATTCGCGAAAATTAAAACCTCACGAAAATTACCAGATCTACAGTATTATTTTTATTTGTCTCCATCCAAAGAAAATGATGTATCATAACATAGTCCCTATGTACAATTTTAGGGCACATATATCTAAAAGTGCATTCACTTTCAATTAGAAAAGAAAGTGATAGTAGTTGTTCTCGTTTTCTATGACATTTTAACAGTGACAACTGTATTATTTACAGGTTGTGGTGGTTGTTTCATCGATGTAAAGAACTGAGATATTTGAACTTTGAGGATAATGCAAGGCTGGCAGGACAGGTGAGATCTGCCAATATTTCACACCGAAAATGGGAAATTTAAATATCTAGATTACTATCATAGCATTACTATCAGAACATAAAATGATTTGCCCCTTTACAATTGGCGACATCTGAGTGGTTGAAAACTGCAATACAAGATGGATTTATATCTATATAAAAGAAAATGTTTTTTTTTTCAACCACTAATTTGGATCTTTGTAAAAGTTACTTCAGTATTACAATCTTGTGGTGGTTGATGAGGGAATTTAAGGTGACACCAAATTGTCATTTTTCGCTTTACATAGTAAAGGGTTTGTCATCGGTCTGGTCGACGGGCGCTGTGATTTCGACATCTTCATCTTCATGTCTAAAGCCAGTAGAATCAGGCACTCTACATTAAGTGATTCATGTCCGCCTACCTGGTCTGAACATCAATTGTTCATGAGAGGTGCGAGACTGCCATAGTTTTGATAAAAACATGACTTTAAAACAGCTCATTTTCGCTGAGTGGTGGGTACAGTAGCCTACTATACATGTATAGCGTGCACAGTGCACGGGCTGTCTGTATAGAATGTACACAATGGGCCTATACATGTACAGGTGTTGGGCAGGTCTGAGTACTGGGGAGTGCACGACATCGGGGCGGTAGCGGGCCAATGTTGGCCCAATGCTCTTAGTTTTGGGCCGCCATTGGACTGATACCATTACGCGGACACAGTGGCATGGAGTTGTCCGTATACAGTAGGGCCTATGTGTCACGCTGTGAGCCGGGAGTGTATGGTCTCTATGAGGCGTGTATTGCTTTGTGGCGTGTAGGCCTATATTCCACACGTGCATGCCTCCCGTCCAACACAGTAGTCATGACAACGCGCATAGGTAAGTAGGGGAATTTCCAACAGTTTCAAATGGTATCCATATTATTTTGTAGTTCTAGATATATTTTCGCGATTGAACATATCATCTCTATATTTATCACTTTCTTTGGCCAGGTTTTATCGTCTTTGAACTACTTAGTGGCTATTGATTTGCTTAATTTTATGAGAGCTATAGTAAGATTGCCTGAAAAGTTCTGATTTCACAAAATAATAAGGACACCGCTTAATCAATGTTGTTTACAGTAGTCTGCAGCATAGAGTGGCTGACTGGGTCCCCAATAACACATGTGTCCGGTATATAAGGATTTTACCCTCCGAAGGGTTATTTTTAACCCTCTGCGCGGTATAGGCTACACCAGATGCGTTATTTTCCACATTTTACGGTACAGACAATAACAATAAAGTTTAAAATGTGCTTTTAAAATGTTGTTTTGTCTGTTTCTTTTTATGGCTACTGTTCACTAAATTTGGCTACAAGTTTTTCCATCTGGCTCAAAATTTGGCTACAACTTTTTCGAGGTCAGATCAGCCCCTGGGATAACTATTGTTTGTTTCAACACATCTTTCTTTAGGCCACCCTTGGAATCCCAAGGTCAAATTGATTAGATTAACACTTTCCAGGTTCCAGTCCTCCTTTCCACCCAGACATTTTCACTACAGAATGACTATGTAATTGGTGGGCTAAAAAGGACTCACTAACATGAGATCCTAATGACATTATCTTGCTCTCAGCACCCTTCGGGTGCTAGGGTTCCACACACTGTTTATACACAAAATTACAAAATCAGTTATGTAAAGCATAGAACCGCAGGGTTTTCGTTCATTATTTAGTTAACTAAGTGACAGGTGACTCTTGAGCCTTTAGATTTGGAAATGTTCACCACCAAGTGTTCAAAATTGTCAAATTCCCTCATTCAGTTAACTGAATACCTGTATTGGCTATTGGATTTTTAGACTTGGTATTGTTTGAAAAAAAGCTATATGACAATGTCAATAGTCATGTGAGTTTGTAGATACGTGTATACATGCTTCACAAGTTATTGCCAATATTTAAAAATCTAAAATAATTTTCATTTTTTTATTGGATAGTGTCTACACGTCCTTGGTCATAATGTAGAAATCATGTTATTGGAAAGATGTACAAAGGTGAGGCAACATCTACATTGTTATTATGTTTAGATAGTAGTAAATTGTACTAACTTTTGTTCCAAATTTAGTACAATTTACTACTATTTTCTTGGAACCATAGATAACATATTTTCAAAATCTTAATATGTTGTTTTTATTTAAAAAATGAATCAGGTTTCAGGACACTTTTGTGCAAAGGTTAAAATTTCTTGATTTAAGTTGAAGTGATAAAACGCAACACCACATGCACAGGCATCAAAATTTATTGTGACAACATTTCCATTCCATATCTCTAAATTTCAACTAATATTAAATTATGGAATCAAATTTTGAAATTGATGCTGACTTGTGTACATTATGTTATAGTTTAGGTAATTCTTTTTGTAGCTAAAAGATCTTGGTATTAAAAAGCTAGGCAGACAGTGCCACTCATTAAAAGAACTATCTGTGCAAGGTTGTACAAATATTACAGATGAGGGACTTGAAGATATTTTCAAGGTAAGGCTGAAGTTCAAATATGCCTAGCTAATGCATCTATTTCATCTATTTGACTTGTATTGTTCTTTTATAGACCTGTTTATGTGAAAAAAACTTTATAAGAAATATACTGTTAATAACTTTTAATTTTTTCAAATTATCTGTTAGAAAATACCCCCCGATCAAGGCACTAGCACATCCTCTTGTAATAATTTTGTTATTTTCTATATAGATACACAGCTTGAAAGTTTTAAACCTCTGTAGTATGCGTGAAAGTGAGTATGCATATAATTTACACTACCTACTTGCTAGAATATGTAGCACCCGGGCATTTTGTTGGAAATTATCATTATGCACCTGTTAAAATTTACTTCAAAAATAAAAAAAAACAATCTTAAGATTTATTATCATAGTCTGACTTTTCTACTGTCATTTTTTTTTCAAATATTTACTTTTCTATAGAATTTGTTTTAATAAACATTACAACATGTACCGATAATTAATATTACTGAAATTCAAAATAGAGCACCAGAATGGATAAATTAACAATGTCTCTTTATTTTTAATCTACAGTTAATAAAAAATACATTTTTTCTTATTCACTAGTATCTCTAATTTGTAAAGATATTTGTCATACCCTGAAATTATGTAATTCATATGCAAAATTGAAACAGAGATTATATATCAGAACATTCATAACTTACACACCCTAATAGTATGCCTATATTGAATTTCCTATTTAGTACAATTTTCATAGATACCTAGCTGGAAATTTAATGTGTGTTTAAACATCAAGATTAGTAAATATTTGCTCTCATATTTAACAAATATGAGTAATTTTCACCCACTTGAAGTTGTGGATTGCGGTAGCGGACACAACTTCAAGTGGGTGAAAATTTAGATAAGATAACTTGGTGAGTAAATGGTTGAAATACATGCATATACTATGTTTTCATTCTAATAAATTATTCAGTGTCCTTGTCTACGTTTGAGCGGATTGGTCAACTGCTCAACTTACAAGAGCTGTATTTGAACAACAATAACACAGGTGTCAGTGACTCCATGCTGATAGCTCTAGGACAGGGATGTACACAGCTCAAGTAGGACACTCTCTCTAAGACTATTAATCAATTGTTTAATTCTTTTGATATTATTCTTCGATATGTTTCTTTGGATCTGATGTCTTTGGCTAATATCCACTTTCCTATATAATTATGATCATGCTGTTTTAATCACATTTTATCACCTTTTCTGCACAATCATGGCAATATCGCGACAGAAGGAAGCCGGAAGCCGGGACTATGCCCTACTCTTATTTCGAATGACATCAAGGGTTCTTTATAGTGCACTGTACTGTAGGCAGCACTGTACACTCCATGCCTTTGAACAGTTTGGAGAACTGTATATGCACAGGCAAGATGACAAATATCTGTCCCGACCGGGATTCGAACCTGGTACCCCTAGGTTACAAGCCCAAGTCGATATGAATGAGCCTTCGGGGCCGGCCATAATGAGCAATTAGTTTGTAAAGTAGTTTTATTAATCTTACACAAACTTTAAAATGAATTATAATTATACGCTCACCAAAAAAAAACAATTTAATTTCTATGTGATAGATTATTCACATGTTTCATTTTTTGAATTTTTTTGACAAAGAAAGGTATGCTCGCACTCATGCTGTTGGCTTCTACACGAGATATATGGTGAGATCAGCCCATCTCACACTCTCTCCCTATAATCCCTGTTCAGTTTGATTTTGCTGTTTCAGATAGATATTCATATGAGAAAATACATACTGCATCGTTGCGCATGGTGAGATGGGCTGATCTCAGCACTCGTCACCACATCAAGCCCTCGCCTAACTGCTTGGGCTACTTGTGCAGAGATGAGCCCATCTCGCCTTCCCAATGATGCTTATGCTATACTATCATACACAACTATAATGCTGGACCTACCCAGCAAATGCAAAACATTTGTATAACATTTGTACAACGTCGACCCAATGTCTTCGACGTTGGTCCAACATTGTACAAATGTTATACAGATATTTTGTGTTTACTGAGTGGGTATGATAGCCTGATTGGCAAAACAATCATCATAAGATTCTACATATTATTGCAGGGTATTGGACGTGAGCAGCTGTGGCTGGGGTGTCACAGACACTGGTTTGATGGGCCTGGTGAAATGTCAACAGCTTCTTGAGCTTTACTTGAACTACCTGCATAAGGTACTGAAAAATATTATCTCATTGCTATAACTTGCTATATACTATTATGTGGGTTATGAGGTGAACTTTGGTGGTAGAAGGAATCCTAGCACTCACTATCACATCAACGTTGTACCATTTTTGCTTTTGGTGACCTTACTGTGGAATCTGATTAATCAAAGTTGCAGAAATTTGAAGAAATAGTCTTCCTTGCTATAGATTACATTGAGATGTTTTTTATTTGCATTGTCCTGATTGTTCTATGGTGCAGAACACAATGGATAATAGCCTTATTATGCAATGTTATATCCAATTGGGAAGTCCCATTTATGATATACGTTTAGGATAACACCAACAATTGAATGATCATCAATTATCATAGTTACTTAATCATATACAGTAGATCCTGTCATCAACGACCCTGCCATCAACGACCTTTTGTCTCCAACGACTTTTTTTCTTGCACGGAACATTTTTCTATAGTTAACGATCTGTGATCAACGACTTTCTGTCTAACGCGACTTGCGACCTCAAATATCTGGCAGAAGGTCATTATATTACTTGTGTCAAACGACCTCAACTTTTTTCGTCATACGACTTTTGGAAACCATCATGAGCAAACCACTGCATGTCAGATCTGACTGTGTTGATATCATGGTTAACAGAGAGGTATAACGCTGGAAGATCAGGCTGTTGTCGCGAGAGCAATATCACCTCGCGCCGGTAGGAAATCATCCAACCCTTCATGTCCAATGATCAACTAAAGATATGCCCTATAAATCAATTTAATACTCGCTTTAGTCGAAAAGTATATAAAAATGTTGATTTTGCATAGCGCTAATTAAACATGTTTTAAAATACAATCGTATTGAATTGTTTAGGGAATGTAATAGGAAGATACGGCATGATTAATTATACAAATAATATTGTCTATAGCACACTAAATGTCAAGTGCTATTGAGTTGTCTGTTGGCGGTGGACAGAGCAGCGCCGTCATAATTACGCTATACACAGCCTGTCAGTCAACAGTACATAACACTCCTCTCCAGACATGAGACGCACCGTCACTGACCAGCAAACACAAGATGTTGACCCAATGTTGTTTTAACATTGGCCCACTGTCTCCGAAGTCGGCCGCATTAAAACAACATTGGGTCAATAGCTCATGGTTACTGGGTGACTATACAGCTGGCACGAGATGTTGGCCAACATTAGAACAACGTCGCGTCGGGACATAACTAATCCCCCGGTCACTTTAATACAATACACTGCCTTAATGAGCCGTTCACGCAAGTTTATGTTTCATGTTTCATGCCTGTAAAGGGTCAGAAGCTACCAGGGCTTATATAAGTGTGCTCTGTTAGCGTGATTAGCGTAGCTAGCGGCCATTCTGAAAAACACCGTCATAATCAGTGATATTAGAACAGGCATTGAAATGTTGCCGCAACCGCGTGCTCTGATCCACAATGACTGCCTGTCAATGGTGGGTGAATGTTGCCGTCATCAGCCTCACATTGAACCAGCCGCCGCACCCGCAAATTTTACAGCAAAAACTCATTCCTGTGACCAGCGACTTTTTGTCACCAACGATTTTTTTTGTCTGGCAGAAGCAAGGTCGTTGGTGACAGGATCTACTGTATTACATATTGGTCCTGCAGTGCGGATGCATTTTATTCCATTAAGGACACAATTTAATTATAGTTTTTTACAGGTAGACGGATCGTCAATTGCCTTTCTATCTTTAACAGTACCCTTGGAAAAACTGGTAGCACGAGGCTGTGGCTCCTTCACACAAGAGTGTAAGTAATATTTACAGTGACAAAGATACAATGCTTACTTAGGCTTACTGTACTGAATACTCCACCTAACTGTTTCAGCGCGGGGACCGTCTTTATACTTCAAAATCTGACATCTGTGGACGTCAGATTCTGACATATAAAGATGGTACCTTGCACTGAAAGAATTAAAATATTTATAATGGTCGTATACTTATAACATAGCCTTCTAGGTATTGAAATGAACTGGAAAGAGCTGACTAAGACATTTATGATGATTTCAAATTGAAAAAACCCTTTGGCCTCCATGGGTTATGCAAAATAATTCAGCGTTGTAAGGTTTAAGTTAGTATATGTTATATGTGTTTTATTTGCATTGTCCTAATTGTCACAGTGGCGTAGAGCATGATGGATAATAGCCTCATCATGCACTGTTATATCTGAATGGTATTAAATTGTAAATCATTTAGACATGATCTGAATGACTGAGATATATCTGCTTACCACCGGTGATTATGAAGGCTGTCCACATCAGTGTTGCTCCAAGGGGAATAAAGCTAGGAAGGGAAGAGGGTTTGCCATTAGGTGAATTTTGTGATAAGAAAAGATATGCTAACAGTACGAACCTGTGATTGAAAAAAGATCTGCTGACAGTGATCCTCTTTTCATCAGACAAAGTCTTGATTTTTACCTGAGGATGAATACCATCTGTATTAGATGCAACATACATATGTTTACTATTTATAAAAAAGTTTGTGAATACTTAGAAAGTTTCCGTTTTAATAGGTATCATATTACCAGTAGTAGTGGAGGTAATATAGTTTTTCGAAGGTATTGACTACTGCTACCATTGCAGTACTAACTCTATGACTACATGTAACTACCACTACTTCTTCTACCACTACTTTTGCTACATGTACCACTACTTCTACCACTACCAGTATACTATTTCTTTTGTCAAGTGCTACTACCAGTAAACTAACTCTACTACTCATTACTAGGCCTACCTCCACCACAACTCCATACAATGTGATGTGTGTATTTTTCAGCTCTGGTGGACACAGTTGATCATGCCCATCATCTCTGTCATCTGGATGTTTGTGGTAATGGCCAGCTGGGTCAATGTGTACTACAGGCTGTTGTCAGCTCACTCAACACCTACCCTAGAGAAATCAAGTTCTACGTTGGAGGTCAGTGATTATTCCCTTCAACCTTTTTTAAGTCTGAATTCACCATTGTCATCTTTATCCACTACAATTCTTGACTTGTAGTGGATGAAGATGACTTAAAGTGGGTGTAAATGAATTTTTTTTTATTAATAATAATAAATTTCTGTTCTAAAACCCCTAGGTGCATTGTGAGTGTTTAAAAGCTGAATATTTCCAAGTATTTATTAAAACTGACCTTGACTTGGGTACTTTGAATTTTGTTTTGATGACTTAATTTCTGTTACCTATTTGGATTGAGATCCATATAGGTGGGTTTATGTTTTGTTTGTAGCTTTATTTACTGTGTCATTCCCCTCAGCTTCTCATTGCAGTCAGTGCAGACAAAATGCAACAGGATTTGTCCAGTTCACTGAATGTATATGATTAGACTGTAGGCTTGGCTGTTGGTTTTATCCTTTCACACTATAAGCTGTGGACTAAAAAATTTCCACAATACTCTAAGCTGCTTTACCTGTGCAAAACAGGGATCCAAAAGTATCCAATCACATACTAAGTTTTCTGCCCAATCATAGAGCAGCTGTTTTATGATTGGCTGCATAAGAGTACTCTCTTATATGACCAATCAGAGAGCTCTTGAATCAAATGTTGTAGTCTCAATCTGGATTCCCAAATCAGTCCTTTGTTTGCCAGCCTGGAGCTAGTTGGGGTGCAGTCATTTTTCTATACTTTTTTATACCCACCTCCTCCCTTATCCATCCTCTCTTCTTATGTCATACTAACATATTCAAGTTATATAGGGAACTTCTCCAGCAACATAGTGGGCATTCGATTGCCATCTTGGCCCCCAATCGTGCTCTCAAGCAGCCTCAGCAGCATCATGATACGCGGCATGGTAGCCTCACTCATGAGACACAACACTAATGCTTCCTCATGACCCAGAAAATTACACCCCCCTTATGATGCTGGAGAACTCCCAAAAAGCCAATTGTAATATAATGAATAAACTGTAGTTTGAGTAATTACTGACTTGGTCTCATTTCATTTGTCTTCATATATCACAATCGTCTGAACCGATTATCTTCTAAACATTTATTGTAAAATTGACATAAACAACTCAAAGTGAAGATTAATCACCTGATGTTGAGAAGCGGTTATAACTAATGTAAGATATCGAAGTTAAGCATTATATCGTCATCATCTTGATGTGTTACATTTTCTAGTGAATTTATTCCATATATTTGACATTTATCTGTTTAACCCTTTTAAACCTGAATTGAACATTGTCATCTTCATCCACTACAAGCAGCGTATCGTTTTTAATGTATTTAATCAGCTGAATAACTTAAATTAAATTAGATCACGTTATTTGGGAACGAAAAGTTGTGTTTAAACATCAAAATTTGTAAATTATTGGTCTCAAATTAAACAAATATGACTAATTTTGAATCACTAGAGATTGTGGATCACGGTGGCGAGACACAACCCCAAATGGTTGAAAATTTTAATAAATGTACTTAGCTGCGTAATGATTAATAAGGTGGGAAGCAAAAAAAATGTTGATATACTAGTGGTAGAAAGTTAGGAGATCAAGCAATATTTTTATTTGTTGTCAAATGTATTATTCTTCATTTTGAAGTTGGGAAATTTGCGTTCTTATACATTAACCATGGTAAATTAGTTATACCACTTTATCCTGTACTCTCTGTTTAAGGTACCTATATTTTTCAAGACGGGGCTGACTACCCAGAGAACATGTATCTGTATCTAGAGGATTTATGTCAGCATCATCTCAGGCCTGGGCAGGAGTTTGATGTTTACAGGCGTAAGTAACTGGCACTTTAACCCTTACAGCGCGGCGACCGTCTTTATACTTCAGATTCTGACGTCCAAAGTCTATCCCTCCTCACTGTAAGAGTAAATATATTTATAATGGCCTTAGACCAATAACATACGTATTCAAATGAAACAAAAAGAGCTGACTAAGAAATTTATGATGATTTCAAATTTAAAAAACTCTTTATTCTCCATGGTTTATGCAAAAACATTTCAGCATTGTAAGGGTTGAACACCTGAGTCGCATTATGCATCACATGGGGTACATTTTGATTAATAATCATCAAATGAAAAATGGTATAAGCCACCACACTAAGGACATTCTGAGCTGTTATTTGATATATTAGACTTGGGTGTTTTTTAAAATACAGACATTTTTATTCATCTTGAGGTGGGAATTGCGACTGCAATTCACACCATAAAAATTTGCATTTACCAGATTTTTATTGTATGCTTGATATATGACACACATTTAAAGGTGTGTAATAATAATTAAATTAAGCTAATATTACCACATGGAATTACCCTCATTCTTAAAGCCTTTGACACCCATCTAAACAAACCTTTGCGAGGTCAACTGCGAAGCCACCAGGCAGACAGAATGGCAGTCAACTCATCCCCTCTACCAACTCATCCCCCATACCAACTCAACCCCAGTTCACACCTGGGTAGACCAACTCATCCCCAGCCCTCCAACAGCTATAACCAACTCATCCCCCCGGCCGTCACTACCTTACCAGCTCATCCCAAGCCATCGGCCAAGTGTTACCAACTCATCCCCAACTCATGACTATATTGTAGGCTATCTGATTTGTTTTAAAGTTAGACATACGGCAGCCAGCGATTACTCATACTTTGGGAGTGTAATAGAAAACAATTATTATTAGAAGCAATATATTTTATTTAAAAAAGACATTATAACATGTAGACATATTAACATTTAATTAAACATAGGTCGCATGGCTATAAAACATGAAATATACATAATATAAAACATATAATTCATTTAAAAACATTTAGACATAGGCCTATTAACATTAAATTAAAAATAGCAGGTCACATGATTATATATGAAATATACATAATATATATAAAACATTAAAAAGTCTTGTGGGGCATTCAGGTGAGCACATGACCTTAACAAGGAATTCGGGGTCTTCTGGCCGCCAGCATACTGCTCCCAGTATTTCATGATCTTGCAGGTCTCTGTCTCTGTATTTCTTTGATTGTCTGCGTCGTATCTTGTCTTGTGATAGTAGTCTCATCTGTAAATTCACTGTAGTAGCTTGGAATAGAAGTTGAATCATGACGTAAAGAGGCAGCTGATCTTTCTGTGCATTCTGGTTCAGGCGATGGTGCCACCCCTCTACGTTGTTGTTTGTCCGTACTGTTCTGTAGAATACACTCCATCTGTCGGGCGTCCAAAGTGTTGAGTCGATCCAGGTGTTCTGCATGTAGTCGAGCAGTCCGTCGTATGTATCTGTGTGGCTTGCTTCTTCTCTGAGTCTTGTCATCATTGGTGGTATGTGCTCTGCGTGGAGGAACGGGAGGGCCAGCAATCTTCTAATGTTACTGTGGCAGTCAGCATCATTCATGTAGCTTTCAGCAAGATGTAGAGCTTGCACCTGTAACATAGCGAACAAATTAAGACGTTGTATAAGAAAAATGATTAGCCAATAAATTAACTATAATTGAATGACAATGATTTAGTTCTAGGATAACAACAAATAATATAATATCATTACCTTACGCCACACAGCTTGTGTCCAATGGAACACGCATCCAGGCTGCATGGTGAAGTGCTGTCATCATTGATGCTGAAGATTTCTAGTGTAGGACGCCAAAGTCCACCTTCGAAATCTGTCACGGCACGTTTCAAGTTGATGTCATCTGGAAGAAGTTGACGTACTGCCTCGAACACTTTCTTGTAGCCGCGTCTCTTCCGCCCAGACATCACAGCAAAGACAAGAGGAACTTGTTTAAGGCTGTTGTCTAACTGTGAACTAACAGCTAGAGCCGTGAAATGTCAACGGCTTGGATGAGTTGTGAATCTTTGGTGAACTCACCCGCTCCACCCCTTGCACCTTAGGTATTGTGATGAGGATTCTTGTGCTAATTCAGACATGTCAGCGAGAGCCGCTCGTGAAATGTCAACGGCTTTGATGAGTTGTGAGTCTTTGATTAATCCGCTCCACTAATACTCGCTAAATGTCAACGAAAATCTAATGCGTTCAAGGGGTCAGATACGATTGCAATTTTAGTATTTTATAGCAAATAAACAATTGACATACCCGGTATATATATGATAATTATTAACAAATAAGCAGTATATGTCATATGACTCTGCCGAGTTGTTACCCTTCACAAATGGTGATGACGAACAATAAATAATACAATCACAAATATATTTAATTATATTTACGAGTAACAGAAAGAAAAAGGTAACTATATATCAGTAAAGGTATATTTATTTGTGGATGTAATAAGTGATAATCCCTGAAAACGCTGGATTGTGAAAGCCGCCGATATCACATTTAAGGAAAACAGAAAAAATCGTTATTATCGGTTAGAGTGCATCTCTTAGAATATCGGATGTTTTATATTATAAGTAACCCATAGTCTTTAAGAAATATAAAATATTTGTATAAGTGATGATCCCTGAAAACGCTGACTTGTGAAAGCCGTGAGTGTTCGCATGAATGTGTTATATGCGTCACCTGGTATCAGCGCGGATATTTTTTTAGCGCTGTTCACAGATCAAAGGAGGAGGTGTGATGGTAGGGTCACTGTTAAAGGGATTTAGGAATTTAGTGCTGGCAATTGTTCTCATAATCACAGTTTATAAAAAAAACTATACTATTATAGCGGGGGCAGTCTGTGAAGTACAATTAGGTATAACAGTGGATCAAACGGTAAGATAACTAAAACTTAAAGGGTTGACTATAAAAATATATATCAAGAAGTATTAACTATTTATAGCAATAGACTGGCAAAATAAGAATACGACTGACTTACTAATCGGCTAATATTAAAAAGTAACATAGCCGCGCTAAAGACTTAAAGGGTTGACCATAAAAATATACATCAAGAATTATTAACTATTTATAACAATAGACAGGCGAAATAACATTAGCAAATAATATATAATATACGTTTTAAAACACTGTCTTCTGTTATTATTCTGTTATTATAACAACAACGATATTGTTAGGCGTAAGCATAATATGCTAAAATTATATTTTATTAAAGTCATATTTTAAAACATATCTTATACATTTAAGTGATCATCATCAAAAATAATCAAATATCATTAAAGACAAGTTAATACCAACTCATCCTCCCCCAACGCACATGACCAACTCATCCTCAGCCCTCCAACAGCTATAACCAACTCATCCCCAGCCCGCCAACAGCTATAACCAAATCATCCCCAGCCCGTCAACACCCATACCAACTCATCCCCTGATATACCGGAGGATGAGTTGGTATAGGGGATGAGTTGACTGCACACCGGCAGACATCATACTAAACATTCTATAAAGAGACATTAATTGACAAAGGTTGGGAAGAGGAGCGAGTCGTCATCAGTCAAGCGCTCATTTTTTTTTCAAAAATCAGTCCCCCACAACAGGGAGAGTCAATGACGTTGATTCAACGTTTCAACAACATCGTGTGCCCAGTGGAAGCGTTTTAGTGATTGTCAAGAAAAAGGAGACCATCTCTATTTTTTAGTCTATGACTTATTATATTCAGAATGTATTATTTTGTCTTAATTGGATTAGTTACTTATCTTCATGTTGCGTTAGCATTTGCTGATATGATGTTGAGAAATCGTCCATTCAATCAATTAGAACACAGCTTAATGATCCGGTTTTTCTGTCTACTTGATTGAAAATTTCTGTTGATCGTTTATCAATTTGACGGGTGTAGTGGTTAAAGAAACAAACAAATCTTCCCAGTCCACTCGTAAAGATTCAGTGTTGTGGGAGCCTCCATTACCAGGAGCTCGCATTAGACCGTCTGGAGGTCAGTGTCAACTGATTCATCTCGCCATCTTCAGGTTTTCTTAATCAAGGTTAGTCTGCATGTGTACAAAAGGGATCCCTTTATATTCAATCATTCATTCATTTATTCATGATAATAATATTGATATAGCGGCACACAGTCATCAGCCTTTTCGGGCGTTCGCAGACGCTCTAAACGGTTAGACTAGGCTCAACTAAAAAGATAAAGTCTTAAAAAGATTGCTTGAAAGTAGATGTAGAGGGACAGTTTTTTTTATAGTTATTGGCAGTTCATTCCATATAATAGCCTAGGGGCAGCACAGGATACTGCTTTGTCTTCGTGTTTCGTGTGTGTTGTTGGCACAGACGTATGGATAGATCTTGGTGTTCTTGGTGGAGTGTAAGGAGTCAGCATTTCAAAGATGTAGGCCGGTGATTAGTTAGAAAGAGCACGATGTGTTGTCACAAGGATATTGTACTTTATTATTGGATCTGACTGGCAGCCAGTGTAGATCACGGAGATGAGGAGTGATATGGTCCTTGTGTGAACACTTACCAACTAGTCTTGCGGCAGCGTTCTGTGCTTTCTGTAATTTATCCAATAAGCCTTCGGAAATGTCATAGAGAGAAATGTTACCATACAACAGTCAAGGCGAGGTATCACCAGAAAACAAACAAGCCTCAGTGTCGCTTCTTTTGTAAGACTTGATCTGATTGCTCTAATGTTTCTGAGCTGGAACTATGCTGCATGACACATCCTAGTGACCTGTGCAGTCATATCCATCTGATGATCAAACATGACACTGATATTACGGGCACATTTAGACGTTGTATTCGACTTTCTCCCACTTGAGCACTAACTAGACAGTGGTACATTACTGCGCTGATGAAACTAGGGTGGTGATATGATGACTGATCATCTTTAATCGTAATTTAACTTTACATCATTAACATCACCATCCATGCTTTTATCTCAGTTATGCACATTTCGACGTCGGGCCTCCAAGTTCCACTGCATCACCAACCGTATAAAATACATACAGTTGGGTGTCATCAGCATAGAGATGATATTGGACACGATGACGACGATATACATGTATCTCACCCAATTGGATGGTATAGATTGTGAATAAAACGGGACCCAGCACAGACCCTTGTGGAACACCGAATCTTAAGGTTGGTGCGGCTGAGCTGTTACCATGAAGTTGAACCTTTTGAGATCTATCTTTCAGATATGATTTGAACAGAGCTGTAGCTGAAATATCACACTGCTTCAATCTCTCCAACAAGAAATTATGGTTAACCGTGTCAAATGCTGCTGAGAGATCAACTAAAACAAAGGTTGTCTTACTGTCATCCATAGCTCTCAGAATGTCATATTTTGAACACGTGTTAATGTCGTTACAACTCTCTCAAGTAATTTCTAAACCAATGTTAGATTAGACACATGACGATAATTTTTTAATTTTTTAGCAATGGTGTTATTTTTGCTGATTTTTGTGACAGACATTTTCCAGTGGGAAGAGATAAATGATGGTTTTGCATATTTCATCAACTGTTGCAAAACAGAAAGTATCAAAGCTGTTCAAGTCTGGTGTATTCACATTGGGTGTTTCATAATCATAATCATCTTGCTTTTGCTTCTCTAGTATCATTGTACGGATGTCAGTAATTTTGTCTGAGAAACAACTTGCAAATGTATTTGAGAGATCTTCAGCTGATGTGAAAGATGGAAGTTTTGGCTCTGATTCACGCTTAAGAAGGTCATACATAACCATGATAACTCAGAAGAGAGATTTTGAATTACAACATTTAATAATGGCGTCTTGATAATATTTGGCTTTCGCTTTAGCTATTACCTTCTTCACTGCGATGGTATATGAAAATATCTCTGTGAATAGTTAACCCAGTGTTTGCAAGCTTAATGTCGATCGAATACCAAGGAAAAGACTGTCTGGTGGGAATTGTTCTGGTGGTGAGTGGAGCATGCTTGTAAATAATGTCAGTAAATGATGAAGTGAATTGATCAAACAGACCATCCAGGACAGATGAAGTGTAAAGAACGCAAGCAGCAAGGTTTTCTGTGAATAAAACGTTGTTAATTTTGTTAAGTTTTCTGAATGTAGCTATTCTGCCGTAGGTGGCTGTTTTTTATTGTTTAAATCACAGTGTATCGCAGCATGGTCAGATATGTACGATGATGTGTATACTGGATGAAGCAATGTGGACTCGCGTGGTGTAATTACAACATCCAATGTGTGACCATTAGTATGTGTTGGCTCAGTCACATGCTGAGCAAAATTGTGACTAGCTAATAGAAGTCTCATACGATTTACACTTGTGTCATCAGGCTCATTCCAATGATAATTGAAATCGCCGATTACTATACCATTATTAGTATCATCAACATATGTTTAGAAAAATTCACTTGATTGGTCAAATAATTCACCAGAGGAGATTTTGTGTTTTTTTAGACTGTGGTCTCTTGTAAATAATTGCGATACGTAATGAGTTAGATGTTGAAGTGAGCGTAATTTCAAAATTTTCGAAAGAAGAGCATTTATGTCACTCTTAGTAGTAAGTCTATAAGATGATCTATAAAGGATGCATGTTTTTTTCTTTGCGCCCTTTGCTCCTTGGGACTTTGATAAATTTGTAACCGTCATTTGTCAGATCTTTAATAACGTTTTCCTCGCAAGATTCACATTTAAGCAACATTAATTAATTAATTAATTAATTCATTCATTCATTCATTCATTCATTCATTCATTCATTCATTCATTCATTCATTCTTTTATTCATTCATTCATTCATTCATTCATTCATTCATTCATTCATTCATTCATTCAATGTACGTTTATCTGATTGATCTTTGTGATTTTGTATGCTGTACAAGAACTTAAAATATTAATTTTTCTGTTACCCGAGGAATCGTCGCCATTTTTTTAATTGACCAGTTGTTTCCAGGCGGTGGTATATTGCGTGAGTCATCCTCAGGTATGCTTCACATTTCCCAAGCACAATGAATTATGCTGATTTGGTTTTCGCTCTACTTGATTGATTGATTCCATTACCTATATATAGTTTACCTATTGGTCTGATTGATTTTCTTGTTTGATATGTAAACACTTATTTGTAAAAAGGTTATGATCGCGCCTCAATAATTTACTTGCTAAGTTATGCTTTTCATAGTGTTGCGAGTGATTTTTATCACATCAAGTGGGTAAGATGTTGTAATTTTGAATAAGTATAAAACATTTGCGCAATTTGACATATGGTTTTGCGTCATTCGAATCGTTTTTACTACATGTATACTGCTAAACATAATAATAGTTTCTTAAATGTGTTTTTCTTATGAGTCGCCGCAAAGTTTTTTATGTGTTTTTTTTTGGCATCGAAGTGACTTTGCCCATATTAATCAACCTGCGTGCAGGGTGTACTTCCCACTACATCCTGCCAGATATGAGCCTGTGTCTACCTATTTGGGACCCCACTCCAAGAGGACACACGTGCCTCTCGTGCGACACCCCCCAAGCTTAGACATCAAAGCTAATCGCCACGCGCTGGTGAAGAGCCTTATTAGGAATGTCATCACTATTATTATTATTAGACTGCACAGTTTAATTACACATACTAAAACCCCTTGATCAGCATATCTCTGATATACAACATTAATAGATATTTGACCTTACCGCATCTTCGACAACATGAAAAATGGAAATATACAATTACATTAATATAAAAAATTCGCTGCATGATCATCCGTAGGCGTTACACACAGTCATGCGCAATGAGTAGGAATTGAGGCCATGCCTAATATCTACCCCATGCCTAATTTCGCTTGACACCGGTAATCAGACGGCACTGTCTGGCCTGGGAACATCAAGCCAAGTGACAGTATACGCGAAGCGATGCGAGAACTTGGCCAACGCTGTTCCAACATTGTGACAGCGTCGATGATAATGGCCCAACATTGAGGCAGCAATGTTTCCTTGCGAAATGTTATTTGTACAGCCTATCACACAATTATAGAGTGTATACAACTGGATTATACAGTCAAATATTGCCACCTCTGATTACAAATTGAATAATTAGAGCCTAAAACGGGGGATTACATCAGCTAATAAATCAAAAACAGTTTAAACAGTGGCTAAACTCTTATTCTTGTGATTTTGTGTCGATATAATCCCCCTAATTATCTACTTATGAACGAAAACGCACGCAAAATATGTGGTTTCATTTTGAAAAAAATACGTAATTTCGAGATTAAATGTGCTCATATAAAGTCAAGAAAATAATTCAGAACGTTATATGTGTCTCTATTTATGGTAAAATATGAATGCTATGACATACTTGAATTAGAAATGTATGGGTGACATATTTATTGTAATAAAAGCTATATTTGTTCTACATGTACCACTTTCATATTTTTGGACAGAGTTTGAAATTTAGGGGAGGGGCCGACAGTTGGGAGTCACGTGGAGAGGGGTGCTCAATTAGGTGGGGAGGGGTAGATTGAGAGCGATACAACTGAAGTCTCTACAGGTTGATATAAATATGTCCTTGCCATAAAAAGCTGAAAAAATTTTGGCACATCATAAAATTTTGTATGTGTAATCAGGCCAGCTGAAATCTTTCCAGCAAACACGAGAATATAGCCTACCTGAATGACTTGGTTTGATGCTGGACCAGCATCGTAGACGGTGGATCAACATTAGATGAACGTATCGTGTTCGCTGTCTGCACAAATGCGTGTCAAATACCAGCGGTATAAGCATACAGCCAACATATTGCCCAAGATACGTTCACGCGGTGCTGTTTTAATGGTGGGCCAGTATCGTATACGGTGGCACAACAATAACACAGCACCGGGTGAAATCCTGCGTTTGCTGGGTGGTAAAGGAAAATAACACTGCTCAAATATTATATGCCTGGATGACCTGTATTTCAATGCCAAAGTATACTGTAGATCTGGTAATATTCGCGACGTTTTAATTTTAGCGAATTTTGCAAGTAGGACAAATTCGCGAATTCAAGAATCTCGCGAATATTACTATTAATTTATAATACCAAAGAAAAATGAAAATTAGTATATTCTAAACTTCGTGAAAGTCGCAAAATCAGAAATTCGAGAAAATTTGAACAAGCGAAAATTACGAGATGTACAGTATTAGGTAACGTGCATGGCTCATTGGTATGCTGGGTTATTTATGGTGTCATTCAGGATTTAAATATCGCTTGTCGTATTATTTGATCATTTCCACTCCAGTTTATTTTTGTGAGAAACTACATGGTTTCCCTCTTTTCTCCTGTTTTAGCTCGGATATAATCGGGTGTGGAGTGTGATGGGTTAAATACAAAAATGTATGAATGTAAACCATCGATTTGCTATATTTTTTAATAATCAAGTACTCTTAATAAACAAGGATTAATTTACAAAACTTCAACACAGTATATTAAGCACGAAGTATTCAACCAATGTTGATGTAATGTCTACAACGATGGCCCAACGTTGGTCCAACATTGTACAAATGTTAAACAAATGTTTTGTGTTCACCATGTTTACTGTTACTGGGATTAGTTTATAACAGAATTTCACATACTTCGCGCCAGGTATTTTGATTCTTGTCGTAAATAATAATGTTTCAGATCTAGACAGTGATGAGTCAGACTCGGGTGATTACCCTGATGATGACGACCTGGGTGCTGAGGATTATCTCAACCAGAGTTACGAGGCTTCCGCGGGGGGCATAGACGACGCTACAGCCTATGATTTCCTGGATATGGACGACCCGTTAGCCGAAGAACACTGGAACCTAAGTTGACACGTTGTAATGAACGATTCCGCAATATTTGCGCCAACGCAAGATCACCTTGAACAGTAATTAAACTGTACCGTATACATGTAATGACAGATGCATACAGTACCTGTTATCAGTTAAATTCCCCATTGCGCATCATCATCCGTTTTACGTTGTGCAATATATAATTACGAATGCGATTGAAATGGTCATATTCAGAATTTTTTTCGAAATAAAATATGTCGACTCATATGAGAAGTGGCTTCTACTCATGTTATCGTGTTTTATTTAACATATGTGTTGTTACCAGTCGTGCAAATATCACTTAATATGAACGTAGCGCAAGTGTTATGAAGCTTATCATCCTGCAATTATTGGTTTAATCACGTGACCATGTATTATTAACCCTTTAGCCGCCAAATTATTAAATTGGAATTTTAACCCTATTGAGGTTGTGTCTCGCTGACGCGATCCACAACATCAAGTGATTGAAAATTATTCAGACTTGACAAAATGAAGGTCAACAAATTTCAAATCTTGCTGATTAATGTCACTTTATCTTTAGCGTGTTTAAAAGCTCATATGTAATATGCTAATAAAAAATGTAAAAAACGAATATGGACGGCACCGGCGGTTAAGAGGTTAATTAATAATACATGGCTATCATTATGCCTTGGTTTAATCACGTGACCATGTATTATTAATAAATAATACACGGCTAGGCCTAACTACATAGCACAGTGAATCCTCCCCCCTCAGAGTATTTTTATGCTATAATTTCGCGATCACTTATTTATGCTATAATTTCGCGATCACTAAAATGATTGACTCGCGGTTTATTTTACCTGGTTTGTTCTGACGGCGTCACTGCTTAACTTAAGAGCACATTTTGAAGGCAGATTCGGTCTGAGGTGCCGTAAACGACGTTTCAAATGGAGCTAAATCTTTGCATGTTTGTGTTGTTGAGCCTGCTAGTCTCTCTTTAGTCTATCTGTAATGTAACGTTAGTCTATCGATCTGTCTGTGCTGCCGTGGCCTAACTACAATCGGCTAATTTGCATATACAAAATGGCCGCCGTGGAAGGTGATGACATTAGCCATGCAAATATACCATCTTGGTATTGAAATTGTACTCTTTTCGCTTGAATAAAAGGCATTCCGTGCCATTAGAGGAACTACTAGTATGTCTCATTGCAACTGTCCGTGAACTGTGAACTCGTCCATGTACGCACACAAAAATACTGCTCTGCAAAAGGCAGTAACTGCTTACTTGTAAAGCAAGCAGTTACTGCCTTTTGATCATATGTGACGCAACACCCCGAAATCAGGCGGAATGCGCTGAGAGGGCAGTGCCAGGAATCCAACGAGTAGAATAACTTTGCCATTTTTGGAACAATGTTACCATTTTGAGATTCTGAAATCAATAAATACCTTAACATGTTTTATATCATCTAGTTTGGTCCAATTAGTGAAAAAAAAAGTTTATTTGTATATTTTGTATGATTTATTAGAGCATGTCGACTTGGGACAGTCAAAAAAATTAGGTACGTCACAATTCGCCCATTTGGGATTTGAGAATGCATGGGGATTTTTCGCTTATTTTGCCGATGTTTATTAGGCCACTACTCGCTTATTTCTTATCCGATCTCTCTAAAAATTGAGCTCCTTCGCAATTTATGTCGTTACGATGACGTCACAAATTTTCAGCAAGATGGATGGTTATATGGTCGAGATACTGCGCTCACAAATGTGACGCATTTCGCTGGCGGCGTCGTATTTTTTTAAGCGAAGTTACCGATCTTCTACTTGAGCGCGTATCCAGAGTTTTCAAGATACGGACCTGAAATAAATTACAACGCGGTAGTTGGGGTCTAAGAAACGGGGACTCGTATATAAGCGGATCGCGCTATAGCGAGACAACCGTTCTACCGCTAATGGTAAAAGCATTGGGCCTATATGGACACGCTATATCCAGATACCAGGCGGTGGTGTTCGATATGCTAGCTATGTACTAGATATTACCAGGTGACAGAGCAGTATTGTCTAACCTACCGTGGAGTAAAAACTGCCCAGTAGGTAAAACTTCCCGGTATCGTCAGGAAGCGGGTGGTTATTACTCTCCTGTACTGTATTATAGCACGGGGGAAGTAGAACACATTGTATAAATATTTTAGACATTTCGGGTCATTCAATAGGGCACGTACTTCGCAATATATCATATTGAGAACTGCAAATTAAACAATACTGCTCTGATTACAATACTTCTCCTGACTACAATTTTTATAACATATATATATATTTATTACTTTGTTCAAAAAAAATATCCATCTATCTATAGATATTAAACTATGTATTAACACTGGCGAGATATGATGACATATTGTGCTCCGTAAAACGACTTCATGTGTAGTTAACAGATTGAAGGGCGACGTTGGGCCGGAATGGAAGGCGTGAAGGACTCTGTGCATGCTATGGGGTCACACAGTGCGTAGTTAAAGTAGATATTTTAATAACAAATACGCTGCTCTATTTCGTGCGAAAAAGATAGGTGTATTCTTTAAACTGATTGACAGGTGGGCTTTGTATTGTATATTCACGAGGCCTTGAGAATCGACGAGATTTGAATTATATTGAATTATATTGCTTCCATACTATGATTCATGAGGTCACAATAGATGTAAACAGTTTGGCTTTCACACGTAACTATAGCACAACGCTGTTTTAATTCTGTATCAACATCGTGAGAGTGCCCTCTCAAAATAAAGTTTATTTGATTTAATTTGTGAGGTTGCCCCGGCATTCTACCGTTATCACCTGTATTGTGCTGACAGAGTGGAGTGGATTGGATATGTTGCGTAACTCGCCGTCACAATGGGAGACCTGTTAAGCTCCAATACACTTAACGACGTACACAGACGTCCAGACAGTTTACTACTGTCAGCGATGATTAAATAAAGAAAATGTGTACCTAATAAATGTGTTACATACACGCAACAAATTGTTATTGTCCTCCTTGCTGTGATCTTGCACAGCAAAACATCGCACGAGTGAGTTGCAAAACAGGAAAAAATCATCAAAAGATCTACCTGTCATTCCTCAATTAGGCTATTGGTCATAAAAAATTAAAAGAGCACATACCGGACGATTATTGCAGGGTGGTCCACGCTGATTAACTAAAATAATTCAATGTCTCTGTATAAAAAATAATATGGCTTATATTTCTATACTGCGGTAAAGTGATGACCACATACCGCTCACATACTGCAAGGCGGTGTAACAGGATCGTCATATAGCACGTTATAACAAGATCATCATATATCTCGGTATAACAAGATAGTCATATACCGCGGTATAACATGATGGATATATACCGCGGTATAGCAAGATCGTCATATACCGCGTTATAGCAAGATCGTCATAATTATACCGTAGTATAACAAGATCGTCATATAGCGTGTTCTAACAAAATCGTCATTTACTGCAGTATAACAAGATCGTCATATACCGGGGTCTAACAAGATCATATATACCGCGGTATAACAAGATAGTCATATACCGCGCGATAACAAGATTGTCATATATTATTGGTATAGCAAGATTGTCATATATTATATAGCGTGGTATAACAGAATCATCATAGGGCCTATACCATGGATCGTTACTTTTTATTTCACATTGTACAGTAGCAGTCAAAATGCTAATCCGACGCGTCGTCAGTATTTGTGCCTGTCTAAAGTGTGGCCACGAATAGGGAGTTGTGCAATGATCACAGCATGCATGGATGATGATTGGTCAGCACATGTGAACGTGTACGGGCGCTGTTTTAACGCAGACCGGCGTTATCAAGACTAAAAAAGACACTTTTGTTTATTAGGTCAAATTTAACCTGGAAAAAACGGGGCCGATATCGCGGTGTAACGATTCGTGCTCTAGCAGGATTCTACTGCAGTAGCAAATATACCGCAATATGCACATAACAATCAGAAATTTGGGCATAGCTTCCGGTCCTCTTTAGCTTTTTTTCAAGTCCACGAGGAGTTCTTGGAAGAAGAAAATGTTGATGGATTTTTATCGTTATGACTAAGAATCTCAATTCTTGGATATTCCCACATTGTTCTGTCTAAACGGCCTTAATGATGGCCTTCAGAACTTCCTCATAGGGCAATGAAATTGATATACTCTTTTGTGACACCAAGTTGGCGAAACAAAATAAAAAACATTATAAAAAACATTGTATTGTATTTTTGCATTCATGAACTTTTGACCCTTTTCTTTATATCCCGATTGTATCTGTGATGATACCAGTCTAAGATTGAGGATGCCTTTTGAATCAGGTTTAAATCTTATTTGAGAGTGAGAGATTTTCTGTGCAATTCAGGTATTTTTCAGTGATTTATATGTACTTGGGGGTGAAATTGGTTACCCTGGCAACCATTGTAAAGTTTTATTGGCCCTCTGTAAGTAGTAGTTTTGAGTGGGGTTCACTCCAACCTTGTGACAACTTTTTGGCCATTCCTATATCAGATTTTGGTTGAGAATGGTCTATTTCAGTGTGTACAGCTAAATATGTTTGACAGCGATTTATGTACCACTTCCGATTAAAATTTGTTGCCAAGTACTGAAGATTTGATTAACATTTTGACCCTTTTATTTACCCCTAATGACTTTACTATCATTCCAAGACTAATACTAGTCCCAGGTAGAATGCATTTTGAATTTGATTCATAGCATTTTATAGGATAGTGGGAGCTTACTTGTACATTTCACGTGTTTCTCAGTGAATTTCATGTAATTGGGGTGAAATTGGTTGCCATGACAACCATTGCAAAGGGTAATTGGCCATCTGTAATAACTCTGCATGGTGTTTACCCCAACCTTGGGATTAGTTTTTGGTCATCCCTATATCTGATTTTAACTGAGAAAGGTCTATTTATATGTTCAAAATTGCATATTTGACAGTGGTTTATTTACCATTTCTGATTAAAATGTAATGCAGAGTTATGTAGGTTGCATGACCTTTTGACCCTTGTCATTACCTTTATTGTCACTGTGGAGCTTTATTATTAGTCCAAGACTAATACTGATCCCATGTAGGATGCCTTTTGAATCATGTTTGTGTCATTTTGTTGGCGAATGAGAGATTTTCTTTGGAATTCATGTACATTTCAAAGAATTATATGTATTTGGGTTAAAATTGGTTACCATGGCAACCATTGTGAAGGGTTATTGAGCCTCTGTAATAATAATTTGAGAGGTGTTTACCGCAACCTTGTGCACACTTTTTGGTCATTCCTATATCTAATTTCAACTGAGCAATGTCTAATTCAATGTGTACAATTGCATGTTTGGCAGTGATTTATGTACCATTTCCGATTGAAATGTGGTATCATGTACTAGAGTTTTGCATGACCTTTTGACCATTTTCTTTTTTACCAATAATGTCTATCCTTTTTCATCAGTCCAAGACTAACACCAATCCCATTTAGGATGCATTTTGAATCGTGTTGGTATAATTTATCGGATAGTGGGAACTTTGTTGTGTTTTTTATGTATGTACCAGTGAATTTAATGTATTTGGGAGATATTGGTTGCCATGGAAACCACTGTGAAGGGTTATTGGCCCTCAACTATAATTATGATTGGTGTTCACCCAAACCTTGTGACCACTTTTAGGTCATTCCTATATCTGATTTCAAGTGAGAAAAGTCGAGTTGAAAGTCAAGTGAGAGAAATCAAAATTGCATGTTTAGCTGCAATTTATGTACCATTTCCGATTGAAATATGGTGTAAAGTACTGAAGTTTGATGACCTTTTGACCCACCCCCTCCCCTACTTCAATAGCATTATAAGATGCTTCACTATGTGTCTTGAGACCCGTATTTTCCGTGTGGGATAAACTGGAATCATAAATATCATGTATATTGTGTGTTTTTGTCTAGAATTCATTTATGTTTCTGGGTATTGTATGTACTTATGATAAAATTGGTTGCCATGGCAACCATCCTGGAAGGTGAAGTACTTCAGGCAAATTTTATGGGTTGGCCCCAGCAATGTGTGGACCTAGACATGTAGTTTTGTATTTTCTAATCCTAGTTAGGACTATAACTGCCGAATTTTTTTGAATTAGAACTACCAGAACAGGCAAAAAATATATTTTCTTCATATTCTGGAGTAGGGGGTGGTTCCGTTGCCATGGCAACTAAATACAGACTAGAAGGTGGCATACGGAAGTTTGTGCCCTACCCTTTCCTAATATATATATAAACTTCCTAATCTCCTCAGGTGATTTGTAATTTATGGCGAAATATTGTTTTTCTGTTCAGGCCTAACATTTTTAAAATGCAAAAAATGACAAAAAAGTCAAAGTTGAAACGAGTTTATGAAAATTAATGTGCTAACATGTACTGCATCTTTGAGTAGCATTTACTCAAAACTCTTATTTTTAATTACAAATGCACTTAATTTTTTCAATTGGCTGTAACTCCGATAGTATTAGACCGTTTTTCATGAAATTTATACCAAAATGATCAGGACAGTGTGCTTCCTAGAACGACAAAAACGTCAAAAATATTTTTTTCGCACTCAGCCTGATTTCGGGGTGTTGCGTCACATATGTTCATCAGCATTGATCATACATTCAACCACGGACCTGTACACCTCCCTGGTTCAACATGAAATCATGTGAGTCATGTTAAATGAAGCGAGTGCGAAAAACTTTTGCATTTTTAACGGCGACCTTGAAGTGTAGCCAATGATACATACATTTAAGTGCATACTTCCCGTTACGTATCATATTTACTGCCACAAAACGACTAAGAACAATTCGCAAAGGGCGCGAATACTGTATTAACCCCTAGAGTGCGGGGATTGACTTTAGACGTCAGAATCTGACGTCTGTGGACGTCAGATTTTGACGTATAAAATCGATCCCCGAGCTGGAAGTGTAAAAAAATAGTTATAATGGCCGTAGACCCATAACCAGGGTACGGTATTCAAATGGAGCGGAAAGAGCTAACTAGGACATTTAAGATGATTTCATATTGAAAATAACCGTTTGGTCTCTTGGTTTATATAAAAACAGTTCAGCGCTTTAAGGGTTGAAGGGGCTTCTTTTAACTTTATTATCAGCCCCTCTCCGGCTAATGTACTTTTCCTACCACTTTAAAACTGCCTAGTATGCAAGCTGGGGGATATTTTATTGACATTATGTGCTTACCTTGAGAACTCGCTATATTGACCCAATGCTGAATTGATGTTGATCCGTCGTCTACGAAGCCGGCCCAACGATAAAATAACATTCTGCCAATATATCGTTTTTGACCACACAGTAAAACACAATATCTTGATTATATGCTTTTTCAATGCTGGGCCAGCGTCGAAGACGGTGGCCTAGTATTGAACCAACATAGAGTCAATGTCTCGATTTTAATGCAAGGCGGAATGAATGTCATGTCATAACCTCAGTTTGTGGCACAGCTATACATCGTTGTGTCAACGTGCGCAACGTTTACCCATGTTCCCAGTCAAATGTTTATCATTTTAGATTGCTGGGGTATTTCCATAATAAGTTAATTGGACACAGCTGCAAATTGGTGCAATATGGTGGATTCTGGAGGATGTTGCTGGGGTAAATTTTCAGTTTTGTGGTCACAGGGGGCCTCTCGACCCCCCCCCCCCCCCAAATGACGGGCCTGCTGCCTGGTAGATATTTATACAGATTTTGGACAATTTCAGTTCGCAAAGGCAGCACGGAATTTGTAAAAAAATTTATGACTCACGCGCGGAATTTCCCCGTATGACAAATCGCGTTCTGACGTAGGCCTATATCACATCAATCCTGTCAGTTATAACGTTACTGGATGTGTCCCACGGGATAGACGCCGCATGCTATTCAAATTGTCGACGGTGAATGTGGAAATAAGATATTTAAGAGATTACGTTTAAATAAATCGAGCTCCACGTCTTTTATTCCCCCCATCGACAGGCTACACTACGTTAAACACATCGAAGGAGAGACTACCTGTGCCTGTAGTGGATCTACTGACGTGAAACCATTATCAGCTGCACGTGTTGACAGGTAAGCTCACAATCGCCATATAAAAATAAACATTATTAATACAAAAATGTGATAAATAATCTGATTATATTCATTATATTTCATGTAGTAAATAGCGCGGCGTCGTGTAGTTGTACTTGTACGTCACGCTTCAATAGGTTTACGCGGGTCGGCGATTCATTCTTACGAAGCGCATCATGTGTAGCCTACCTGTAAGCCTGTATTAGGCTACACGCCTTGCAGAACCAAAAGGCAGTAACTGCTTACTTGAAAAGTAAGCAGTTACTGCCTTTCGGTTTTGCAGGGCCGTGCACGCCTTCATTGATTATGTTCTGTCGCGTGTTTATAGATACATGCAGCAGGTAGCAGGGTGTTGTCAAATAGTTGTATACCATTTACCTGTATGTAAACAGCGAGACTGACCGTGAGTACCGGTATATAAATATATATATATATGTGCGAATGTTTCCGTGTCATGTAGGTCATATGTATACATGTATACTATAAACATAGCATACTACATAAGGCTATATTTTCATTACTATGAACGATAATTTGTTATTATAAAGTATGTCGCCGAGGTTATATGATTCCAACTTTACATATCTTCACTCTATAAAGCCAATTGGTCATTTTGGGCAGTAATCAGCCATGACGTGATATTCTTCATCTTTGGTAGGAATATAGGCCTAAATGTCGCAGAACTCCGGAAGTCTATTATATAGACTGTTCTTTATGATATAGTTTCTTGTGTTCTGCTCAGAATGATCGGATACTGTCGTTTTTGTTTGAGTGTGATGATATGATAATTATTATAAGTCACTATTTATAAATGGTGCCAGCCAAGCTGGAATATAATACGCTGATATAGATCTCATGTGATCGACTGTAGGCCTGCTAGTAATGGTGACCCTTTAAATTGCCATACTGTTCTGACTCAAATAGCAGGCGTTGTAGAAGGCGTAAGCCTATGCATTCTTTATTTTTGTGGGCAAAATCATGTTGGCAAGTGCGTTATTAGGGAGATATATATTTTTTCCAAATATTTACTATTGTATGGGCGCCTCATATGCAGACCATATGTCACTTCCTAACGGGATTCAGGACATAACACATGACAATAATAACATTAGTCACGTGGATCAAATTATAATGAGAAGAAATATGTGATATTTAAATGCTATTATAGCATTCAACTGAGCACTGCGTAACTCCTTAGAATTTGTCATTCATTTGAGACGTAAATTGCCAGCTTCAATTTAATTAACACTAATCAATGTTGGTTTAATGTTGGGCCAGCCTCGAAGACGGTGTTCCAACACTAAAGCGACATTGGGTCAGTTTTACATTTAAAAAGTTAACCTGCCCTTTGCAATATTTATTATTCACCTGTACAATGGTGATGGCTCATTAAAACTCAGGCTAAATCAGATTCAAAAGCTTCTCAAAGCTTTGTTCAAACCTAGATGAACCATTCAACCAATATCGTTTTAATGTTGGTCCAACGTCTGCGACGCTGCCGACTCAACAAACAGTGACTCAATGTCTCGTGCTGCTGCCCAGCAAACACGAGAATATCAACCAATGTTGTTTTTATGTTTGCCCATCGTCTTAGACGCTGAGCCAACATCAAATCAACATTGGATTAGGGCCCTGTGTTTGCTGGGTGGGTATAGACACGATTCAGCCAAATTAAAATCGTGATCTCTAACTTTAACTAGCTTCTTAACATTTCTGACATATTTTGACTTTGATCCATTATTCAGCATGTTTAGTGTCGTATTAAAATGTATTGAAAATGAACTTACATTATGATATTCTTAAATCACACGTGTTCTAATTATAGTTTATTTGAAAGGAAACATCATTTCTGGCACAACGCTGTAACGAAACATACAGTCACCAACATGGAGAGAATCCGCACAATTCTTTTCTGGTTCTGCGTCTGTGGCAGCTTTTCTGTCTGTCACTTCATATCTGGAGAAGCTCTGGCGAACAAACTCACTGAGTTCGTCAACACCGAGATTGTCGTAGATGATTATCAGGTAAATAAAGCTTTACTAGAGAGGTATCCCAGCAGACACAAAACGTTGAATCAATTGTTTAGCGTTGGTCCAACGTTGGACCAACGCTAAACAAACATTAATTCAACGTCTTGTGTCTGCTGGGATTTCTATAGCAACAGTGTTTGCAATGTCGTGTGTTTGTGTATTTAAACTGTTTAACACGAGACGCACTGGCCCAATGTTGGTTTAATACCTACGACATTAATCCAGCATTTGTTCAGCGTCTAATGTTCTCTATATAGTTCTTTAACCTTTGTGCTTCTTAATCTTCACCACATAGTGGGTAGAGATTTAACCCTTGTGCTGCTAGGCCCGTATATATACGGATTGAAGGACGTTTTCAAACCAAATAAAATGCCAATGAAATAGATAAAATAGTTTGTGAGAAATGCTCATTTAATTAAATAATTCAATCTTGTAGATGTTTATTTTTTCATGAATAGTCATATTTTTTGTCATTTGAAGCTGGAAATTGCGTCAGAAATTGAGTACCGGTATATAAATATTTTCCAATGACGGAAAATAGAAACAATCAATTCAGCAGCAGCACATGGGTTATACATTTTTAAATCTGATTGCTGGCGTTGTTAGCAGGAATACACCTTTTACAAACGGGGACCATCGGCCCAGCTGTGGCTTATACATAATCCTTGGGCGTCAGACATTCAGTCAACGTATAGTAGCCACAATTATATATTGGCCAACGTATCCTGTTCACTGGCTAAACGACGCTAACCCATAGAGCAAGTCGCATGATATACAATATATGAAAGCATAAATGAATGAATAAATGAATGAAAGATTGATTCAATGAATGAAAAAATGAAAGAATAAATGAAAAAAAATGAATGAACGAATGAATGAATGAACGAATGAATGAAATAATGAATGAATGGATGGATGGATGGATGGATGGATGGATGGATGGATGGATGGATGGATGGATGAATGGATGAATGGATGAATGGATGGATGGAAGGATAAATGAATGAATTGATGAGTGGATGTATGGATGGACGGATGAATGGGATTTTGTGCACATATAGGCTAAACTGAGCCAGGAGAACTGTCATATTATACAACGATTTATGAATATCAGCAATGCTTATTTAAATATGTAAAACATGTTAAGCTA
The DNA here is from genome assembly GCA_964017125.1 of Flabesymbios commensalis. Taxonomy (NCBI): domain Eukaryota; kingdom Metazoa; phylum Annelida; class Polychaeta; order Terebellida; family Flabelligeridae; genus Flabesymbios; species Flabesymbios commensalis. The sequence goes on from OZ024903.1 coordinate 37,811,792, forward strand.
AACTTCAGCAATTGATTGTGTCAGTCCAATACAATGTTGGTGTAGGCCCTTTCAGAGCATATATATCCTAATGATTACGATCAGATGGCGGATTCAGAGGGAAGACCTGGCTTCTCTTTTCAGAAACTAAATTGCTTGAACGTCGGTCTTTAATTACGTAAACATCGACATGTGACACCCAAGAATTACTCGGGTGGTCTATCAAATCCACGTTTATTAGCTGGAAAGAAGAGAAAAATCTTTGACGAACCCTCATATTACCCGGTAGCATTCCAGCAAACACATGACGCTGAACCAGTGTTGGTTTATTGTTGGCCCAGCGTCGTAGACGGTGGGCCAGCAATAAACCTAATAAACCTATCTATTTACAATGAAAGAAAATCATTGATTGCTTACGATCGGCTCGATCGTCAGTTAAAAAAACCCCAAAATGTGGTAAATCAAAAGGCAGTTACTGCCTTCTGGCTTTGCTGAACAGCGTACAATACGTATAAAATAAGATGTTACGTCAAAACAACTGAATGGGCAATAGCCAAATTAATCACGTGTCACCAGAGAGGATCTCTGATTGGTTACAGATAGATTTATACAAATGTGGCATATTATATTTTTGTTCCATTAGATGTGTTAACAATGCTTTAATACGCATTGCATTAGAAATGATACTTCAATGACTTCATGGAAATGATATAGATTACCACATTTTGCTTGTTTATGAATTATGTTATAGTAAACATGGTAAAAATGATAATTGCCTTTAAAATGTACATATCTCTGAAATAGCGGTTGTAGGACAAGTACATGCCGCTAAAAAAGTGTCATGTCTCCAAAACAGGCTTACGACCTTCTAACTCAATCATATAGCATCGATCTTTTTGTTCACAATCTCACACTTTGTGTAACTTTTGGTTTTAGGTGTATCTCGACACAGAAGTGAGATACGACAGAACCCCACTGAATCAGGAGACAACAAAGCAACACGTGAGAAAAATGTTCATTCCTAATAATTATTAGGATTGTCTCATAATGAGGATCTACCCCACTCTGACGCTGCCGACACCGTCCGCCAATGCAGCAAACACGAGACGATGTCCCAATGTTGGTTTGATGTCGGGGCAACGTCGCAGACGTTGACCCGACATCATACCAACATTGGGTCAACATCTAGTTGTTGCTGGGAAGCGCTGTGTTCTAAATCCCAACAAACAGCGGACCTAAATTTTGCAGATTTTTCGGCAAATGTTTTTTCAACAATGTAATAGTTAACTTGGATAGTTTATAGTTATCTTTCCCGTGTCGGTTAGGTGTAGCATATGATCCCAGATAGGTAACTTGGATAGTTTATAGTTATCTTTCCCGTGTCGGTTAAGTGTAGCATATGATACCAGATCTTTATCTATACCACGATTCACATTAACCGTGGTGAATGAATTTCGCTGATTTCTGAGCAAATTAACAACGAATCACAATCACTATTTGTTAAACAGTGTGTGTGCCATTTTGTGGCAGACATAGATGTCGGTTTTAACCAAATATAATCTTGTGGGATCAACAGCGACCAGAGCCTAATTTAAAATGGTGCCCATTATATAGTAGTTATATGGGCAAAGCCCGCCACTTCAAGAATCATGTGACCCCAGCAGTGTTCTCGTTTGTAGTGACCTCCACTTTTGTTTAACTAGTTTTATCATTTCATTCTTGCATAGACCTTTCAGAAAATGTATAGTTATCCATAGCCTAGACAAGAGAAAATGTGCTTTTGACCACTGGAATGCCATAAAAATGACATTTATGGCATGTCGCCAGCCTTAATTTTCGTCTTAGACAGGTCACTGTTCATGAGTGGGTACAGTTTTTGGAAGATAAATTGTTTAAATTTGACGAACATATAGTAGTGATTGTATTAAGAAAGAGAATTCCCAAAAGTAGAATATTGTCCCTTGCAAAATTGAACTTATGTTCATGTCGCCACAAAATAACAGAATACGTTACATTTCAGTTGGTTAGTTGTTTTTAACTGCCAAAAATTCTAAGATTAACTAAAGTCCCTTTCTGTGTGATGAATATGTGGTCTAACGTAAGTATGTAAGAAGACATAAAAAAATTATGTGATACTAACAGTGCCACTCTTGCAATAATCAATAGGAACAAGCAGACGCTATTTATTTTTTAAGAAAACAGAATGCGTTACATGGACTCTGAAGATATAGTGATATGCATACTTAACAACAAATGGCCCTTTAGTTACTCACTAGGTATGTCTCCAAGTAGCAAGTAAAAATTTAGCCTGGCCACTGAACCCAGCTTTACAATTGTGCAAAAAGAAAAAAAGAACAGAATACGTTACACAAAATACGTTACATTTTATAACGTATTTTGGTAACGTATTTTGGTAACGTATTTTGCTCTTCACTAAACAATGTTGTAACAGTGCATTCTGTTTCGTAACAAAAGTACAAAGCACTCACACTTTGCATAATACAACTATTTACTGGATATAGTGACATTTAATATCATTACATTATCATAACATGAATTTTGTTAGTTATGTGACGTATTTTGGTAACATATTTTGCATTTTTATTTGAAATATTTAACCAGCAGGCACGAAATGACAGAAACTCAGTATATATCGTTATAAAAATAATCGAAAATATGCTTAGACAAAAAAACACCTCGATTATTCTATGTGGCAGTGTGTGATAACTTCCATTATACACACAAATACAGAATACGTTACTTTTAATTCTGATAATGATTTTGCGCCTGTTCAAGTATACTGTAATTGTTGATATAATAAGTATGTTAACAATGACACACATAATTTTTTTGATTGCCTAGGTTTATTTTAAACAATATTGAATGGTTATTGAACATGTACACACTACTGTTCTTATTAGGAAAAAAAAAAAAACACAACTATTTTGAAAAACCTTTATATCTCATATACTGCAATGTATCAAGACCATTTACACTAAACAACATTGAAATTACATTAATATATTTCATTTTGCATGTTTTTATTTTGTATAGTATTTGTACAAAAATGCTCAATACATATCAGATATTTTGGGAAATGTTTTAAACTATAAAAACATGTAACGTATTCTGTGTTTTTTTTTGTGCTTTTAATTGTTAATTAAAAAAAATGAATAAAATTGATGTTTTAGACTTGGTATCTCAATTTTTTGGGACAAAAATATTTTTTTTCTATATTTTAAAATCAAGTTGCAAAAAGAGATCTAGTAAGAAGTTGATTTTTTAATAATAGCTTGTGGAAAAGTCTTGAAGTGGCGGGCTTTGCCCATATAACCTCTAGGTTTAATTCAACCTATTATAGCTGTAGCGGCGTTGGACGACTTCAATCACGTAAAATACGAGACGTTGAACCCAGTGTTTGAATAAGGTTGGGCCTTTGTCGAAGACTGTGGGCCAGCATTGAATCGATATCGGGCCAGCGTCTCGTGTCGCCTGTTTTGAGCTCACCGCCATTTGTCAACAAAATTTAGTTTCAGCGAAGGCGGAATATCGTAACGACATCAATCTATTGCTTGTGCAATAAAAACTCATGGGACCACTAGGATTTTAAGATATAATCTATCGATATGAAATTTTAAGTGAACATAATTTTTTGCCTCTTCGACACTCAGAAAATTGGATAGCTTGTTGTCAAGATGGTTCAACCCAATAGCAGCAGAAATAATTCTTGTGACGGCAGAATAAAATGTGCATAGCAATGCTGTCACAAGTTATTACTTTTTCTCTAATAATTTCTAATAATAGTTGTCTCTAATAATTTCTTCTCTCTTTTACGTTTTCACAGCTGCTTGAAGCCCTTGGGAAGAAGTTTAGTGATCGTGTGGAGGCGTTGACCAAACTGAGAGATGCTTTGAGTGTCACCTCACCTAACTCCTCTCCAGAATGCTGTACTTTGTCACTGAATGAAAGAGATGACCGCTTCCAGAAGGAGGTAATAAACACGGTCAATGGATTTAGCCTATGCATATAATAATTTGTCGGGGGAAGTTGACTTGCCCGAGTAGTTTCTTTAAAGTAAATAACAGGTTACATCATTCTGGAGAATTCGTCCTACATAATGGTGAAGAGTCAAAATGAGATGAGTCACATTTGACGTTTTGGTGGGTAGAGGTCTTCCATAGGCTACACTTGTGTATGAGCGTCTGCTGTCAAATTGGAATAAGTCCTCGAGGATTCCACCAGAAGAGCAAAACGTCATAATCATATGTTGGGTGTATGTAGAACCACTACGGTACCATCCAAGGGGGGGGGGGGGGGCGTCAAATGGACTTATCTCCTTTTGACTTTTCACCAGCGATAATGTAGAATTTTAGTATGAAAATTGAAGTATGAATAACACTTATTTAACAATGACCGTGAAAAATCATGTGTCATCATTTGCTATGTCCATATCCTGTTTTATAAAGGAAACGAGGGCCTCCAGTTAAAGTTAATGATTTCTTTCCAAAAATGTTTTTAATATTCATGCAAATTTACGACGTTAGCATAATGCTAGTTTATTGTCGGGCAAGCGTCGCAAACATTCAACATTACTGGTAAATTTATTGATTATAAGGTGGACCTGACTAAAGTCTGCGAAATTGGAGAAAAACGCAATGAAGCAGTGAAACATACACCAGATTCTGTGGTGGAGGTTATGAAGCAGAATCTGCAGACCTGGCCCTCACTCAAGTGGCAGTACTATGGTACGGAGGAGGGCCTGCTCTCTGTATATCCAGCTCACAAGCTGTGTGATGAAACCTACGATCCCCGGTTCAGGTAATGCTATTTATGTGTTTGAGAAACATGATGTTGTAAAATTGCTTTTTGCTTTGTGAAGGCAAAAGGCAGTAGCTGCTTACTTCAAAGAGTGAGGAGTTACAGCCTTTTGGCTTTGTACGGCATATCTGGTGTCACTGAATAAAATCTCTCGTTTGACGATTTGACCACCAAAGTATTTTTCAGGACTTTACATTTCAAGCTGGATCTGCTGTCCAAATCACCAGGTTAAAATGAACCATGAGCAAACCTATCTGAAAGTAGTCGTTGTTTGAGAAATACTAAAATGAGAATGGCATAGATATCGGTAACTAGGCCTAATTCTAGATATTCTATTGCCTCCACTCATGATCATTTAACACGATGTAATTGATCATTATTATTATTATTAATGGGTGTAGTCTGTACAGAATTGGTCACAGTGCATCCCCCACTACCCTCCAGGAGTCCATAAATGAGTGGTACCATTTTGTTCAGGGGACACCTGGGATGATATTAGCGATGTTACCAGAAAAAAAATTTGGGCCGTTTTTCAAAATGGCTGCCATGAAAATCTAATGTGGGCAATATCTCCCGGAAGAATCATAATTTTGGTGGCTACTCCTATGTTTTCAAGATCAAGGAATCCCCTGAAACCATTTTTTAAAGATACTGGGGCATGACTACATAGCGAATTCAGGAAAATCCAAGATGGCCGCCGACGAAATTCATTTTATGACAAAATCACAATGTCTATGTAATAAAAATTTAGACGTTGGCCCAGTTAGAAAACAACATCAGTTCCTTGCTTCTTGATTGTACTAACCATTTAAAAGTCATACTACACAAAACTTATCACCAATTCCTTCAGAAATGGGCATCTGAACTAAATATAAGTAGCAAATGCATCAACCACAGAATGTTTGAAACGTCTCTGCATCTTGACGATTATTTATTGATGCCATAATATCACCAGCGATGATGTAGAATGGCGAGATTTCGTTGCAGAAACCACAATCGCCCAATAGAGGCTGGTTGCCATACTGATATTCCTCGTAGTTGAGTATAGTGTGAGCTCGTCTACGACCATACTATCTCTAGCCTACCTATCATGTTGAAAATAAGTGATAGGTCTACTGCATAAGTGAGTTTCAATAACGCCTATGAAAACAATTATATCTAAGCCAATAGAGTACATCATCAAGTATGTATTGATCTTATAAGTCAGAAATTGGAACCGTTGTGTTAATTAACCAATAGGTACCAGTTATTTAATGTGTTTGTATTAGCAACAATGCCATATAGTCCGAGCTAGGGTTTATAGAAAAATGGCCTAACCTTGTTTTGTTACCTATACAATGTTTTTTTTTAGTATTTGTTATATATTAGTATTTTATTGTGCTGAATTCAAATCCGATGGGTGTCAGTTTGAATTTTTTTGGCATTTTTGTAAATTGAATGGGCAAAAAGTCAATTTCGAGGTCAAGTGGGCAAAACTACCATTTTTACCAAGCTCATTTTCATGGGATTTGGAATTAGAAATCAATTTACGGTATTATTTTGGTGATCCAAGGTCATCTTCAAGGTTGAAAGATCAATTTCAAGGTCGAAAATGTAAAAAAATATTCTTACGAAACGAAAATAGCAACAAGTGTGACACACATATTTTTGGTGTTAATGTGATGTCCGACTACAGGCCAGCTTCAAGATTTTTCATAAATAAAGCTCGAAATATGATTAATATGCCTACGTCTTTTTCAATGTATTTTATATGAAATATGTATTTGCTTTAATACTATGGTGATTAGAGGTCATCTTCAACGTCAAAAGGTCAATTGCATGTTTAAATAGGATTTTTGACATATGCTACAAATTGGAACACGTATAATACCTCGTTTGAGTGTGATTTTGACTGGATAATTATATTAGGTTTCAACGACTAAACATGCTCAGTCCATTGCCACAGCCAGACTAACACTGGCTCCACGTTGGCCTGGTATCTCTAACACTGACCCAACATTACAGCAACGTTTCAGCAAATGTCTGTGTGAGTTGAGTAACCCTTCATGGGTCTTTATCCTTAGGCCTACTGTGTGTGCAGTGATTTCTGTAATTGGTATTACGTTGGTGTGGTGACAGTGCATACGTCTAAATGGAGAGTTGTAGATTTCATGGCTATGTAAGCGACAATCGAAACCGATATTTCACAACTCTGTGACAATTTTTGTTAGGGAAAATTACGGCAAAATAATTAAAATTGTAAATTCAAGACTTTTAAGTCTTTGCTAATTAATAATTTATAACATCAACATTGTAGTCTTGTAAAATGATACTTTGTCAAGCATTTTTCATTAGGTGCAGTACTTTAAAATGTGTGTGAAGTCAGCAAAAATGTAACTTGGGAATCGAACATAATACCATTCATTGATAGATATGAAAAAATACAACCGGGTATATTATAGGCCTATATAGGCCTATAAATATTTTCTTTTCATGATAATACATTTTAGAGTATAGATATACATTCTCTTACACATCTATAGCTTTTTTTTTTTTTGCAATGCTGTTGACAAGTGTCAAGGCCCCTGGACTCTTTTTTGGTGATTTTGTATTTTAATATAAATATCTTAGATTTTTAAGCTGGGCTTAAATAATTGTTCCATCATGTTAACACTAGTCATCAATGAGATGACACTGCCCTCCAGACACAGAATTCGAAATTCGAGCCCTAGCGGTATGAGGCCGAGCACGCTACCTTTCAGTCAAGGAGGCTCCCCACAATATTCAATCTTAACGAGTGAGCGAGGAAAAAACATTGTTTTTTTCAACTTGAATGCCATAGCGGTGTTCGAGCCCGCAATATCCGACTTTCCAAGCAGGCAGCTTCAACCGCTGCAGCAGGGCCCCCGCCACAATGGTGCAGACAACTAGAATATGATTCTATGTCAATTGAATCTCTATCGTCCCATTTGATTTTAAACGCTTGCTATAACGACTCACAGCTTATCACATATGCAGCATTTAAATGTTCAAAGCCACGAAAGAATGTTATCTAACCATGTACATGTCTTTAATACAATAACAAATATATATATTAGTCCGGCAGACATGGGAGAGTATTGATCATTTCATGATAAAAGCATGACATTTGGCACACTGGTAGGATACCCCATGGAGAAGATATTTGGATACAAGGACATCCCAGATTTGTCCTATAAATAGAATGGCAGCCATTTTCCAAAATGGCCGCCAGCGATAACTATTTTAACCGTATCTCTGCTTCTAATCCACATAGAAACTCAATATTGGTGGCTAAATGTATGTTTTCAGGGATGGAGAATGCAATGGAATGAATTACCAGAGGCTAAAATTGATTATAATTAGGTTTTCGCTGAATTACCAGTGTTGTCAACTACAAAAGCATGGTTTAAGTGAACATTTATACTGAAGGTTCTAGTTGCGATACATCATGGACACGCAGACTCAAATATAGAGACAAGTAACTGTGACATTGACAGAGTGAGATAACTCAAAAGTCCATAATGCCATGGCCAATCTCCAGAGAGCCCATTCAAGAACAGAGTCCTTCGCAGTGACAGATAGCTGTGGACTCAAAAGTCCACAAGGCCAGTCTCCAGAGTCCATTCAACTCACTCAAGAACAGGGTCCTTCGCAGTGACAGAGAGCTGTGCACTGAAGAGCTGCTCTCACACATTTGCAGCGTCCTCTGCATCCCTGTTTGCAGCCACAACGCAAATATAGAGACAAGTAACTGTGACATTGACAGAGTGAGATAACTCAAAAGTCCATAAGGCCATGGCCAATCTCCAGAGAGCACATTCAACTCATTCAAGAACAGAGTCCTTCGCAGTGACAGAGAGCTGTGCACTCAAAAGTCCACAAAGCCAGTCTCCAGAGTCCATTCAGCTCACTCAAGAACAGAGTCCTTCGCAGTGACAGAGAGCTGTGCACTGAAGAGCTGCTCTCACACATTTGCAGCGTCCTCTGCATCCCTGTTTGCAGCCACAACGCAGCAACTCCCGGCAGACTTGGGTGGCTTCTGGTAGAGCTGTCCAATAGACGTGCCAACCTCCATCGTTCTTCGACCACCCCCAGTCCGCTGGAGATGGGAGCTGTGGGCACGGGGTCGCCACTTGGGCCCAACAGTGACCGGCCATGAAAGCAGCCCTCTTTGAATGTTCAAGAAGGGCTGCTCGAGTTGGAGGAAGGGCATCGATGCTCCGGCTCTTCTGAGTGAAAAGGTGCTTTCTTGCCGTATTGACCTCCACCTCACAGCTGGTGCGGTCGTAGAGTAAGACGACAAACCTCTCCAGCGCAGGCATGAAGTCGTCGAGGGAGGCTCTTGTCGGTGTGGAAGCAAGGGTGCAGAAAGTGGCTGTGACAGCATCGTGTACCTTCCACACGTCCCAGGCCGACTTATTGCCACGGCCACCAAAGAAGGAGACCGTGTCGCAACCAGTTAGTGCATGAAACACGGGTAGAGCGATGCACTTGTCCACACCGAGAGCTGCTGCCATGTCATGGGCTGCCAGGTAGCGGAAATGCTTACCGGTACCAAAAGCAACCCACAGCTCACTGATGTGATTCCAGAGGCGACTTGCTGCTGTTACAGCCAGCACAACGACATCTGTGTCGACTGTGCGTACCATGACCTTGCTGTACCCATTCTGGACCGCATCTTCGACGTGCAGGATCATTCTTGTGTCTGCTTCCTCGTGTGTACAAGGCGCCAGAGCTGACAGATCCCTAGGCTGGCTGCACTTCACTTCACCATGGTGTGTGCTGATGATTTGCTTGTCTGCCGTGGTCGACGTCACACTTGTTGAGAGGAAGGCGAAGAGCTCGGTCTTGTTCTGGTCGATGCGGAGGAATTGCTGCCAGTTGGATGGCAGCAGACTGGACGGCTCCACCCTTCTCCGAATGCCTTTTCCTCGCTTGCTCCTTGTCTCAGCCTTCAGACTGTCCGGGAGGTACTCGTCCCACACGACATCTACTCGGCTGACTTTCCTCAGCTGTGACATCACATATGGAGTGAACACTTCATGGGCATAGTCTGCAAAAGTCTTTGCAGTGCCGGGCCGCAGCATGTTGACTATAGCTGGGCCGTCGAGGATGATAACCTCTGGTGTTGGTGTCACAGTTTCGCTGTCACTGTCAGATAACAGTTCCTCGAGGCAGCCAACCAAGACTGACTTGGTTCCACTTCTGAGGTTTCCCATGTTGGACAGAGATGGGGGATTGGCCTGGTTCTCATGGGCAAAGAACTCGTCAAGATCCCCCTCCCTCATTTGCGAAGCGATGTACAGTCGAGAGAACAGTGAACAATCGTTCTTCAATGAGGACAGCTGCTGCTGAGATTTGGACTTCTGTCGGGCTGAAGGACGACTGAACAAAGGCAGACTGTTCCTCTTGATAGGTTCTGTGATGGCCTTTGTCCTGTTGCTCAGCCGCTCGGTGACGTACACTTCGTATTGCTGACGTCCGATCTCTTCAATCTCATTGAGTGTAGTTGTGACTGCCGGGTCGACAATATCTCTGGTGTCAAGGACCAAGAGGTCACTGGTGCTTTCGAGGAAAGGGTTGCCCATATCTTCTATAGTGGATACCAGGGCTTTCACGTCCTCAGCAAATGACTTCTGGGTATGCCTGTTCTCCTCGTGGTGCCGACTGTCTGCATCGGTTCTCTGCTCACTTCCAGCAGACATCTCAAACTCGGCAATGATCTGTGCCATCTGCGGACCAGACACCATCCATCGATGGAGAGCTGCTGGGTTTTCTGTGAGGCCGACAGCACCACCATCTCCTTTCACGCATGCATTATTCTGTTCGTGGGCCTGGTCAAGGGCAATAGCAGAGAACCGGCGAGACGTCTTCTTGACGGTGAACTTCCCAGCCAGAAATTCTGTGTAGACCGAAGGATGAGTCTTCTCTAAGGCGCACATGTCTCGCACATGGATCGGCAGCCATCGTGCGTAATGGGTGTGGTCTAGCGAGAAGAACCATGGCATGAGACTGCTCAGTGCATCCACATACAGCTGGAAGTCGGCCTCCCGAACTGCACGGATGTAGACAAGCATTGCCAGCTCGAGTTTGAGGATGATGGACCAGAAGTGCACCTGAGGATATGCACCAGCACGTTCGTCCCACCACTCTTCAAGGGGTTTGACATCTCCGTCGCCAGGGTCGTCGGTGTGACCTGCGTATGCTCGCTGAAGGAGGAGGTATAGACTGCTGGCGGTGACCTGGTGAGCACGGCGCGTGCGTGTCACGTGTGAGGCTTTCAGTAGAGAGTCTGCTCTCCCAGGGGTGGTGATGTCTGCTTGTACGAGAGCGCTGGTCCAACCACTCCCATCAAGGAGGTCACCGAGTACCTTCAGAACGGCCATCTCGATATGCAACCCACCAAACACAATGATGAAGTGGTCCTCACCATAAACTTGAGGCCAGCTCCACTGAATGTGTTTGGCTACCGCAAAGAGCGGCTGATCGACGGTGATGATGGGTATCTGGCCAGGATTGAGAATTTCCACTGACTTCTTGACAACATCCATCGAATGGCGAATCATGGCCACAGACTTTGCTTCTTCAGAGAATAGGGGTAGCAGGGAAGCAAGCGCGACATCACTTCCAGACACAGCATCTTCTGGTTGGAGTCTTGCATGGTACGCAGACCACGAAACGGCGCTGTCAACGTCGGGGTCGTCCCTGGATACCACAGCTTGCATGTGCTCCAACCACCTGTGACCAGAGTAATACAATGTATTCACATCATTACATAGGTAATTTTAAGCATTGGCGCGCCATGTTCACAACAATCCGTCTTACATGTAGGCCTACCTGTATTCATTCTGCAAAGCATGCTTCATCAGTTCGCCATCTGTGGTTAGCAGTCCATCACATTCAGGCACGGATGGATTTTTTTTAGGCAGAGCAACAGGTGGTACACATGTGTAGTCATCTGGCAGACGGGCCTGCTTCATTTTGCCAGCCTTGACTTGTTCTTCAGGGACATCTGCATCAGCGGATGAGACACGCGGCGACCCTGTGCACATCGCATCTGGGTGTTGGAACAGGGAGATCCCAGTCCCGTGCATACAGCCTTGTCGATTTCAGTCCCGTGCACATCGCATCTGGGTGTTGGAACAGGGAGATCCCAGTCCCGTGCATACAGCCTTGTCGATTTCATACTGTCGACATACTTTGTTCCCAATTTCAGTGGAGACTTCAAGTACCCGGTCATATGAGACAGACAGCCCAAGTTCAAACAGTTTGTCAACGAGGGAACTTTTCCGAGTTTTGGTGTGTGTCATCACACCTACGTAGAGGGGCACTGGTGTCTCTCTGTCTCGGTTGTGTCTGGTGATAGTGGTGTCAGCTTTCCTACGGTTGACACTATTGAACATCAGGAGCTGTGCAAGAGAGAGAGCTGGCTGTGGCATCTCTGTTCGGCTTGACTGGCTTGTTATATTTGGGCCATACAGAACCATTGAGACAAGGGCCAAAAGGGACACTGGCACAGAGTCTTCCTGGCAGTGAGGTGCAAATGAACCACTGAATGACAGTTTCATCTTTGCCATGTCTCTCCTGACTATAGCAGCAGCCCTCGCGAGATGGACGCCTTCATTGTCTGCATCAAACTCGCACGCCTTCCCCAGTGCAGCGCCCACGTCTTCATTAGATACTAGTACAACATCCCGCCCCTGCTTGTGGGCCTCCATGCTAGGAAAATAGCTCAACAGTCTGTCTTTGAGTCTACCGGAATGTACACGGCCGTCGACATGGGTTCCCAGTTGCTCCAGTCGGGAAGTGTAGAGATCTACCAGGAGTTTCAGTTTGAATACCGGTGCAACAAGATTGTCCATGTATGCATCTTCAATATAGGAGACAAGGCCAGCGAACGCAATACCATGGTTGACATCATCTGCAGTGGACTCTCGAACATGTGTGTCTCTTGCTTTGTTGTAGAGAGATGCAAGGCATCTAGTATGATATTTGGCCTCCTGGGCAATCAAGTCACCCCCGCTAAGCTTAGCCAAGAGAACCTTGTCCTGCAGCTTCAAAGCGCACTGCCTTACACGCACGTCAAGCTGGAAGGTAGAAACCTCATGTAGGCTGCCTGAAGTCTCCTCACAGAAGAAGCAAGCAGCTGTTGAAGTAGAGGGGCGCCCGATACTTTGTCGAGTGAACTTGCTGGAAGGAGCTGATGCAGAATCATCCCCGGCAGACTTCCTCTTCTGTGCCCGCTGCAGCTGGGTTTTGTTGAACTGAAGTCTGCAAGTGTCATGCCATTTAGCTTGGTGCTTCTTCAAGGTCACTTCAACCCCTCCACCATCATCCAGACGCGATATGTTCAATCGTGATGGCAGGCTGCTGATTTGGTCGAAGGCCAGCAGATTCTGAGCCATGGTCCTGTAGCCGGACCCAGTTTCCCCCATAAAATCACCGGGACATAGCAAGCGTGCTCCCGTATCTTCCTGACACAGAGCACATAAATCCCAGTCAGTAACGTTACTCTTCCCACCTTCATCATCTCGCGATGTAGGCCTACATGTACTTGGCTCAAAAGGATCCAAGACCTTGAATAGCTTCGACATCGTCTCTTCTCAGGACCATGAGGACGCTGAGGTCAAAAGCGGACTACCGACTACGACTACTTAGCCTCTAGAGGCCTACTGTGCGAGTATCCTGTGTGACGTCATAGTAGCGCCCGGTATTGTGCACGCGTCTTGAGCCTGAGGGGGATCCCCAGCATGGGTAGTGAGCGTATGTTGTCATAGGTATCGATCCACACCATCCACGGATTGGCCCCTAAGCCTAGTATATCAGTAGAAGGCTAAGTGCAGCTTTCAAAGAACCGTTCATTGCTGGGAGGAAATTGGCAATATCGGCAATAGCCTCACGACAAGTTTTGGCCCTAGGCCTAGGCCTATTTCTAAAAGAAATCAATAATCGAAGTAAAACATTATTCCTACTAGTAAAAATTATCAGCCCCAGATAGATCTGCTGAACTTTTGTTCTAGGTCCGGTAGATATACTAGACAGTTAGTAGTCCAATAAATCTCTATGGATGTGCAGGCCAGTTTTGTATGAATCTGGAGAATTCCAGAGCAATTGAAACGTGAAAACCTAATTATAATGAATTTTAGCCTCTAATAATTTATTCCATTGCATTCTCCATCCCTGAAAACATACATTTAGCCACCAATATTGAGTTTCTATGTGGATTAGAAGCAGAGATATGGTTAAAATAGTTATCGCTGGCGGCCATTTTGGAAAATGGCTGCCATTCTATTTATAGGACAAATCTGGGATGTCCTTGTATCCAAATATCTTCTCCATTGGGTGCCCTACCAGTGTGCCAAATCTCATGCTTTTATCATAAAATGATCAATACTCTCAAATATTTCAATTATTGGACCCACTATATATATATTTTATTTTAAACGTTTTAAACGTTAAAAATAATCATTTGTTTTTCTATAGACATTGTCGAAAAACGAAATTTCGTTGATGGCCATTTCGATTTTTTTTCGAATTGGCCATTATGATGTATAGTGGTTTCATTCGGTTTGTCGACCCTGAAAAAATAGGCGTAAATACCAAAATATTGATTTTATGTCAATTAGAACTGCTGGACATATTGCCCAAATTATCACGCACCATCTTTGTTTCTGACAACATCGCTAAAATCATCATTCCCAGGAATCTCCTGAACAATATTCATGGCGCAGATTCTTGCGGCGCTGGTGATGACAACCAATCACACACACAGTTTTTTGCTTTCGTTTGAAGATGACGATTGCGTTAAACCTATAACCTCGACTCCAGTCGTGTTTTATCTGTTTTTTTTATTAGCGGTGAATTCACTGTTATTGGAAGTGAAATGCGTATTTAAACATCAACAATTTGCAAATGTTCGTCTCAAATTAAACAAACATGAGTATTAGGTACTTTTTTCAGGCCTTACTATGTGGAGACGGCTACTCCTAAACCCAAAGATGTAGTCCTGGTGATTGACGTATCAGGTTCAATGAGAAATATTATTTCACAATCTAACAAGCGGTTACTAGACGTGGCCATATCTGCAGCCCAGTCAGTGATTGACACACTCAACCCAAATGACAGGGTAAGATCAATAACCTTATATATATAAATATATCGCAAGTGTGTGAAATTTACTTAATTTACAATTTAAATCAAAACACCCAGCATTTTTTGGTTTGCTCATTCTCCTTCAAACTTTCTTGTAAACTTGAAGGACAAATAAACAAGACTGAAAACGGCTATAGACTTTAAAAGTTGATGTAAATTATTTGACGTCTTGGATATAAAAGCCTAAAGGGTGTATCTGCCACTTTGTAAAGTGACAGATACACCCTTATTAGCTCCCGCCGTCACCGTAGGTGAGACGGAGGGAGCTATGGATTCTACCTCCGTTTTTTTTTGGCCTCTTCTTTTGCCTATAACTTTCTAAGAAAATAAGCTAGGATAACAATTTTTGGTATGTGGGTCACTTCCAGGTGGCTAATGGACAGGTTAAAATATTTTTAATCTGAATTCAATACGCAAGGTTGCAGAGGAGAAAATGATGATGTTACGGCGTTGGGCCGTTGGGCCGTTGGGCCGTCCGTAAACAATTCGTTTCCGGAGCATATCTCTGCAAGTACTTGTCCGATTGTCTTCAAATTTTACACACAACACCCCTAGGGGGTCTAGTTGTGCCTTTTGGGGTATTTGAACTTTGACCTACTTCTGGTTCAGAACTATGACCTATTTAGACGTTTTGATGCACACTTTGTTTCCTGAGCAGATCTCAAAAAGTACTGGGCCGATTACAGTCATATTGCGCTTACATGTTCTCTAAGGTCCCTAGTTGTGCCTTTTCAGGTTTTGGACCTTGACCTTGAAGTTGACCCAGCACTTTGTCCTAATTTATGACATCGATAAATCCGACTGAAATATTTTGCGGAATATCATGAAAACCGCTCAAGATAGCTACACCATTACTATAAAACAAATTGTAAGGTTTCAGGAGAGGATGCATCTTGAAAAATTTCAAGTCGATAAAATTAAAAATGGCCGCATCGGCCATTATTCACCTCGACTGGCCTGATATTGCAAAATATCACGAAAACTGCTCAAGATAGCTACACCATTACTATAAAACAAATTGTAAGGTATCAGGAGAGGATGCATTTTGAAAAATTTCAACTCGATCAAATTCAATATGGCCGCCTATCGGCCATTATTCACCTCGACAGGCCTGATATTGGGTAAACCGTGCTAGATAGCTAAACCATTAGGCCTATTTTAAAACAAAATGTGAGATTTCAGAAGAAGATGCATCTTAAAAAAAAAATCGACTTGATCAAATTCAAAATGGCTGTTTATTAGCCATTATTCACTTTCACATGGCCGATATTTGGTAAACCGTGCTAATAGTAGGGTGCGACACGTCACCAAACTGGCTCCCGTAGGATTTGAATGCTAAATCTGATTTTTTTGCTGATTTTGGTTGCTTTGGGGTCGAACTATCACAAAATAATGGGGTTCAATTTTTTTGACCTCTAATATCACAAAAACGGGTGGGGGGTTGCTGACCCTACTTTTGCTAGCTTTTTGCACCGGTTTCAACTGCATTGCATGCTTTATTAATCCGACAGAAATAAAACTGGACCTAAGTTTGGGGTATACATATATTTTTATTATGTATTATTAATGCTAACGGTATATATATTCAGAGACTGTAGGATAACATCTTGACATCCTTCAGAAATTTGCGCTAGAGGGGTAAAATTCAAGGTCAAAGGTCAATTTCAGGGTTAAAAATGAGTTTTCAGCCAATAAAGGTAGAAACAAGTGTAATACCTCATTTTCATGTAATTTTCACTGAAAAATTCATTACTTATATTATTTTCATGTTTCAAGGTCAATTTCAAGGTCAACCATGTAAAAAATGGGTGTTTTTTTTTTTTAAAAGCTAGAAACATGTGTAATACCTCATTTTCATGGGATTTTCACCGTATAAATCCATTTATAATATTATGTTAATGATTCAAGGTCATCTTCGAGGTCAAAGAATTAATTTCAAGGTCATGCAGGCGGAAATATGATTTTTTAACAAATAAAGCTATGAGCATTTGTAATACCTCTTTCCCATGGTATTTTTAACGACACGTCTATTTATGTTCCAAGGTAAAAAAAACAAGATAGGATTTTATCAAGCACAAATACCAAGAAGTGTAATACCTATTTTGGTGTGATTTTGACTGAATAATCCTTTTTTCGTTTATGTGTGTTCTACCCGTGAAAAACACACAGGGTTCCAGTATAATCCAATTTGGGGGGCCGGGGGGGGGGGGGTGTTATGGTCACAGTTTTTAGATAGCTAGACCATTACTTTAAAACAAAATGTGACGTTTCCGGAGAGGATGCCTTTTAAGAACTTTTGACTCAATCAAATTCAAAATGGCGGCCTATCGGCCACTATTTACTTTCACATTGGAATTTCGCGAAATTTTTAGGGTTGTTGCCAAATGACTACATAATAATGGTTACAAAATTTCGTAACAATCCCTTGAGAATTGACCGACTGGATACCGAAAAGCTAACTTTTATTTTAGACCATCCTCCACCGTCGGATAGACTATAGATGGCTAGACCATTAGGCCTACTATAAAACAAATGTGATTTTTCGGGGGGGGGGGGGGGGGATGCACCCTGGAAATTTTTAACTCTTATCGAATTCAAAATGGCCAACATCCGGCATTATTTATCTCGATAGGCCTGATATCAGGTAAACTGTGCTAGATAGCTAGACCATTACTTTAAAACAAATAATTACTATAAAACAAAATGTGAGGTTTCGGGGGAGGATGCACCCGCACTGTTGCATTCATGCCACCCTGCAAGGGGATCAAATTCTGTTTCGCTCTAAAAAATGGATCTTCTATCCAAATTTGCCGGCCATTTTGGATTTTAGGGTCAGAAATGTGTTTTTATACCAAATTGACATCAGAAATGGATTCCTTGTGGTCGAATTAGCCAACGAAGTGTATTTATTCATATTTGGAGCTCTTATAAGTTAAAAGTTATTTTTTCATAATGGCGCAGGCGGCCATTTTGGATTTACGCCTCTAGAAGAAAATGCCGGGATTTTTGCGAGGGACACTGGGGCTAAATATTTTTTAAAAGGTTCGAGGAAGTCAAATCAATCTTCTAAACATCTTAGCCAGAAAGTGGTCATAAAAGTTAGGTTTTTCACCTTACTATTAATAATCCAAGCTGTAGATAGCAATCATATTGTAATGATTCGAATTTATTAATGTTTTTTATCAGCCAATTTTCGCACACAATATTTATAAAATACTCTCATCTGCTTATAAGGTCGCTCACTTTGTTGAGCAGCAGTACTATACACGGAAGGAAATCTAATGGTCACATGTATTGTCCCCAAGGCAAATCAAATTCGTGATTTTTTTTCATGGTGTTTTGGGTGTCTGTTTTGTAATTCGGGATATGAGCCCTAAGGAAGCCCTACCCTAACAGTAGGGCACAATATTCGGCTAATTTCATTATTGGTCCACTGTGTATGACGCTGGCCCGTCATTGGAGCAACATTGGCTCGAGGCCTCGTCTTTGTATTGAAATGGTTACATATAATAGGCCAAATCCCTCAGCCCCAACCACATGAGGTTCTTGGCCCTAGTTAATACTGTTTTTACCAGTATAAAATAATGTTACACACTATTACTGCAGATAATACAATTGTTAACTGGGCTGCTCTAGTAAGAGAGATGTCATTTAATTCGGGTTTTGGCTATGCCTGGATACAACAGGGTGTTACTAATAGAACTTATTTTATTCGTTTATTTAAACAGAGATCACGTGATCAATACATCCAACAATGGTTTACTTCAGTAAGTACCAGGTCGAGCTGTTCATTGTACAAGAATATAGTAAACCACTTTAGATGTCAAAATTATTTCCGTATTGTAACGAATTGTGAACACAGAATTTCTCTTATAAGATTTCGAACTAAGAATCATTCATTACCTAATGTAATTCAGGGCAGAGGGGGAAATCGCAGACCATACAACGAGTAGCTATGTCCAACATGTAATGTCCTAGGAGATGAATTTCATTGTTTGTTTGAATGTGAGAACACACGTCACATCAGACATGTGTCACCCCGCTATTACACTTTTAGGCCAAATATGTTTAAATTCACTTCTCTCTTATCTTCTGAAGAACCACATGTGTTAAGAGAACTTGCTAAATTCTTATATCTACGTCACTCTTAGTTGTATATTAGAGCACATTTTCACACGCACACATTCACAAAAAAATTGTATCACCCCATTGCATCATTGTTCACACTTTATCTGTTACCACGCTATTTTACGCGTCAAAAATGCACTTGTTTATATGTGTTTATAATGCACACAGATTGTAAATCTATTGCTGAAGAAACTTACTTACATGTGAATGAGCTGTGTTAATACCTGTGTTTTAGGTTGGTATAGTAGAGTTCTCGGACGAGGCAAAAACTCCACCGGGTACAGTAATTACGTCATGCTATTCGACAAATTTGGCCAAAGCAACCCCAGAAAACAGAGCTTATCTGCGTCGATACGTTTCTGGCTTGTCTACTATCGGCGGAACATATTATATCAAAGCTATCAACAAAGCTTTTGATTTATTTAAAAATACAGAAGAAGACATATACGATAAGTCAGGAAGAGGTATGCATATTGTTTTAATGTAACTTTAGCTGACTCCTTATATAACTCTTTACCTAGGCCTATCTATTCAGTCGCTGTTATCTAGTCTTTAGCATTGCACCATAGTTTTCTTGATATTTGCTCAGCTCAGCTCTACTTCAAAGTAGCCAGAGCTAAGTTGAGCAGATATCGAGAAGAAATATTGCTGGTATATTAGTTGTGTAACTTTGAAAACTTGACTCTCCAAACGCTAAGTTGTTTAATTTAAATATTCACCCACTGTTTAATTTGCCAGATTAAACACTTACAAATTTTGATGTAGTATTTGATGTGTAGTTTTCCATGTGAAGAGCAGTAGACCTGCATATTTAGAGAAGGGAGGTCATGCGAAGACCATGCATTCTTCATTACTAATATTAATACAAGGTAGTTGTGTTTTTTCAACTTTGGAAAATGTTCCCAGTACAGGATAAAAAAAACCTATGGATGGAGTTCTTTAATTTTGCACACACACATCCCTTAGGTGGTGTGGATGTGCCTTTTGTTGTTTATGAAGTTTGACCTACTGAAATGGCAGACTGTTGGCCATAAGCCTGATATCTGACAAACCGTGCCAGATAGCTAGTATAGAACATTACTATAAAACAAAATGTGCTGTTACACTGCAGGTAACCTGAAAAATGCCCTGAAAAAATTCAACTCAATCAAATTCAAAATGGCCGACTATCAGCCACAATTAACTTTAATAAGCCTGATATCTAACAATCCGTGTCAGATAGCTAGACCATTACTGCAAACAAGAAGCAGTGTATTTTTTTTCTGTGAAATAATATTATATTATTAGGATTGTAGATGTACTGCTCTGTTTGTCAGTTTTTTACCGATCTGAACGTACATTATGTTCTGACTGTGCTGTAAAGCGTGGATCCACTGTTACATGTAACATTACATGTGACGGAGAATCCACGTGACGGCCGGCATTTTCAGTTCAAAGCAACGTATGTTAATATTACTTTTTTTTACTCTACCAATAGAAGTGACTGGTAAATCATATAAAGGCTGGATGTACAATGTACTATCTCCCCCAATGATTGATAATGTATACTTGTACATGTTGTATTGGTCACTAGAATAAAATAAACATATATATCAAACAAAATGTGCGGTTTCAGGTAGGGATAAGCTAAGAAAAAAATCAAGTTGGTCAAATTTAAAATGGCTGACTATCGGCCATGATTAACCTTAATATGCGTGATATGTGACAAACCGTGCCAGATAGCTAGATTATTACTATAAACAACATGTGTGGTTTCAGGTACCGATATGCGTTGACAACTGTCAATACGATTTAATTCAAAATGGCCGACTATCGACCTTTATTGACTTTAATATGCCTGATATCCGACAAGCCGTGCCAGATGATTACTATGAAACAAAATGTGTGGTTTCAGTGAGGGATATACCCTCAAAAATGTCAACTTGATCAAATTAAAAAAATAGCCGAATTGCGACCATCATTGACTTCAATATCTGTAATATGTACATGTATAGTACATGTATAGTAAACTGTGCTAGATAGGTAAACCATTACTGTGAAACAGAACGTGTGACTTCAGGGAAGTATGCACCCTGTAAAATTTCTATCACGCGGGAGGAGCATGGGAAATATGGTAAGCGCCTGGCCTCTTCTTTGAACATAGCATCTTCTTCGACTTACAATTATAGATACCATCTCCGCGGGAGGGTCACAAGAGAAAGAACATTTTGGTGGATATTGCTCCTAAATGTTAATAAACAATTTTACCCTAAATTGCGCTGAAAAAGAAAGCGGTATTGGGTTGGCGAACAGAAGTTCACCTAGGGTGTACCCTAGTGATACTAGTGCAGCTTTCCTCGTGTCATTTCAGTTTTTCAGATCACACCCATTATACTGTCACTGGTCTTAATGATGACCTACAGTAATATTCCAGTTCATAAATGTATTGTTTTATCTTCATCATAACCATTTATACACCATAGTCGCACAACCAAAACAAAATAAAATTTTTATATTTGTTTTCATAATTTGTGTAACTGGACCAGGACCAGTAGGGGCCTTATTCAATCAAATAGTTATTAAATCTTAATATAGACTACATTGCTATTGACTTTAACATAATACGAGAAATATTTGAGAATGTATTTTAACCCTATCTGTAGCTGAAAATACATCAGATCATGAAAAGATCATGATATATAGTGATATACGGTAGTGAGTCTAGGCTACCCGTAATGTGGACCTCTAGAATTTGTGCACACAATAATTTCGTGGTACAGCTATGTAGTATTAAAAAAAACTAGTGAATATGAGTTGCGACAATGAAATATTCCAATCATGCAGTGCTAAATTACTGTCTCGTGTGAAAAGGAAATATGGCCTTCCTAATGGTGGCCAACTGGGCCCGTTGTCAGTGGTTAAAGGTAAGCTGACCAGAGTTAATAAATGAGATCGCATAATGTCTTTCTAAATACCACGGTTTCACAAAGGGTTTTAACCATGCTACTGTAGATAATCTGTTTGATCCGAATTTTACCCTTGATTGGACGAGATTAACCCTTTAAGCCCTCACGATGCATTAAAGCAGCATATTACTTCCCTGAAAACAGACCTAATTTTCTTACTGAAGGCTTTAGAATGAAAATTCCCAAGAAACTGACTTACCAATGATACATTGCAATTCTCTTTACTTTTTCAACCACTTCAAATCATTTTCATCCACTACAAGTCGAGAATTGCGACAGCAATTCGCGTCTTGTAGTGGATGAAGATGACAATGTTAAATTCAGGCTTGAAAGGGTTAATTCTGCGTCACGGACTTGTATATGCCTACCATATTGTAAGGAACAGTATTTTTTAGCCATAAATGACAAAGCAGCCTACTAAAATTACCAGACTATCAGACTATCAAGCAACTAATTTTACTAGATCTATATATATACAACCTGATAAACATATAGATCTAAGACATTAATTTAAAGGGACTGGCCCAGGCTAAAATCATAAAAAAAATCGGTGATTTTATTTTGAGTTCTTAATATGACCATATGATGTAAACATGTCCAAAGACTAGAACTGCAAATTTTTAAAATTTTTGTGCTGCGCATTCTCCAGTTAAGCTAGATATAGAGACGAAATTCCTGATTTCTAATTATTGACAACCATGTCAAAAATAGGAAATGCGGGAATTTCGTCTCTATATCTAGCCTAACTGGTGAATGCGCAGCACAAAAATTATAAAAATTTGCAGTTCTAGTCTATGTACATGTTTACATCATATGGTCATATTAAGAACCCGAAATAAAATCACCGATTTTTTGATGATTTTAGCCTGGGCCAGTCCCTTCAATGGAGACCTATAATTATATACATGCAGGCCTAGGTGAGATGTCAAATGAAAAATAGAATTAGTAGTGTCATGTGTAGGAACATGTAGGAACATGTAGGTTGCCACGAAATTTCAAAAACTTTTTATTTACTTTTCATGACCAAAATGGAAACCCGTCCTCATATATATTATGATGAATGTCAAAGTAAGATTACAAACATACATTATTAACATTCTTGTAACTTTACCAGATAAGGTTATTCTATTCTTGAGTGACGGAAAGCCGCAAGACACTGGGAAAATAGCAGAGGCTATTACAAATCGAAATGAAGAAATGAACAACGAAGTGGTTATGCTCACATATGGAATCGGGGGAGGTAAGTGTCACTGCTTCGTGTATGATAAAAATGAAATGAATCGGGCTTTAGGCCACCTTTGTGCACATATAGGCTAAACTGGGCCAGGAGAACCTCCTGAGGATGATGAGATGAATGAGATAACACTGTCCTCCAGACACAGGATTCGAAACTCGAGCCCTGGCGGTCTGAGGCCGAGCACGCTACCTCTCGGTCACGGAGGCTCCCCACAATACTGACTTTCACACGTGGATGGGGAAGAAACATTTTTGTTTCTTTGAAACCGCCGAGACCGGGAGCTGAACCCCGAACTCTGGCGTGAAAGGCAGCGGTGCTAACCACTGGTGCTAACCACTACCCTAGGGCCCCCGCCCTTTGCGTATGATATCCCCTAACTCAAGTCTCAACGCTTTAAACTCTCTAGTCCCGTTTATCCACCACGATCGGGGCATATTTTGAATAAAAGATTATTTAATGAACAATTAATTGATCACACTATGGATGTTCTGAGCTTTAATTTCAGATATTATATTCGGGTGTTGTGGAAAATGCCCACATGTTATGGCTACTTGTTTGGGTGTGCATTCACCGAACGGTTTTATCTTTGAGGTCTCATTCTAGCCGTCACATGGCTGTGCAACAATCTACGTGTTAAGACTGACATTCAAATGTGTATGTTCTTTTCGGTCAGTTCTCCAATTGTTTTATTCCTATGATTGACGTATGGCTTGTTATTAACATTACAATAAATATAACAGGTCAATGTAGCTCTCAGAATAACTATTATGTATGAGCAATCAAAATATTTGAAAAAATGTATATTTTTAGCAAAAGATCCTGCCGCTGAAGGTATTTTGATGGAGATGGCTTCCAATGCACCAATAGAAGGAGATGTGAATGTGAGTAGCGGAAATAAATTGATTGAATTCTTTCCCACGAAGTCTTCACACCTATACTAACATTGCTATGCGCAAGTAACTTTCTATTCTATTTGAGATAACTTGTAGGATGTGCAGATTTTTTGTTGACATTGTGCTCAAGCCCTCCCACCAAACATGAGACATTGACCCAATGTTGTGCCAATGACCGTCAGCGTTTTCGATTATGTGGTCGGCTAGATGGAGTTTGTAGGCATATTTAGATATAAAGTGTGATAATTATGCTTTGCCTATTCCGGACACCAGACAGACATTTACTCAATTCACCAACAATTATGCTTAGCCTTATATGACACTCCCATTGACCATGAATAGAGTAGGCTTACACTATTTCCTGTTATCTTTCAAAACAACAAGTACACCGCTGAGTTTTGTGATGAATAATCTGCGTAATCGTCACGCCTCAATTCTTTAGGTGCATTTTGAGGCCTAGTTGATTTACATTGTATTATTCCCCTTTTTTTGCATTCAATTACATTTTCGCCCATTAAATATTAACTGCTGTATAAAGTTTCCATGCTATTTGCTATTAAATACTACTTCATATATATATATATAACAATTTGAAGGTTTTTGGAATAATATCCTTAATATGTGACTTTCCTGATATACAGTCTGGATACACTCGTGTTGATAACGACCTTGACTTGAGGAGAACAATGTCTTCATATTATTCCCGGTTTGCTCTTACTGGCAGTGATGATCCTGTTACCTTTACGGTGCCTTACATTGACAAATTTGGATTAGGTGTGTATAATTTCGACTTATGTACTCTTTTCAAACTGCTAGCCATTAAAGCACTAAGCATTAAAGACTACTGTCGTTTTTAATATTTTATTAGTCGATAAAATAACTGATACTGGAAATGACATGCGTCTTCAAACATCAAGATCAGCTAATTGTTGACCTCAGAATTAACAAATATTAGTAATTTTCACCCACATTAAGTTGTGGATCGCTGTGGCGTTTTTTTTTATTTGATAGCTTTAACGCTTTAAGGGTTTATCAAGTGTTATGAATTAATTAGTCATAAACGGTCTATAGAATACGACGTGATATCATGTTTTCGTGCATATTCTTTGAGGCATATTTAGAGAAGTGCACCGGAATACATCTCAGCAATATTTTATTAGGTTTAATGTTACCAGTACAAAGAAAAAATCATATTTTGCATTAAAATAATT
Organism: Flabesymbios commensalis; assembly: GCA_964017125.1. Taxonomy (NCBI): domain Eukaryota; kingdom Metazoa; phylum Annelida; class Polychaeta; order Terebellida; family Flabelligeridae; genus Flabesymbios; species Flabesymbios commensalis. Next base: position 37,837,155 of record OZ024903.1, read on the forward strand.
TAAAGGGGCTGTCCCAAGTGCCCAAACTTAAAAAAATATCAATGTTTAAATTAGGCTCATATCATCGTAAATCTATATCATTTTTCTCCACCCTCCATTTAAAAGAGATATGTACCGGATAAGTGTGTATTCTGGAATGCTCATAGTCATACAATTTCAGACAACCATGTAAAAAATTCCATTTGATTTGCTCACTCACCTGCATGACCGTTGAGGGTCTAGATGAAGGGCCCGATGTTGGTTTGTTTTATTCTTTGATAGGTTTAACTAAGGAAAATCCCTTTCTTTTTGTCACTACACCAGCGACAAACATCCCATGAATATTGCCGGCGTATTTTTGCGATGTTCACGATACTCCACAAGGATTTACAACATGTCAATTGGCCACGTTTTGTGGTAGAGGACCCTACCGTCTGAACTGTGTGGCGCGATAGGAAAACGATTATTTCCCGATAGCGTTGTAATTAAACTTGCAAAGTCTCCGACAATGTGATACATCTGAGGCCTTACATACTTCTCCTAATACGATTTTTGTCATAGATTACGGCTGGTAAATGATAAAAAAACCTATTTTTAGAAGGAAATAATAAAATTGGTGTCTTATTCCCGTTTCTTGTTAAATATGACATGTCCATTAGACAAAGGGTCGATCTAAATGACAGAAATGTAATGACGGACATTTGTCATAATCTGGTAATATGGTAAACCTAATTACGTTGGCAGCGCATGTTTCTAAAAGTTGTAATCCATCGTAATGTTGCCGCTCACACATTCAAAAACTCAAAAAGATATTACAGAGCTCAAATTAAAATATGCTATTTGCCTGAATATGTTACTTTAAATGAGAAATGAGTGGTGTATAAATAACATGGTTGTAAAAAGACTCAACGTCGTGTCATCAGCGCAAATGAGTATCATTTTCCCTGGTATACCAGATAGTTTCTCCATATGGCGCATTAAACAACACAAAATTGAACCCAACCTGAACCTTTATATGTTTAATGTTGGTTATATCTGACATTTCGTCAGCCAATCAGTGTTTGGTCCTCTAGTAGCGACCACCAACATATGTTCTGTGCGAAGTAAATAAATAGGAAAAAAACAAAACATTTTTGATAACGCGGCACCATAAATTGCTAAGCTTCAAATCGAAGAAGTTTATTAATACTTAATAATAATAATACAGGTACAAGAATGGTGAAACATTGCGGGTGATACATTACAACTGTATACGTTGCAAAGTGACCTGACTATACACTGTTATAACTGGACACACAGTTTTCAACAATCCACCACAGATGTCACCTTTATGTGGATTAGATGTTTCTTAAAAAACACTCTGCTCGCCGACGTTCGTCCTTTATATGCACTTACATAGTCATACATAATCATAATTACAACATTCATAATCATACATAATCATAATTCCGACATTGGTTTAACATACATTTCCTGGCGACTGACGCCAGTGACTCAGCCTATCTTCATGGCTCGGCTGACCTTTGACAGAATATCTCGGACAGTCCGGTAATCATACGCCAATACGTAATGGATTGTTGTGTTTGATGGTGTCCTATGCTGGCCAGGTCAACAGTCGCATAATCTCTGCGTTTGACTATGCATAACTTTACAATATGACGCACATCATATCGTCCCCTTGGATATGAAAAGGAGGCAATATGCGACACTGGCAGGTAAGGAGGTAATAGATCCGTCGTCACATTCGAATATTCCGCACATGACATTATATAAACCATTATATATGTCTTTGTTAGCCCTTTCCGCTTCATTTGATTACCTATGTTATGTGTATATGGCCGTTATAAATATTTTAATTCTTTCAGATGAGGTAGTCTGTATGTTTGTATGTTTTCAGGGTTAGTAACGTCGGCTTGTTTGCCAGTGATACAGGCATCGTCAGATGGCAACCTCGCCGGTGTGGCTTGTGTTGATATCACACTCAGTGATCTGTTCAGTGACGTCACCTACTTCAAGCAGGGGGAACTTTCCTACGCTTTTGTGGTTGACGGACAGAGCCGACTGCTCTCCCACCCAATGATGCCTCGCCCTTATGGCTTACAGGACGAGACTGTATTCATACACATGCCATCTCTCGAAGCCGACAGTGATGGCGTACGACTAAGTATGATTAGGTGGGTGGACAATAGCCATCATTATTTAGGTGTAGGCTGTCCAGTAAACACGAGATGTAGAACCAATGTTGTGCCAGCATTAGGCCAGCATTGGTGCAAAGTCTTGTGTGTGCAGGATGTGAAGCCTTTTATCAGACTATAACACCTACATGCAATTATAATAACCTGGCAAATGCAAGACGTTGAACCAATGCTGGTTTAATGTTGGTCCGAAGTCATAGATTGTGGACTAACATCAGACCAGCATTGGTTCAACGTCTTGTGTTTGCTGAGAAAACTGCTCAGTGTTGTGCAAAGCCAAATGGCGGTACCTTTCATTTGTGGGTTGGAATTGCTCAATTTATTAATTTTTTGTGACTTGGGGGGGGGGGGGGCGAAGGTAGCTGTTTCCTCGACTTGTAAGCAGTTACTGTCTTTTTGTTTGGCATGTTAGAATATCTCATATTGCATCCTTTATTTCTTCGCAACACTCTTTGAGAAATCCAACTAGAATGCAATTTCAATATCACTACTTTGTTCCGTATTATGAAAAATAACTTTACAAGTAAGCATATACTGCCTTTTGGCTTTTCACAGCAGTATAGTGGTTACGTTACATTATTATGTGCCTATTTATTTATATCACAGTGGACAATCAGGAGAGGAAATTTTACAGAGCAGACGCTCTTTTTCAAGAGGTGTCAGGAATGAAGATGGTGTTATTTCAAGAAAATTCGAATCAACTTACATGTGGGGACCGGTATGTTGCAAATTGTGAATAATTTGAATGTGTAAAACTAAAAAATTGTGAGCTGATCATCAACAAACAAAGAACGTATTTAGTGGTTTAATGCACGTATTCAGCATTAAAATTAAAATTGAGCTATTTATAGGATAATTATTTTCCATGGACAGCTGTTCTGAGCAAGCCCCACGTAAAGATAATGTGTTTATTAGATCAACAATGCCAGCAATGAAGGTATTTAATGGCTATGGATGTGTCACGTAGGCCTAACTTTACTTCAGATATTTTGTGTATTTTATTTTAGAATGATAACGGAAACTTCTCTTATTTTAGATTGCTAACAGCAATTTCTCCCTCTGTCTGGTGGTTGCGACAGGCGATATGCCAAATGAAGTTGTCAGCGACGTTTTTGATGACAATTTCCGCTATCACTCACTGATATTGAGTGATAATGAGGAAGGCGTGTGCAGGTATTATAACAGGCTTGCCAGCAAAGGTCAGTCATCTTTCAGACTTTTCACTATTAGCCCTTTCTCCACCAGTGAGGATTGTATCGTGTTTTTCATGTTTTACTGACCAGCTTTTAACCATGTTAAAGATAAAACTTGACAACAATGAACAAGATTTCAAAATCGTGGACCACCATTTTGGCAAATCTGAATAATATTCACTCACTTGAAGTTGGGGATCGTGTCAGCGTCAGTGAGTGAAAATCCCAATTAAATAAAGGGTTAAAGATACATAGACCTAAGTTTGATTTTTTGAAAAGTTGATTCCTATATCCCCTGGTGCGCTTCGATTGCCGTTGTCTTCTAAGGTCATTGATGGCATGCAAGGTTATCATCCCAAAAATAATTATTGGCCTATTTGACTGAATTATGCCTGTTTAAGCCCATTTTTCATCTGATATTTTCTATTGCAGATATCAGCACAGTGAAATTTGCCGCCTCTGCATTTCAGAGTCCTTTTTCGTATCTTGATCGCGAAGAAACCAAAAATATTGTCGAGCGGTACGAGACACATATGAAAGGAGGTCCGGCAAATAACAATGATTTTAAGGTATGTCACCATTTTGTCAGCAGCTATTGGTAGTAGCTTGATTAACTCTTTAAGTGCTTCATTACTACTTAACATTTTCCTTTCATTCGAAGTTGGCATTGCTCACGCAATTGCCAACTTCAAATGAAAGGAAAATACCTCCTCACTTTAAAATTAAACCTGCTAAATTTCACAATGGGGACTTTACTCAAGATTTATACATGCATATTTGTTCAATTTCTGTCAAATTTTAGTTGTGGAAAAACAGTATGAATGTGCTTAAAAGCGTCGCCCGCACTCAAAAGGTTAACAGCAACCTTGCGCTAAGCACGACTATAGTCGTTTTTAATTTGTTTTATTAGCCGATCAAATTCACTGTTATTTCTCAGTAGGAATCAAATGAGTGTTTCTCAATAAAAATTAATCTGAGTAACTTTAACCCACTTGACGTTGTGGGTCGCGGTAGCCAGACACTTCAAGTCAAGTGGAGGGAGTATATACATTATTTAACTTAGCTCTCCAGGCGTTTTTTAAATTAAATCCTAGAGCACTGATGTCTACTATGATAACTAGGCCTACACTAGTGTTTCTGTGATTTTATTCCAACTTGTGCAACCAGTTTTTTAGAGCTACAATATGTATTTAATTCTGTGAAGCTGATATATGTGAAATTTATTTTCAGTCACTTACAAGTGAAAATGAATTCACAACTTAAAATAACTGAAAATTTAAATTGATTAGCTCATGAGCTATAGGGGGTAAAAGTAATGATTTTACAAACACCCTTCTCCTGCTGAAATAATTATATTGTATTTTTCATTCATTCGAAGCTGGTTATCGCCAACACATTTGCCAGCTTCAAATGCTCTTCTAAATTGAAATATATTACTAGACAGAGCACAAATTACATTATCCATTTGAGTGACATACATGTATTATTTGTTTTGAAATGTGCGTAAAACGGCATATATACGGGCGTAGCAACACAAGGGTAAATTTCGAATCCAAACAAATTTAACGCTTCCCGCCCGGGGACCGTCTTTATGTCAGAATCTGACGTATACAATTACGTATAGAGTTGATCCCCACACTGAAAGAAATAAAATATTTCTAATATAGACCAGTAGATCCATAACATAGGTAGTCAAATAATGCGAAAAGAGCTAACTAAGACATTTTATGATGATCTGAAATTGAAAAAAAACAACTTTTGGTCTCCAGAGTTTGGACAAAAATATTTTAGCGTTGTAAAAAGCTATTGTGCCTTATCAATCGCTAATCACGGAGAATACATGGATAAATGAGGGGTTAGACTGATTCTAGTTGTTGTCATCAAAAGTGACAAGCTTACAAACGTATGGCCTCATATACCAGTAGGTACATCTTGTTTTAGATAAAGGACGTGTTTAATATTTGGCCAAGTAAAGATTGCGAAATTAAATTAACATTTTTTCTCGGATACTGAATACAAATGGTGCTTTCATTGAATGATCCAGCAAAAGTTTGTTGACTACATGTATCATAAAAATTGAAACATCACTACATGACTACCATAATGTTTTGGTTGTTTTTTATATTATTTCGCCCTAATCATCCACCCCACCGGAAACAAAATATATCTCTTCCTTGTCAGTGCTTGCCCGTGACTGTATTATATTGATACCTAAAAATGTACCCCTTTAACTAAAACTGATTGCTGCCTTTAAATATTGATTAGTATTTGCATGTTACAGTCTGGAATCAGAGACACAGTCAGCATCACAGCAAACTTCGATGATATGCTGAAACCATCTGAGTTTTCTATTTGGCGTTATTTGGCTACAGAAAATGGAGTTTTCAGAGTTCTGCCCGGAATTGGTCTACCCAAGGAGTACGATGCAACAATTCGTCCATGGTCAGCACCGTTACTCATAGTGAATCAGTAGATATATGCCCCGACGTGGATATTATTAACCCTTTAAGCCCGACAATAGTAGTCGTCTTAATTCAGTTCATCATCAAAATAAATTACTGTTATTGAAAATATAAGTGTGTTTTAAGATCAACATTTTAATTTTTTCTGTTTGAATTTAAATAAATATGAGTGATTTTCACACACTTGATGTTGGGGCTCGCAGTAGCGAGATAAAACTTCAAGTGCCTGTGGTTGAAACTTTGAATAAGACAATTTAGCGGAGAAAGGGTAATATGGGTTTTATAGTGATTTAACGGGACAAGCCTAACGCTCACATCACATACAAATAATATCCAAGTCCACGGCTCTTTTATCTTGCTGGACGATTTCTGACGACACACAGCCCTCTTAATATCGCCCACCACTTCTTAACATGGCACATACAACATTTTAACTTTAAATGAAATGAAATGAAATGAATCGGGCTTTAGGCCACCTTTGTGCACATATAGGATTTTAACTTTAAAGCTTTAGACCACTGTATGTATGTTTCTGGTTTAAGTCTTACACTAGTTGCCTCTCTCTCTGTAATCAGCGGGATACTTTCTGTGTCCCGCTGTTCGCACACAGTGGACTACTCCTTTAGCCCTTTACCAGCTGGTAAATCTGATATATAACACGCTGGTATTTTTTAAAATTGTGTACTTTTCATTCACTGTGAGGTGGGAATTGTGGTAGCAATTGCCAGCTCACAGTGAATGAAACATTATAAGTATCTGTACATCAACAAGACTGTTGTTTATCATAATTTCCATATCACATTATCCATAATAAATTTATCTTTGGTTTACAATTGTTTAACGATCATTTGCTTTATCCGACACAGGTACCTCAGAGCAGTTGGCAATAAAGGTTTACTGACGGTGTCTACGCCTTACGAGGATAAATTTGGTGCCGGTATGGTCATCACGCTGTCAAAAGCATTATACCATGGCAAGTAAGTGGAGGAAAATAAGGATAATTGATCGATATTTATCTTCCAGTCATCACACCCGTTTTAAACCCAATGTCGATTTAACGTCGGATAACCGTCTACGAATCAGTATCGGGCCATTTTAGATACCTAATCTGCTCGGTTATTACTGTATATGCAAATCAACAATTATAAAATGTCAAGTTGTGCTTATTGATCACTGGACTTAAGCTATATTTACTGGTATGTATTTAATGTTTAGCCAGGATAATTTTCCCACATTATATAATATTGACCTCCAATACAATATGGCCTAATGTTTACAAACAATTTTTAGTTTTTTTACAGAGTGACATGCTGCAGCGTTTACAATATATGCAAGAAAAAACCACTGTCTAGTAAGAGTTTAGACTTCAACAGTGAAAATCCACCCACTTCGTATTCGCAATATAAGCTAGTTCATTTGTGTGACTTGCGTCTAAGCGAATCAATGCTCTGCGTGCCGTCACGTGGCTGCACACGAAGCAGAGACTCACTGAACACGAATCACACCTCTGGCGAGGCATAATACAGTAACTTATCACCACACAGTAACCAGCTACTAACCTTAGCCTTGTCAGAGGCGCTATTGATTCAGAGAAGTCAATAGAAGGTATCTCGCCGAAACTCGATGGCTGCATACCGTCTTTCATCGCCTCAGTGATAGGCATAACATTAATATTGGAACATACGTTGGTGTCGAGCCAACTAATCATACAGGAAATACGTTGGCCCAGTTATTGTCTAACCATCTGCACTTGGCTTGCGTTCCGCCACACATCAAATGACCTCTACCATGGCAATCCTGTAATAAAAACAACACTGGGTCAACGTTTACCAAGCTGCCGTTTCATCTATATATTATATTCATTTAAACACACATCTTACTGCTGGCCCGGAGTGACATCGAACTGATATTCCGATATCCATTTATCTCAGTCAGACGGTTGAGGCCTTAGTCGCGGCCAACGCCAAAGCATGATGACAATCATGCGCTAGTTTTAACAGAAACCTACATTTTCGTTTTTACCTATGTACTGTATTTGATGTGTGTTTATATTACAGATCAGGTGGCGTACATAACCCTGATGACCCAGCCTTTGGTGTATTGTCTGTAGATATGTCGCTGGCAGGGTTTCTCTACCAATTCTTAGATGCCTACCCTGAATGTGATGATACGGAGAATACGTAAGAAATATCCTGATGCATAGGCCCTAATATTATACTAGACAAAATATTGCACTCGTCCAATGATAATGTTAATACTAGAATGTTATATACATGTATATATATTTATCATATAATACAATATGGATTATTGAGTTGCCAGTAGCTTGCACGTTCACGCCAGTCTACTGGCTGTTTTGGCTAACTACTGCCAAAGATAGGAATACCACTTTCTGGCTCATAAGCGTTATTATATGTATGTGTATGCATTGTTTCAGTTGCTTCATCATAGATAATAGTGGGTTCATCGTGGCCCATGACGATTTCAAAGGACAAAGCTCAACAGAACATAAAGATCAACTGGAAAATATACACATCATTAAAAAGGAACCTTCTATCTCTGCTCATATGATCAACGAGGGCTCCCTTCAAGCCCGTTCCTGTGTGGATCACCAAAAACACAGAACACAAAAAACATGGGAGGTGTGTACAGTCTAATCAGTCTAGCTATGTGGTTTGATCACTATCGCTCTGATTTAGTGTCCCCACTATGGCGTCTATCACCTCATAAATAAATAATGCAGGATATCGGTAACGTTGTGATATAGATTTTCTGAACATAGACGATGGTAATTTGTTTCATTTCAATCAAATGTCAGGCTTATATCGCCTTCAATTTGCACGCACAAATAAATTATAATATTTTCTATCATTTGAAGCGCAAAACACACAAATGTGAGGGCAAATATGCATTCGAACAGACATGAAATTCACCTCACTTTTTAAACACCAACACGAAAAAAACAGCGCAAAATGTGAGGCGTTGTTCTTTTTTCCAAGGTCAGATAGTGGTAGTGACATCATTTGCTTCGCTTTGAAGTAAATCGAACAGTTTTGAAAATTTTGCTATGTCTTGGGAATAATGAAAAAAACGCGTTCGTGTGTTTTGTACTTTAAAAATGTTAAATTTGTGGCTCTATTGATATGCCGTGAGACACTATTTCATGTGACTGAAAATTAGCAGGATATGTACAATTTTTATCACAGTATTTGTGAATGTAACAGACATGTGACATATTTTAATTTTAGAATCTGTTTACACAGGTGCTAACCCAGCAAACACGACACATTCACCCGATGTTGGTTCAATGTTGGCCCACCGTCTGTGACGCTAGCCCAACATTGACCCAACATTGGGTGAACATGTCGTGTTTGCTGGGAGCAAAACACAGAAATACTATTACAGTCTCCCCGGATCAGTGTTCCGGGGGTTAACCCTTAAAGCGCTGAGTTATAGAAATAATTTTTTTTCATTTATTTTTACAAACCTGAGGTGAGTAAAAATTACTTACCAGTAACATGTCAATCTAGCAAATTCAATGCCAATTTTTTCTGCAATTTTTGTTTGGAGGACAATCAAAAAGGCAAACAACGGTAATTGCGATTAGCACTCTAGGCCTGTGGGTTAAACAGGAGGTTTTTTTCTAGGTGGAGCAGTCTGGTGATGTGACTGAGGGTGATGGCTATACCATGTATGCCGTTTCTGGCGTAGACATATTTATTATAATAAAGAAGAAAAATCGCGCTGAAGGTCAAAGGTACTGCGATAAATGTGAATCAGCCAAGGTGAGTGCCCAAGTGGAGTGAGATTGGATTCAACTTCCCCATTCTATCACTCAGTATTTTTTGTAATTACTACAGATCCTAACTTCGACTTGTTATTATACACTCTTTCTTGGAACCTTTTTTTCCTACAACAGTTTTGAATTTTGAGTAATAGAGAGGTGAAATACTGTTTCGAAAGTCGAAAGGTGAAAATCCCACTGCAAACCTAATACGGATTTTTCAAACATGCGTAGGCCTTTCTCTCCCACTTTTATTCATTGATTCTCTTGTTTATTGACACATAAAAAATCTTCTACTTGAGAGTTCAAAAATAATATGATCTTCCACACAGTGAACGATTTTACACATTCAAAAAAATGTAAATATATAGAATTTCCTTACTTATTCATATTTTGTCAATCTGTTTGTTTTAACTAATTGCAAGCACTTGCGCAAGTACTTGCGAAGCAGGACCAATAATAAAACAACATTGGTCGACGTTTCGTGTTTTATGGAATTTCAATTGCAACTGTTAATTTAATCGTCCAGTCTTAAAAGGTTATCATAGTTAACACTCAATGTTGGTTTAATTTTGGGCCCTGCATGGAAACAACATTAGGCAAATGAAATTTGAATATCAAATCTAGCCTTCAAAGGGTTAACAGGGCGACCTAGCCTGGACACACTGCCCGCATTTCAGCCTGATTCAACTCATGCAAACACCTGACATGTTCATCATTGACCCAACATCGATTAACACTTAGTGATCCAGAAAATGCTGAATAAAGCCGGAAGAACAACTGGGAATTCATAAAAAAAGATATTACATGCAGCTTGACTATCTGAGAAACTGTTTATTGTAGGAAAACCCAGGGAGAAATAGCACTCCAGCATAGAAAAATAAAAACGAGAAAGAACCAAAACAAATTCAATATGTTTGGGCGTAGCCCAACCATAATTACATGAAGCTGTTGTGGAATAGACCTATATAATAATAGCATAATTTGTAACTAGATCTACCGAGATTCTGTAATACTTTCAATTCAATTCATATTTTATAGGGCGATACAAAGTGCAGCATTGCTTGTGAATGCCCCTGTTATAGCAGCACCGGGGATTTATACTCCTACTGTGCGGCAACAGTTAGTTCTAACGAGTAAGTATTGTAAACATAACTTTAATTATTATTCTTAACAAAATGTGTTTCAGCATTTTAAAAGCAAATGTCAAACATTCAGACATTGCCAATGTAATGTGATAAAAAATACCTTTATTAAATCTGCAGCTTTGAATGTACATATGTAGATTTTAGCCCATTTGTCTGTAGTTACGATAGGCCTACTTACAACACGGCAAGTGTCAAATACGTAGTGATTTCCTTCACTGCACATTTAGGCAGATCAAATATTGTTCCTATATTTTTATTTCTATTCAAAAACACTTTTTTATTAGTCACGCCATAAATGACTTATAGTTTTGTTGTTTTAATATAAATATAATTTTGTTAGATTTTTGTTTCAGTGACACTATTCCACCTTGCACGCCAACTCTTTTAGAACCTGATCTGAAGACAATTAGTACCAAAGAGATAGAACGGGTTGAGGATTTCGATTTCTGCTTTTCTCTTGATTGTCAATCGAAAATTGAATCGTAAGTGCAAACAACTGAGAAAGACCTGTACGGAATATCTGCTGCGATTTTTTATTACCGGTATTATAAACCTGCAGTAATTATTTATCGCCATAGACATAACAGAGCTGCATATCATCACACAGTGCATGTATTACTGTAGATCTGGTAATATTCATGAGGTTTGAATTTTCTCTAGGAGGACAAATTCGTGAAATCAAGAATATCGCAAAAAAATATTATTATAATAGCGCCACTCAGGGAAAAGTAAAATTCGCAAATTTTAAACTTCGTGGAAAGTCCCAAAATCAGAAAATCGCTAAAATTTGTACACGTGAAAATTACCAGATCTACAGTATATGTTGAACCTGATTAAAACAGTATTAGAAACAGTGTGATATAATTGAAACCCAATAAACACAAAGTAGTTGTATAACCTTTGTACAGTGTCGGCATTGTACAAATGTTAAACAAATGTTTTGTGTTTACTGGGAATTTAGAAGTAATGGACGCTATTGTCTCATAGTGAACATCTTTTTGTATCATTTTGTAACTGTTATTTACAGGAGTAACTGTAGTATAATCGCTGGCTGTGAATGGTGCCCTGAATCCGAAACATGTATAAATCGTGAAAAAGACACATGTGATGGTGAGTTTTTTCCATCCCAGCCACCTGCTAATAGGCCCCACCCCATCAAACATGAAACGTTGACTCGATGCTGGTTTAACGTGGGTCTCAGGGGGAGCCCTGGGTAACGTCTAGCGAGTGACGTAGCCATAACAGCCTTCAGCCTTGATTAAAGTAGCTTACAGCGTTTGCAACCGTGTTTACTAGGTGTCTTTAACACTGCGCTTAATACCAGAACAAAACAACTTCGATAATTAAATAGATACCCAAATCTAATGACTCTGCTGATGATCATGTGAACAAACATACCGACCGATGTTTACAACATAAAATTTACGAATATTTAAAGATTTTTTTGTATAATTTAAATCCTGGTACTCATCGAAAAAGTCCCAGATGTCAATTTAGTTTAGGCTTGATATATATTTCCAATTGTGTTCCCATAACTATATTGGGTCAGAACAATTTCCCAGTCTAAAGCATCTAAATGCTTACATACACATGTTGTTTGAATTTTTCAAAATAATTAAAATATTATATATTTTTCAGGTGGATCGTCAGGAAGTTCAGGTAATTTTTTTGTCAATTTAGTTTACGCTTGATATATATATTTCCAATTGTGTTCCCATAACTATATTGGGTCAGAACAATTTCCCAGTCTAAAGCATCTAAATGCTTACATACACATGTTGTTTGAATTTTTCAAAATAATTCAAATATTATATATTTTTCAGGTGGATCGTCAGGAAGTTCAGGTAATTTTCTTTTTTATTACTTCAACGATAACATTATTAAATAAGATATTTTCACGTTATCTTTGCATGGCTTTGATGATTTCAGTATGTTGCCGTTTTTGTGCTTAGCCTTTTTTAATTCATCATTTTATATCTCATACTAGTAATATGTATAGCTCATCGAGACAGTCTTACAATCAGGTTGCGATACTTCAAAAATTTTTGAGAAAAATCGTAATAACATAAGACAAATATTTAGAGCGTCTAAACAAATAATTACATTTGTTTCCGGATTTGTCCTTGAATATTTATAATAATTCATAATGGCCGACTGACATTCATTAGCTGATAAGACTATCAGCTACTACCTTATAAACAGAATAACCTTACCATTGTGATAAATCTTTCAAATTTTAAGATGTTACCAGGTTTATTAGGGCCACTATGTTTTTTTCTCTGTTTTAGATGAGCGCACCCATTAAATTTAGGCAGCGCATTATCAAAAATAAACATGTGTGTTTTTCCTGCCCACCGCACGCATTAGATTGTTGCCGATTTCCCAAAAAACAGTTAATTTCGGTGGATAAAAAAACCATTTAAAAATAAAAAAATTAAGGAGATAAAAAAAATGTACTTCCAGCTATGTTTTTTTTGTTTGTTTTTTTCGTCGCCCGCATTAACTTTTTTTAAAAAATTCAGGATTTTTTTTATTTCCTTGCCCTCATTAACTTCCCTATAAATTTTTCCTATGTTTTTTTTATTTAGTCGCCCTCATTAACTTTCCAAAAATAGGCTCCATGTTTTTTTTCTCAAATATTTTGTTTTCCTGATCTAAAACAGGGCAATAAAACACAGTTGCCTTTCTGGTTAGACATACAGGTTAAAGGCAGAGGCCAAATCAGCAATCTGAGAAACTTCTTATTTCTGATGTCAGTGGAGAACAAATTAAAAAATAAAATTATACCTGCATATTTTAATTAGGCATACTCCTTTAAGTGCTTGTAACTCATTTGAAATATGTTCATAAAAACGGGCGATTTTCACTCGCTGCGAAGTGGGAGCTGCAGCAGAAATTCACAGATCTCAGAGAATGAAAATATGACGCAATTTAAAGAGTTTGCATATTTTAATTATCTGATGAATGCTGTATTTTCTCTCTTATACAATCTTATCTGTATTTGCAGGCTTGTCCACTGGAGCTCTTGCCGGCATAGCGATCGGTGCGATTGTCGTTTTAGTCGTGGTCGCAGTCATCGTTTTCTGTGTGCTCAAAAACAGAACCTCTTCAGACACGCGGCCACCTACTCGTGACTTTGGCCACCATAATGTCGCCATGACACCTACGGCTCCTCCTTCACAGCCTAACGTCAATTACGGTCCACCGGTAACGCCGACAGGACCGGCGGCGCCGCCCTCATACGGTGATGTGGTTATGGCAGACCACGGCAGAATATGAAGGGGTCATTATCAATCTCCTAGTCATCACCTCCATATAATTCTGGCCTATAATCATACAACTGAATCCATGCACTGTGTCTCTATGCGTCAAAAGTAATGGTGACTTTTTCCATGGATCCTCATCACACATATCAAAATGCCTGTCTATCGGGTTAGGCCCACCAGAGTTTGAAGCTATGCATCCTCTGTGGTATGGAATTGTGGATTGGCTATTTCGTTAAGATTAGTCTTACTAGGTTTATTAACATTATTTTATATTGACATATCACTTGAGAACATCGAAAAGAGTAAGGCATGGTCCCGACAGTGGAATTCCTCGTGTCTTATATTATCATAATGTAATGTGCAGAAAGCCACAGTAAACAGCTCAATGGTCCTGTTTATGTTTCAGTGGAAGGAGTTTACTGTTTTACTCTGCGAAGCCAGAAAGCAGTAACTGCTTACTTGAAAAGTAAGCAGAACAGTTACTACCTTTTGGCTTAGGACGGCAGTATTTCATTCACTTATTGCAGCCAACTGACGACAGATTAGACTTCGGAATAAATATACGTTCATCAAGAGTTTTTAATCAGGAATATTAGCAAGTATATTATATTCATATAGATACGATGTAAAATTTGTCACTTTTTATTTATTTATCAGCGTGAGAGCTGTTAAATTCATGATGCGATACCCATTGTTTTCAGTCAGTCATTTCGAAATTAACTATAATCCGACTGAGCATACTTTTAGGTATCGTATCATATATATAATATATGAACTGTATACAGGGCGAGACATTAATAAAAGTATATCTATCTATCTACATTTCAGACGTTAGCTCCCACGATGAAAATTAAATTGTTTCTAAATTTTTTTTTTTTTCACATACAAATGTATGTATGTATGATGATACCCTGAAAAATTACTAAGACTGTAGTTTATGATGTCTATGGTGCTGCACTTTGTGTCCCCCCCCCCTCACTCCATTGTCCCAGGTATTATGAACAGTGGTCTCCCAGAAGACACAAGACGTTGAATCAATGTTGATTTAACGTCGGTCCACCGTTTACGACGCTGGACCAACGTTAAAACAACATTGATGCAACGTCTTGTGTAGTTTTATATGTATTTAAATATTTTCTTCCGTTACTATGTATTATTACCTTTATTATTGACTATTGTTATGTACTATTGCATACTCCACATGTATGGCCCGAGTTTAATAAACTATTATCTATTGTCTATTTCACAATATGATTATGCGTACAGACCTATCAGTCATATTATTGTATCAATAGTATATATTAGTGTAGGCCTGTATATATCGTATTGTTGAATGAAAGTAAAAAAAAATATTGATGATGTGAATAAAATAGGATTGTAAATACAGATACAAATAGATTAGATAATAAACTTTTTTTTCACAACGATTTATGACTAGCTAAGGACAATAACCTTACTTTGTTATGGTAGGCCGACTGTAGATACTAAAAAATGTAAAGTTTACCATTAACTATTTTGTTGAATGAAAATATAAAATCAGGAAATCGATAATGTGAATATTATAGTATTGACAATTGTGTAGATAAGACTTATGTCGACATTGATTGATATGGTTATGAAGATATGTCTTTTTGACCAGAGGGGATAAGAGAAGACGAGCGGTTGCAAAACCTGCTCACATATTCAAGTCACCCTTTGTTTACTAATACTCTCTATCAAACACTGGCAGCATAATGATTCCAGTATATTATCAGCGAAATTATACCGCAATATTTATTGTGCAAACAATATTGTACTTTTAATCCACCAAGGTGATTGTAATGATTTCAATTAGTATAAGCGGTGTGATAAATTGGACATTCCATGGCTAAAGTATACTTTGAATATAAAGCAGAATGATGAGGATGTTGGTCAATGCTTAGGCCCTACGGTCTACAACAACATATCACCCTGTAATATCGTAGTATTACACACTGGTGTATATAAGGAATTATGTTCAAATTAAGTTGAAAACTGTTACAATTTATTCACATGCATTTAGTTTTCAACAAGTATTGAATGCGCTGGTATACACTGATCGTGATTAGCCCGGATTTAGTCATGATAACATTTTTGCCTTTTAATACGCACATATTCGAAATAGTAAAGTAGTGTTTACTCTAGTTGTACTTAAAAAGCTATGGGTAACAGTAAACACTGTTGACACGACTACGTGATTCATTAATGCATTAATTTGTAAAAAACTGTATATTTCATTCCAATTTCGCAGCTGTACATATATGCCTCCCGCACGACCATTGACGACCACTGTTTAGTTTTATTGTTTGCATTGTATAATGAGTATAATATGAGATTACGACAAACAATATGATATTACGTTTAACATAGTATGCAAGAATACTCAGTGTCATATGAATCGGTTACGGATGTGCAATACCGCTTATCAAAGTGTACTGAAGCGATAACGACTATTATTGTAGATGTTTGATTTTTATTACAGACTGACGTTCATGTGCTTCAGAAGGCTATAATTTGTGATAATTAATTAACTATCTAGAGCAGATCATCATTTTATTATTTGTCCACACTAGAAAATTATTCAGCCATGCCATAGTTCATGCATTTGCAGTTATTTCGAAAATGTGTGTTTTTATAATCATCTTTTGTCACCTGTCTGACTTTCCCAGTAAAATATTTGATTTTTCCAGAAGACAGCCATGATGGCTGAAGGTTTTGTGATGGCAGGTTTTGCACCTAACTAATCGGGGTATATGACACGACACACCTGTGATACATTGACTTTATTAAATATATTAACACACTGCTGTGTTTCTGTTTTGTGTGAACCCATGAATATAATGGTGAAGTCCTCATACGATTTACAACAAATTATAACTGTTAGTTGTCCGGGGTATTAACATGATTAAGTGTAACAGGGCACGGGTGAAAGCAGTTAATTAGGCCTCTCTGGGCATGATTGAATCAGACTTTGGAAAAATAGCATGAATAGGCTATAGGCCTACTCACATCAAAGTTCCATAAAAACAATAATAATTAAAGAATCATTCAGCTTCAAAACGCGCATGCCTGGGACGGTCAAGTGTAGGCCAGCAGTAGCCTATTGAGTACAGATTGACGGCATTAATATAGCCACTGAACTGATTACAAGATACTACTCAAACGAGACATTGATCCAATGCTGTTTTAATGTTAGGCCAACGTCTGCGACGCTGGCCCAACATTGAACCAACATTAGATGAATGTACAATGTTTGAGAGAAAGTCCTCCCGCCCAGCAAACGCAAGACATTTGTATGACATTTATGCAATGTCGGCCCAACGTTTTCGACGTTGATCCAACATTGCATAAAGTCATACAAATGTTTTGTGTTTACTGGGTGACAATACAAACTTGGGGGTCAAGCAGTTTCCAAATCCCCGCAGTAATACAGTCAGTTTGTTTGCAAGTAGGCGACCAGGTAGGGGCAAAAGACAAGGGCTTTGAATTATTACCTCATAGATGTCGCTCAAGTATATATGAACTTGCTGTGATTTGAGAACTTGCTCTTAATGAGGCTTTGGGTATGAAACGCATATTTAGTATTATTATGGAATAGGGCCTTGGCTTACCCACGGGCACTATTGCTTTCTGGGGGACCCTTGTCCCGCGAATTTTGACAGTTGACTACACCTTTAAGAGTATCGACCATGAATGCACGTATTGAATCAGACCCACCCTATTTAGCGTGGTTTACAGTTCTAAACACAATTTTTGATAGGAGGACCGGACTACTGAAGGGCAAAATGTCATATTTTAAATGATAGGCTTATTGTCCAGCAGCCAGAGGCACTTACCATACACCCCTCCCCCCCAAAAAAAAATCTGATCTGATATGTGATCAGTATAGTCTTAGTATGGTTGTCCGATCACCACCCTTGCCCTTGCTGGATATAATTTTCTTTCTTCACTTCTAAATAATATATGTAATGTGCGGTATACAATTTAACTTACTGTCAAAGAAAGCACTAAGGAATTTGACATTTGACAGCAGGGAATGGTTCTGTATATAGATTGAGATGAGGCTCAGGGTGTAAGCCATTTTTGTTGGAGAAATGTACACACACAGTTCTTTAGGAAGAACATTTAACGTTACTTTCACAAGTAACCACTTGTCCAACAACTAAGCAGACCTGTTCAATAATAGTGATGTTGCTGGATTTAAAATAAAAACAAAGTCGTCTACATATCGTTCCCTTGGATTTGAAAGGGTGTATCTGCCACTTTTAAAGTGGCAGATACATCCATATCCAAAGTGACGATATAACGATTTCTCGATGACTGCTGGCGAGGCCTTGACTAACTGGACTACTCACGTCGAGGAAGCCTTGCGATGTCATCAGGGTAGCCTTGACTATGCTGTTAACTGTTATTGTAAATAGATTTATCGATGCTGTTGACTTTTGTTGTAAATAGCTTTGGAGACAAAATGCTTCCTTGTGGGATGGATACCTTCCTCTTGCGAATTTAGCGAGGTGTAAGTGTTATCTAATCTGACATTACGTATTCTCCCTTAAAAAATTTTTGTGGCCTTTTGTGGATCAAAACATTGACTGATACACGTCTCCAATGTTGGCTCAATGTTGTCCCGGAGTCGTAACTCAACAGGTCTAGAAAACACGATACGGGGGGATGTGATGATGGTGCGTAGGCTACACGCCCCCTCTATATAAAGGAGCGAACATATTGCGAGCGACAGATTATCAAGTTTTAAACAACAAAAGTTCGAGTTTTATCCAGATTCATTTTAGATTTGAAATATTCTTAGGACTCGAATTGTAGCCTACTTTTATGCCCTCAAATAGATTCAGTCACCAAATTCATCTAAAATTATACATTACAGCTAATGTTTATCGGATAGCTGATGCCTAGAATAACATCTTTTATACCAGAAATGGATTAAGCGCCAGAAAGTACGTCAGGAACGACATATCACATGTAACTATTGGTAACTATTAGTAAAAAATGTATTTCACTATAACCGCTGGTGATCATATTTTGACCTTCTTGTGATGCTTCAAGGTCGCAGAAACATATAATTGTAATTTGAGGTACATGAATAGGTTTCACATCCCAAAAATAGTCGGAAAACACATATCACACTTGATTATCGGACTATTAGTTAAAAATCTATTTTTTCTGGCGGCCATCTTTGATTTTTGCCGTTGTGAAGCCAAACGCGGCATAGGATTCATGGGGAATTTTATGAGAGCGAAATATGGCTATTTATATATATATATATACAGTCTAAACTTGGCGTATGAATAACGAAGATTTTAGATAACTTTAACACGATTTATATGAGTGATATACAAAAAAAAGTATTCGTATATGTTGGGAAAAGTTTAAATCAATATTATTTTTGTACTTTGCAACACTGAGCACTCACATGGGCATGTTAATATCAGCAATAATAAAAGTTAGGCACATCATACAATCAGCAGAAAAATGATCTAAAATATCATTAAAATTCACGCTGATATCCACAGGCAGGTTTAATATGCACATTTTGACAAATTTTCAAGAGAAATGGTCTACTCCATCATAGTTTTAAAAACTGATTTCACCTTTAAGTGATGTGCCTTACTCAAATCTCAATAGCGTACACCAAATTATTGGGGACTACTTGAAAAAAAATATTGAAACTATTCATATGGTCAACGCATACCGTTTATACAAATTAATCTGATTGTACAACTGTATAGGTTTCATTAATTGGGTTTAAAACATTTTTCGTTAGACACACCACCTTGTAGCTATTTATTAACAACAGCGTAAAAAATACATGTTCTAAGTTCATTCTCTATTTCTGCAATGATATTTCACAACTCACGTAAAATATGTGACATCATTGTGTTTAATTCAAGCCTCACTAATTGTATTACAAACATTGATTTGTTTCCCAAATTAATAATTTCATGATGTGCCTAACAGAAAAGTAGTGATCTGTGTTAAATATTTACATATTCTCACAATAATGGGATAATACAAAACATATCTAGGGCAGTTTGATCTATGAAAATGGCAGAAAAACACAATGAAATATATCAAAAGTCAATGTATTGTTGACAATCATGTTAATATATACAGCCTGCAGAAAAAGTTAGGCACATCATGTAATGCTATCAAACATGAACTTTCTGCTGGTGTGTGCAGCATAAACAAACGGAAAATACCCCTTTTATCGCTCAGCAAGGTCTTGAGATCATGAACTTTAGAACAGAAACACGAGAGTACTTATTTGCAAAGCTGTTTCTAATAGCTTGGTAAATTATGTGTCCTTTCCTATACAATAGTCTACAGTATAATGATACCGTGCTTAATCTTTGTGTTAAAAGTTCACATAGTTTAGATTTTTTTCACCATTGATCATGGATGTTGAATGTCTGAAGCCAGCATGGTCCATACCCAGTTTATTCAGTTGAAAATGGTGAAAAATACGCATCCGTTTTAATGCACTGTTATGTTAGGCACATCATGATTTTGTGGAAAACATGCAATTTGATTCAGATAAATAACGTAATTTTTATGTCGATCCGGCCCATATTGGAATCCACAGGCGTGTTCAGGCATAGCCATCAAAATAATATTGGCGTGTAGTCTATTTTTGTCTAGTACCACCTATGAAGCGAAAATTATGTGCCTAACTATTTCCTAGTATATTATCTAATAGGAGTCGCTGGCATAGAAGACTATGATTCACTGTCATTTTCTGTTGATACTTTTTAATAAACACCCGACGCTTTATTATTGGGAAGGCACAACTTACCTCTTATGTTATTTTTTCATCGCAGTATACACCATAATGTATTTGTTAGGCACATCACAAACAAATTTTCGAAGGTGGTATACATCCAGGTGACATCCCAAAATATGTTTTGTGCAGCCTTTATTTATTTTTTGAATACTTTATATATGTAGCAACTATGGGAAGTAACAAAAATATTATATATCAAGCCTGAATATTTGTTAAAAACTTTTGAAGTGTTGTCTAAAGGTTAAAAATGAGTTATTAGGACCCATATATGACACTGTCGGACTGAAAATAAGCACCAACGAGTCGTGAAACACAGTGAAACCTATACATTTTTATCAAGCTAGATATCTATCGAATTTAGTTATAGGTGTTTGAATAAAAAATATATTACTTATCAGTGAAGCTAAGGCCAGTATAATACTGACGGCCACATTAATGGGCAATTGTACATTCCCAGGCGATATGACCCATATAACAGTATAAGGTATATTAAGTCATTCAACACCCCCCCCCCCCCTAATGTCAGTTTCTAAGAAATTTGTACATGCATTTCGTTTACTGAATACCTTTATTTTGGTATATCATACGTGTATATTGAAGACACAAAACTCTATTTATGATCATATTTAGC
The DNA here is from genome assembly GCA_964017125.1 of Flabesymbios commensalis. Lineage (NCBI taxonomy): Eukaryota > Metazoa > Annelida > Polychaeta > Terebellida > Flabelligeridae > Flabesymbios > Flabesymbios commensalis. The sequence goes on from OZ024903.1 coordinate 37,858,627, forward strand.
TTAGTGCTCCGGCGATTATAATGCGATTTTGTGTGTATAAATCATTACACCTCTGTGCTAAACTGTGGCTCATAAAAAGATGATACCACAATTCGACTTTACGCCCATCCTAAACATTTTTTTTTTAACATTGTTATTATTATCATGAAATAATGACACACATCTGCACACACGAGACCTCGAGCAAATGTTGATCCGAGGCCGATCCCCCGCCATCGTCGGCGGCTCAACCTCGAATCAACATCGGCCCAATTGTCACGTGCCCGCAGGCAGTGAAATAAACAGGCCTCCACCCGTGTTGGGCCAGCGTCGTAGATGGTGGCCCAACATTAACCCAAGAACCATCCTATACATGATCAGGAAGGTTTGCTGTAACAGAATATAAATGATTTTGTCAGTATGGTGGGTTGTACGAACCGAATTTTTCTTAGGTCCAGCTCTTCTACTATACACCCTTATCAATAACAACACGCCACACAGTGATCAAAGCTGAACTATTTAGTTCAGACTCTTGTTACACACTTTTCAATAACAACACGCCACACAGCGACCAAAGCTGAACCATTTAGTTAAGACTTCTGTTTATGCGCAAACTCGTGCAAATAATGTATTAGTTGGTGATTAAGGAATTTGAAATCATTCTAGCGGTGTCCATAGAAATTTAAGGTGTCTTCGAATTGGTCTCAAATCACGAATATGATAATAGCAAGATTTACAACTCTGTCTAATATGATGATCAAATATTAGTTCACAATCAAAGGTGACTTCGATGTTACGTGCCAAAGAAGCTGGTGATGTATCATGATCTAAAATAGATGTAGGAAAAAAAAGGGGCAAAAAATCTTTTCACTGTTGCTTAGTGCTAATCAATAATAATCCCACTTTTGATGAATTTAGTTTTAGCTTAGCGTTTGTCACCCAGGTCTTTATATCATCAAACAATAAAACTTCTATAGCGCCTATATCTTCAGCGAGCCGAGCTCAGAGGCGCACACATCCTTAGCGTGATCATGTGTCGTAGTCAATGCCAAAGCAGGTTCGTCAACAGGGAGCCGGACCACTGAGGGTGGTAAAGGCAGATCAAATAGGTGAGGTTGCTTCGGCATCACGTACGGGCACAGGGAGGGCGTTCCAAGCCTTTGACCCAGTCTTAGTTTTCATACGAGGAATAATAAATCTTTTTGAATTTGTGGAGCGTAGATATTTTGAGCATTTCGACCCAACAAGTAAATTATTCAGATATGCCAGTTGGTTGTCTTTTAGGGTTCGGAAAGTTATTACGCTTATTTTAAAATGAATACGAAACTTGACAGGAAGCCAATGTAATCGTTTTAGAATAGGAAAGGAACAACTAAATCGTGGGGCCTTGGTTACCATTCTTGCATAGCAGTTCTGAACGCGTTGTAATCTAGCGATATCCTTTTCTGGCATATTGTGAAAAAGTGAGTTACAACAATCTAACTTGCTAGTGACGACTCTCACTGCAATTTCCTTGGTAAGATCTAAGGACATACTTTTTCGAGATTGACGCAGATCCCGGATATGATAGAAGCATGCCCTACATGTTTGGGATATGTGTTTTCGGAAATTCAGGCTCCTGTCAAATACTACACTCAAGATTTTTGGCTGATGCAGATGGATTTGCGTCTTGACCCAGAATTAAGCATGGGAAATTATGCAAAAAAATTTCTCGCTGAAGTTTGGTCTCAATAAGAAGAAATTCTGTCTTGCTAGGATTGAGCTTCGGCTTAGACCCTGTCATCCAGGCCGACACACCCAATAAACAATGTTGCAAATTCTCAAGAGATTCCTTAGCGTTTGAAACTGATAGACAAGTAAATTTGAGTATCATCGGCATAAAAATGGTGGCTTATGTCAAAACTAGATATAATAGCGCTGAGTGGTGTAGTATATAAGGTAAATAGCACTGGTCCCAACACAGAGCCCTGTGGAACTCTATATAAGAGTGTGACTTTATCTGACCGAGTGTCTTTGATTATTACAGATTGGTGCCTATTTTGCAAATAAGAAGAAAACCAAATTTGAGCCTGGCCAGATATTCCATACCAATCAGAAAGTCTATCTGTTAATGTAGCATGGTCTATGGTGACGAGGGTGGCCGACAAGTCAATTAAGGTCAGAGCCGTAACTTCACCCTTGTCCATACTAATAAAAAAATTGCAATATCCCAGTGGTTAGCGGAAAATGGTTTCACAGAAAAGTTTATAAATGAACGTATGTGCACAATTTGTAATGTTCTTGGGGATGACTACCATTTTGTTATATAATGCCAGATTAATACATATATCAGAAGTACATATTTGTCACCGTACTATTGGCGAAAACCATCAATGTCTAAATTTATTGAGCTTATGACATGTGATCGTTGTAGTATTCTTTCTTTTCTTTATTTTTGAAAGTTTAAAACTGTTAACTGAACAATAGTATGAAATATTATTGTTGTATGTTTTTATCTCCTCATCAAGACGCACACACTGTTTTTTGTACATTGTTTTTTAATAAAGCATTGATTGATTGAATGATATCGTTATGTACTTTCAGTAGAGTTGACTGATTGGCTACTACCTTTTCTAAGATTTTGGGGATGAAACTCAAGTTGGATACAGGCCAGTAATTTTTCAGTTCGTTTTTAGAAAGAGATGTTTTTTTAAGTACAGTAGTGATCTTATATGAGCTACTTTGAAATTTTGAGGAAATGTACTAGTTTCCATTGAAATGTTAATTATGTCAGTGATGGCAGTTATTAATATGTCAAGACAATTTTTCAACACGCTTGTAGGAATGGGGTCCAGATCACATGATTTTGATGATGAGTTTAGAATAAGCTTTGAAATTTCATCTTCTGACGCACTTTCAAAATCGTTCATTTTGGATCTAATTTCTAGTTTTTGTACTGGTGGAATATTCTGTACTTTATCTGGAAATTTGGAACGGATAGTTTCAATTCTATCCACAAAAGACTTGGAGAAATGATCACAGAGTGAATTTACTGATGTGAATCATGGCAGAGGCGTTGGTGGAATTCTATGCAAAATGTTATCTAGGCTTAATTTCAATTTCTTCATCGAAGCAGTCGTATCTTGTAATGATATCTGTGATATGTGCTGGTTCACAAATGAATGGGTTTTTTTTAAATAATAGCGGATAAAGGTGTAGTGTAAAGCCTGAATAGAATTGGTCCAAATACTGACCCTTGAGGAACACCCAACTTTATGGTGTAACTATCAAGACAGATTTTCACCTATCTTGACTTTCTGTCCTGTATCATATAAATATGACTGGATCCAGTCCAACGCTTTACCAGAAGTGCCAAACCAAGATGTAAGATGTAAGTACCTTGCAGAGTGGAGCATGGTCGATTGTATCAAACGCAGCTGACAGATCCTACAAAGTCAGTACAGTAACCAGTGGTAACCCTCTTCTTTTCCATGTTGGTAGTTAGGTCATTGGTAATCTTAAGTAGGCTAAAGTAGTTTCTGTTGAATGATTCTTTTTTGTAAGCAGACTGATTGGGATTAGATAGATAATTTCAACCGGAATGGCGGCATGGCAGTTTACAGCCTTAGATTCTATGTGGGGGACCTTAAGCGGAACTGATGGAAAATTTGATCGAATAATTTGAATTTTGGTAGCATTTTCAAAAAATCACTCGCATGTTGCTAGGAATGTGATGTTAAATTTAATAAAATTGACCAAAATATTTTTTGGGTTTACCGTCCAGAAAAAAAGTTGAAGCTGCTCAGTGGTGACCATTTTTAATTTCAGTAAAACCTTGAAAAAGTCAACTGCACATCTTCATATGGTGGGGAATGTGATAGTAAAATTTGAATAATTTCTGACTTTTAAGAGTTTTTGCGCCCACAAAATTTTTTGAAGTTGATCTCTGGCGGCTATTTTGAATTTTGGTAGCATCTTTAAAAAATCACTTGCCCATTCCCATGTTAGTAGGAATGCCATGTTAAAATTAAAAAAAAAATCAACAAGTAGTTTTTGTGCCCACAAGAAAACGTGACGCCGGACACCAGACAGAATCCTGGCGTGACAAAAAATCCCCCTACCCCTACGGGCAGGGGATAAAAAAAATAAGCTATAAATTAGAAAACATAAAATGCAAAAACAGAACTATATTTCATCATATAATAGAATATTTATAATATACCAATATCACATTTGAGCACGGCTGCTTACTGGCTGATTAAAAATAATTATTAAACAGTTTGAAAAAAGTACTGTTTCATGAATAATAAATAATGTATGAACATTAGTTTTAAATTAAACAAAGATCCAATGGAAATTTTTCTGTCAAACCCACCAACAAATTTTTCTACACTGTCACATAAAAATTAAAGGGTTGATGATATGTGATTTCTATTTGAAATATGAACAAGCAAAAGTTAATAGATTTATTGTCATTGAGAAAAACAAATAACTGTAACATATACAACGGCGGACTTTGTGGAATACAGTAAGCTGCCCCTTGCTGTTTAAGAAATGTCATCAAAGAGGGTGACAGTCCACAGCCACTTTTTTTTATCCAGTTTTTAATTATGGGTTGCTATTTGACTTGTACCTACTTATTAAGGTGATATGAATTTGAAAAAATGCTAAAAGAACATTGACTCTCTACAAAAAATTTGTAATAATTGCAAGCTCCTTAATTCGAAGGTGAAGAATGTTTAAGAACATGTAGAGACCCATGTCAACATACATACTAGAAATCGAAATCTGTTAAATTAAAATTTTAAAGCTAATTCTATATTAGATAAATTTCATACTAATCGAGTGTATAGTACTAAGGCTATCACAACACATTTTCAACAATAACAAGTTTTCTTCTTCAGTATAATTGTAAATTGCCACATGTAGTACCGTCCCTCCAAACAGGGTTGTCAACAATATTAGCACGGCACATCGGACAAGTTCGTTCACGATCAAACCACATGGAGACGCATTCTTCACAAAAAATATGCTGTAACAAAAAGACATAGCTGCAGCATGTGACTTGTTCGCATACCACCGTCAACCTGTGTGTGTGAAAATGTGTACCATTTAACTTCCTCGTCAAGAATAAAAATGGTTCGTTACATTCATAATCAGCTTTAAAATCCTGAAAATTAACTTAACCCTTAGAGTGCTGAAATATTTTTAATATAAGACCAAGAGACCAATCATTATGAATTAGTTGGGTCTTTCGTTTCATTTGAATACAGGAACCTATATTATGGGTCTACAGCAATTATACAAATTTTTTTCTTCCAGTGCGGGGGACGACTCTAGGCATCAGAATCTGACATCTATCGACTTTAGACTTAATCTGATGTCTATGCTGAAAGGGTTAAAGTGCTAATCGCGTCTACAGCCGCTTTTAGCCTTTGTGTTTGTCCTTCAAAAATGAAAATTTACAAGATAAATAAACATTACCTTTTTCAAAATTGAAGTTGTGGGTCGTGGTTGTGACAGTGCATCATCAGTGCAATTTATCCAACTGGGATCTATAGTTTCCGGATTTGAAAGTGGTGGGGGGAGCTTATTTTTGATGTCATGACGGGGTTTCTGACGTCAGGTGTAGGGATTTTATCTCATTAGTTAAATAGTTCATGCGAGGATGGTGATGTACAACATATCTTCAACATTTTGACCAAAGGCAACACAAAAGTCAGGCAAGCATTGCTAAAATGCCGGGACACTACAGATTAGGACCTGTCACTGCTCTAGCTCCTGGCCGAAGTCACACATTGACTCGGGTTTCAATACAGGCTCATTGAAATAGCTTGTGCACGCCGATGCAAGTACGAGACATCGACCCGGTACCGCTTGCATGTTGGGCCAGGGCCACTGACCTTTGTATGAGAGCTTCTACTATATTTGACTAAAATTATTCATGTTAATAATAGGAGGACTTTATGAGTAATATCATCTATTGAAACTCCACCCAGCCCATTTCTAGCATTAATTTTAATAATAACTAATAATCAGTGGACTAAAATTAAATGAGAATTCACAGAACAGGTCACTGTGACATATACTTCTATTTTTTTGGCTAAACTAAAAACAATTCACCTCGTCTTAAAGGGTTAACTACATCACAGCAAATGTTAGCATACATACCGGTAAGTGTTTTTGGTCTTAACTTACAGGTGATCAATTGAAAAAAACCATACAGTTCCCTGATTATAACTCATGCAATCAGAATGAGGCCGCAGACGTTAAACGAAAATCTTCTTTCTAATATTTTTTATTTTATGGAAAATAATAAATCATTATCCTTAAAATCAAATTATCAATGCATTAGAGATGGACTGAGATGGTATTAACCCTTACAGCGACTTTAGACGTCAGATTCTGACCTCGAAAATCAATCCCCGCGCTGTAAGAGTAAAATTATTTATAGTGTTCGTAGATCCATAACATATGTATTCAAAAAGAGCTAGCTAAGATTTTATGATGATTTCAAATTGAAATAACCCTTTCGTCTCCAGGATTTATACAAAAATAATTTAGCGTTGTAAGGGTTAAATGTCATGACTGCCATATTGTATTTGTAAACTAGCATTTTTTTCAAAACATTTTTACTTTTGGCTATAAGTATGACATGTATATTGATAAATTCTGATGAGCATAATTGACATCAGAATTATTCTAACCTTATTCTGATAGCTGCTACAATTCCCAATAGCTGCTACCATTCTAAATTGCTGCTACAATTCCTGATCGCTGTTACAACTCCCAATATCTGCTACAATTCGCAGTAGCTGCTACAATTCCCAATTGCTACTATTGTAAATTGCTGCTACAATTCCCAATTGTTGCTACAATTCCCAATAGCTGTTACAATTGCCAAATGCTGCTACAATTCCAAATTGCTGCTACAATTCCCAATAGCTGTTACAATTCCCAATAGGTGCTACAATTCCCAATTGCTACCATTGTAAATTGCTGCTACAATTCCCAACAGCTGCTACAATTCCCAATAGCTGATACAATTCCCAATTACCACCATTGTAAATTGCTGCTACAATTCCCAATAGATGCTACAATTCCCAATAGCTGCTACAATTCCCAATTGCTGCTGACATTCTAAATTGCTGCTACAATTCCCAATTGCTACCATTGTAAATTGCTGTTACAATTCCTAATTGCTGCTGCATTTACCATCTCAATGTGAAGGAAAGTGATTTTATAAAATACACAAGTATAATATAATTTTTTAATTAATTCACCACTAATCATGACTACAATAGTATTCAATACATTTTATTATCCGATCAAATCAATGTTACTGGAAATGAAATGTGTGTTTGAAAATAGGAATTTGCAAATGATTGGTCTCAAATTAGACAAATATCAGTCATTTTCACACACTTGAAGTTGTGGGTCGCGCTAGCGAGACATAACTTTAAGTGGGTGAGAATTATAATTAGATAACTTAGGGAGTAAAGAATTAACCCTTACAGCACGGTTATAGACTTTAGCAGAATCAGACGTCTGAAGAAGTCAGATTCTGACGACTAAAGTCGATCCTCACACTATAAGAGTAAAAATATTTCTAATGTCTGTAGACCCATAACATAGGTATTCAAATGAATCAGAAAAAGCTAACTAAGACATTTATGATGATTTCAAATTGAAAAAACCCTTTGGTCTCAATGGTTTATACAGAATTAACTCAGCGCTTAAAGGGTTGACACAATTTCACTTACTTTACAAGTCAGCATGACAGGATCTGCAAGTTTATCATGGCAAATGGGACAACTATTGTCACAGGCTTGTAGAAGTGACCTATCAGGCACTGTACCATATGTCTGAAAATTGAAAACATTAGTTGTATATTTCATGTATATAAAGCCACAATCAAGTATATTTGCATTGCAAAATTGAGGTTTCTAGTTTCCATAATTGGAAGTTGATTAAGAAAAATATTAGATATAGGGTACCTATGTTACAATGTTCTTCAGCAAGTTCAGTGGGGAAAAATAGTAAAGAAAATTTGACATATAAAGATATATTAAGGGCAAGAAATAAACACATTAACATTCTGCATGTTTTTCATAGATCTATACCCTCAGCCCGGGCAACAGGATGATGCATGAAACAATGCCAATGCTCGAGAAGCTAACTATCTACTGGACTGAAAAAGGCTGTGTTGGCCAAAAAGTTTTTGAAGGGGAATAAACACTTCAACATCCTGCATGTTTTTTTATATCCAGTCCATTTTCAAATATAACCAAGGTAATTTTGATGATAGGATAAACATTGTCTTTAAATGCACTTTTGTGGTAAATAAGACCTAGAGCCTGTATACTCCTGTTTTTTACCAGTTTTTTTAACTGTGACTTTGAAAAATCGGTCAAGTAAGGTCAGTAAACTAAATATTTTGTACTCCTCTGAACATTTGTTTAATACATATGTGACTACCATAAATCCTTGGCAAAAATAGAAGTTGGTGGCCCTACTGTATATCAGTTACAGTTGTAGTAATCAAATACATGTTCCCAGATATATTCGTTATACATAGTTAATTTTTTAAGTATAATAATTTTCATTGGATCACATCATTCACATACATGTGTAGATTTTTTGTTGTTGCTAAAAATAACGAGATGTAAAAAGACTACTTACCAGATCAATCTGGAATTTAGCATGAGCTTTTCGTAGCTCCTTCAGTTTTTGCCACAGATGTCGCCCCTACAATTAAACAATCACATCATTGTCACCATTTTATAGGTTAACAAAAATGATTTTAAAGCAAGGGGTTCTATTAATGTGAACCCCATCGAGGTTTCAAGAATACATGTATTTAATTTCAATATACATGTAATTTCATATGAGCCAATTATATGTCATGACATGTAGGCTACCAAGATTCCAATCCATTGTATCAAACTCCTCTGCATATATTTGTAAATGAATGCACAATAAGAAAAAGTATTCTTAAAGCGCAAATTGACAAAAAATAAAATAATTCGATAGTCAGAGTGTAGAAAATACAAATACAAGAGCATGAACAACACAATAAAAAAACACAATCTTCAATACATGTGTTTTCATGTGTTGTGTTGTGTTTTGCATAAGTAATTACAGTATAAACTGAGCTCACCGACCACTGCTATGAAGACCACCTGTCATTACCGACCACATTTTGTGTTTTCTGATGTATTTTGTATTCAAAGTGCCCTGCAATTTGCGATCACCTCTACAAGGCGACCCCCGGCTACAATTTTTGTGCAACTGGTCCAAAATTGACCTGCCAATGCAAATCGTGACATACAACTCATTTTGTGAAATCAAGTCACATATTACAGGTGAACTCTCCAACAAACCTTAGCCACAGTGTATACAATCACTAGTATGATTGAGAACCATTGTCCACCATGCTGGTCATCAAGTAGGAAGATCACCCATGGTGTGATAGGTACAACACTACGGTAGAGCTGAGACAACTTTTCAACCAGCAAATAATACTTGCCCTGTGGGATACAAATAATACATTGTATATGACAGAGAATATAATAGTGTACACACCGCAGTCAACCACAATAACAAACTGGTTTATGAAGTTTGACAAAAAGTATAAATATAAAACAACCTGGCTAAATCTTGATATTACAGCTATTACTGGTGGTAGTTTGATCTTAAACCCTCACAGAGCGGGAATCAACTTTAGACGTCAGAATCTGACGTCTAAAGTCGATACCCGAAGTGGAAGAGTAAAAATATTTAACATCGGTATTCAAATGAGGCAGAAAGAGCTAACTAAGACATTTATGATGTTTTAAATTGAAAAAAACCCTTTATATATATACAAAAATAATTCAGCGCTTTGAAGGTTAATTAAAGTAGAACTGTATGCTTCATACACCTCTGAATATGGGATATACGCAGAGGTAATCAATCATCATGGTAAAGTTTCAGGTCAAATGCTCTAAGACAAGGGGCGATACATGCAACACCTGGTTAATCATGTTAATCATGTAATTGGTGAAGCTTTATCCTAATAATGGGTGATAAAACGGACACACATGTGGCTCATAACTGGAGTTTAATGTCAAACCAAAAATTTAATTTAAAATATTTCTGTTGGAAATGACAATTTTGATAGCCTCTGGCTTTGACAAAAAGAAATGAAAAAAAAAAACATTGGCCCCAATTCTAGACATATTTTTTCTTTTGTTATTTACTGCTATTACACATTATTTTCCGAACCATGTAGTACCGGTATGAAACTAGAGATCAGTAATCTCTCAAAAAACAATTGACATACAGGGTTTTAAAATTGGGCCTGCGACCTGCGATATCGCCTGCTGCCAACCCAGCAAACACGAGACGTTGAACCTATGTTGGGTTGATGTTGGCCCAACATCAACCCAACATTGGTTCATTGTTTCGTGTTTGCTGGGAATGGCTCCGTCTTAGGCTGTTCTGGACCATTCATAAGAATAAATTTAGTTACTTTAAAATAACATTTTTATTAGAACATCCTGCCCGTTTTCTTCAAATCTCTGTCTGCGCTCCACCAATTTGAATACCTTGGACAAAGTCGGCTTATTGTTGGGCCAACATTGTACGTGGTGAACAAAAACTGATCAAAGATAAGGATGACACCTCTTATCTGCTGTGCTTGTCAGAGGGGCAATTACACTTACCTTTTTCTTACATGGCAGTACTAATTTAGGTAGCATTGCTATCAAAGCTTTGATGATGATCGTCCCAAATTTAAGGGTGAAGTCTGTTACACCTACTATCCAAAGTAAATTCCAGACATCCATGTGTACTACACTAGGTAGTGTCATGTAAAGGCTAACAACATAACAAAATAATAATTAAATCAATAGTTAAGAAAAAATCCTAACTCTTTGCCTGCTAATCATGACAACAGTCGTTTTCAATCTGTTTGATGAACCGATTAAATCACTGTTGTTGGGAATAAAATACCTGTTTAAATATCAAGATTTGCAAATATTGGGTTCCAAATTAAACAAATATGAGTAATTTTCGCTACCGCGACACACAACCTCAAGTGGTTGAAAATTCAAATAAATTTAGTTCTAAAGCAGGATAAGGGTTTTAAAACCTGATTTCAATTACCATTTTAATTATAATTAAAAACATACAAATTAAAGGAATAGTTAAGATAAACTCTTGCAGATTTCAATTAATAATAGATATGGAAGGGAATTGTGTGCCTGCATTTGTCAAATACTTCATCATTGCCACAGATTCTTGATAAACATCACAGAAAAAATTATGGTACTATTTCACCACATCCAGCTAAATACCTTGTACTCAATACTCATGATACTTGACATCTGAAAATAGGTGCACCTAAACATGACCAGGCACATTAGTCTCAGAAGAGCTTTTTTAAAGTATGGCCAGTCACAGAGAAGGAATATTTTTTCAAGTACATGTATTTTTGGTTAAGATGTATATTATTTAGTGTGCCTTACTTGTGTGTGCTGTGGTGCATACATGTATGCCTTTCTGTGCTCCTGAAACAAGGACTGGGATATGGTTCAACACTGGGCCAAACTTTAGTTTATTTAGTTGCCACAATAGGTGATGGTCATTTTTTCAATACAATCACTGTTTGTTGTTTATCATTTTTTATGATAATCTTTAACCCTTATCCTGCTAAGGTGATTTATTAAAATTTTCTGAAAGTTGTGCCTTGCTACCACGACCCACAACTTCAAGTGGTTGAAAAATACTCATATTTGTCAAATTTTAGCACAAATCTTCACAAATCTTGATGTTTAGACACACATTTCATTCCCAATAACCAGGATTTAGTCGACCAATAAAACAGTCTTATAAATATTCAAATTTACCTTTTGTATAGCTCCTGGTCTTCAAATACATAATATGTAAAAAAAATATTTGCAGACAAAAACGTAATAATCCACAAAAGATGACCACAAATGTCAGTCCAGCTGTTGTGTTCCTGCAGACAAAAGAAAATCTTGATAACACTTTTCGCTCACGGCAGGGCTTGGTTTAAAATTAGAGTGAGGCCCATTATAAAGATCAAGAATGCTCATTTTATTTTTATATTATTTGTGATCGAGCCATAAATATGATAAACACATTGTAGAGACATCATTCCAGTCTTATTTGAATACTTACTCTCTGTGTGATATGTTTTTTCAGACTAGAATTTGCATGGTAAAATGTCCCAAACATAGCTCCAAAAACCAAAATACCTGGAAATGGGAAAAAATAAAACATATCAGGTAGATAATGTCATTTGAAATATTATGAAAAAAAGTATATAGAAACAAAACTGACCCAATCTGTGATTGTACATAGTTTTCGCAAAGAATAGAATGAGGAATGGTATAGTTTCTTGCATTGATTTCCAAAGCGACTTCAGGGCTGGAACAGTCTGTAACTGCGCACCAGCAGGAGCATTATTTGTGTTCTGGTTCACATCAAAAACTGCTTGGCCATCTTGTGACTGATTTTCATCTCCACCAATATTGATGACAAAGGAAGCATCATCTTGATGTTGTGTATTTTGTTGTGTGTGAGCATGCCCATGATGGTGTGCATGACTATGACCATGACGATGACCCCTAGGCTGCTCATGCTCCTCAACATTTCCGATGTTACTATGCCCCTGAGGTGTTAACACAGGCAGCCATGGTTCATCTTCTTGTAGCTGTGTATTCCCCTGCGCTTGGTTCATCAAACGCTGCTCCAACTGTGGAAGAATGTTCTGCATCACCCTGTTCAAGTCACCCTGAGCATTGATTTCAATGGGAACATTGTTCATTCTCCAACTGAATCCGTTTGCCCCATTTTCTCTGTCTTCAGCCATAGCAAGGCCAGAGATATGCTATGCATGTATGCTTGTGAACAGTGGTTTGCAGAGTCTGAAGAACAAAAGTGCTTCAATGTGAACATTTAAACTAAAATTGCACTTGCATCATCTGATCATGTGCATGTCATCATTAAATGTTATAGGCTAACAGTAATTTATTGACACTGTAAGGAGATTCAATACAGACACTTGTGAATATCAAATTGTAAGACATGCGAGCAGACAGAATAAAATAATGTTCAGGATATTCTTACAACAATTGCCAATAGAACATTGAAAAAAGTGTAGATTTAACAAGGCCTGTCAGCAAACACAAATCGGCCTCAGCTTCTAATCTTTGTTTGCAAGCAATGATTATTTAAAAAACTGTTGACAGTACAGTACCGTACTTAAAATGATAAAGTGGTATTATGTAACAGGGTACCGGTGCCACTGCAGAACCGACAGTCAAATCTAGATAATTTGATAATAATTAAATCTAGATAATATGATAATAAAAGATGCAAAAAGAAAAAATTATAAGCATCACCCGGCCGCGGCCAGACCTGCCTATACACATGATACATGCCAGAAGTAAAAATGTATGCCAATAAATGGTATTAGCAGAATCGAGAGAATAGATAATACATTAACCACCACAGAATATTTGATAGAATATTTCACTGTATTTGCACCTGTGTGATTTATGATGAAATATCTGATTAATGCATAAAGGAGGATACTGTTCCTGTCCTGAATAATGTCCATTACAGGGTGTGTGGACATGGTAAAAATACGAATCACATTGAAAAAAAAAAAAAAAATTTAGTTTGAATAATGTTTGCTCCGAGGCTAACAAAAGGTTGCAATTATGGCTTTTACGAAAATGAGTTTTTGTGAGGATCATTTGTTAATTACCATTAGTTTTTCAGATCTATTACTGTCCCATAATGTCCATTACAATTCGAAAAGGTTCCAATCTTGAGACATTTACATTGATCAGTATAACTATTTTCCCACTTGTTTATTTAAAACTAATCACATTCAATCTATGTTTCCATAGGTTTTTTAATTTTCAGAGCAACTTTAAAAACTTTAAAATATGTAACACATTTGCACCGTCTTATCATATCACGACCCATATCCACATTCTGTAGCTGCTTCAAAAAGCCCAAATTTCTGGGAGTTTTCATACATTCTGTAGTCCAATGGGAGCAATGGAACAACTTTTTGACTTTTTCATTGTATTTTATTAGACTACAGCTCAAATTTTGATCTGGCACAGCATATTTGAAAGAAGAGAGCATGGGAAGTATGGGAAATAATAGTTTAAACATGTCAGCAGATACTCGTTACTTAATTTTAATGGATAATTTTTAAAATTTATGACAGCACCCATTAAGTCTAACTGTATCAGTGTATACAAAACAGGCCTACAGCAGTCAGCAGTGTAACTGTGTTGCCTAACCGTGCTAACTGGTGCTAGCTGGTGGTAGTGATAGCTAGGCTAATGTTGATTATGCATTGAGGTTTTTTTAGCGACACGTGACTCTTCTGGCTATTGTGATTGGCCACAGAGCAACGCCCAAAAACGCGGCGCTGTGAAAGATAAACTTTTCCTAGTTTTCATTGTGGGAATCTCAAAGAATTGAGATACCCTGGTAAGGCTGCACTAGTTCGCCCATGGAAAAACCTGGGTAATGTTTTTGTTTGCAGGCCTACGCTTCCTCATGAGGCGCACTGAGGGTAAAATGAAAGTTTCTTAGACATGGGGATGGAAATCCATCAAAATTTTTCTTCTCTCATGCCCCCCTCGTGGACTTAAATAAAAAGATAACCAGGGGCCGGAGGCTATGCCCAAATTTCTGATTGTTGTGAGGCACAGGCTCTGATGTATCTAAAAACTAAAACTCTCAAGAACGTTCATCTCAGTAGTTTTCTTCAGCTGCTTAAAAAAGTTCAAATGTCTGATGGGTGTTGTATTGGATTCTGTATCCCTTCTGCAATTTGCAATGTTACGAAAAAAGGGTCTGCATAATTTTATTGGACAATTTTAAACTTTATGTGTAACTACGAGTATGATGAAGACGGAATTTCTGTCTATACATGTATATTATAATAAATATTTTACTGACATACAACAGTACAAAATATCAGACAGATACAATTGCCATCTTATACAAAAAATAAACCTACAATTCAAAAAAATATAGGAACATTTTGTCTTGGTTGGTTAAATAGTTTTTAAGTTATTGTCAATTTTATGGCGAAAAATGGGGGTTGTTTTACGATAGCTGTCTGGATCAAAGCCATTATACATGTACATTCATCATATACATGATTAGCAGCCCGGCTGATTTTTGTCACCCCCATTTTTTTTAATTTTTACATCATCTTTAAATGATGACTATTTTATTCTTATTTATTGTCCATTTAGGAAATTTGGCACATGTGCAATCACAAGATTTGGTTATTTTGGAGGTATAAATTGGCTTACATTTTGGAAACTGATTCAAGTTTAAAAATAACTACAGTTCATCCTAAAAGGCGAATCTAGGTTATATGTTGCCATGCATACTGCTCATGCGTGTACTTATAACTCATATAATTTTATCAGAACTTGTCATATATTGAGCTACTATATTTTCCTATTTCTTTGTTTGTCCCATACAACACAAAAATCTACAAAAAAAACATTTTTCTACTACTACATTTTTTGTACTAGCACCACAACACTAAAAATTCTCTTATAATGGGTTATAAGTTATAAATGTGACAGCTTTGATAATAACTTACAATAACACTTTTTGTGTAATTAACATCTCATTCAAATTGTCCCATAGAATACATTCAGCTCATAGAGGAACTTTGATTCATACAACACACTAATTATTTCATGATTTCCATGATTGGGCATTACAGTCTCTAAAATGAAATATTAAAATTTATGACTCTATTTCATGTTTTATTGATCAGATAAGTATAAATAGTGATTTGGTACATGATATTTTAAAAATGTGTCTCATACCACACATGTTGTGCCGAAGGATATGCCCAAATTTCTGATTGTTATGTGCATATGCAGTGTTTCATCTAGATAGGATTCAGAAGGGGCATGGCGCCACCGATCATTGGGGGCACCTTATCATGCCCGCCAGGCACCCAGTTGACTCGGTTGGGCCTTACCACCACCCACCCTCCCCAATTAACGGTACAAACAGAATCAGTGAGTATGTTATATGTAGACATCGCCAGTTATTACCACTATGTACACAAGCCATTATCAGGTATTGTGTCATAGGTGTGAACGTGAAACATCAGTGATCTGGGTGTTTTCCACTGTGACAATGGCCTGGGTGAATAAAATATTACGTAACAATAGTTCAATGAGGCACTTCACTGTCTGAATATTAAAAGGGCAACATGGCGCCCCTGAAGGGCAACATGGCGCACATGAAGGGCAACATGGCGCACATGAAGGGCAACATGGCGCTCACAAAAAGCAACATGGTGCTGCGCCATGTTAGAAATAGCTAGATGAAACACTGATATGTGGCATATTTGCTACTGTTACTGTATTGCGGGGCACTCGAACGAGTGCCCTGATGTATCTAGTAATTGAAACTCACAACAGCTGCATCATCTCAGTAGTTTTCTCCAGCTGCTTCAAAAAATGTCTGGGTGATGTTTTGGATTCTGTACCCCTCTAACAATTTGCAACATTGAGGTGCCAGCTTTTGGTCCTTTGGACGTTTAGAAAATTTAGCTCAGATTTTGATCTATCACAGCATTTTCAGGGTTCCCCACAGGATTTTTTTTTACATTTGACATGTAATAAAATTCTGAGACGAAGCTAATGGCTTTATAGAGGGCAACATTTTTATTTATTCACTACATGTTAAATGGTCTAACTTTTAAAATACTTATCAAAACTCCGCGAAACTTTCAGGGTAGTCACGACATGAATGGAAAATAGTGTGTGTAAAATTTTGTGAAAATTGATTGAGAATTGACGGAGTAATCGGCGAAATTCATCCACCACGGTGAATGTGAATCGTAGTATAGGCCCCCTAGCTTCTTCTCATGAATTTTAATACATGTCAAATGAAATGGTCTATAGACCTACTCTAACTTCTAAAATACTTATTTAAACTTCACGAAATTTTCAGGGTAGTTACGACATGAATGGAAAATAGTGTGTGTGAAATTTAATGGAAATTGGGTAAGAAATTAAAGAATTAACTGAGAAATCCGCGAAATTCAATAATCCTGGTTGATGAAGTAAATCTTAACAAATTCACATAGCCTAAATCCGGAAAAAAACACAAAAAAACTTCAAAATCACTTTTTGTGATGTAGTCTACCTAGATCTAGTCGACTACTAAGTTAACCGGATTTGATCATGATTCAGGGTGGGCGATAAAACATGAATACGGAGCTCCAGATCAATCATCAGACATCATGATGTTCATCGCTAACACTAACACTCAGCCTAACTGAATCAGTGAATGATGACTATCAACTCCGGTCCTGTAGGCTGTAGCCAGTCTGAATTATTAATAACGCTCGACTATTGCCTAGACAATATCGTAACTGATAATGTGTATAAAAACCTGAGTTATCACGAATCGGAATACATTTATTAACAGATAATTCAATAAAAATGATGAAAGTTGTTTTGATCACAAAATAATAACTGGGTCACTGTGACCCATTTTAGATTGAAAATACGAAAGACTACTAGAATTAACCTAATGCCACTGGTAGCGCTGATTGTCGCTCGCTCTGTTCGCCAAGAGCCGTTGATGTTCACAGGGCCAGGTTATTGATAGCGCTGATCGGCCTAATACGAGTCGCCGGTTTACTCGGCTAGATTATTGGGCGAGGAAATAAAATGAATATAATCATATAGGCCCTAATAAGAAATATATATATAATTATATTAGCGCAGTTCCAGTCCGTGGGTCTGCTCAGTGCGCTTTACAGTCTAAAAGTTTTAAAATAAAGTAGACTAAGGCATAGGGCCCATATTTAAAACTAAAAGTCATTAATCATGATGTAGATCTACCTATAACTGGTAACCAGTGAAGACAGGGACGGATCCAGGATTTGAAAAAGGAGGGGGCGCAGTGGGTTCGGGGGCTCGCCTACACAAGCTTTTTTTGACAAATGTAGGCCAATTTAGGGGACTTTTTAATATTTTTGGCACAAAAAGGGGTGAGCGTGCGCCCCCTGCGCCCCCCTCTGGATCCGCGCCTGGAAGAGATCTCATGACAGATGTGATGTGGTCATGTTTCTTGGTACCCGCGGTACCGGTGGGTATGAAAAGCGAGGGAGACCTATAAAGCGAGAGAGGATCAATAAGAGGCTTCGTATGGCAGTGTAATGCATGTATATGATGTATTTATCGATGTTATAATAAAATATATGCTTGTAATGCTCGTATACAATTATTATTTTATATTTTTTTTATTTGGGAGACAATACAGGTCCAGTTTTGTGATCGAAAGAGACTTCGCTTCGTTTGAAAATCTCTTTCGCTTTGACAGGTGGCTGTGAGCGACACCTGGTGTGGGGTCAGTTCGTTATTCCGACAGGTCTATATTCCGACAGGTCTATATTCCGACAGGTCGATATTCCGACAGGTCTATATTCCGACAGGTCGATATTCCGACAGGTCGATATTCCGACAGGTCGTTATTCCGACAGGTCGTTATTCCGACAGGTCTATATTCCGACAGGTCTATATTCCAACAGGTCGTTATTCCGACAGTTCCTTGATGTAAATTATAATGTGAATTAGTCTGTGAGATGAAACACTTTTAATTACTTGTCTGGGCCCAAAAGGTTTAAAGAGTGTTTCTAACTCAGAATTTAATGTTGGTTCTGAAACTCCATTTCTTAATTGCCTTATACGCTGCATTTTCTCAGAATATTGCATTTTGCGTGTTTTTCATACAAAATGGTAAAATCACTATTTTAACCAGTGACACTGTTTAAATGTATCTGCATAAGAACATGTGATGCCAAAACAAATTCAGCGCTGAGACCGACTTTATACGTCAGAATTTGACGTCTAAAGTCAGTCTCAGCACTGAAAAATTTAAATATTATAAAATATAAAATATTTACAATTGGCGTTAGACCCATAGCATAAGTATTCAAGTTAGTCAGGGGGCTTAACTCATATTTACCCCCGAATTGTTAAAATCGTCCCAAAAGCATCAAATTTGGACCACGTATGGCCAAGGGCATAATACTTTTGATTTATCGCGGGAGCCAAGTTGAACTCTCGCCGTGAGCAAGACAATAAGTGATAGTATTTATAATAAAAATATTATAGTATTTGTTGTTCGATATCATGTTTTATCAAACATGTTGAAGTTGGTTGCGCGTAGGGGAGGACGGGGCATGTTCGAACACCGGGGCATGTTCGCACCTGCTGGTAACTCAGAATTGAGGGCCACCTGGTGAATTAAAAATATAATTCATGATGTACCTCACCCCTAAGTCACTGTTCCTCCCAAAATTCATGAGCTACAGTTTTTTTGTTTTGCTCTCGATTCAAATATGTGATTTTCGTGTCATTTTATGTTATTTAGGTTATTTTTTCTAAATACTGTGTGAACTACAGTTTTAGTAGTTAAGTAACCATTAGTTGTTCTATATATAGAACACAGAGGTATATAACATACAGGGAAAGTATTTTTGAACCATCACAAGTGATACAGACAATAATTGGGGTTGAAGCTGAAATGGCATTACGGGGCACGCTCAAACGCGTTCGGACATGCCCCGGAAAGGGTGTGAACATGCCCCGAAGTAGCCTCACAACCAATGGTCATAATCGCAGCATAGTTTATCTTATTCACACATTTCCACACTCACCCTTACATGCTGGCACTCACTCAGCCACACATTATCACACTTTTTCATACAACACATGCTGTTTTGTCTGGTAACCCGGCGGTTGGTGGATAACCGTGATAAATGCCGCCAGTGGTGCGCCGGTGGCCTGATGGACAAATTTCCATTGCCCACTGCTGGCAACGTTATGGGAGACTGGCAATGTTATGCTACCTTGTGAAGGGCAACATCACACTGTTGCTATTTATGCAAAAAGCAATAATAAAATACAAGGAATTGTCAATTATTGTAATTGGTGTATTGCACTTTAATAACCGGGGCATGTTCGAACGGTACTGGTCGGACATGCCCCAGAGGCGGGGCATGTCCGACCATTCTGGTTGTAATTACACTTTACGCTATATTTTTCAAAATATACAAGACAACTAACTATAAATTATAGTGGGGCATAATACATGTGGAAGCACTATATGTATGCAATAATGAGTGATTTAGGTAAATATCTAGTGAACAGGTATGCATTATGTCTTAGGGGTTCGAGCATGCCCCGTCCTCCCCTATATTGGACCTAGAGATGTGTTTTTATTTATATATAATAATATAATTGTGACTCAAGACACAACAACATGATTAGATTTTCATATTACTGTCTTAGATTTTACGCAACACAGCTATAAAACTTCAATTGTTCCATCACTGCTAATACATCCATCCTCATAGGGAGGGCAAAGTTAGGAAATTTTAAGATGATCAATATCAGTTCTGAAGGATATTCATTCTGACTGTATACTTCCACCTCGATTATTATTATAAGTAATAATAAGTATTATTTATTATAAGTATTATTAGTTTCAGTACTGATGTTGATGAGATAGCTAATTTGTACCAGCATTTTGGACGGCGTTAGAGCACTATGGAGGTCGCTCAATAATATTTTGCTCAATTTAATAGTTGGTGATGTACTTTCTGAGCAGTCAGGGAAAAATCAGGGGAATGTGTGGGAACAATAATTAAGTGTATTCAACTGTTAGGCTGGAATATACATAAATATATACAATAATTGTATACATCTGCAATTGTAAAAAAACATTTTTGATATCAAATACGCGGTACCGTATGTGTGATGAGTCGTGCTGCTCTATGCTGAAGAAGTTGTAGACGGTGAATGAGTTTGTCTGGTAAGCTAAAAAGCAAAGAAATACAATTGTCCAGTGTGGATGTCACAAAAGAAGCCTAGATACGCATGCCTTGACCCAAATTCATAAAGAACCAACTAGAGAAGAAAATATTTTGGACCTCCTGATCACAAATAAACCCGCGGTTTGATAAAATCTTCTCATAGTGTACCTGGAATCTCGGATCACTGTGCTGTTGTGACCGAACTGGATATTGACCCACCCTACCGTCGTACAAAACCCCGCCCAGTGCGTCAGTTCAAAAAGGCTAATTGGGAAGCTATCAGGCAACAAATTAGGAGCTGCTAGACCTCCTTTTCAGAAAACAGTCCCAGCCGTTCTGTTAATGAAAATTGGTTGAAACTTAAATCCATCCTAAACCAATGCCTGGACAAATTTATACCAACTAAAATGACTCCCCCTCGGGAAAATCTCCCTTGGCTATCCAAATCACTCCTTGCCTCTATTCGGAAAAAAACATCTTTATATAGCAAAGCCAAGCGTACGAATAAAGCTGACCTTTGGGCAAAATATAAATTATGTAAACGGCAGACCCAGCGTGCCATCAGGTCTGCCAGGTGGTCTTTTTTGAAAAACAAACTTTCTGAATCTTTAGAACAAAAAAATTCAAAACCACTCTGGCGTTATATTGAATCTAAACGTCAGGATGGAAATGGTGTCTCTCCCTTGGAGGAAAACGGCCAGCTGCATTCAGATAGCAGACGTAAGGCCGAAATACTAAACAACCAATTTTGCTCAGTTTTTACCTCGGAAGACACCAAGAATATACCTAAATTACCAGGACCACCGAATACTGAAATGCCTAAATTCGAAATTACCGTTCAAGGTGTAACTAAATTACTTGAGGGTTTAAACGGCGGAAAGGCATCCGGACCAGACGAGCTCCCGAACTTGATTCTGAAGAATGTTGCCAACGAAATATCTCCCTTTCTTAAAATTATTTTTGACCAATCTCCCCAGACGGGCAAATTACCAGATGACTGGGTAGAGGCTGTCTTCAAAAAAGAGGATCGGCACTCTCCGGCAAACTACAGGACGATATCCCTCACATGTGTTTGTGCCAAATTACTCGAACACATCATTTCTAAACAAATTATGTCCCATTTTTCGAAAAACAAAATTTTAACACCTGCACAGCATGGCTTTCGATAGAAACACTCATGCCAAAGCCAGCTTTTGATTACAACTGATGAATTTATTCAAAATTTTGAAAGCAAGACACAAACAGATGTCGTTGTCTTGGATTTTAGTAAGGCCTTTGACGTTGTCCCCCACCAACGCCTCTTGCACAAACTTGACCACTATGGAATTCGGGGAGCAACTCTTAATTGGATTCAACATTTTCTGACTAATAGAACCCAAAAAGTAGTAGTTGATGGCAGCTCTTCAGAATCCGGTGTGCCCCAGGGTACTGTTCTCGGACCCCTACTCTTTACAGGACTGGGCAGATCGATGTGGGATATGCTTCAACCCCTCGAAATGCTCGGTCCTGAGGGTGTCCAGGCCAAAATAAAAAAACCTGGAATTTGAATACACCCTTAAAGGGGAAACACTAGCGAACGTTTCATCAACACCATATCTTGGTGTTTGCCTTAGCGAGACCCTGGAATGGGAGGCCCACATTAACAAAATTACAAGTAAAGCAAATTCCACTCTGGGCTTCCTTCGGAGGAACCTGAAGGCATGTCCCCCTAAACTAAGAGAGACTGCCTATTTCTCCCTGGTCAGATCATCTTTAGAATACTCTTCAGCAGTTTGGGACCCCTTTAGACAAAAAGATATTGATAAATTAGAAAAAATTCAAAGATCAGCAGCAAGATTTGTCACCCAAAATTATAGACAAACAGCCAGTGTGACATCTCTCATTCAGAACCTGGGTTGGACTGACTTGAAAACAAGACGTAAAAATTCCAGACTTGTAAGCATGTTCAAAATTTTAAATGAGCTAGTCGAAATTCCTATCAATGACCGTTTAATCCCAGCGGACAGAAGAACACGTGGTGGGCACAATCAGGCCTATGAACATCTTAGAGCTAACACCACACTGGGACAAAATTCTTTTTGGCATTGAACTATCCCTGATTGGAATTCTCTTCCGGCAGCTGCCATAGAATCAAAAACTGAGGCAGCGTTCAAGAGTCAACTGGTTGACTAAATCCACCAGCCCTTCCCCCCTCCAGCCTGATACTCCAAATAAGAGGTGCTGCTGGATAACATTTCAAAGTTCAAAACAAGTTGTTCTGTTTTACATGGTGTCAGAAATTTGACGATCTTTCCAATTATGTGGGTTTGGTTAACCGATGCTAGTCCCCACATGGTCACCACGTACATGACTTACACAGTGCGCTGACTTGTTGATTCAAACTGAGATGAGAGTCAAATCTTAAACATATTACACCCAGATTTTTTAAATAGGAGCTTGTCGAGACTGTTGAATCACCAACTTTATTGTGGAGATGTTAAGCTTTTCCAGAACAAATGGTAATTAAACCGGTGATGACAAAGACAAAGTCTGTTTTTTCGCCGTTCAGTTAGAGATATTGACTAGGCGAATACCGGTCAACTCGTACCCATGTCAACTCGTACCCATGTCAACTCGTACGCATGTCAACTCGTACCACCAATAAATTTCGACTCGTACCACAAGTGATATCAACTTGTACCACAAGTGATGTCAACTCGTACCCAACAAGGCAAGTATCAAATGATGGTATGAGTTGACATCTATTACCACACAATAGATGTCAACTCGTACCCATGTCAACTCGTACCATCATTAGGCCTATATTTAATTGATTAGCCGCAATGTTCGGTTGCCTCCCTCCCAGACAATGCCGTTGTGTTTATTTATAGCGTTGCGTCACAAGTCAGGAAGGGTGATGTTAATTGTTACTGCTGGGTGACAATTTAATGCCTCCAGGCAAACAATGTTCTTAG
Source organism: Flabesymbios commensalis (assembly GCA_964017125.1). NCBI lineage: Eukaryota > Metazoa > Annelida > Polychaeta > Terebellida > Flabelligeridae > Flabesymbios > Flabesymbios commensalis. Next base: position 37,882,447 of record OZ024903.1, read on the forward strand.
TTCAAATTTTAACATGTGGCTGTTGTGTTAAAGCTGTGATAGTAAAAATATTAATGACTTCGGTACCGAGGTGCGATGTCAGCATTCATTTTATTATACCCACAGTGTGTCATAAATATTAATAGAAACTATCACACTTAACATTTATTTCGGTGCATGCTCTTTGCTAAGTTCTTTCAATCCTAAAAAAATCGCCAATTTTAGAATTTAATTGCGCATGTGACAGACCTATTAAATTCAATTTTATTTTCTCATTGATATAACTAATATTTTGTAGGTCTACCTTAATTGCGCATGCGACAGGCTTACTAAATTCAATTTTATGTATACTTAGATAACAAAAACCAAACCTGATTCATTCATTATCCTCCGGAATTAACTTTGGTACGACTTGACATCTGATGAAAATACGCGTTAACATCTATTAGTGGTACGAGTTGACATGGGTACGACTTGACATAGGTACGAGTTGACATCTGTTGTGTGATAATAGATGTCACCTCGTACCTTCATCTGATATCTGCCTTGTTGGCTACAAGTTGACATCACTTGTGGTACGAGTTGACATCACTTGTGGTACGAGTTGACATCTATTGGTGGTACGAGTTGACATGGGTACGAGTTGACATGGGTACGAGTTAACATGGGGCTAGTTGACATGGGTACGAGTCGACTGTCACCCGACTAGGCTACCTGTACCATCCATTTCTCAATTTCATCCATGCACATCTCCAGTTTAGTGATGGGACATGATGTATCTTGTGTGCTGAAGCATATAGTTTGTGTGTCATCTGCATACATATGATATTCAAGTTTTTTTCGGATGATTTTAGCTAGTTCAACAGCTTTATAGACTATATTGTGATCAAGATGGGTCCTAAAATTGACGCTTGTGGTATACACCACAGGTCAAACCAGTGGGCCTTGAGGTAGCTCCTAGAGAGAAAAGGAGGAAGAGTGTAGGAAAGCATGCAGTGTTAGGCCCTTGAGCTACCGTCTAGACATTTAGCTCAATAGTAAAACGTTAGCTTGTGGTGCGAGAGGTCGCCGGTTCGAGACTCGCTGGGTCACAACATAAATTTACGACAGCTTCTTAATGGCCATATGATGTAAACATGTCCATACACTAGAATTGATCAAGTTTTTTTTAATTTTTGTGTTGCGCTTTTACCAGTTAAGCGAGGTATCAAGACGAAATTCCTGTATTTCTTATTTTGGACCTGCATTGCCGAAATAAGAAATCAAGAATTCCGTCTTTATATCTCGCTTAGCTGGTAACTGCAACACAAAAAATTGAGAAACTTACGCAATTCTAGTCTGTGGACATGTTCACATCATATATGCCCATTTTAAAAAGCGAAAATAAAGTTCTGATTTTTTTCTGATTTTAGCCTGATCAATTGTGTCGCTTTAAATGAATTAAACTGTTCTGACTAGTGTTTTACATTATCTTCAACATTAAATTGATCAATAAGTGTCTATTTTCAAAACTTTAACCTAAAACAAGCCTTTATTAATATTAAATAAAACATTCACAAATATATAGTCGAACTGGTTTCAGTAAAAATAGGGTCGTATCTGCCACTCAGAGAGTATCAGCCAAATGATCGTATCTGCCACTCAGAGAGTATCAGCCAAAAGATCGTATCTGTCACTCGATCAGAGAGTATCAACCAAATCATCGTATCTGCCACTCAGAGAGTATCACCCAAATGATCGTATCTGTCACTAAGAGAATACTAGTATCAGCCAAAAGCGCGTTACTGCTACTCAGAGAGTATTATAAGCAAAGGATCATATTTGCCACTCAGAGAATACCAGCCAAAGGATCGTATCTGCCACTCAGATGGTATCAGCCAAAGGATCGTATCTGGCACTAGGATAGTAGGTCTATCAGACAAAGTATCGTATCTGCTACTCAGATAGTATCAGCCAAAGGATCGTATCTGCCACTCAGATAGTAGGTCTATCAGCCAAAGGATCGTATCTGCCACTCAGATGGTATCAGCCGAGGGATCGTATCTGCTACTCAGATAGTAGGTCTATCAGACAAAGGATCGTATATGCCACTCAGATAGTAGGTCTACCAGACAAAGGATCGTATATGCCACTCAGATAGTAGGTCTACCAGACAAAGGATCGTATCTGCTACTCAGAGAGTAAGTCTATCAGACAAAGGATCGTATCTGCTACTCAGATAGTAGGTCTATCAGACAAAGGATCGTATCTGCACTCAGATAGTAGGTCTATCAGACAAAGGATCGTATCTGCTACTCAGAGAGTAGGTCTATCAGACAAAGGATCGTATCTGCACTCAGATAGTAGGTCTATCAGACAAAGGATCGTATCTGCTACTCAGAGAGTAGGTCTATCAGACAAAGGATCGTATCTGCACTCAGATAGTAGGTCTACCAGACAAAGGATCGTATCTGCTACTCAGAGAGTAGGTCTATCAGACAAAGGATCGTATCTGCACTCAGATAGTAGGTCTACCAGACAAAGGATCGTATCTGCTACTCAGATAGTAGGTCTATCAGACAAAGGATCGTATCTGCACTCAGATAGTAGGTCTACCAGACAAAGGATCGTATCTGCTACTCAGAGAGTAGGTCTATCAGACAAAGGATCGTATCTGCCACTCAGATAATATCGGCCAAAGTATCGTAGGGACCACGTTTGAAAAAAGTCCACTGCATTACATATAATAACATAATAATAATTATAAAATACATTACTACAAATATAACTAGGTTAATTGAACATACCATTTTGACAAAATCGATCGGTAAATGAAGTTGTTCTGACACAGTAGGCCTACTATATTTGTTCATTAGGGGTTAGGAATGCAAAGTTGGTTGGATAGATAGAAGATTATGAAAGTATAATTCCGTTCTCGTGGTTTTATATAAGGTACACTGACATACAAAGATGGATTCGTTATTCGGTTTGTATTACAGAGGCGGCATAATTGTTGATCTACTGGCATGTTTGTATACTTGTCAGTTTCTATAGCTAATGGTGGTACACAACATCTTTATTGACACATTATTGATCTTTTATATTTAGAAAACAAAGATTTTACATGCATTGCTGTTGCATATATGATTTAAAATGTAATATAAGTTCTTAATTCAACTTTCCCTGTATGCTGATCAGTTGTACGGCGAAACCAGCCACCGTTTGTTGTGGACATGCAACTGAATACATTATACGGCATTCTTGCGTGATCTAGCTGGACTATAATTGGTTCCATAGCCGTACAATCGCTAAGGAGTGTATTGTAATATAGCGGCGCGATTTTATAGTTTTTCGGATTTTTGAAATGAGGTGTGTCCCCACACTGCAGAGAAATACAGTAGGCCTACAGTATGGCAGGTTAACTGAGAACAGGCAATATGCCTATGCTGGCTCATAAAATTATAATTTAATTATATAAAATATGTTTTAACATGGAGCACCACGATTTACACAAACAGGAATGACACTAGATGCTCCTGACCAGGTATCCATATACTTTGTCTGTATCAAAGTTATTAAAGGGACTGTCACACCTTGGCGATCAGCGTCAACGATCGCGTAACGCACGAAAAAATCAGCCGAACGCTGGCGAACGCTGACCATCGCTTGACCATCGTTATGCTATCCCAGTGTGCGTTTAGCAATCGTTGTTGATCGATGATGAACGCTAAGAGTTTTGAACAGGCTCGAAACTTTCAACGCACACCAGCGTGTAAAAGGAGGCGCTAGATAAGCGTTGAGTGGTCGCTACTCGCTCCACACGCTAGAAGAGCGTTACTCGATCGCTGTAGACGCTGGGGGGGGGGGGGGGGGGGAGTTACTCGATCGTTGTGCACGCTAGGTGAGCGTTACTCAATCGCTGTACTGTATTTCTCATCAATCATTATAGGCATATACATATAATAATTTATATGTGTTTACTCCCTGGTGCTCACTTCAAATCATAAAAATAAAGTAAAAAAAAATTATCGGTAATGATAGACAATATATCCGGGTAATTCTATGAAAAGGCTATCAAGCAAGATGTTGCTCTGACCATATTTTTCATTTTGAAATTTTGCGAATTTCACGCAACATATGTACAATGAACTTGTTTGTGCTTAGCTGACATATAAAACTCAGACGGTTTGGTAACCGCAAAAATAGTAACAAATATATTTTTGTTTGATTTAAAATGTACCCATCATTTCAGTTACAAGACACTTTAGTCAGTATTGCGGGGAGCCTCCGTGACCGAGAGGTTGCGTGGTCGGCCTCAGACCGCCAGAGCTCGAATTTCGAATCCTGTGTCTGGAGGACAGTTTCATCTCAATCATCTCACCATCCTCAGGAGGTTCTCCTGGCCCAGTTTAGCCTATATGTGCACAAAGGTGGCCTAAAGCCCGATTCATTTCATTTTATTTTTTACAAGACACTTTATGTTTCATAGAGGAACATGTTTTCCTGAAACAAAAATAAACAAATACAATAATTTCTAGAGTTGTCTTTTATTATTAAATAACACATATCGGGTGATATACCTCAATATTCACCTGAAATAAAATAAATAAAAATGTAACACAAATGACCAAACTCCAATCGTCCAGTTTAGCTTGTATCGCACTCAAAGGACTTAACAATTCGTTTTAATCATAATAAATAGGCCTAGTATCCTCGGTCGGTGTGTAGTGTTTTTGTGATCAGGCACACAAGGAAATTCAAAGCATAAGGCATAAACATCAACAATTGTAACAGGAATGGAGCGTAACACAAATGACAAATGTAACTAGAGTGACTGCTAAATGTCATTAAACAAGTTTAAGCAGTCATGGAAAAAAACAAATAACAACTGGAGGTATTAGTTTAACATGTAAACACCCAAAAAGACTCCCCCTCGCACTTTTCAAATGAAGTTATCAACTAATTTACATATTTTCCCCGATAATCAATTTATGCATTTATTATCGAGTCATATTATGAGGCAGAGGTTAGCAGCTTTAAGGTGATAAGGTGATATGTTGACAAAATAAAGAATTAAATATGGCCGCGATGAGCCGGATGTGTTTCTGAACTTTTTGAAAAAAGTGCAGTTTATGAATTAATACATCAACGACTAAGAACATGGCGGAAACACATCATAATGTCTTAGTCATTAAATCATTCCTGTTACAATAGTTTTTTTTGTTTCTTTTGTTTATCTACTGTTCAAATTCCCAAATTCCGACCCATATGACTACTGGGTGCACTATGGCAGAAAAATAACAAAATGTATATAACGAGTCATTAAAAGTTACAGGGCGGGGGCCCTAGGGTAGTGGTTAGCACCGCTGCCTTTCACGCCAGAGTTCGGGGTTCGGTTCCCGGTCTCGGCGGTTTGAAAGAAACAAAAAATGTTTCTTCCCCATCCACGTGTGAAAGTCAGTATTGTGGGGAGCCTCCGTGACCGAGAGGTAGCGTGCTCGGCCTCAGACCGCCAGGGCTCGAATTTCGAATCCTGTGTCTGGAGAACAGTGTCATCTCAATCATCTCACCATCCTCAGGAGGTTCTCCTGGCCCAGTTTAGCCTATATGTGCACAAAGGTGGCCTAAAGCCCGATTCATTTCATTTAAAAGTTACTATTACATCATTTCTGTTACAATTGTTTTGTAACAAAAATAAATTGTAACAGTTATTAGATTTTCGTATCACCTAAATGCATCAGTAGGGCAGGCCATATATACATGAGACAATATACTTTGTACTGTGAAATGCATCTATGATCACTTAAAAAATAAGAATAATTTTAAAAGTCTTCCACTCTTTTTTCAATGATGACCGTTATCTGCCATTTGGTACTTTTAATGTCCTGGTTATACAGACAGTGTGTCTTACTCCGCTGCGATCAGGTCTTTGTTTTGGTGGGGCAACAATGTTAGAAAACAACAAACTTAAATCCTTAATAACTCAGTAACCGGAGCAGTAAAATAAAAAAATAAAACACCATTCTCCATGGATTAATCTTTTGATTGAAATAAACAAAACAGTTATGCAGCTTTAAAGTCTTATATTGCATAGAAGTAGATTTTAGACATGTCATATTACTTAATTGTATTGATCAGCTGATCACAAACTTTTATAAAAGCGCTGAGTTTAATTAGGAATGATACCTTTGTAGATAATTATGTTGTCATTATCATTACCAATAATTTATTTAAGACTTATTATTTTAATGGTTTTAAGTGATTCACCAGGAATGATTTATAAGTTATATAGTATAGCGACTGAGTAACTCTCCTAGTTTGTATAACGATCGAGTAACGCTCCCCTAGCGTGTACAGCAATCGAGTAGCCTAACGCTTCCCTAGCGTGGGGAACGACCACCTGCTTTTTTCAACGATCGCGTAACGCACGAAAAAATCAGCCGAGCGCTGGCGAACGCTGATCATCGCTGGACCATCCCTATGCTATTGCCGTATGAACGCTGATGAACGCTGAGAGTTTTGAACAGGTTCAAAACTTTCAACGCACACCAGCGTGTAAGAGGAGATGCTAGATGAGCGTTGGGTGATCGCTACTCAATCGCTCGACACGCTAGGAGACCGTTATACTCAGTCACTGTAGGCTGCACGCTAGAGGAGCGTTACTCGATAGTTGTACACGCTAGTAGAGCATTATTTAGTCACTGTACTATATTGCTTATAAATCATAATAAGCATATACATATAATATAATTATATATGTATATGTATTACACTGCCTGGTGAAAACCATAAAAATAATGTAGTAAATTATTGATAATGACAGACAGAATTGTTTATTTATGTCTCACTCCCATCACATATATAATGATAGATAACATATCTAGAAATGTATCAATCTTCATAAAAGTTCAGCGCATTTATACAAACTTGTGATCAGCTGATCAATAACAATATGAGATGTTTAAAATCATCTTCTATGCAATGTAGGCCTTTAACACGAGAAAATATCCAATTCAAAATAACTTATTCCAAAACACTTTTAAACTGTCTTACAAAACTTCGTTTGAAAATTCAACATATTGGGTTAACATCTTTAAAAAGATAAATTCAGTGCTAGAAATTTACTAAAACCAATGAAATATTGCAGTAAAACCTCGTGGTTTAAAGATAAATCATATGATCGTAATTGTGCGTTGCGGAACGTCAAGCACACGTTGGCAGTCGCTCCCCAGTCGTCGAATGCGTTATACATTCGTTACTCATGCGCTACTCCCACGCTGGCAATCGCTGGCAATAGAATCACGGATTATGTGATGTGCGTTCTTCAGTCGTCAACCACGTTACTCTAACGCTACTCATGTGCTAGACAATCGTTCTGGATCATGAGAGTTCATTAGTCACCAGCGCTATACATTTGTTACTCATGCGCTACTTCCACGCTGGCAGTCGCTGGTGGTCGCTGGCGATAGAATCACGGCTTATGTGATGTGCGTTGTTTAGTCGTCAGCCATGTTACTCTAACGCTATACTCATACACTAGACAATTGTTCTGGATCATGAGAGTCCATCAGTCACCAGCGTTTTCAATAATTTTTAATATTTCCCCGTGCGTTACGCGATCGTTGACGGTGATATAGCCAAGGTGTGACAGGCCCTTTTACCTGGTTACGATCACATGATTTATCTTCAAAACAACGATGTTTTAATGCAGCATTTCATTGGTTTCAGTAGATTTCTATCGGGCACTATTGCATTCTGGGGGAACCATGTCCTGCAAGTTTTAACAGTTGACTAGACCTTTAACCCATGAGACAATAAGCTAAATTTTCAAAAGAAATTTTATCAGCGAGTTTAGAAGTGTTTTGGTATAAGTCATTTTGATTTGGACATTTTTTCGTGTTAAAGGCCTCTATTGCATAGATGTAGATATTAAACACGTCTCATATTATTATTGATCAGCTGATCACAAAATTGTATAAAGATTGAAAGGCCTACATTTGTAGATATGTTGTCTATCATAACCAATAATAATTTGTAATGTTTTATGTGATTCACCAGGCCGTGCAAAACAATACATGTATATTATATGTAAATTATTATGATTTATAAGCAATAGTCCAGCGACTGAGTAACGCTCTCGTAGCGTGTACAACGATCAAGTAATAAACGCTCCCCTAGCGTGTACAGCGACTGAGTAACGCTACATTTAGCGTTACATTATACAATATATGATACTGTAGATCTCGTAATATTCGCGAGGTTTTATTTTCTTGAATTCGCGAATTTGTCCTCTTCGCAAAATTCGCGAATTCAAGAATCTCGAGTAAATTATTATCATAATGGCGCTACTAAAGAAATATGAAAATTCGCGAATTCTAAACTTCGTGAAGAGTCTCAAAATCAGAAACTCGCGAAAATTCAAACACGCAAAAATGACCAGATCTACAGTAGGCCCTATATTTGTTCCACAGTGTGCATGCCTTACCGGTAACAATTTCAACCAAATATTTCAAAATTTTTATTTTCCAGTTGATAATCATGGAAAATCGCCAAGGTTCTCCATAAACCATTTAAAAATGCAAAACTACAAACAAATTTGTAAATTAAAAATATATAAGGGTATTTGAAAAAAATTAACGTAGGCTCCCATTTCAAAGTTGAAACTGAATTATATACCGTGGCAAATTGTAATAAGGGCCTACGTTTATCACAATTTTAAACTATTTTCCGCGTAGTACTAAAAAACTCTACTCCCTTCACGCGCTTCGTCGCTAGTTTCAAAGGAGGTACAATATCCCCTGGTAACGCTAAAAATCGTGCACCGGCCTGGATAAAATAGAAGAACAAGCGGACATGTACATGTGGATAGACTAGCGGTAGTTCAGTTTTCAAGAATAAAATAAGTCGATATAAAAAAGATAAACCAAAATAATATGGTTATTAATTTACCCGTGCACACATTATGTAGGCCTATCCAAATGCATCAGAAACGGGGCAATAATATGTTAATCGTTTGTTTTCTTAGAAAAACACTCATGTTCACAAATACCGCTCCTGATGCGAAAAAAAGAAAGAAAGCTTGTAATCTGTGTGAAACTTATAAACTGATTAGGCCTACCCATGAATTGCCTTTCCCGTTAATAACCATAGTCGCTGAACCGCAACACAGAGATACGTAGTATTTAAAGGGTGTGCGTAATGTATTTCTCAAGCATACAGAAAAGCCTATTTCGAATTAACAGAATGTACATAACAGATCACGACATAGTCCCACACTGACTGTAGGACAACATCTTGGCATATTGTGCTGCTATTATGATATATCCCAACAACAATCCTGAAATTATATCGCCATATGCATGATATACTGTCATTATGGTGCGATGTATGGATATCATAATACATACTTGTAATTTTAGAGTTTAACATTGCGCTGTCATATCTAAATATAATAATATCGTGTTTTGGGATTATAATTCCATATTTTGAAAATATGCTCCCAAATCCTAACCTTTTGATGACTTGTGAATATTAAAATGTGATTAAAATGACATATACAGACAATATTGTCATATACTGGACATATACTGGACATGCCATATCGTAGATAGAATATCCCTCAGAGCCGAATGCTGCCAAATAGGCTATCAAGGACATCTTTATATTGTCATATCCTGACATTTCCTGTATAATGCAGTGATTTAAAAATAATGTAGCTATATCCTGTCTTACAAAAACATATGCTGACATTAAAATATCGCATCCTGACATTAAAATGAAACATCCTGAAAACTAAACAGTATTTCCTGACATTGTAATGTCATATCTTATTATCATAATGTCATATCCTGACATTGTAATTGCACATTTTGCCATTATAATGTATTATGCCGCCAGCATATTGTCATATTCTTGGTATTATAATGCAATATACTGACACTATATTGTCATATCTGAACACTATGGCGATATAGCTTGTCATTATAGGGATTTACTTATTCTAGCCCTAATATACCATATCCCAAAATTGTAATGCCAAATCCTGAAATACCAATCCATTTGGCAAACAATAGTCAGAGTAATCTCATGTCTTAGCAGTATTATCCCATATGCTGTCATTACAATATCACCTTTTAAAAATATGAAACTATATCCTGGAATTATATTGTCATATTCCGCAGTCATTATGCATTATATTAAACGATAATATTATATTCTGTCGATTTAATGCCATTACCTAACATTGTAGCACAAAGTATTGTTGGTAAAATGATATAAGTGTTCTCATTTAAACAGAGGTAGTAGTAAATTATTGCTTTGCGTCATTTCTCAGCACAAATAGTGATTTAAGAAGCATTGTAATATGATGAAAAATAATTGTAGTCAATTGTATGCAATTTAATGCTGAAACTCCGTGGCACTTCGCACAGCTCCGCTATCCTCGGATCAGATAAACCCCAGAGTAATAATACTTAAGGGTTAATAACTTTATTCATTCCACGTAAGAAACATAATGTCCAACATGTTATTGCCGGTTGTTTCAAGGCTACCACCGGCAACATCAGTACCTGCACAGCTGACAGCGCCTGCACTGATACGGAAGCTGCATCAGCACCGTTGTCGAATAGAGGAACCAGGGTACGCAACTTTTCAATCCGCCCAAAGATTATGGCCAGACTCGTGGAGGCATGTTGTAAAGCATGCGACAGACAAAACACATCCCTGTGACCCTCCCCGGATGGGGGTGAAAAGTACTACTATTAGCAATCATCCCAATACCTTACTTAGGCATAGGGTGTCATGTCCTCACAAAACAGTCCATATTCTCACATTAAAACATGATACCTCTTAAATTTCAAATGTCGTTAGTTGTTTTTTCTCAATTTACTTCTAGAAATAATGTAACCCATTGATCAACGCACATTATGTAAAAATAAATAAAAAAAAGAGTCTTGAGTTTTGAGATAGCGGGACATAACTTCAAGTGGGTACAAATATCCATCCGACTTGGCGCTTAAAGTGTTAATTTATATTTATTTATATAAATGTATAAATAAACCAAATGTAATTTTATCAATACATATGAGCTCATGCATAAACATGTAATTTGCAGTATTACCATTTTATAATAAACAGTACATGTAAGTTATTTTACCAATTATCTATTTTTATATACGCGGATATTTTGCTCAGTTTTAACCTTCTCTGACATTTTTGTACTTGCCAACCATTTGATTATAAAAATCGGTAGGTTTTCACCTGGCCGGCAAGATGCGGCCCCCGGGTACGCCGAAGGCGTGCCTGGCCTGCTAGTGGGGTCCGGGGGCATGCCCCCCCCGTGTTTTTTTTAAATACATGTGCCATTTCCTGGATTGTATGTGCCATTTTCTGCCACAGTTTCACCATTTATTTTAACAGGTGGTTGATGGCAGTATCAGATAGTAGCTGGGGTAGATCTCGGGATAGATTTATAGGCTTATAAAATCGGTAGGCGGTGGATAGGCCATGAAATCGGTAGCCTACCGCCTGAATCGGTAGGGTTGGCAGGTATGCATATGACATGGTATATGAAAAGGTAAGACATAGCATGGGGTTATCTGAAAAATCCCTTTAATTTGACGTGGTATACGGTTTATTAAGTAATCAAAAATATATACCCCTAGAGGTATCAATTTATCAGCATCAATTTATGTTGGAATTAATACATTTTGTTTGAATTAAACCCGAATTTCACATTGTGAAAAAATTATGAAACATTAGTTTTCATTACTTTTAGATACCAGAGGATAGGTATCTATTTGACTTCAAAATACTTCTTTCGGACAATTTCTCAGAGGGTTACCCGGTCTCATATGATAGGTAATATATATATCTTCAAAATGAGACCAAGAAACATAATCGTCATGAGAGTTGGGCGAAATTCAAATTTATAGATATCAGCCCACCGACTAATCCAATGATTTGGTTGATACTCTCTGAGTGACAGATACGCTCCTTTGGCTGATTCTTTCTGAGTGGCAGATACGATCCTTAGGCTGATACTCTTCGATTGGCAGATACGATCCTATAGTTGGTGCTCTATGAGTGGCAGATACTGTCCTTTAGCTGATACTCTCTGAGTGGCAGATACGATGCCATGGCTGAGACTCTCCGAGTGGCAAATACGATCATTTGGCTGATACTCTCTCAGTGGCAGATACGAACCTTTGGCCGATGATACTCTGAGTGGCAGATACGATGCTATGGCTCATACTCTCTGAGTGGCAGATACGCTCCTTTGGCTGATACTCTCTAAGTGGCAGATACGATCCTTTGGCTGATACTCTCTGAGTGGCAGACACGATCCTTTGGCTGATGATACTCTGAGTGGCAGATACGATGCTATGGCTGATACTCTCTGAGTGGCAGATACGCTCCTTTGGCTGATACTCTCTAAGTGGCAGATACGATCCTTTGGCTGATACTCTCTGAGTGGCAGACACGATCCTTTGGCTGATGATACTCTGAGTGGCAGATACGATGCTATGGCTGATACTCTCTGAGTGGCAGATACGCTCATTTGGCTGATGATACTCTGAGTGGCAGATACGCTCCTTTGGCTGATACTCTCTGAGTATCAGATACGATCCTATATGGCTGATACTGAGTGACAGATACGCTCCTTTTGCTGATGATACTCTGAGTGGCAGATACGATGCTATGGCTGATACTCTCTGAGTGGCAGATACGATCCATTGGCTGATGCTGTCTGAGTTGCAAATACGCTCTGAGTGGTAGATACGATATATAGCTGATACTTTCTGAGTGGCAAATACGATCCTCTGGCTGATACTCTCTGAGTGGCAGATACAATCCTTTGGTTGATGCTGTCTGAGTGGCAAATACGATCATTTGGCTGATTTTCTCTGAGTGTCAGATACGATCCTTTGGCTGATACTCTTTGAGTGGCAGATACGATCCTTTGGCTGATACCCTTTGAGTGGCAGATACGATCCTATGGTTGGTGCTCTATGAGTGGCAGATACGATCCTTTAGCTGATATTCTCTGAGTGGTAAATACGATCCTGTGGCTGATACACTATGAGTTGCAGATACGATCCTATGGTTGGTGCTCTATGAGTGGCAGATACGATCCTTTAGCTGATATTCTCTGAGTGGTAAATACGATCCTTTGGCTGATACACTATGAGTTGCAGATGCGATCCTATGGTTGGTGCTCTATGAGTGGCAGATACGATCCTTTAGCTGATATTCTCTGAGTGGTAAATACGATCCTTTGGCTGATACACTATGAGTTGCAGATGCGATCCTATAGCTGATACTCTCTCAGTGACAGATACGATTTCAAAGGATCAATCAGTGGGGTGATTTGTTAATTGTTTTTTAAAAAATATCTCACATTAAAAGCCTAGCACCCTCGACTAGCAATGGCGCGGGGTTACGAGTTGGCCCAGTGCCTGTACCTGTAGCTACTATTATAGATACTCACTTTGGTTACAAATTCAGTATTTAACACTGTAAGCGTTAAAACACGAATATAATCGTTTTATTAGCAGGTTATATCACAGTTATTGGGAATGAAATGTGCATTAAAACATCAATATTTGGTCTTAACATTTTTACCCATTTGTGTCTGAAGTTGTTGTTATGCGGTCTATAATACACCGCATAACACTATGCCCGGTATTATACTATGCGGGTCTCATAGAGTCATTACATGCGTTACAAAGAACGATACCAGGACAGCATAGAACAACAAAAAATGAAGGCCCTAAGTCAAGTCGTTATGAAGTTATCGCGCTTACAAGCCAATTTTTATTTGCGTGACCTGCTGACCTTGAAATTAGGTTAATGATGTCGAGTATTGAAATTGACCTAACGATTAGTGTAGCTAAAGCGGCCCATAATCATTTTTATTTTGGCTCCTTGATATGTCGATATAAATATGTCAACATGTCCACATACTAGAATTGCGTAATTTTTTTACATTCTCCAATTAAAAGAGAAATAAGGACAACATTTAATTTCAACCATGCAAAATAAGAAATACAAGAGTAACTGATAAACAGGGTTTTCTGTACACTTGCAGCGTTGCCACAGTAACCCACAATTTAAACGTCTTCCGCAATTCCAGCTTATGGACATATCATGGACATATTAAGGCGTCAAAATAAAAATGATGATTTTTGGCCTGACAGTGTCGCTCCAATATGAGGCAACAAATTAAGGATCTCAGTCTAGGCGTTATGAAGTTATCGCGCTCACAAGTACCTGCACCGCCCACCCGACTGACCACCCGCCGCTAGGGATCACTATATAGGCCTACCCCACAGCCTTAGTGGCTGAGGGGTAAAAAGGGGATCTACATATTTTCGTAGAAACTGGTAATTATAATATATCAGATGTTATGTTCAGTTATATATTATAATTGTTATCTATAATTATATGGATGTTTTAACAATAATTTATAATACAGCCTTAAAAAATTGTATGACCCGGTTGCTGCCATCCCAGCTAGCACAAAACATTTGTATAACATTTGTACAACGTCTGCCCAACGTCTTCGACGTTGGTCCAACATTGTACAAATGTTATACAAAAGTTTTGTGTTTACCGGGATGTTTGTATACTTCAGATCGTTTGTCCCACCCACGACCCCGGTGTAATCCAACACAGACTTGGCAACGGATCAACGAGAGAACATGTAAACCACAATGAAATCCTGCCTTTGTCCTGTCCGTTACCTCGTATAATCTCACATTATTATCACGGACTATGATCTCAGTATGTATGGGGCTTCTATGTATACAGAATAACCAGATATATCAGCCATGCTTGACACCTATACGTCTGCGACACGCCGTTGTGTGATTCGGCACATATTGGAATGAAGACGCCTGGCTGTTTAATTGTTGCTAAGTTTGCCAGCTATAAATCATAAACGAATGCTCAGTTTTTATGGCTACTGTCTCACATGCTACGGATTGATACTTTACACACGCTACTGAGAATGAACATCCGATAGTGCGCAGGGTGACATGTTATTATAATATATTATTATAATATATAAAATAAACACCACTGACTTCACAATGCCTCACGGAACGTCTTGGTACTACAAGCCAGTGAACAGCCAACTGTACCCTTCTATCTCTAAACAAAAGGACTTTCTCGTGATCGGTGGAACGACACCAAGATTGAACCTGAAAAAGTCCACTAAAAACGGTGAGTCTGAGCGACCGAAATCAGCCGCCCCCAGGTACCGCTCCCCTGATGAGGAAAAAAACTTTGTGCGCAGAATAAGCAAGCCGACTTTGTCAAGCCGCTTCAGATATGAGTGTCCACGTATGAGCTTCACATATACCAACAGGTACCTGACGTGGGATGATCACTACATTTGGCACAGACTGGATTATCTGTCAGATAATAACAATTGTTTGTGGAGCAGACATGGCGGCCTGAGACCACCAACACGAACATGACGAATTCACTGCATTAATAACCCTCAAAACGCTGAGCTAGTTTTGTATAAACTATGCATGGAGAGCAAAGGTTTTTTCAATTTGAAATCATTATAAATGCCTTTGTTTGCTCTTTCTGCTTCATTTGAATACCTATGATATGGGTCTGCGGCCATTATACATATGTTTACTCTTTCAGTGCGGGGATCGACTTTAGACGTCAGAATCTGACGTCTATGGACGTCAGATTCTAACGTCTAAAGTTGATCTCCGCGCTGTAAGAGTTAATATATCAGATCAGAGCATTTTGTAATAGTGTAAAGAAATGCATTGAAGTATTAGTCATTGTTCCAAAATTAAAAATGAATCTGTGAGCTCACATAAACCATAGATATAGGAAGATCTATATATGGTATAAACTGTGTCTGTCTATGAACAATCTATGAGTCATTATCTTGAAAATCAATATTACTTTTATCGATCTCAGACATTTATTCTTATACGTCATACAATTGGAGCTTTTTTTAGATTGTGTATATAACCACCTCAGTATTATCATTGATTGATATTATTCTATGGTCACACTCTGCATAATAAGACAAGATCCGGCACATATGACATGTATGTTTCAATGTTGAGAAATCATTGATTTACATCGCCAAACAATGAGTGCACACTAGTTCAATGCTTATGTATACGTTGAAAGGTCTACCACGACCCACAAATGCATCCACTTACTCTCATCTAAACGGGACATATTGTTACTGTGCATAGGAAAACATATTTTATATTTTAATTATATATTTGTTGACTTGATTTCAATTCTTTTTAGACCATTCTCTTTATGCATCTAAATATTATTTTTTTTTATGCAAAAAAAAGTAATAGTGTTGATTTGTTCTGTTTTTATTAATGTTTATATTTCTTTGGACATGTTGTTTATTTTAAACCTAAACTTTGGTGTGACAGGTGTTAGCGTTAATCAGTTCACCAGTGACCCCGCTTTGCTAGATCAGTCCCGATGAACTACAGATATATATATAGGCCTATACGCAAATAAATTAATCATGCATCCACCATGATATATGTAATGAGAATAACTACTTTAGGTCTATGTCAGCAGGTCCACCAGTCTCGCACCACCTGCCCAGTGAACACGACAATTTAATCAGTTGTATGTTTGATGTAAATTGTTGAACCAGCGTCGCAGACGTTGTACCAGCATCAAACATATAATGGATAAACGTATCGGAGAGACCCCGTAAAAGCGACATACTGCCCTGTAAGCACAAAACATTTGCATAACATTTGTACAATGTTGGATCAAGACGTTGTACAAATGTTATGCAATTTTTGTGTTTGCTGGGTGTGAATAATAATGTGTATAAGGCTAGCATTAGTAAATTCCACATGAACATATTTGAACAAGCGCACTCCGAGAAAAGCCCACTGCTTCATGATACACTTTAATTAAGAAAGAATAGGTTATGAAAGCACTAACGTTACGCCATAAAATATATTATATGAATTTTATATTATAATTTTATATTTTTTTTATTTGATTTATATTATTCTTAGACCATTCTATTATGCATCTAAATATAGGTTTGTTTTCATGCAAATGAAGCAATAGTGTTGATTTTTTTTGCTTATAATGCTTTATGATACACTTTAAGAAGAAATAGGTTATGAAAGCACTAGCTTTACGTCATAAAATATATTATGTGAATCAAATTGTTTGTCAGTATTTTTGGGCAAGATAAACATGAACAGCAGGCCGCAAGCTAAAATTAATAACGTTAGATAAATTGGCGCTTTAATTTCTCCCCACATTTATCGAACTTATCCAAGAGCTGATTTTTAGAAACACGCAGAACACATTTGATTAGGATTCTATAAAACTTATCGTGTCCTAAAAAACATTACCGGTGACATATCATTTTATTGAATCAGGCTAAAATATAATAATTTTACATCAAATTTTGGCATGTAAACGATAACAAAACATAAAAAAGCAAACTCTTCAGAAAATAATTATTGAATGTCGTGAATCTAAGTTACAAATATCTAAGATCTAGAGTCCGTTCATGCTGTACTTTTCTGTGGTTTAACCCTTTCACCACTGAAGCCCGTTTTTATGTGCTGAATGCCATAGCATTCAGCACATAAAAACGGGTTTCAGTGGTGAAAGGGTTAAAGCAAGTAAAGGCGCTCAATGGAAATCAGTTATTATACGAAAAACATACATATTTACAAAATATACCATTTACAATATCAGATCTTTTAGAAATGTATTGTATTATTGAATGTATGGCAGGGCACATATTTCAAATAAACCATCTTTTCTAATATGTATACACCCTGTATAAATATATTTAAACAAATAACTAAATAAATACATAGTTATTAGACTTCACACCAAATTCCCATGCCAGTATTAGATTATGTGACCTTCACCATAAAATAGCTTACCGTCGTTGATGTTCTATTACTTAAGCTATAATGCCAAAGAATCATGATTGTGTGGATCAAATAAAGACTAACTCAAACGTTTTGAAATATATTTTGCGCATACAAAATATTATACCGATGAGCTCGACCTGTAGTTAGCTCGGATGCTACTGCAGCGTCATGGAAGTCATAATATGACATAATAGCTTACAGCATTACAAATATTGTGCCAGATAAATGAGATAAACAAACGGTTGACTTTTACACACAATTTATGGTGTAACATATGAAGATAATATAAGTTGGAAAGTTTATTGGAGAGCTATTTGAAGGAGATACCGGTGGGCGACGACAACAATAGGGGGCCTACCCTCTCGGGCTCGAGTGGCGAAATGTATCAAATTACATTCACAGCAAACACAACAAATCTGTATAACCTCTGTACAATGGTGGTTCAACGTCGAGCCGACGTTGTACAAATGGTATACAAATGTTTTGTATTTGTTAGGTTCTATATCATTCCATAAAGCAAGAATGTCAACTATTGTAGTATTTATGTGCTTGTATTACCACCCTCGTACTATTACATATTACATATGCCATATGTTGCGTGAGATGTGTCGTAATTAAGTATTATGCCACTACGTTACGTGAGATGTGTCGTAACTAGGTAATATGCCCTACGTTACGTGAGATGTGTAGTATTTAAATAATATGCCCTACGTTACGTGAGATGTGTAGTAAGTAGGTAATATGCCCTACGTTACGTGAGATGTGTAGTAATTAAATACTATGCCCTACGTTACGTGAGATGTGTAGTAATTAGGTAACATGCCCTACGTTACGTGAGATGTGTCGTAATTAAATAATATTCCCTACGTTACGTGAGATGTGTCGTAACTAGGTAATATGCCATACGTTACGTGTGATGTGTCGTAATTAAGTGATATGCCCTACGTTACGTGAGATGTGTAGTAAGTGGGTAATATGCCCTACGTTACGTGAGATGTGTCGTAATTAAAGATGTGTGACACTGATGCAAGTTGTGAATAAACAAATTCACAAAATTAATTGGTGTATCGTGGCAGTAAGACACAAGTAAACGTGTCACCTAAAAGAAAAATGAATAGTTAACCTAGAGCTTGCGTGTCCTCGTTTTCTTCGCGGAGGTAAACTCTAATAGTAATAATATATAGTAACTTGGGATACCCTAGATATAAAATGGCGTATGGTAGGGCTTATCTGACACCTTACAAAGTTGCAGATACAGCCTTTTATACCCGGGGGGAAGATCTTAGATGTAGACGTTTACTTTATAATGTATACGATTATGCCACGGTAAGCAGAACATATAGTCTGAAATTAAAACCCTAAATTACTAAATAAATTACATAACATAGTCGCATGTAGAAACAAAATATCTTTAAAATATTACTATTTCCAAGAATGACTACGACATGTATCTATATAACCTTGCTACTACTAGAAATACATTTTACAAATTAGGAAGTGTCTGTTTACGGGGTGTGCAAGAAGACTAAAACCCTTATTTAACCCGACAATGACAACCAATCAAAATTGTTCTTTCAATGCCCTGCTGTCAATGTTTGTTTTTTTGGCGCTCATTCACGGAACTGAATAGCCTACACCAGGACCTCATGAAAATGAACAGGTAAGTTATGCCGCGTGAAAATAAACTTGTACAATGTAAATATAGGCCTATCCCTGACACATGACAACTATTATCGCTTGCAACATTTACAAAAAAATATGAAAGCTGGAATACTACCAAATATATGTGAATTGACAACTACGCGTAATATCGTCCGTGGCCGCGTTTGATTACGACGCCCGATGTGCATTTTACGTTGCTTAGTATCTGAGACATTCACCCAAGGTTACTTTATTGTTGGTCCACTGTCTACGACACTGGGCCAACATTAAACCAACATTAGGTAAATAAAGGCCTGAAGTCAACTTAATGACGGGACATGCCAGCCGCAGATCCAGGGCGGGGGAGGGGGGACGGCCCCGCTTTTTTCGCCACATTATTTTAAAAAGCCACCTAGATTGGTCTAAATATACCAACAAAAACGTTTGCAGCCCCCCCCCACGTTTACTTTTTCAAATCCTGAAAAAAACCTGGGCTAAATAACAATAAAAACCTTTTTATAATATAACCCTCATAAAAACAAGTGGGTCATAGAGCTATCTCAATCTTCGTCTTCAACGCACATAAAATCATCCGGAATAAGTAACTATATCAATCTATATATGTGGCCTACTTATTTAACCCACAACAAAGCACCCAGGCTAAATAACTATTTCCACATCAAACAACCCGGGCTAAATAACAATTCCAACCTTCTAATTTAACCGCATTTAAGAACCCAGACTATATACCTATTTCAACCTTTGTATTTAGCCCACAACAAAGCATCTGGGTTATAAACGTTTACAGCCTTCTTATTTAACCCCCAGAAAAGCAGCTGGGTAATATAGAACTAGGCCTATCTAAACCTTTATATTACATACACGCCAAATCCACCAGGCTAGATAACTATCCTAACCTTCTTATTTAGCCCACAGAAAATAACATACTGGGCTATTTTTGAACCTTCTATTCACCCCAAATAAAAGCAAGTAGGTTTTATAACTTTTCAACTGATATATTTAACACACAGAAGACATCCCGGCTAAATAACAATACAAACCTTCTTATATAACCCACATGAAACAAGTGGGTTATAGAGCTATTTCAATTCTCGTCTCCCAAGCTATGTAATTCATGGTTTGCTCGGATCTCGATTTGTTTGTAACAGTCTCTTTTAGCAATGAAATCTTAGAGGCTGGTCCAATCCAAAAAATAATCCGAAAGAAATATAAATTTATATACCAGATTCTATGTCTATCAAGAAAATCTTGTATTTCAAATACGTTTCAATAGTTCTTTTATATGTTAGATATAGTTTCGCATTGTTTTTGAATATGTTCAACCATGTGTCAGTGTTTTTTTAGATTATGACTTTGATTGATCATCACCGGTCGCAGTCACATGGTTAAGTCCACTTCAAATTCTTATATTATCGCTCACGCTGAATTCGTGTTTTTATTAACTATTAATAAAAGTATTATCCGTACGCGCTGTTAATTAAATATCAAAGCTACTGGAGTCTGGAGTCTAGATTTAGTCTAGACTCAGCTCTAACTGTTAGTAGACTCTATTCTATAATAGTCTAAGACTATAGCTATAGGCTCCTGGCCTAGCCGCCCTAGGCCAGGGCTAGGACTAGACTTTGGTCTTATTAATTTTAAATCTAATAGTCTAATTCTAGACATTGCACATTACAAAATTGTAGCTGTTTACAAAAACGTATATAGGCCTAGTCTAATTGCTTTTTGTTTCATTTCCTGATATCAAAAATTTTGCGCTGCTTAATCTCATTTTCCTGGAATAAAAATTCAAATATACATCGATGTAGTCTAGTCTACCATTATACTGATTGAATCGTCATTATTAGTGTAATAGACGGCAGCACTTCCAGTCACTGACAGTGACATATTTTTGGAGTGACAAATTCATAATTAAAAATTCATCTGGATTAAATTTGATTTGGACTGTTCTTTCATGATTTTATTAAAATATAGACTAAAAAATATACAATCTTAGGAATATAGGCGCTAGTGTTAACTTTTAATTAAGTTAAAAGCACAATGACCATATAATTTTGAGTTAATTTAAATCAATGAGAGTGGTGATAGTTGTTTCTAAAATTTGATTTATAATAGCAAGAATTGATGCACTTTTTGAGGCGATAACCAATTGCACATTGAAAAATTGTAGCTGTCTATACTTTATTTTATATGACTATAGAGATCTATAAATACAATTTAATAGTTTTTTAATAGTTTGTGTATATATTTGATAACAGCTTTGCGTGGTTATTATTGAATCTGTCTGACCAAATATTTGGATTATGACCCTTATCTTTGTCACATTGACATTGTTGGCTTTTCATGTGGTCTAGTCAGTCTCAAAACCTTACATTATCGTTCACTCATTCTTCGTTTCAGTCGTAAATTTCCGTTGTTATTAAATTATTAAATTTAACGAATTGAGCATAAAACAAGAATTCTTAATGCAGAGTAACACTGATCGGCTCCTCATTTTCAAACATTTGCATTTTTGCATCCAAATTTGGGTTTGGATGATGCTTCCATAACTTTTAATATGTCAAGGGGGATGGAAAATAGTTTCATCTTATATAAAAAAATTCATTTATATAAAAATTTTGGTTTCATTCAGGTGAAAAAGTACTATGTTAATTTGTTGTGATTTGCTGAGTAAACAATTGAGATGGCGTTCACTTCAATGCAATAGACAATATTGATTTTATAAATCAACGATAATTGTGTCAGAGAATTTGTTTAACAAAGATTGATTAACTCTTGAGGCGATAACCACTTTGGCTGCTTTTATGCATTTATGCTAGTTTGTGGTTGACTCACTGATTCCTTTCAGGAACTGTTTTTCCTGTTGGCCATTCTCTGGCATTGCCACTGCGGCCTTATGGGGTTTCAGATAGGTCTTGTTGTCAGGGACATATGTTTTTGGCCTTTTTCCTCGTGGTTGGGAGTTTCATCTTTGTTACTTAAATTTTTTTTTTGGGTACATTTCATCGTGTGATTTGCTGGGTCAACTTTATAAATTATCTTGATAAGAAGATTGATTCTTGTGGTGATTCGCTGAGTAAACATTTGAGATGACGCTCACTTCAATGCAATAGACAATATAAATTTTATAAATCAATGATAATTGTCTCAGAGAATTTGTTTAACAAAGATTGATTAACTCTGGAGGCGATAACCACTTTGGCTGCTTTTATGCCAATTTGTGGTTGACTTGTGGGGATGCGGGGTGGCTTGCCGGTAGGGTGAACGGCGGAAGCCACCTAACATTCACCAACATATCATAAACGTCATTCCTTCCCCGTCAGGTCGACTGTTCCGATTGACTTCACAAAACTTCTCTTCAGATCATTATGTTTATTGGTCTAGACACTGAACATTAGCAATGCACAACCCCGCGCACGACACGTCGCAGTCAACCTCCGAGCGAACGACCTGCGACACGTCTGCAGTCGCCAAGAGCTATATCACAAGTCTGGGGATGAAAGCGATGACCGCATGGGAATCGGATTTATGCACACGGTACTGAAGTACCAAAACGACACAGTCATCCCCCGTCCCCCCGCGTCCGGGGAGATCAGAGACGACTGTCACGGTAATCGAGCGAAGCAGGGATCCTACATTACCCCCGGGTTAGTGACAACGTAGGAACCCAACTAACGTGTAGGAGACTGCGTCGTGAAAGCAGCGGGGGTTGTATATAACGTAACCTCTTATAACTAATCAGGTGTGAAAAAATACAGCGTGGGTGGTTGTCGTCGCAGCATCTGCAATTAAAATATTGTCCCATCCTTGTAACACCAATTGTCCTATCCTCGTAACACCAATTGTCCTATCCTCGTAACACCAATTGTCCGATTAATTACATATGCTGCTTTGCTGCGACCAACCGATTCATTTAATTAACATTTCCATTATAAGTTAGCAAATATTTTGCTCGATAATGTAATTACGATTTACATATTCTAAACAATGTTGCCAGGCCTGGCGCATTCAATTGCAAATTTAAATTATTATAATTACGGTACGTTTGTTAGGCGCCACTATGGCGTGGACCATCTGCACGAACCGGGCAGGAGTCTGGATTATGCGTACGACTCTAGTTTTTCTCACGGTTGCGTCCGTCAAAATTTTGTCGCGATTAGCGATATTCGGACGATTTCTTGTATTCGAGTCGATTACGGCGTCAGCTGCACCAGGGATTTTTACGCTGTAGATGTAAAGGTATGCGTGAATACGTTCGCAAACCGCCGCCGTTCCCGTTAGCGCGGGATACGGCGGGGGGGCTCGCGAATGTGGCGCTACATAAGCTTTGCCTTTGTTAGGCAATTTAACCTTATCATCTGGTTGCTGTGGGACAGTGGCCAATTTGGTACTGCTTCTGACTGCCGTCGACTGTGTCTTCTTAACACTCGTCCTGTTGGACGTCTGAGTGTTCGCACTACTAGGTCTAGATGGGTCCTGTGGATTCACACTAGCGATCCTGGTAGTTTTCAAGCTCTGTTTTTTGTTTGGCGTAGTACGCTGTGTTTTCGGACCTGTCGTAGGCTCGCACTCTAGATGTGCGGGTTTAACTTGGTCTAATGAGACCGTTTCTACCTTGCCTTTAATCAGGATTTTCATGACTCTGCCACTCCTCGCGACAACCTTATATGGGCCGTCGTAAGGGGCGGTCAGAGGCGGCGCAATTGCGATTCGTCGCAAGAATACATGTGTGTATGTTTCTATTTCCTTGTATTGGAAAATGTTAGTCTGTTGTGTGTCACGTGGCGGACATAGACGGAGACGCGACATGGCTACGCGTAGCTTGTCTGAGTAATTTTCCTAATCTGTGTTAGCGTCGACGGTGTACTGTTGCGTAAACTATCCTGGGAGTCTAAGTGTTGTCCCGTATATCATCTCGGCAGCCGACCTGCCTAGTCTCTTCATGACTGCGGAACGAACTCCTAAAAGTACAACGGGTAGAGTAATAGTCCACGGGTTCGGTGATTCGTGCGCCATAATGGCGGCTTTCAATTGGCGGTGGAAACGTTCGACCATGCCGTTCGACTGGGGGTGATAACTCGTGGTACGATTCCGTATTATCCCCAATTGGTTACATAAATTCTCCCACAATTTGGACTCGAACTGAGCGCCCCTATCTGTGGTGATAGCGGCAGGAGTACCGTAACGTGCTATCCACCCGCTGAAGAAGGCATTGGCGACCGTTTCGGCCCGAATATCTACAATAGGTATGGCTTCTGGCCAACGTGTAAAACGATCAACGCCAGTCAGTAGATATCTAAAGCAATTAGCGTAGGGTAAAGGTCCGACTATATCGATGTGGACATGATCAAATCGCTTGGTAGGTTCAGTGAATTTCCGAAAACTGGTGAAGTCTGACAACCTTTACAGGAACGACACCATCTAGCAATGTCAATATTCATGCCATGCCAAGCAAATCGTGTGTTAATCAAAGGTTTTGTAGCTCTATGAGATGGGTGGCCAAAACCGTGTAAGTTTGAAAAAACTTTTCTGCGAAATTTCGCGGTAATGTACGGCCGGTTATGTCCCGTGGACACATCACACCAGATCAGTTGATTGTCGAATGATTTAAGTAGTTTGAAATTCATAGTGGATGTAGTCGAGTGTCTCAATCTCGTGAATTCCGCGTCCTTAGCTTGATCAATACTTAAATCCTTATAATTTATCACTGGTCCATCGTCTATCACGGACACTGATGGTCGTGACAGCGCGTCGGCGACGAAATTTGTCTCACCTTTAATGTATCTAATGTCGGTAGTAAATTCAGCTATAAAAGCTAAATGTCGTGTTTGGCGTAGGGACGCACGTTCGGTTACAGATGACATTACAAATGTCAAAGGTTTATGAACGGTGTTTACAAAAAAAATGCGTCCTTCTAGATTATGTCTAAAATGTTTTATGGTGGCATATACTGCCAAAAGCTCACGGTCGAACGCACTATAGCGTGTCTTCGCTGGATTCAGCTTCTTGCTGAAAAACGAAAGTGACTGCCACATACCATTCAAATATTGCTGCAAAACGCCACCTATGGCGACATCACTAGCGTCACATGTGATGTTTAATTGAGCCATAGGGTCTGGGTGTACCAGAAGGGTAGCGTTTGCCAATATTTGTTTGGACTCGGAAAATGCTGACTCTGCTTTTTGGTCCCACTTCAAATCGAAATTTGACTTCGGTGACAGTCTTGTATGGCCTTCGTTGGCAGCTGTCAATAAATTATTTAATGGTGTCAACTTCGCTGCGCATTGCGGTATGAAACGGTGGTAATTATTTACCATTCCTAAATATCTATGCAATGCTCGTTGCTTTTCGGGCTTTACGAAATTCACAATGGCGTGGACGGCGCTGGGTAACTGCGAAATTCCTTCCGCACAAACGTAGTGGCCTAAAAAACTTAACTCAGTTGTACCAAACTGACACTTCTCAGGACCGATGATCATTCCGTATTCGGCTAGTTGGGCAAAAATAATCCGTAAATGTTTTTTATGAGTTTTATGATCTGGGCTGGTTACCAGTAGGTCATCTAAATATACAAAAACGAAATCAAGTCCGCGTGTAACGTGGTCTATAAAACGCTGAAACGTTTGTCCGGAATTTCGTAGACCAAACGGTGTCCTTGTAAAATTAAATAGACCAAAAGGTGTAGTAACGGCTGTCTTATGTATATCTGACGGTTCCACAGGAATTTGGTACGGTCTGAGCGTTTAAGCTTC
Source organism: Flabesymbios commensalis (assembly GCA_964017125.1). Lineage (NCBI taxonomy): Eukaryota > Metazoa > Annelida > Polychaeta > Terebellida > Flabelligeridae > Flabesymbios > Flabesymbios commensalis. The sequence continues at coordinate 37,908,743 of OZ024903.1, forward strand.
TGTAGTCTACGCATGGTCTCCAGTCGCCATTTTTCTTTGGTACCATATGAAGCGCTGGGTTCGATGACTCCTAATTTTATCACTTCGTCGAACTCTCGTTTCGCAGTGACAAGTTTATCGGGTGCCAATGGTCGTGGGCGCGCAAGCACCGGGTGTCCTTTCGTTACAATTTTGTGCGTTATACCGTGTTTAACGGTCTCACCCTTTGTCGTAGGGCGAGTCAGTTCCGGGAACTGACCTAGAAGTTTAGTATACTCATTCTGAACAGTGTTTACTTTGTTCAACGACAGTGGTCTGATTGACGACAGTGAAGCGGGAATAACTAAACCTGTTCTCATGTCTCGAAGACATCGACTTCTCACGTCTACTAGCAAATTGTAATGAATCAAAAAGTCGGCCCCAATGATGGGTTGTTTCACGTCCGCTACTATAAATGTCCACGGATATTCGCGTTTTAAGCTGACGTCGACGACGCGTTTACTGTTGCCGTAGGTATTGATAGTAGTGTTATTAGCAGCCACCAGGGGAAGGCAGTCTGCGTCTGAAATTCTGTTAGCGCAAGATTTCGGCAAAACGCTGACAGCTGCACCTGTGTCAATCAAGTATTTGCATTTATGATTTTTGTATGCGACGTACAATAACTTAGAGTGAAATAACAAGAGTCGCTACCTTTCTCTGTCTTAGCAGTTTAAAGAAAATGCGCAGGGGCTTCTGCACGTGCGTGCCTTGTCACCGAAAGTCTAGTGAAAATATCAGACAGGTGCATTAGCCTTATCTATTACGTTTGCGGCATTATTTTGTTGTACGTTCTGCGGCGGTACGAACGGACGAGCATTTTGCTGTTCATTATTAAAGCTACCAGGTTTGTTAGGAACAAACTCTGGCCTGTGCATTTGGAATAAATGTGGGCCTAGGTGCATATTGATTATTTACACGTCCACGTCCTTGATTTCTCTTCTTCTCGGCTGCAGTCACGGTTTCTAATTTTTTGAGTCTCTTTGATAAGTCCTCAAGCAATCCCACTAGTTCAGTGGTTTCGTCGACCTTTATCTCCGCAACCCCCGGCTCACTCTCTTCGGCGTCCGCTTCAGAAGCAAGGGCCCTGTCGGTCAACATGGCCAAACTCTCCAGTGTAGCACTATCTGGTTGTGTGGCCAAATGAGCACGGATTGAAGTTGGCATCTGCCGAATGAATGCTTGGCGTATGACCGCCTTTCCAACAACTGCTTTAGTTCCAAAGCCTGCCGTCTTTTGTAGGTGCCTTAAGAATCGTGAGGAAATGTCCGAGCCCATCCTTTCTCCGGAAATCACTTTGTTGACTCGTTCGGGTGTTGTCAAACCTCGTCGCTCGATCAAAATGGTTTTCAAGCTTTCATATTTATGCGATCTGAAAGGTTGAAGTAGAACGTCCCTCACGTCGGAGGCGACCTCGCCTGAGAGTGCTGCGCATGTCAGACTGTACCGCTCGTCATCGTCATGGATCTGATGAAGATCGAGCTGTGTTTCGATCTGATTGAACCAAAGTTCAACGTCCGTAGAGTAAAATGTAGCTATCTTGAACTTAGGTAAGTTCCTTGAACGTCTCGGAGGCTGTCTTCTGCATGGTGAAGGACTCTTAGACAAATCGCTCCTAGAGTGATGTATTGTTCGTCGATTTCGAGCAATTTGAGCAAAATCCTCTTTGAGTCGTTGGTACTCATCGTCAGCCTTGTGGAAGCGAACTTCGTTCTCTTCGCTGTCCGGGTAGTAATTATCTTTTCGGCGAGTACCCTGACCTTCCAAAGGCGTAGACACGAGACCTTCACTTTCGTGTGGTGTAGACATTGTGAAATGTTTGTAAAATTATTTAACTAGTGAATCGTTTGAGATTGCGGGCCTATTGGCTCTATGCTCAAACGGTGTTAAAATGGTATGTCATATTAACACATACCAGCTATTTTGTGACGTGTCGTGCGCGGGTTAGCTGTACATTGCCGTCTAGACCTTATTAAAAAGGCCTGTATATGTTGAATCTTTAGAAATGTAGGCTGTAGAAATTGTCCATGCTATGTCGCATGTTGCGAAATACAGGGGTTGCTGAGATGTTTGAATATTCGTCACTGAGATTGCACATAATTTCTTTCACTTAATCACACACATATATAATTGTTTTGTGAAAACTGTAGGTCAAAATTGTACATAAAATGCCAGAAATATTTACTACATGCTATGCTAAGCTATGATAATAGTATATAGTAAATCGACCTGGGTAAAACCAAAAAAAAAAAAATCACACAAGTCGAAAAACACATGCAAATATTGAAAATGTTTCGCTATAGCGCAACTGTCAAGTCGAATATTTCGTTATTTATATAAGTTTTGATCTACTGAAATCGACTTTCATGAGAATATTTCGTTCTCAGACTGATAGGATAAATGTGACTGCGATAAAAAACAGCTCCATTTGTTTTTAGAATAATATTTAAAAAAATGACTGACAGTAGTCTACGCGGATTGGTGATATAGTATATCATTTCGCTGATAAATGATTTCTGCGGTGAACATTCCACTTTTTTTTTATATATGGCACGTTCATCGCCGATTCATTCTTAATAACGTCCGAATCAATCGCTCGCTTCGTTTCGTTGATTGACGTATAAGTCGGTTGTCGTCGTAGCGGTTGCGTTTATTTGGTTTGTGGCGGGTGTGTGTATGGTGTATGATCGTTTGCTGCTAACATGTGCAGCCGGCAGCTCGTTGCTGTATGCTTGGGCCAGCAGGCCTGTATCGTGGGTGTACGTGCAAAACTGAACAGCAGCCGCGTCTCGCCTCACATTAGCATATTGATGAGCTACTCTGTGCCAAACAAGGCGCTAAGAGTAGGCTAGAACTACGCCGAACACCAGAAATTATACTATGACTTTATCAAAATCTCGCACAACTTGTGCTATAATTTCCTTTCCGAAACTGCTTATTTATATTTCTTACTTTAATAATTTTGAAAAAGAAAATTTGTATATATGCAAAAAAATATATTAAAGACTAGACCGTGTATAATCTTGACACGTGAATAGTCTGCTCCACGAAATAAAAATGGCGGCCTAATTTATGCTAATGTGATGAGGCGACACAGGTCCACTGTCCAGGTGCATGCCGGTTATGGCGGGACGCGTGTTTGCCCACGGCGGGCGAGTAGCTAAACTAGGGGAACCAGCGTCCAGTATGGCGCTCACTTACCAAATACATTTATGACAATCAGCATTCTCTGAAATAACATATTGTTATAATGATAAAATATTGACCTACGGTCCTGGAAATATATTTACAGACCAACTAGGACCGTTTATTCACATTCATTTTCAGGCGAACAATTTTATTTGGCCCTAATCCTATTTAAGGTTATCTGAGTCGAAGCGATATTTTTCAATAATTTTTTGGTCGATTTTTTTGCTGAAAAATCGAAAACTGACGAGACTTCGTCTATGGACTTTAAAATTGAGTCACCCAATTATGGCGATCAACAATAAAAAATGAGTTTTTAAAAATACCCACTTCCTACTCGCCTACAGTGGCATTAATAGGATGAAAATATTCTAAGAACTCGTACTTTAAAAGGATAAATAAGAAAAAAAAAATCACGGTCTTTCTAGAAAAACTGACATGGTCGCCATCTTGAAAAAGCGCCAAACACGTGGAATTCTGTCAAAAAATATGAAAATTACGCCGTTTTGGACTTAAAAAAACGTACTTCTCCTCTGATAACTCTTTCTAGCTAGTTTAAACTGGCATATTAGTGTGACCTACAATTTTCACGTACCTTTGCGAAAAAAATGCTCATGTTTTTTTTTTGAAAAATCCCTTAATATTTTAACAAAAACTATCCTTGAAAACAGCGGTTTTCATCTTGATGCTTGGTGAAAATGCTGCTGCGATCACGATCAAACGTCAGGGGTCACCAGTGTGGGGATGCGGGGTGGCTTGTCGGTAGGGTGAACGGCAGAAGCCACCTAACATTCACCAACATATCATAAACTTCATTCCTTCCTGGTCAGGTCGACGGTTCCGATTGACTTCACAAAACTTCTCTTCAGATCATTATGTTTATTGGTCTAGACACTGAACATTAGCAATGCACAACCCCGCGCATGACACGTCTCAGTCAAACTCCGAGCGGACGACCTGCGGCACGTCCGCAGTCGCCAAGAGCTATATCACAAGTCTGGGGATGAAAGCGATGACCGCGTGGGAATCGGATTTATGCACACGGTACTGAAGAACCAAAACGAGGCAGTCATCTCCCGTCCCCCCGCGTCCGGGGAGATCGGAGACGACTGTCACGGTAATGGAGCGAAGCAGGGATCCTACAGACTCACTGATTCCTTTCAGGAACTGTTTTTTTCTGTGGGCCATTCTTTGGCATTGCCACTGCGGCCTTATGGGGTTTCAGATAGGTCTTGCTGTCAGGAACATATGTTTTTGGCCTTTTTCCTCTTTGTTGGGAGTTTCATCTTTGTTACTTAATTTTTTTGGGTACATTTTATCGTGTGATTTGCAGGGCAAAAATTTACAAATAATATAACTCTATAAGAGGAGCGATAAACTCTGGAGGCGATAATCACATTGGCTGATGCCAATTTGTGGTTGACCCACTGATTCCTGTCAGGATTTGTTTACTGTGGGCTATTTTCTGGCCTCGCCAGTACAGCTTTCGGTTTCAGATAGGTCTTTGTCAAAACTATGTTTTTGGCACCTTTCCTCTTTGCTTGGAGTTTTCTTTTTTTGTTACTTTTGGTTAATGAAGCATAGATACCAGCTACTCTTAATAAAAAATATACAATTTACAATATTAGTGCTCATAAAGGTACTTGAGCGGGTCGGATTTTCAATTATTTACTGGCCGGCTGCACTTTAAATGTAGGTTTAAAATAATTCATGTTAGGAAGTTAAGATTTAACGTTCTCATTAGTAATAATTTAAATTAATGAAAAGAGATATAGTTGATAATCTCTTGGTTTCATTCTATATAATTAATGCAATTATGCCAATTTGTGATGACTCTGGAATAATCCCAGGGGCTGGTTTTCCTGTAGGCCATTCTCTGGCTTAACCAAAGTGACCTTAGGTTTCAAGTGGATTCTATGAAATTATGTTTTGTCACCTTTTTCATCTTTGTTTTCATCTTTGTTTGTTTGTTTCGTCAAGCTTAGTGATTCAGCTGCTTTGAAATTAAATAATAATAATAAAAATAAAAAAATAAAATAAAAATGGCCACAAGAATTAAATCTTTCATCATTCATAATTCGGGAGAGTATCCAAGCATAGGAGTGTAAGGTAAAAGCTATATAATTATTCAAGTAAACTACTGCAAGAACATATTATCTTGCATAAAAAAAAAAAAAAATACAAGGTCAGTTACAACAGGACTTGGCCATTTGTTACAGGCCGCAGTAATTATTGCATGCCTTATATGCCAACTACATGATGCTCTATGTCTAGCTTGGTTAATCTAGCATCAGGACTTGCGCCAGCTGCTGAAATCAGTGCTAGTAATGATGGGAAGGATGCATCCGGCGCCAGATGCAATAAACTTCGTGAAGGACCAAACATATGATTATTCATTTGTTATTTCGGCAGGACTTGCGCCAGCCCTTCTAACGATAGCAAACATGATGGGGAGTGATTTGCCAACTGGATTTGGGCCAGTTAGTTTTTGATACAATATCCACAAAGCTCATTCTTACAGGTGGAATAAGTTTAATCTAGCATCAGGATTTGCGCCAGCTGCTGAAATCAGTGCTAGTAATGATGGGCAGGATGCATCCGGACTTGCGCCAGATGCAATAAACTTCGTGAAGAACCAAACATATGATTATTCATTTGTTAGTTCGGCAGGACTTGCGCCAGCTGTTCTAACTATAGAAAACATGATGGGGAGTGATTTGCCAACCCGATTTGGGCCAGTCGGTTTTTGATACAATATCCACAAGCTCATTCTTACAGGTGGAATTAGTTTGAATGTGAATGATTTATGTCCTTTTTCTTCACCCGTAGAAGAGATTGAGAAGAAAAAGTTAAAATTTTGCTTTTTTGTCAATAACTGCGTGAGTAAGAAATTACTATTATTATTATTATTATTTTTTTTAGAATTCTTTAGATCCTGCTCTTGAATCTGTAAACAAAATTTTTAGTGAATACAGCAATACTCAAGATGTGGACCATTTCCTCATATTCCTAATTTGCTTCAAATCCTTTTAAATCTATGTTTTGTGGTCTTCTTATGTTTTCAAAGTGTGTCTGCAATACCTAGGTCAGCTCAAAATGAGGTCTGTATACTTCTGTGGTCAGATTTTACACTTACAGAAAATAAAATTCCACTGACATTTAAATCCAGCCAGTCAAAACACTACTCAGACCTGCTTCATGAATTATAAATACAACAGATGTTATGATAATGTGTCCCTTATTATTTACATTTGGAAATTTTAATTATTTGGTTATCTATTCATTACATGTAAATTCAAGTGTCACTTCTGTAGACATCCTAATTTCAATTTAAAAAACTAAATTTCATACTATATAGCACTTCACCATTTAGAATTAGCGTTGTTTCTGATACCGCGAGTAATGGTGGATTAGACAGATGAGAGGTTGGAATTCATATGTGCTCTTATGATGCACTCGTAAGTTGGTGTTGTGGGGGTCAGACACTTTGTGTCTGTGTGCCGTTTTCATACCCTCCTCAACAACAGATAATCTTGTTTAATAATGTTATTGAGAGATTTTGTCAATATTATGTAATTTGTATGTAATGGTACAAGAGCCAAAGTTCATTAATATATTATTGTGAACAATTAGTAGGTTGTTATTGATAGGTTTGGTTTTGTGTGAACAATTACTAGATTGTTATTGATAGTTTGGTTGATAATATGTAATTTGTTTGTAATGATACAAGAGTCAAAGTTCACATTTAAATAGTAGATTAGATCAATCAGAGACATGTATAAATATTCATAGTAGATTAGATCAATCAGAGACATGTATAAATAGTCATAGTAGATTTGATCAATTAGAGACATGTATAAATATTCATAGTAGATTAGATCAATTAGAGACATGTATAAATATTCACTGGTTAATCCTGTTAACTGACTGTCAAGTAAATTTATACCCATTTTGGTCTTAGGGCTTCACTCTGTTACAACCACGTTTACATTAACAACATTTGAAGTGAAGCCCTTTTTATTTGTAGTCGTTTAATTTGATGTTTATTTTTAATAAACAAATTTTCACCATTTTATGTGTCTGTTTTTGTACGATAAATACAGAGTTTTCGTGAAATGATAGCTCTTTTTATCGGACACAAAATAGATTGTTAATCTTAGGCGAATCCCAAGCTTTGTAATTCTTGGTTTGTTCGGATCTCGATTTGTTTGTAACAGTCTCTTTTAGCAATGAAATCTTAGAGGCTGGTCCAATCCAAAAATTAATCCGAAAGAAATATAAATTATATACCAGATTCTATGTCTATCAAGAAAATCCCACCTCCTCCCGCTTCCATCCGCTGCAAGTTTTTTGTTAATTTTTCTTCTGACCGTTTTCATACCCTCCTCAACAACAGATAATCTTGTTTAATAATGTTATTGAGAGATTTTGTCAATATTATGTAATTTGTATGTAATGTTACCAGAGTCAAAGTTTATTAATATATTAATGTGAACAATTAGTAGATTGTTATTGATAGGTTTGGTTTTGTGTGAACAATTACTAGATTGTTATTGATAGTTTGGTTGATATTATGTAATTTGTTTGTAATGATACAAGAGTCAAAGTTTACAAAGTTTGATCAAAATAGTAGATTTGATCAATTAGAGACATGTATAAATATTCATAATAGATTAGATCAATTAGAGACATGTATAAATATTCACTGGTTAATCCTGTTAACTGACTGTCAAGTAAATTTATACCTATTTTGGTCTTAGGGCTTCACTCTGTTACAACCACGTTTACATTAACAACATTTGAAGTGAAGCCCTTTTTATTTGTAGTCGTTTAATTTGATGTTTATTTTTAATAAACAAATTCTCCCCATTTTATGTGTCTGTTTTTTGTACGATAAATAACTATTTCCACATCAAACAACCCGGGCTAAATAACAATTCCAACCTTCGTATTTAACCCGCAATTAATAACCCAGATTATATACCTATTTCAACCTTCGTATTTAGCCCACAAAAAAGCATCAGGGTTATAAACGTTTACAACATTCCCATTTAACCCGCACAAAAGCAGAAAAGACTGTAGGCCTACACCTCCTATTTCTACCTTCGTATCTTCCAACCCAAATAAAAGCAAGTAGGTTTTATAACTTTTCAACCGACATATTTATTTAGCCCACAGAAAACAACCCGGGCTAAACAACAATTCCACCCTTCTTCATGCCTACACTTAATAAAGCACCCAGACATATTTCAACCTTCTTATTCAGCCCACTACAATGCACCTGGGTTATATAATTTTACAACCTTCTTATTTAACACACAGAAAAACAGCTGGGTTACAGAGCGATTTTCCAATCTTCATATTTAATCCACAACAAATACACCGGGCTAGATAACTGTCCCAACATTCTTATTTAACCCGCAGAAAATCACCTGGGCTATTAAACTATTTAAACCTTCTTTAACTTTAACAGCTGGTTATAGAAATATTCTCGTTTTTAATCCACACTAAATCTACTGGGTTAAGTAACTAAACCAGCCTTTCTTATTTAAACCACAGAAAAGCAGCAGGGTTATGTCTGAGCAAGGTAATCTAGTGTATATCTTGTGCAAAATATGCGCTATGAGCGCTAGAACATAAATCGTTGTTGCTACACAGTACACTTACGTAGCAGAATTGCGTTTTCGTAATGATTAAATTATGCTATAGTGATATTTGTTTTTGTTTTGTTTGTACAGGATAAAGGTACAGCAATACAATTTTTAGATCATTCTCCTGGAGACACGACTGCCACGTTTACACATGATGCAGTAGTGTATGAGAGATAACATTGTAAGTATGCCTATCTACCTAATTTATGTATTACCCAACAAATATATTAAGTTTTTGTAGTTATCATATTGTAATTTTTTTTATCAAAATATTAAACGCAAATTTCGAATTTGATCACCACGAATAGAACATATTAAAAAAAATAAAAAAATTCATTGATCTATTCATTATTTTATTTTCAGCGAGACGCCAGTGGTTTTAGAAGAATATATATGGACACTCTATATGAACACCCAAAGTCACTGGCTATTTTTCGTTTTATCTGTATAAGAAACATAAACAAGATCGACATTATTTTATGTGTGATATGGTTTTCTTCATGTTTAAAAATTAATAAATGCAAGTGCAACATTCGTAATTATTATTATCTCATCATTAACTTTATAATTGAATGTGTTCACATGGTCGCAGACACAAAAGTTATCCACAAAAGGATTACCCACTTCTTGTCTGTACATTATTAAATTCTCTAGTAGCTATAACAACCACCATTATATAGTTCCGGTACAATTGTAAACAAAGCACTAAATTTTAATACTTACATGTTATTAATAAACAGGATAGTAGGCCTACCCCCCTACACTTTTCACCACCCGGTAGAATACTATTATATGTACACAGAAGTAAAATACAGAAAATATGTGCCCCTGAGCCCTTGTTAAAATGATGTGTTTTCCCTATGAGGTGAAAACGAATGCATCTCTGCCAAGCATTTTATTTGACAATCACTAAAAATCATTGCGCTATGACCACAACATTTTCATTGCGTACTCAGGCAGGTAAATGCCTACATACAAAAGTATGAGTAATACGGACTAGTGGTACTTGGGATTACGCGTTCACAATGTAACTTTGACTTTTTTGAAAAAAACAATTTCACCATACATTCTCTAGTTCCTCAGATATTATTATAAACATAAACACAATGCTATTTCAAAACTTATTGGTAAACCATAAATGGTACCTTGGATAAAGGCGATAATAGCTTAATCTAAACAACCGATGATAATAGTGTTCACTTTGCCTTAATCAGTCTTAATACAACGACAAATTGAACAGATTGTTACTACCCTCAGAAACACATAGTCGTAACAGACTGGAAGAGGATAAACCATGGGCCTATTCACAAAACAGAAGGCGAATAGTATAAATTAATTCACAAATATGTATTTTTTTTTGTTTATAGCTAAATGTAATAATGATAACAGTAATTTGAAACATGTATTGCAGTGATATCGTGCGCTCACTATGTGACCTCAGGAATAAGTCTCCGTCATGGAGTGGTATAAAGAATATACTTTAGAACTTAAATCTGATTCAACCCATCAACATTGCCTAGATAAAAACAGGTCAGACGTTTCACCTAACTGATTAAAAATATTCACTTTTGATGGACCATATACCTTAGAACGTTGGCCAAATAAAAAATATTTCATTAATGTCTAGATGGTTTAACATAATATTTCGTCACAATTCACAATATTGTCTTGTAAGATTCTTTTCTGCATCTATGAATCCTATCGTCATATCGAGGTTAAAGGGTCCTATCTGCCACTCATTTGAGTGGCTCAGAAGACCCTTTAAATCCGAGACGACGACATGTAGATATCAAATGCAAATGATTCAACGATATGAGGGCAACCACTTATCAATTGCCGGGCTACCCACGTGCAATGCGTACGTTAACACGACATGAAATATTTGGTAATGAAAAGGACAAATTAAAACCATTTTTCTAAGAAGCATATTCAACTCGTGTTTCTAACACGAATCCATCACGCAAGTTCATACGAAATGTTGCTATAATTATTCAATAATGTGAATCATTCTAAAATAAGACGCCCACACATATATGGTCACGTCGTAACCCTTCTTTGCCCAAGTTTACAATAATACGTATCCTCGGTGGCCAACCAAGTTTACAATAATACGTATCCTCGGTGGCCAATCAAGTTTACAATAATACGTATTCTCGGTGGCCAACCAAGTTTACAATAAAACGTATCCTCGGTGGCCAACCAAGTTTACAATAATACGTATTCTTGGTGGCCAACCAAGTTTACAATAATACGTATCCTCGGTGGCCGACCAAGTTTGCAATAATACGTATCTTCGTTAGCCGCCCAAGTTTGCAATAATGCAATTTTCTTACACTACAATATTTGCTTATTTTATCTTGAAATGGCCATGAAATCACCTTGGTGTCATCTTACAACTATGCCACATTAAAGCCTGGATGGTTATATAGTTAAGTGTCATTTAAAAGAATTGGGTTCGAGGAATACGCTTTTGTGGAGGTTAATAATTATTGATGAAATCAATTTTCAACACACGTTATGGTTAGTGGATCACTGGCTATTATATGGGGGGGGGGGGGGGTAATGGCCCAAGTATTATATTCTACCCCTAATTTAATAATCCCATCATGTGACAGGCTGAGCCAGTATTTCATTGGTCGGGAGTAGAATAGTTATGGTGCGTTTTGATATGACTGTATGTTATTATTTACCTGTAAAGTTGAAAAACTAGATTAAGATATAATTCTCTTCATCATATTCCAGCTCAATTGAAAGATATTTTGCGAATAATCTATAAATACCTGGGGAACGATATAGTTTTCTGTTAAACGCAGTAACGTCACTCGGTGAAAACAAGGTTGTATAACACCTCCTCCCCCATACTTCATTCTGTGAAACGCAGTGACATCACTCGGTGAAAAAAGGTTATATAAGAACCCTCCCCCATACTTCATTGTATTAGCCAGCTCGGTGAAAACACAGGAGGTCGAGGTCATTGAGTTTCACAGAATTGTGTCACTGACAAGATATCACACACCTTTGAGGTCCAGCTTCGCAGACGAACTAGGGCAGAATGCTACATTGAAGCCACAAAACGCATAATATAAGTGTGCGCATATAAGAAGACTATGTTGGGCGTCCGAATTCAACGCACACCGTCTGTAATCACCGACCGAAATCACCGCGGCGTCTGAATTCACCGCACACCGTCCGAAAATAAAATAACTTACGGTGATTTCGGATCTCGATCATTTCATTATTTACTAATTAGTTCATTTATTTATTTATTCATTGAGTCATTCATTCACTCATTCATAGTCCTACTCATTCATTTCTTCATTCATTGCTTTATATATTCATTCATTCATTCATTTATTCATTCATTCATTCATTCATTCATTCATTCATTCATTCATTCATTCATTCATTCATTCATTCATTCCTTCAATCATATATTTATTTATTCATGCAATTATTCATGCTTTCTCTTGCTTATCTATTCATTGAAATAGTCATTTATTTACTTTTTTTCATTGATTTATTCGTTTATTTACGCATTTTTATATTGACTTTGTTGTTCTAAAGTCCATTCATGCAAACCCAGTTGACAGAAGATGTTAAACTAATGTTGAATTAGAATTAAACTAACTTTGAACAAACGCACCTGGAAAGTAGCAGATTCCACCCTTTAATATCAATGGAACGGAAACGTTATTAGTCAATAGTAGAAATTCGTCAACTTTGTCAGATTCAGCCAGTTTTTATACTTTTGAAATACAAAGTAGAAATTCAAGCTTTGATCTGACAAAATAAAATTTAACTTGTCCATGAATGTGTTTTTAAAGTCTATTATCAAACAGTTTTCCGCATGGAAAAGCAGACATGTTGGAAACACAGGCATGTTGGAAACAACTCCATTCAGACTCACTTACAAATGACTGGATTGAGAGAAGAATACTGACAGGTAGATTTATTTAATGCACATAACATTATATTTCATTTTAAACACTTAAATTATTCAAATATTGATAATATAAGTATTTAATATATTTGACTTGGTGTTACAGTCTGTGTTGAGAATTGAATCAAACGATTTGAAAGATGAAATATCTCTAAGATAATCATACATCGCGTTTTATGGTGTGGTGGAAGTTTACTAATGATGAGGTAGACAGGCCAGATGTGTAAATAAAGATTATTGGAAGGTAGAGAGACGTGTGTCATATTAGCTACACCTGATGCAATCGAACAAACGTCATCACCACCAGCTCCTTTTGTTCTCCAGCTCATAAAGTATGTTCCGTGCTCGCAAGTCGAATGTGTTTGTGACTGATTTAGTTTTCTAGTTTGCTCTCTTATAAAACAGAAAAAAATTGAGCTAAGTTACACCTTGCCAATATAAATAATGTATGATTTAGACAATAATCACATTAGACTAAGTAACTCACATTAGACTAAGTGACTCAATATATGTTATTTTGATAAATACAGACATTTATATGGGATGAGTTCTGTGAGAATAATTATACCACAAGAATGTGAACACTTGACCTTATTCTCCTCTCTCAGAAAATAAAACTCGACTCTTCAATAAATAATTACTCCTAAAACGTTTCTTTCATTTTCATTCGACCATGCTACACATGGCTATTAATTATACATAATTATGTAGTAGAAAAGTTCAAACGCACGTCATTTGAAAACTGCCTTCATTTGTTTATGTCTTATGACCATTACGAAACCAGAACCCATAATTAAATGTGCATGTATCTATCTATTTATTCACCAGCTATTGTATCTGATCATGAAAACATTGCTAAAATCAGAATTGAGCATGTTTTCTTTCAGGGGATCATAGTACTCAGCATCCATCCATCCATTCATTTATCCATCCATCCATCCATCCATCCATCCATCCACCATCCATCCATTCATCCATCCATCCATCCATCCATCCATCCATCCATCCATCCATCCATCCATCCATCCATCCATCCATCCATTAATCAATCAATCAATCAATCAATCAATCAATCAATCAATCAATCAATCAATCAATCAATCAATCAATCAATCAATCAATCAATCAATCAATCAAACAATCAATGATCAATGGGTTGGTTGAGGCAGCCTGAGCCCACATTATGGCCTGTATGTTTATGTGTTATGCTTAAGTTCGACTGGTATTGACTGATGTAGATTGAACACACATTGGTGGGTGGTCTGTATGTTTAAGTTTATGTCTTGAATAACTCTTTCTGGTGAATATGGTAATGCAACTGAAACGTGAAATGATTTCGTTCTTACACTATAAGAAATAGCCATTTTTTATACAATAGAGTCGTTTTCAATAAAAAAATATTTCTTATATTGGGAAGAGCATATATATGGCAATTTGCTATGTGAAATAAAAACGAGCATATTTTAGGTTTTCAGAGGAAACCCATGGGGATTTATTTCATATTGCACACTCATCACATGTATATGTGCTTTTTGGAAGTCATGACATTTGACCTACTTTTTTACCTACATCTCTGATCGAAAATAGCTTAGACACTAACAATCACGTCTCCGGAGCATATCTAAGAAAGTCATGGTGAGATTACATAGATATAGGACACGCACATAATTCAGGGTCCATGCTTGTTGTAATCTACACGTAACTATAAAACATGGCCAAATACAGTGGTCTTTGTCACCTACACAAGTTTAAATAAACAGAATTAATAATGTGATCGTTTTATAATATTTCATGCATTTAAGGTAATTTAAAGTTCATTTAGCCTGTAACATACACGTTGTCATGACAACACGTGCTTCAATATGGGTTATGAGGCAACAAAATCATTATCGTTTCCATTACCTAAATATATGTTAATATGTATAACCTAAGGCCTACAGCAACTTCCCAATAACTGTGAAACAATCATCTCGGAGGTGTTGTTTGTGCTGTATAGTCAAACACATACCGGCATGTCTGATGTGTCAATGTGATTTATATTAGGCCTATTATGGCATTATCGTCTTCTTTGACGTCAGACATTTACAAATATGTGATGGAAGATGATCAACGGAGCCATAGTGCAGCAGAAAGTCAGTGTTCCGTACATTATTATTAACTGACACGTCATCTTATTCAACCCATTAAGTGATTTAATTGAGAAAGTTTCTCTCACTTGAAGCTGTGTCTTCTTGACGCAATACACAGCTCCACATGAGAGAACATTTGTATATCTGTTTATTTTACAGATTTGACAAACAGTCATGTTTAAATCTTTCTGTGGATTGAAGACAAAATTCACCTTGAAAACGTATGCCTACTATTGAAATATTAATAAAATGTTAAAAATAATATAGTTGTCATCGACACATAGAGGGTTTAATCGTCGAAGAGGCAGCCTGACTTTTCCTACAGGCAAGTCGTGGCACAAACATGGGGCGCTGATCCCATGTTGGTTTGATGCTGGGCCAGCGTCGCAGATTGTAAGCCAGCATTAAAAAGCATGAGCCGAACCTATTCTGTTTGTTGGGACTACAACCTTAATATCACTTGCCACAAATATAATAATTATAACCGTAATCTAAAAACAATTCATGGTCATGGTTAGCACTTAAAAGGTAAATGATGACAGTAAATGAATAATTGCTAATGGGTGTGGGGCTTTTTGGTTGGTGTTGACTGTTTCAATGATGACTGTACATACGAGACACTATGGGGATAAATGTAATTGACACATAACGATGATGAAATTATCAATGTTTGTATTCTAAAATGATGAGTAGTAATAACGTATATGACTAGGCCTGGGTTAATTGACACTCAAACAATTAACTTAAATTTATGTCGTATAACCTACATTCCCCATTGGGCTCGGACATAGACCCTTGACCAGTGTTGACGCACCCTTAAAAATATTTGAAAAGTAGTAACTTATACTAGATTGGAATTGTGATTTTTCAAGTAACAAAAATATTTGGGCTAGGTTTTATGAATTTTTGTGGCGGCCATTTTAAATTTTGTTGGGTTATTTTTACTATGACAGATTGATTGGAATTTCGCGAGTTTTTTGGCAGCCATTCTGAACTGGAATTTTAGATTTCGGACTTCAGACTTCAAATTTCAGAAGTCCCCACTGAGCTTTTGCACTTGTAAATAGATATATATTTGTTTGTCAAATGGAATCGCATTCAGAGTGCCCAGTACACACAATAAACAACATTGCTTCAACTTTTTGTGTTTGAATAGATTTGCGACTGTTATTTTAAGGTTTCAACTGTCCATACCTAATACACAAAATCGGTTTAATACTGGGCCACTGTCTGCGACGCTGACCTGGAATTAAAACATTGGATAAATGTATTTTATTATCAAATCTGGAGACTAAAGGGTGGAGTCAGTCTGGACATAGGGGCACCCTGCTCACCCTCCTGGCAATGAATGGAGAATCAACCGACGTGTACACTATTGAACCAACATTGGACCGTATTATAGACCTACTGCCGTGCAATCCAAAAGGCAGTATCTGCTCACTTTACAAGTAAGCAGATACTGCCTCTTGAATTTGAAGAGCAGCATAGTGCAGTATCTGCTCACTTTACAAGTAAGCAGAAACTGCCTTTTGCCATTCAAGAGTATAGTGATCCATGAAATCATGGATAAATCCAGAAGAACATGTTGGATGACTTAGAAAAGTCATAGCACTGACTACTCTGGGAATGTTGTGTCAAAATGTCAAGTTGATTAGATTAAAACTCAGGGAGAAAAAGCGTCTTACAAAAACGTGCCAAGAATAATAGGTTTGAAGCTCCGTTGAAAACTCAATATAGCCCAAATATAAATATTAATGTAACATGAGGTCATTCTGCTCTCCGTATGCCCGAAGCTAGGTTAGTGGGAGTTTAGCTATAACAGTGTTGTAACCTTAAGTTTAACGCTAACCGGTATGCCAGAAGCTGGTTTTGGCTTAAAGGGACCCCTTGGGATGAGACATTTTCAATGTTGTCAATTTTGAAAATTGTATTTATTTGAAGCTATATAACCTACTGATCTTAACTAAAAATACAAAAAAGCCAAAAAAACAATTTTAAAGCACCAAAAAAGAGTGTAATACAGTGTAGTTATATTTCCAGGTCGTATATTGCCATGTAAACAACTCAAGTCAGCAATATACCGCACTTTACAGCACATATTTCCACGTCTTGGACGGTGAGATCAGAGCAATCGCCGCTAATTGGTGTCTTATAGTCAGGACATAGGGGGACACCTGCAGCACTGATTGTCTGCCCAACGCTGGGCCGACAGCATTACCATGTGGTCCAATGCTGTAGGAACATTTAACCGTCTTTTAGCAAGTGTTTAGGTATACAAAATTTTGTTTGGGTTTTAAGCGGATTCATAGAAATGTTGATAAAAAAAATTAAATAAAAAAACTCTGAAAAAATAAAATCATGATCTGGGGGATACACTACTTCATTACAAAACTAAAAACGAAAATTGATGTAATCACAAGGATCTGCTTTAACACGATGATAAACCGGTGTGTTATGTTGCCAAAAGTTAACCATTTAGCATTAGGTTAAGGAAGTTGATGGCAAAAGTAAATTGAAATCAAATCCTGAAAATAACTAAATTATCATAATTATCCATGGAATACTAATAGACGACACTCATAATTGTGTGGAGTCATTAGAAACAAATCAACATTATAACATATTTTTGTTACATTTGATGGAAATGCAAATCAAAAAACTTTTTAAGACATTGCAAGTATCAATTTCTTTATTTTCAAATCAGTGATGTACCAAACAAAATTATACACACATCGATGCATACCTATTGCAATTAAATACTAATATACCAATCGATTTAATGAAATATGTTCTTATCTCAGATTTTATTGTACATACATATGACAATGAAATATTAGCCTTTACAACGCTAAAATAAATTTCGTATAAAATATGAGATAATAAATGATGACCTAATATATACTTTTTATGACGCACAATAACATCTGAGATAATACAAATTGTATTAACCCTTTCAGCACGGGGACCGTCTGTTGACGTTAAGACGCCTGATTCTAACGTCTGTAGACGTCAAATTCAGACGTCTATAGACGGTTCACGCGCTAAAAGAACTTAAACAAATTATAATTGTCCTACATCCATAACATAGGTAGCCTACCCAAATGAAGCAGAACGATGTAACCAAGACATTGATCATTTTTTTCAATTTGAAATAATCATAGATATTTTCATTAGCTTTTTCTGCTTTATTAGCTTCATTTGTAATTCTTCCGCGCAGGGACCGCCTTTAGACGTCTGTCGTTTATATACGTTAGATCAGAAATGCATTACGCATTTCTGGTTAGATTCAGACGTCTACAGACGGTCCCCGTGCTGAAAGGGTTAATACATCATTTCTTATCTCAGATGTTACTGTGCGTCATCAAAAGTAAATCTTATTTCATCATTTATTCTCACAAATTTTATTGCGCAGTATATTAATTTTAATATTATTATTATGAATGTATCTTATGTAGGGCCTACTCACAAAATCTGTTGGACCAATAATCTTTTGGCCTCACAAAATTGCCTCGTGGGTTGACGGATGACAGCATATTAGGATCAATGATGTCATCATCAATGTAATGGTCATCATCCAGCTCAACAACGAATATGAATTTCCCTGTGTCTTCTTGCTATGTTGTGCAAAACACAGCAAGCCACAATTATTATAATCAATCTGGTGCTTAATTTGGTGCGGAGGCCAAAGTGCAAACATGCAAATCGTCTTAAAAATTGTTTTAAAACGCCAAACAATCTCTCTATAATGTTTCGGGTCATTATATGAAACCGATTGTAATGCCGTTCATTATCTGTTGTTGGCCTAGCGATTGGCGTGAGGTACAGCAAGCATGGGTACCCGGAATCCCCAAGCAACTGTCCTCTTGTACGCCCATCCTCATAGTTACATTGCTCCCGGGAAACACGACACTTTGCGCCGTTGATGAATTAATGTTGTGCCGTGGTCTTCGCCGCTGGCAGGAACAATAAAGCAGCATTGGTGGAATGTATAGTGTTTGTTGGACGTGCCCATTTTCGGCGCTGGGGGGAATCACTGCAAGTGTACACAAATTGTATGCTTCAAGGCGTTACCAGTTACAACACTGGTTTAGGATTTAACCTTATGGTTTATTAACACCATGCTGACCTTGCTTTTGGCATACGGTCTAATTATTTTTAAAACACTGTTTTACTTAACACTGTGTTAAGCCTAAACTTCGAGTTAGCTAAACTAGCTTCGGGCATACAGCCCTTAGTGTAGAAGTATTTCATTCGAAATAAACATATTCAGTGTGTAGCAAGCCCCGTCTTTTCATCCCTGAGAAATGAGGTTTATCCAGTGTGCAGTGGGCCCCTCGTTCTAAACTAAGCCTAAAATATTAGGTTTACCCAGTGTGCAGCCAGCTCCTCACCCATACTAGTTACGATGGATAATGATGAGGTTTAGCCAGTGTGAAATGGGCCCCTCAACCCTCCTAATATATGAGGTTTACATAGTGTGCAGTCGGCCCCTCATCCCTGTCACTGCCTCAGAGATGATGTTTACAAAGTGTGCAGTGGGCCCCTCATCCTTGAGAGATGAAGTTTACCAGTGTGCAACCAGCCCCTTTTAAGGATTAGGTTTAGCCAGTGTACAATGAATCCCTCCCCCCCCCCCCCGCCCTGGGAGATGAGATTTACCTTCTGTGCAGTGGGCCCCTCATCCCTTCCGAGATATAAGGCTTACCATTCCTAGCGTAGAGTGTTGAGGTTTACCTATAGTGTACAGTGGGCCCCTCATCCCCGACTCTGCCTGAGAGATGAAGTTCACCCAATCTGCAACCAGCCCCACCTAAAGCCCCTACTTCTCCCTGAGATGAAGCTTACCAGTGTGCAACCAGTCTCTCATCCCTCCTGAGAGATAAGGTTTTATCAGTGTGCAATATTAACACCGTAATAAAACAATGATCTTTAAAACTTAGATTACTATCAAGGAGGTTTAAAACACGTGATACTATAGACACCAGATGGTTAAAACACTTGATACTCCAGCCTCCAGACAGTTAAAGCGACACAATCAGGCTAAAATCATAAAAAGATCCTTAATTTTTGGCTTCTTAATGTGGCCATAATATGTGAACATGTCCATAGACTAGTATTGCGTATGTTTTTTAAATTTTGTGTTGCGCATTTATGAGTTAAGCGAGAAATAAATACGCAATTTAATTTCGGACATGCATGTCTAAATTAAGAAATACAGGAATAACTGATAAACGGGGCTTTCCGCACCAAAATTTAAAAGACTTCCGCAATTCTAGTCTATAAACATGTTCACATATTAAGGAAGTAGACCTATATTAAGAAATATATAGACTAGTCGCAGAAGAAGAATATTTGAGACACGTGATATCAGAGACCCCACAGGATTAATACATGTGTTACTCTAGTCCGGAAAGGATTAATAAATAAAACATATGATACTCAAGGTATGAGAAGGTTAATATAGAAGAAATATGGTAATCTATTCCACAGAGCGGTAATACAAGAGACACACGTGATGCTATCAACCCTCTTGACCTCAGGGGGTTATTACACATCAAACTGTAGCCTATAGAGGGTTGATAAATAACATCTATGAAGCTCTAGGCATGAGTAGGTTAAAATAAGATAAACATGATAGTGTAGTCTACAGAGGGTTAAGACATAAAAAAACGTGATACTCTAGACCAAAGAGGGTTAATACTTGCGATAGTCTAGTAAACAGAGGGTTAATATATAAGACATGTGATACTCCAGACATCAAAAGGTGAATATAGAAGAAATATGATAGTATAGTCTACAGAGGGTTAATATTTGAGACATGTGATACTATCGACTCTCCGGACCTCAGAAGGTTAATACACGTAATACTCCAGTCTATAGAGGGTTAATAAATAATATTTGTGATGACTTAGGCATCAGTAGGTTAAAATAACATAAACACGATTGTGTAGTCCACATAGGGTGAATATATTAGAAACGTAGTACCCTAGGCCACAGAGGGTAAATACTTGCGATAGTCTAGTCAACAGAGGGTTGATAAATAAGAAATGTGATACTCCAGACATCAAAAGGTTAATATAGAAGAAATATAATAGTTTAGTCCACATAGGGTTAATATTAGAGAGACGTGATACTATCTACTCTCTGGACCTCAGAGGGTTAATACATGACAAACTCTAGCCTATAGAAGGTTAATAACGAACATTCATGATGCTCTAGGCATCAGTAGGTTAAAATAAGTTGAAGATGATAGTGTAGTTCACAGAGGGCTAACACATTAGAAACGTGATACTCTAGACCACAGAAGGTTAATACGTGTGATACTTTAGTCCACAGAGGCCTAATAAATAAGACATGTGATTCTCTAGGCATCAGAAGGTTAACATTGAGAAAATATGGTAGTCTAGTCCACAGAGGGATAATACATGAGACATATCATGCTCTAGACCCCAGAGAATTAATACATGTGATATTATAGAATGGAGAGTGCTAATACATAAGATATGTGATATTATAGGCATCAGAATGTTATTATAGGTAAAATCTGATAATCTTATCTCTTGGGGATGAGGGGCTCAGCTGCACATTGTGTAAACTTCACCCTGGGAGAGTGAAGGGCTCGTCACACACTGGGTGAACCTCATCTTTCAGCCTAGTTATGGATGAGGGGCCCACTGCACACTGACCAAACCTCATCCTTAGGATGGATGCGGGGCTCGCTGCACACTGGGTAAACCTCATCATCTTGCAGGGCCAGGTAGGGATGATGGGCCCACTGCACACTGGATAAACCTAATCTCTCAAGAGGGATGAAGGGCCCACTGCACACTGGGTAATCCTCCTCTCTCAAGAGGGATGAAGGCCCACTTCACACTAGGTAAACCTCCTCTCTCTGTGTGAACTCCACCCTGAGAGAGTGAAAGGCTCGCTATACACTGGGTGAACCTTATTTTTCAGGCCCAGCTATGGATGAGGGGCCCACTGCACACTTCTGGCTAAACTTCATCTTCAGGAGGGATGAGGGCTCGCTGCACACTGATTAAATCCTTATCTCTCAGAAGGGATGAGGGGCCCACTGCACACTAGGTATACCTCATCTGTTAGGAGGGATGAGGGACCCACTGCAGACTGGCTAAACCTCATTCTTGGGATGGATGAGGGGCTGGTTGCACACTGGGTAAACCTCATCTTTCAGGGCCAGTTAAGGATGAGGGGTTCACTGCACACTCGGTAAACCTCATCTCTCAGGCAGTGTTAGGGATGAGGGGCTCACTGGACACCAGGTAAACCTCATCTGTCAGGCAGAGTCAGGGATGAGGGGCTCATTGCACAATTGATAAAACTCATCTCTCAGGAGGAATGAGGTAGACCTCATCTCTTAGGAGAGACGAGGGGCCCACTGCACACTTGGTAAACCTCATCTCTCAGGATAGATGAAGGGCTGGTTGCACACTGGGTAAAGCTCATCCTTAAGGCAAAGTTAGGGAAGAGGGGCCCACTGCACACTGGGTTATTGGTTCACCTCATCTCTGAGACAGAGTCAGGGATGAGGGGCCCACTGCACAATCGATAAACCTCATCTCTCAGGAGGGATGAGGGGCCCACTGCACACTTGGTAAACCCCATCTCTACGGAGGGATGAGGGGCCCACTGCACACCAGGTAAACCTCATTTCTCAGGAGGGATGAGGGGCCCACTGCACACTGGCCAAATCTAATCCTTAGGAGGGATGAGGGGCTCGTTGCGCACTGACTTAACCTTTATCTCTCAGAAGGGATGAGGGGTCCACTGCACAGTAGGTAAACCTTATCCTTAGGAGGGATGAGGGGCTGATTGCACACTTGTAAACTTCATCTCACGGGGATGAGGGGTGGTTACACACTGGATAAACCTCATCTCTCAGGAGGGATGAGGGGCTGGTTGCACACTGGTAAACTTCATCTCTCAGGGATGAGGGGCTGGTTGCACACTAGGTGAACTTCATGTTTCAGGTTCAGTCAGGGATGAGGGGCTACTGCACACTATAGGTACACGTCATCTCTTAGGAGGGATGAGGGGCCCACTGCACACTGGCTAAACCTCATCCTTAGGATGGATGAGGGGCTGGTTGCACACTGGGTGAACCTCATCTCTCAGGAGGGATGAGGGGCCCACTCCACAATCGCTAAACCATGTACATCCTTGGAAGGGATGTAGGGCTCGCTGCACACTGGGCAAACTTCATCTGTCAGGGATTATGTGATATAATACTGGTACAATGTATGCTCCCAACGTCACCTGGCCCCAGAGTGCCAGATGGAACATACTCCACTCATCGATGTAGTTGTTTTTGAAAATTAGAAATGCGAACATATTTATTGTGCTAGTCAAATGGACCCAGTGTAATGCTTCTTTTGACAACCAATAAGAAACCTCGTTACATCATTCACGGGGTGCCCAAGGACACTTTAATTATCTTGCATACACCACAGCGGGCTGTATAACTCTAATTTCCCTTTATTTCGTACGCCACGGTGTATCGAAGGCACAAAATTAGCGGTTCCACGCCCCGTCACGGGACATGGAAGAGGATTTAACTGTTATTTGCCCCGTCACGGGTAATCCAACGCACTTTTCTTGCCTTGTGTGCCCCGTGACGGGGCAAATAGACCCGGCCTTCTAATTATGACAATACTGATATTATGTTAACCCTAATCCTGCTAGGGGATTAGGGTTAATTTATTTAAATTTTCACCCACTTGTAGTTGTGTCTCCCTACCTCGACCCACAACTAGGAGTGGGTGAAAATTACTCACATTTGTTTAATTTGAGCACAAATATTTGCAAATTTCGATTTTTTTTATTTAGACACACATTTCATTCCCAATAACAGTGATTTGGTCGACTAATAATCCGGATTAAAAACGACAATAGTCGTGATCAGCAGGATAAGTGTTAAAATTGGTAAGTTCTGAAGGCCTACTGGTTTATTTGAGCAAAGAGTCTAGTGTTCTAAACTCTTTGATTTGAGTATTCAGTCTCTTATGCAAATGTAACATCAGGTGAGGAGGTGAAAAATGAACGCTGGGTCTATCAGATTCATGTTACAATTACCGTAACGCCTGAGTATACCATTCATCTAAATTTAAAATGGTGCATCCACCACTGTGTGAAGTAGCAAATACACCCTCTCAGTGTGAAGTAGCAAATACACCCTCTCATATCCTAATTGAACACCCTATAAAATATAGGTAATTCTTGTAGCTCTGCGGAGTAGTCGCTGATCCACGTTGGGCCGGTGATAATGTTGTTATGGACCCCATCTCTCCATACACCCACAGGGAGATACACATCACGACTTCTGGCCTTAGCCTTCAGCACCGGGGCAACAATTATGTTATCTCCCAGTGCAAATTCTGAGGAAATAGTTTGCGCTGCATGATCGCCATCCGCGCCAAGCCACCAAAGAGGTCTGATCACTGGAGTTCTCGTTGAGGCTGCTTCCTCCGTTAGTTTTGTTATCAGTGCCGAAAAGGACTTTCTCAACAAAAACATGTGTCTTGCTATTCTTTTCACTTCTGGTTCTGTAAAATGCCAGGGCGGGACACTAATCTCAATAAACGGGAACAGTATGGTTGTTTGCAGCCATCGTATGTAAAGCTCCCCATCAGTCTGATTGTCCTCATCCCCTCCTACACTGCCACTGAGCAGGAAAGGGTATCCTAAAATACCATGTGTGAACATCTCAGGTATCACAGACAGCAACCCACCATCCTCACTCCATGAACATGTCTTCTTCCTCAGCCTGAATATAGTAGAGGGGAGGTTTTGACTACAGATTCCAGCATCCAGCACACACGTCATTCTCTCAGGAACCGCTTTCCTCATGTCAATACACAGTTCTTTTAATCGCCCCGATTCCCCTGGTGACATATTTAAGGAATTAGCGATCTCCATTACCGATATACCTACTATATCACAGGGACATTTAGAAAGTAGTTCTTGTATCGCCGTCGTAGCGACCTGGCATCCTTGTAAAGACAAATGTGTAGATATTTTAAATCCGGAGGTATGCATCTTTTCAATAAGTTCTTGGTCTAGAGGTGTGTCAATACTTTCCACTCCCATATCGCATTCAATTATTTTTCGAGCAAGGGATAAGATTTCTCTTCTTGTGTTGGATAAAATTGAAACATCCCATAAGACAGTAGGATCTATTGAAGATAGTTTCGTGGCATCCAGCACATTTTTAATTGAACATTGTTGTGTTTGTTTAGCATCTGCGGTTTGGAATAAACAGTAGCTAAGATACAGTGGCGATTGCCGTCGGAAGTACCCACTTAATTTGGCCACGACTCTTAAAACCCCGGTTTTCTTTTCGTTCACACTCACAAAAAGTGGCACGGCTGGATCAATACGAAGCCCAACACCCTTAGAATTAAGCCACAACCGTTCCTGTACTAATCCAAAGTATTCTGTATCAAATACATGTGACTTGCCAGGAGACTGTGGGATACATGGTACCAGGCGTGTGTGCCATTTCTCTAGAGGATAGTATTGTCTGAAGTTGGTACCATGACCATACCAGCGAGCACTGTTAATCATCAGGTGATCCTCCAGGCTACTCACACCGCTCAACGAGGTCCACTTGACTTCATAAATATGTGTATCGCCATTTAATTTATGTATAATTTCCAATGATAGAAAGTCAGGCCACACTACACTGATGCGATCTGGCGATTCATCCACACTGTAAGTAAGATACGTAGGAACATTGCAGCCAATTGTAGACGAATAAACGTTCTCATTCGGATTACCTTCACCTTGTTTGGAAATTTTTAGAGTTATATCATTTTCAATTTGCAAGGTTAATGTGTGGAGTTTTAAAACTATCCACGGTCTGAGCTGACCAACAATTCTGACTGTATGGATGTACAGCCTCAGAAAAATGGGAAATATAAAACAAATAGCAGCAACAATCAGTTTATCAGACGGTATAGTGCTGGTGTGTAATGGCAAATAACTGGTAGAATCCATCTAGTATTTTTAGAGTATCGTCAGTCCAGCTGAGTATGATTCAATGAGATCTCACGCCACGAAGTTATGATTTCTGAAAAAAAAACAATAATTAATTTCACAACTTAAGCATGTTAAGTATTTCTATTCGGCTAATATAGTCCTTCCGTACTGTGGTGCAAAGCCAAAAGTAAACAGTTACTGCATTTTGGCTTTGTAGATCAGCATAAGTGTAAATTTAAATTCGATTGAATACCCATTAAAAATAACTGAACCCACGGTTACAGATATAGTCAGAAATTGAAGCAGCAGATCATTTTGTTACAGCTGCTTTAATTACTTTCGTATGAATAGGGCCTATTGGAGCTGGCTTGGACATTCAGACATCAAGCGGATGATAAATACATTATACATTTCAGTGCAGATAGCTTTCATTGCTTTCAGTAGCGTTCAATCATTCTGTTGTTTCTCAGCAAACACGAAACCTTGATCCAATGCTGGCTTATTGTTGGTTCCGGGTCGCAGACAGTGAGCCAAACTTAACCAAACATTGCCATAGACGTGTTTGCTGGATAGGCAAAAAATATAGATTGAAATTTACAAAATTCTCATTTGCAGATCTGGAATACAACTGTAAAATGTGACGGTCTAGTTTCTAAAAATGTGGGTTATTTTGTATTTATTTGTATAAGGTGGTAATAATTGCATTAGCAATGCCAGCTTATACTAAATAGATCATTGCATTTTTAGGATAATCAATTTTATTAACATGACTAAGGTAAGTGAATAAAAGCGTGGTGGTCACCAGGCGGAAGTCCTGTTGTTTTCAATTACAAAACAAACCAAATTGTATACAATAAAATCACGCCACATTTTTACGAAAAGCATATTAAGTAAATGATGGTGAACAATTTTGTCACAGTAAATTCGAAGCAATGTAAATGCGAAAATAATAGTATATTCGAGTCATTGCAAGTGTTGTCTGGACAAACAACCTGTCTGCATTTTAGAGATGGAGTGAAAAACAAAAACTATGGTATAGTGGAACTACACATACATAATAAAAAAAATGAAATGAATCGGGCTTTAGGCCACCTTTGTGCACATATAGGCTAAACTGGGCCAGGAGAACCTCCTGAGGATGGTGAGATGATTGAGATGACACTGTCCTCCAGACACAGGATTCGAAATTCGAGCCCTGGCGGTCTGAGGCCAAGCACGCTACCTCTCGGTCACGGAGGCTCCCCACAATACTAACTTTCACACGTGGATGGGAAAGAAACAATTTACACATACATAATAGGGCAACCATTCTGATATAGTGAGTTTTGAGACGTTGAACCAATGTTGCTGTAAATTTGGGCCAGCGTCGCAGACGGTGGGCCAGCATTTCAGCAACATTGATTTTCGTGTTTGTTGTGATGCTACTCGAAATTTGATAACCTAGTGACATCTAGCCAATGCTCTTTTTGATAAAAAGCTTTCGTTTGTGAAACAGGCTGATTTCTACACGGTGTGATGTAATCAAACCTGTATATATATCCACCCACACGCGAGGGATTTCATGGATTCCATTGGCCATGAAGTCATCGAAAACTCTAATGTTGCAACCCCACAACAGCAACGCTAATAAACCGTCTGTGGGGACAACATTATTTTCAGCGTTGCAGAGTAGGTAATAACAGAGGGCGGTGACGCCACCATCCTTAGCTTGGCTGGCTGAATAGTTGGTTGGTTGGTTGGTTAGTTGGCTGGCAGTGTTTCATCTAGCTATTTCTAACATGGCGCTGCGCCATGTTGCCTTTTGTGAGCGCCATGTTGCCCTTCATGAGCGCCATGCTGCCCTTCATGTGCGCCACGTTGCCCTTCTAATATTCAGAGGGTGATTTACCTCTTTGAACTATTGTTACGTCATAATCCGCCCACCCAGGCCATAGTGACAGTGGAAAACACCCCAGTCACTGATGTCGCGCGCTCACACCTATGACGCAATACCTAATAACGGTCTGTGTACATAGTGGTAATAGCTGGTTATGTTTACATACTTAACTGATTCTGTTTGTACCCTTAATTGGGGAGGGATGGTGTTGGAAATGCATGCCCATCCGGGTCAACTGGTTGCCCGGCATGCATGATCAGGTGCCCCCAAATGATAGGTGGCGCCATGTCCCTTCTGAATGTTTTTGTGGTCAGGGTGAGAGTTAGGGTCCATGGCTAGGGTCGGGTAAGGATTCTAGTACCTGGTTCCCCATAAAACATAAAACCCGGTTTCGACCTGTCAACCGTACTCTCATCATACCCTAAAGGGTCTGACTTTCGTCACCCCTTCAAGGGCATGCTTTTCCATGTTTCCAACCTAGTGCACTGACCGAGGAGAAGTTGGCCTATAGCCTGATTTATAAAAAAGAAAACAATCATACTAATTGATATAAATTATACATCATCTAATGCATTTATTAATGTAGTCAGATCCTGACTTGAGTCGGATCCGGTAACCGTTGGGTTGTCCAGTGTGGCTTTCTCTAATCTACTTCTCACCAAGAGATCACGTAGATTTTGTCACCTTTTAAATACTGTTACGCACCGTTTATACAGGATGTTTGGATGTTTCACTTTAAGTTTATTGAAGGAAATTTTCACAAATTTAGCTGCCTCCACCGCAGTTGCAGAGTAGTTAATAACAAAGGGGGTGACGCCACCATCCTTAGGGGAAGGTACCGTATTTAGGCCGAATGGAGAATACGTTTTCAGGGCTAATTGCCACTTCCTTTCCGCTTCAAGTCGCCCAATCCTATTTAGAGTTATGTCTCCCGTATTATTTAATACTTCAAGATACAACACTCTCAGATGGGTCGCCCTGCAGCTCCCGGAGTTAAAGTGTGTGGCAACTGTACATCCGAACGATGTATGTTTTTCCTTTTTCTGAAAGAGAGCCCAGTTTCCCCCACATATAATTTATTGCATTTCGAACACACTATACAGTAAATACCGTTAGTTAAATCACAATTTTGTGTGGTAGGAATTTGAATTTGATTCCCGGCATCCAGTACGCCACCCCCCCCCCCATGGTTTTACCACTCTCTACAACTACTTGCGTCGAAGATCCCTTGTTCGGGTTTTTCCTCAATTCATGCAATGTTTTATCTTTAATCTTTAAGAGTTTTCTATACGCTATCATTACATCTTGCTTGTTGTTACATATTCTAACATATCTAAGGATGTGTGACTTAATTAATCCCTTAAAAGTATAGTTTGGGTGATGTGATTTCTTGTGTAACAGTTCCAAAGTGTCCGTTGGTTTAAAATAAACTTTGGTATCAAATGTCCCCGTCTCCTTAAATCCGTTTCCTTTGTAAACCACTGTGTCTAAAAAATGCATTGATTCCGAGCTCAACTCTGCCTTCACAATAATCGAGGGGTGATGGGTATTCAAAATTTTCACAAATTTGTAAAATTCTTCCTTGGTGTGTTCCCAGATCATGAAAATATCATCCAGGAACCTCCAGTACACTGAGGGTTTTAGGACGCATTTTTCTAATGCTTCTTCCTCCCACTCTGCCAAAAACAAATTAGCATAACTTGGTGCAAATTTCTTACTCATCGAAGTTCCCCACGTTTGTAGGTACCATTGGCTGTTGAACTCAAAATCCTTGCTTTCTAAATTAATTTTTATTAGTTCTAAAATTTCTTCATCCGGCCTCTTTCGGTCTGGATTCTTATTAAATATTTGTTTGACAGCCTCTAGCCCATTGGTATTATCTATGTTTGTATAAAGACTGTCAACATCTATTGTGGCTATTGTGGCTATAAAGAGTTGCAGAGTAGGTAATAACAGAGAGGGGGGGGGGGGGGTGACGCCACTATCCTTAGCTTGGTTGGCTGGATAGTTGGTTGGTTGGTTAGTTGGCTGGTTGGTTGGGTGGTTGGTTACTTGGTTTGTTGGTTGTTTGGTTGGTTTTGTGGTCAGGGTGAGAGTTAGGGTCCATGGTTAGAGTCAGGTAAGTGTTCCAGTACCTGGTTCCCCATAAAACCCGGCATCGACCTGTCAACCGTACTCTCATCATACCCTAAAGGGTCTGACTTTCGTCACCCCTTCAAGGGCATGCCTTTCCATGTTTCCAACCTAGTGCACTGACCGAGGGGAAGTATAGCCTGATTTATAAAAAGGAAAACAATCATACTAATTGATATAAATTATACCTCATCTAATGCTTTTACTAATGTAGTCAGATCCTGACTTAAGTCGGATCCGGTAACCATTGGGTTGTCCACTGGGGCTTTCCCCAATCTACTTCTCACCAAGAGATCACGTAGATTTTGTCACCTTTTAAATGCTGTTACGCACCGTTTATACAGGATGTTCGGATGTTCGCTTTAAGTTTATTGAAGAAAGTCTTCACTAATTTAGCTGCCTCAACCGCAGTTGCAGAGTAGGTAATAACAAAGGGGGTGATGCCACCATCCTTAGGGGAAGGTACCGTATTTAAGCCAAATGGAGAATACGTTTTTAGGGCTAATTGCCACTTCCTTTCCGCTTCAAGTCGCCCAATCCTATTTAGAGTTATGTCTCCCGCCATCTTCAATACTTCAAGATACAACACTCTCAGATGGGTCGCCCTGCAGCTCCCGGAGTTAAAGTATGTTGCAACTGCACATCCGAACGATGTATATTTATCCTTTTTCTAAAGGAGAGCCCAGTTTCCCCCACATATAATTTATTGCATTTCGAACACACTATTATCTATGTTTGTATAAAGACTGTCAAAATCTATTGTGGCTATAAAGAGTTGCAGAGTAGGTGATAACAGAGGGGGGGTGACGCCACTATTCTTAGCTTGGCTGGCTGGCTGGCTGGCTGGATAGTTGGTTGGTTGGTTGGTTGGTTGGTTGGTTGGTTGGTTGGTTGGTTGGTTGGTTGGTTGGTTGGTTGGTTGGTTGGTTGGTTGGTTGGTTTTGTGGTCAGGGTGAGAGTTAGTGTCCATGGTTAGAGTCGGGTGAGGGTCCCAGTACCTGGTTCCCCATAAAACCCGGTATCGACCTGTCAACCGTACTCTCATCATATCCTAAATAGTACAAGAGGAATGGACCCAGTTTTGGAGTTGAGTTGACACTTAAATTCCTATAGATAAAAAATATATCACGGAAAAGGTTTAAGTCTCTAGTTTATGGTGGCGTATATCGTTTTTGCCGTACGTGGTCGATATTTTTTTCAAACGTACGTTTGTGACGTCATGTCGCTATGGTAATGACGTCATTTTATGAATCAAATTGGCCAGACAAACTACGAAATAGGGGTCATGTTTAAGTCACTGCTCAATATTAGTATGATGCGGTGTCGATTCTTAATGTGTCAGCACATACTACGCACACCTGGTAATAGTTGTATTTATTCTTTATGTCGTAAATTCACATTTAATGACCATAAAATTACATAAGTCTTTGATACAAGTGAATATATTGTTTTAGAAAAATTGGCACGCGAAATATTGTAGAGAATAAAGTTGTGTGTTATATCTTTAATTCTGATTACGGAAACCCTTATAATATATCATTGGAAAGGTTTCAATCTCTACACTTGCGTGAGCCAGCGGTAGTAACGTCAAAATAACCATATGGTGAATACAGCGCTCTTTTATGACGTCATAGCTGTTCGTATTTATCAAGCTTACCTTTTAGTCCAGGGGTATTAGTCTAAAACTCAAATGTTTAGATACAATTTTTATGAATCCAGGTTAAATAGTTTTAAAGTTATCGTTAATATTCCCTTTATTACCCCTTATTACCCCCATTTCGGGCACTTATACCAGGGGGATCCTAGAGGACTTTTGATATGGTTTTCTATGTTGTCTCAACAATATATGCTGAAATTTTCAGCTTGTTACGAGTTTGTTCCGGGTTATTATCTAATAGCCCTGGACTATTTGATTTATCCACAATTTATCACTAGGTAGATCTTCACGACTCGCTGAGCATACCCCAGCATACACAACACGTTGACCCAATGTTGCCCTTATGTTGGACCAGCGACAAAGACGGTGGGTCAACGTTAATGTAACATTGGCTCAACGTCTCCTGTTTGCTGAGTCTGTCCCCCCATGCCCTCTGTTCAATGTCCCCAATATAACAAAAAATGCCTTATTATGGCGAAATATGCTCTAGAATGCATTATGTAAGTCTTAATTAAATTTAACAATTTCTCGAAGAGCATGCATCCGACCCCTTCAGACAGTAATACAAGGAGGCTGACTGAGTCAGATATGATAGGCGCCTTCTGTCAGTCAAATCTTGGATCCGTCAATTAGTGCAAGAGCATTAGTGTTATGTCTAATACGATTTGAAGGCAACGAAAACATACATTTATTTTCAATTGGCTTGCATATAATAAATTACCTCATTACTTGTGTAGCTACATGTATAAGTAATAGATAGAACGGCTGTTATACTCTTGTCTCGCTGTTTTGGGGGAGGGGGGGGAGCTATGTGATAAATCTTTTTATTTGAAATTTGCTGACAAGGATCTTGTTGACAAAATGGAACCATTGGAGTCTGTGATAAAATAAACCAAAATCAAACTTGAGCAAATAAATGGTTAATTTACGTAACCGAATATACTAAAAGCTGGGTTTTTTTAGGAATTATAGCGGGGCTTCCACCCGTACGAGTGCTGAAACATCCTTGAAATCTACCTTTGAGTCTGTTTTTAATTCAAGATGGCCGTCATCATGGTAACGCCATTTTTTGAAAAACCAAGGGTACACTCCACGCACTTCATCACTTTTACAATTTGAAAATAATATATTGTGTGTTTACCCAGGATTTGAGGTACGAGAAGGAATAATATCAGTTCTTGCCTTAATATATATCTAAAATCAACCACACGCTCTAACAAAGTTATTCTATCACGTCTGTAATACTACACATGGGTGGTAGGGGTGGAGACCATGTGTTGCTTGTTATGCGGTCACCATTCTAGGTTATTTTTTTTCAAATTATCAGTTTGAGTGTATTCGTTCAGAAGTACCACGAGTACTATTAAATTCAGAAACCGTACGGTATTTCTAATAGTATTAATGTCTAATTATTCCCTTAGAACATTATATCACTCATATTGTAATAATCCTACTGATTTATTGTGACGCAGTAGAAGTCCCTGACCAGAATATTGTTAGGGTGGCCGGGGGCCCTAGGGTAGTGGTTAGCACCGCTGCCTTTCATGCCAGAGTTCGGGGTTCGGTTCCCGGTCTCGGCGGTTTGAAAGAACCAAAAAATGTTTCTTCCCCATCCACGTGTTAAAGTCAGTATTGTGGGGAGCCTCCGTGACCGAGAGGTAGCGTGCTAGGCCTCAGACCGCCAGGGCTCGAATTTCGTATCCTGTGTCTGGAGGACAGTGTCATATCAATTATCTCACCATCCTCAGGAGGTTTTCCTGGCCCAGTTTAGCCTATATGTGCACAAAGGTGGCCTAAAGCCCGACTCATTTCATTTCCAATTGCAGGTTTTGACGAATTTAACCTGTTGTTAGCGAAACCATATTCTAAAAAAATTAAATGTCATTTTTTGGCTTTATACTGCCGTATCCCGACATTGTTATACACATCCTGATCTTAACATAGTCATAGTGCCATGCAGCTTGATATAATAATGACGATGAACTGTTAGTTATATCTCGATTTTATAGTGCATATTCGGACATTATTGTGCCATATCCAGACATTAAGATGACATTTAATGATGCCAAACATGCATATCCTAGCATATCCATGCATATTATAATGCAAACATCATGATATTATATTGTCATATCATGAAAAAAAATTACTTACCCTGATAAAAAATGTCGTTCCCTGACCATATACTGCCCCACATCCAATGTAATTTCTTGACAAAAAAATGCCACATGGTGACGCCATACTGCCATGTCTTTATATTACAATGCTATATTGGCACATTAATATGCCAGATCTTGATATTATAATGCCACATCCCTCTATTATGAGGCCATATTGTGTCATTAAGCTGCCATATGTATAGGCTACTGATATTATAATGCTGTATACTAACATTAATATGCCACATAATGAAAATAGAATGTCATAGCTTGGTATTAACATGATATCGAAAATGTTATGATCTAATGATATAAGACTATATTGTGACATTAAAGTGGCATATCCTGATATTACAATGCCATATCCTGACTATATAGTGCAATCTCCTGCAATATTATTGCCATATCGAGACGTTAAACGGCCATAACCTGATAATATAATTCCACATATTGACTTTATAATATCATAGCCTGACAGTCAAATGTGATATACTGACATTAAAATTGCATTTACTTATATTAGAATGTCGTCACCCGACCATACACTGCCATATAAAGTTATATGATGATATTGTAATGCCACATCCTGACATAAAATCTCCTTTAACCCTTGAAAACATTTCAAGTCATAAATTTGCTTTAAAAAACTTTTGAAAAAATCGTCGTCTGCACAGTAAGGCTTATTTTATATGTTTCAGTCCAGTTTAAAAAAACTGATATATTTAGATCCAAATAGCAGTGGCGTAAACAGAAGTGGGTTCTATGTTAATATGGCATCAAAAATCTCTAGGGGTACGGTCGACGGCATGCCCCCATGAACAACAACTCCCCCTCCCCCCCACAGTAACTCCACTACATACTCGTTAGCTCGTTAGCTCGAGATGATTGATTAGGTTGTTTTACCAGTTAAAGCTATTATATGGTCCGCGGGCACGATATTTCACCTGCGTGGAATGTCATCTATACAATTTGAAGGCGGCCGTAATATTTATTAGTAAAAGTAAACCACATTAGAAATAGATCATGTATTTGAATCTGTAAGAAATAATAACCGGTGTGTTTCTCTTCTGTGAAAAATGTATTTAATATTGATATTAAATATTCATCTGTTTATTCAGCTCATACGAAAATTCTATTTTATCATATCATTAAAAATAATAATATTGAGTAAGATTTACCTAGCACTCGCTTCACGATGATAATTGACTTTATTTTATCATTCTTTATGTCAGAATTTGTACGTAGGTATACTTCTATAGGCCTATGTTCACATCCTGGTTGGACCATTCTACGGATATCTGGTCCAACATTAAACCAACATTAAACCAGTATAGTTATGTTTGCTGGAAGTCGTTCATTTCCACCTTTGCACACGTCACACAACTAACATGGCAGAGACAGAAGCAGGCAATGGGTTAATGGGTTTATTTTTCTAGAGGTTGGCAGCCCTGCATATATTTTTGTCTACCTCTACAGTTAAAACTAATAATTATGTCATTATACAGTAGGGTAAAAAGTCCAACTTCCGTGACCTTGGAAAGGGGACCAAGGTTTTATGGTTTTATTCACTTCATTAGATGTTAAGCTCAAAATTTGGCGGGGGCCCACCTCGGAAAAGTGTAGGCGGAATTCTGTAGGCGGCTATTTTGAAATTGGCCGCAGCCGAAATCGGTAAAGTGGTAAAATGGTCATTTCCAGGCTGATATAATAGTGTGATACGTCAATTTAGGGATAACTTGGGTCAAAGAATTCACTTATGACAATTTCAAACGAAAATAATTATTCCCAAGCCAAAATCCAAGATGGCCGACCATAGAAAATGGTGATATTTGGCATATCTATAATAGTCCGGCTTGTATCGGGAAACCCCCCCCCCCCCCCTGCTCCCCTCCCCCATGATGATCCTCTGAAACCAACTTTTCTTTGTATTTTTTTGTGTTCTTGAAAGCATGAAACATGTTGCCATTGCCGGAAATTAGACATAAAGGCCGAAAAATTCAAAATGGCCGCTATCCAAACCGCTATTTCTTATGAAATCGTATATCTTTTGATATAAGTATGCTACAAAGGTCAATAATACCTCTATTCTAATGTTTTTGGCATGCTGAAAGCAATGGGATACTCAAAAAGTGATGACAGCGAATATATAAATAATAAAAGCCAAGATGGCTGCCAAATAAAAAAAATTGCAATATTTGCGATACATACACGTAATTTCACTGACTTATCAGTGAGCTAGTGCCACGATACGTCACCCACTGATCTTTTTCGTCGCATTGCCATTATTTAACACCAGGAGTCTCTGTCGTCTGTTACGTCACCGTCTGCCAACCAGCAGCCAGCTATAAATCGCTCAAGCCGTGAGGTAGATCGTGATTGGTCAGTTGTGTTTAGACGCACATTTACCAGAGCATGGGAATCTGTACATGTATTGCGCACCATACACGCCAGAGGGTATCCTAGAGTGTCCCTTTCAATTTATCTATTATTATTTTAATGGATTTTTATAAACTAGTATGAACTAAGCATCATTTTTACTTTATACAGTATATATCAGTGTATATTTAGCCTAGATATTTTTATCTCATTTTTAGAAGTGTCAGTGTTAATAACATGAATTGGGTTATTTTACACAGGGTTATTTATTTGGTTATTTATTTTAGACAAAAGAGTACCACACGTGTATCTGTTTCCTCTTGGTTGAATGTAAGACTGTGAATCTTCCTCTGTGAAACTATTTTATTTTGCCCATTATGGTTGGTATAGCTTGAAATCGGCTGGTCTCGGGTTTTTACCTTTTAAGAGAATCCGCTCACTCTCATCTCTACGTGATCGCTCTTGCCCAACAGCAGGATTACAATCAAGTGTTGATTAGAAGTCCAGATAGTGATATTTTCCACATATTGCTACACCATGCTCATCAGTTGGGTATTGAAGTGATGCTTACAGAGAGGGACATGGCCCAATGGTTAGAGCGCAGAGCTTTGTCAATGTCGATGACTGCCGTGTGGTTTCGAATCCCGCTTGGTATAGGATTTTCAGGGAAATATCATGTTTCTCCCCTCTCAATGTTGGGACATTGTTTCGAGGTTGTGTCCTTGGGCA
Organism: Flabesymbios commensalis; assembly: GCA_964017125.1. Lineage (NCBI taxonomy): Eukaryota > Metazoa > Annelida > Polychaeta > Terebellida > Flabelligeridae > Flabesymbios > Flabesymbios commensalis. The sequence continues at coordinate 37,945,592 of OZ024903.1, forward strand.
AGGCACTTAATCCTCAAATGCTTCACTTGACTCAGGTGAAAATGAGTACCTGGTAGGACAGAGATGGACAGAGATGGCATGATAATTATGTATGATAAGTTCAATGCGCCAAAATGGCTGCAGGACTGTATGCTCTCCGTGGAGTTGAGATGGCACACGAATGAACAGGTCCAGTGACTAGGGGTTAAAATGTAAAAGTCGAATTAAATACTTGATATCAGACTATAAACCTGCGCTTTAATTTTTTACCGGAACAGGGGACAAATGCAAATGCTGAACAGAATTAGACTGATAACTTAGTGCTAAATATTGTAATGGTATTCTTGGACTATATGTTCCTACGGGTGAAGACACCAACTGCGCATTGAAAAAGCAAGAGAAAGGTTCTCCCATTAAAAAAGTACAAAAAGCACCAAGATTTTAACAAGCACTTTGCAGATTGGGAGACCAGTGGGATGTTAATGATGATCTTGCGGATGAGCTGGAGAATTTGACATGCACCATATATGGATACCCAAGAATCAGCAGAATTGATGTTGTTAGATCTTTGATGCTCAAGAAAATGGTTGGCGACTCTGAGAATATAACCAAATCATCTAAGGTATATCTTTCTAACTGCCACCCTGTCGCATATCTCTCCTCTCACACATTCAGAGGGCAAATCACCGTACTGTTCAGTGAAAGAGAGCCAAGGAGGGATTTGTAGATATTCCAAGTCCTACTCAGCATGGCTGGGTGGTAGAAGACACACACAGAGAACCAGTATGGTCTGGGGGTCTAATTCTCCCCAGCAGACTAGTTGACATCCTTGGTGGTCAAGATAACAGTGACGATGATGACACATCTGATGATTAACCAGACTTTGACGTTGCCTTCTCCTCAAATGATAATGATGATGATCATAATAATTGAACATTTTTCCACACTTAAGCTTAGTTTCACTTGAAAGTAACATAGATCACGATAGTAACATATTAATTTTGCAGAAGGGTGTGCTTATTTTTCATTCAAATGGTTAACATCCAAGGGTTGTAAAGTAACCCAAAGTGTAAATCATATAGGGTTATAGTACATGATAACATTTTAACGCAACTTTTCACTGAATTTTTCACATTACGTGTTTCACTCGTGTCACCTGTATCTGTACTTCATACACTGGTATTCATCCCCGACTAGCTAATAATCACCACCAGGGGTTGCAGCTTTCACAGCCACAGCTTGTACTGTCGCGTCTAGGTGTGGGAAAAACCCTACTTTCAGAATGGTAGCCTCACAGAGTGTAAAATAACACAATTCATGTTATTAGCACTGACGCTTCTGAAAGTGAGATAAAAATATCTAGGCTGAATATACACTGATATATACTGTATATAGTAAAAATGATTCTTAGTTCCTACTTTAAAAAACTCCAATAAAATAAGTATAATTAAATATAAAATTGAAAGTGGACACTCTTGGATACCCTCTGGCCTGTATGGTGCGCAATGTGTGTAGGGATTCCCATGCTCTGTCAAATGTGGGTCTAAACACAACTGACCAATCACTATCTACCTCACAGCTTGTGCAATTGAAAATAGCTGGCTGCTGGTTGGCAGACAGTGACGTAACAGATGACTGAGACCCCTGGTCTCAAATAAAAGCAAATGCGACGAAAAACATCAGTAGGTGACATATTGTGGCACTAGTTTGGCAGCCATCTTAGATTTTATTATTTATATATTCACTGTAATCACTTTTTGAGTATTCCATTGCTTTCAGCATGCCAAAAACATTGGAATAGAGGTATTATTGACCTTTGTGGCATAATTATATCAAGAGATATACGATTTCATAAAAAAACAGCGTTTTGGATAGCGGCCATTTTGAATTTTTCGCCTTTTAGGTCTAATTTTTGGCAATGGCAACATGTTCCATCTGAAAGAGCACAAAAAAACAAAGAAAAGTTGGTTTCAGAGGATCATGGGGAGGGGGTGCAAGGGGCGTCCCGATACAAGCCGGACTATTATAGATATGTCAAATATCACCATTTTCTATGGTCGGCCATTTTGGATTTTGGCTTGAGAATAATTATTTTGGCTCGAAATTGTCATAAGTGAATTCTTTGACCCAAGTTATCCCTAAATTGACGTATCACACTATTATATCAGACTGGAAATGACCATACCATTTTGTCGGTTTCGACTGCGGCCAATTTCAAAATGGCCGCCTACAGAATTCCGCCCACACTTTTCCGAGGTGGGCCCCCGCCAAATTTTGAGCTTAACATCTAATGAAGTGAATAAATCCATAACACCTTGGTCCCCTTTCCACGGTCACGGAAGCTATATTTTTTACCCTACTAAATGTGCAGATAGCTGTTAAGGACCAGAACGTTACATATGTCGATATTTAGCCCATTTACACAGTTTGCGACAAGTCGCAGTGGATTAATGTTGGGGCAGCATCGCAAATGTGTTTCAATGTGAAATTATCAAATGTTAAGGTTTCACCACACAAATTTATTCGCGCATATCACTATAAAGTTTAAGAATAAGAAAGTTAGTTCCTTTTTTTAAATTTGTGGCTCTTTGCAGCAGCCTCGGTGGTACATATTACAGATATATCATTTTGCTACCAATTAGAATCGATTCTGTGATGGTTTGCTGTAGCAAAAGCATCGAAATAAGCAAAGATATGGTGACAGGAAGTCCTTGCGCTACCAGTAACTAGGCTCTTCTCAAAACCGCACTCATTTTTTTTGCTAGGTCGCTCAGGGGAGAGTGGGCAAGAGGTTATTATGGGCCCAAATAAAAATACGTCAGTTTCACATGCCTTTTCTATGTTTTATATTGAAAGAGAACAGACTGATGGTTAAAATGATATATAGGGTTATTTACATTTCTCCACTTTAAGTGCAAAACACACCAACGCGAACGTCAGCGCGATTAGGCACGTGACGAGTGACGCGACGACTGACGCGAAAATTACATGACTGTCCACACCCCAACGCGACGACCAACGCGACATGTGAGAGCAACAACCGGCGGGCGGGGGCCCTAGGGTAGTGGTTAGCACCGCTGCCTTTCACGCTAGAGTTCGGGGTTCGGTTCCCTGTCTCGGCGGTTTGAAAGAAACAAAAATGTTTCTCCCCCATCCACGTGTAAAACTCAGTATTGTGGGGAGCCTCCGTGACCGAGAGGTAGCGTGCACGGCCTCAGACCGCCATGGCTCGAATTTCGAATCCTGTGTCTGGAGGACAGTGTCATCTCATTCATCTGATCATCCTCAGGAGGTTCTCCTGGCCCAGTTTAGCCTATTTGTGCACAAAGGTGGCCTAAAGCCCGATTCATTCCATTTCATTTGCGACAACCGGCGTGACGAAAATCTAACAGTTTTGAAAATGGTCGCGATGACTATCGTGCTCGCGTACGTCGTCGCGCTGGTACGTTTTGGCAATGATCAATTAATGTGTTTGAAAAACTGACGCGACGTCATTTGAAGCTGACAATCACGTCACCAATTCCAGCTATATAGAAATGATTGTATGTATGTGTAATACAGTAAATTATGGGAGAATATCACATTATATATTGATGTAGCAGGTATTTTATAAGATAAAGGTTAGATGTAATACAGTAAAATACTGTGACGTTTATCAGAAATATTACCTTTAGATTTTATTGCATTTTAGTGTTGATAAATGTTTTAAGTATTGAAGTGCCAGAAGCATTGTGCAGGCAACTATTCTTCTTGTATTTGGGGATTTGTTTGTTCGGCTCTCTGTGTTTGCTATGGTACATGCTCTCGCCTCACTCTGGGTGACTAAGACATGAACTATGCATAATACGAGAATGGAAAAACAAATAAATTTAACAATTATTTCTTGATGGCGGCCATTTTGGCGGCCATTTTGAATTTATTAACCCGCAAATTTTTTAGGTTGAGACCAAAATTGTATTTAATTTGTCAAAACCTTACTCTGTGCCAAATTTGAAACTTGTATCAATCTGGGATACATAAATTGAAAATGATTATATTATATCTTTTTTGTTACATTTCTATGTCATATTCAGCCTTAAAAATGACTTTTTCGGGTGACCTTGACCTTGAATCGTAAAATATTCTCCCCCAACAGATTCGTGAAAAAACGGGGTATTACATAATTTTTTGTGACTTTATTCGCAAAATTGTGAAATTCTCATTTCTCGATAGCAGCCATTTTGGCGGCCATTTCGAATTTGCTCAACCGACGAGGTCTCGGTCTAAAATTTTTGGGCTTGAGACCAGAATTGTATTTAATATGTTAAAACCTTGCTCTGTGCCAAATTTGGGACTTGTATCCATCTGAGGAACATCCGAGAGACTTGCCCACTGCACTAACTAATCCTGCTTGTAACAAGACGCCTTGGTAATAGTATAATACATCCTGAAACTATTTTTGGTCACTGATTACGGATCACGTTTTGACATCGTCTGCAAGTCTTACATTTTGGCAAATATCACTTCTCTATATCTGTATCTATAGATGTATCTATATCTATATAACTATGCCTACAATAAGTAACTACAAAAGAAAAAAATGTATACCAGTATCTTGCCGGGTATTTATTGTGAAAATGTGTGGCTCTCTGACATGTTTGTGTTTCAGGTTTTCTTTTTTCGATGAAAAACGGGGTGAATATGTCAGCAATTTGTTTTCTAAAATCCTATATCTGAAATATTCTTATAAATATACAAACGTTCCTAATACGATTACATTTACCATTTGCCATTTAAACTGCGTGTGACAAAGGGATCCTAATGTGTAAAATGGCTGCCATCTCAAAGTGGCTCTATACTCACCTGTTGTGGGACATCATGAAATTGATCGTACATTTCTATAGTGTATAGTATAGTTTTTTAGTGTAAAATAAGCTTTCAAATGCATCAGCTGAATAAAATATGGCATAATTAATACGTTACATACGCCTACATGAAGTACGTCGGCTACCAGGATTGTTTTTAGAACATTTATAGTCCCTCTTTTTGCCTAGGCCTATACATTATCCTCAATATATAAATAAACTGATAATGAAGCATATGCAGTGGCGTATCCAGAAATAAATTAAGGGGGGTGCTCAGATTTCAAAGAAACCATTCAACAGCAGGGACCTATAAGGGGCATGCCTCCGCAAAATTTTGAAAAAATAAACATCAAATATATATAGTGCGATTTCATGGTATCTTTGCTGTAAAACGAAGATATAAGATACTGGCTGCAATGTCAGTTTTAACTTAATGACAGATTAACCTAGCCTACTCTAGTCCAACTATTTAAGCTAACACAACCACACAATGGAAAAAAAAACGTAAACATGATCATTAGCTCATTTAATAGCGAGTGCGAACTACTAGGCATATTAAATGAGCTAGATAAAAATAAACAGCTCTCGATCCAATGTTGCGTTAATGTTTGGCCAGCGTAGCAGACGGTGGAGCAACAATAATGGTTCCCAGTCTATGTTCCGAAGGTTCTATCTTCCGAAGGTTCTACGTTCCGAAGGTTCTATATTCCGAAGGTTCTATATTCCGAAGGTTCTATATTACGAAGGTTCTATGTTCCGAAGGTTTTATGTTCCACCAGGTGACGTGCTGGGTGTGATTTGGACCTCCGGTTATTTTAAAAAAGGCTATGCATAATTACTCTCACTTGGCACACTTAACTCATTTTTTCTTTTTTGGGGGTTGGCTTAGTTGAGCATGAAGGCGTCCAAGTCCCCCTCCCCCATACTTCATTGTATTAGATTGCTAGGTGAAAATATTCCAAGTCAAAGCTATTGAGTTTCACAGAATGGATCTGGGTCCAATAAGAACTCGGAACATAGAACCTTCGGAACATAGAACCTTCGGTATATAGAACCTTCGGAATATAGAACCTTCGGAATATAGAACCTTCAGAACATTGAGCCTTCGGAACATAGAGCAGCCCCCACAATAATATTATTCAGACGTTGGGTCACCCTCATTGTGATAATAATTATGCAGCCTTGTTTGTGGAATGCCGACTATGCAATTATGTACGGCCTAATTATGCAAAAATCATCTATCAAAAGTGATAACATGTCATTGAAAAACGTTGTGGACCATTAAAATGTTTAAAACGTTTACTAATGATCACTTAAAAGTCACCCTTATTAATTTGCCACCCTCCCCTATGGCAGAATATTTTTTTAATAGAAATGTTAAATTCCAGTTCATCATCAGTTAGGCCTATATCAGATATTTGTGTTAGTATTGGTTGTAGTTCCACATTTTTAAAACAACGTTACTGCCAATTTTCAATTCTTATTCTTGATTTCGTCTCTGGTGAAAAAACCCTGCTGTATCTGAATTATTTCGTGTCAGTGGCTATACTGGAGGTCTATATATTGCACTGAGAAAATACGAAAAATTCAAATAGGCCCTAAAACAATATTAAATTTTGGAAATTGAAAAAGCGACCCTGTATTTTATCCATTTGTTCTCGAGACTGAGTCTCAGAGATGATATCGGCCTCTCTTGAGAAATAAATTCGCCATCACCCAAGTGAAAGAATCATAGTAATTTAGGAATAATCTTTATCCCGTGGTCCTTATTATTTTATTTTCTGCAACGCCAAGTGCTTGAGAGGGCAGCACGTCCAACTCTAAGCCGGTGTCCGTTTCAAGCGATCCCCATAGCCTACTGTGGATTGTGCTTGTGGTGTGTTATAATTATTAGTAGGGGAGCCACGGCACTTTTAATCAACCGAACGAGTGGCAAAGGTCTGATAGTTGATTCCACTCTCAGCAAATGGTCTTCTATTCAGAAACCCATTTCCCACAAGTACCAGTTGGTGCGAAAAGTATTTTTTTTATGTTTTTTCACTTTTCGCGACCAAAAAAAAGGCTTAAATCTTCTTCTTATTTTTTTTTAATTCAATATTTTGATTTTTTCTACTGTCACTATATATCCCAACTGACCCAAATATATAAAAAACACAACTAAAGACGTTTTGGTAAAAATTAGGCCGAAATTTAGTGACAAATTCTTCAATTTTTATGATAAAAACTCAAATTTCACTATTTTCAGAAAAGTTCAAATTATTTTAAAAATTACAAAAAAAATTGAATAGTGTCTCATTATACGTTAAAATACTCCCCATGCTATATGGTATTAAGATAAAAATATATTTTAAAATATATAAATGTATAAAAACCGACTGAGTATGACGCTATGACCTCTACACCCGAAGTTTTAGTTCTCACGACTGTCATTCATCACAATATATGCCAACTAACCCAAAAATATGATAATCACAATTAAATACGTTTTGGTAAGCACTAAGCCGAAATTTAGTGACAAATTCTTTAATTTTTATAAAAAAAATGCAAATTTCACTTTTCTCAGAAAAGTTCAAATTATTTGTATTATTACAAAAAATTGGATTAGTGTCTCATTATACCTTAAAAAACTCCCAATTCTATATGGTATTAAGATAAAAATATTTTTTTAAATATATCAATATATAAAAACCGACTGAATATGATGCTATTGTTTAAAATACAATGCTTTTGTGTACATGCTATTTAAAAATGTACATACATAGTATAGATTATAAATTTTGCGATATGTACACATAAAAAATAAAATAACCGACAATTGTCTGTCATCTGTTTCCCGCACCAAAACCAGAGATAAAATAGCTACACTGTGCTCTACACAGAGTAGCAAAAAAGGACACTCTGGAAAGCGTAGAAACCTAATTAAAACCTCTAAATCCTTTAGCTGTTTATTATATAAAAGGACAGACAACTAGGGTATGTGTAAAGGAAAAATAGTAAAAACCAATGACATGGACCTACATACATCCCTATATAAAAGTTATACTATAAACCTAGAATGCATCTACTGACGTCAGCTCATATAGCCGTCGCGCAGCCGAAATTTGCTGAGTAGTACCACATATGCAAAATTAGACTGGAGGAAAAACAATCCCAAACCCAATGAGTAAATCAGTTGATTAGAGAACTTTGAAATTTAGCGTGAGGACCCACCTCGTCTGAAAACAAAGGTGCCTGAAAAATCACTAAACTTAAAAATAAAACAAATAATTATTTTGAGGGGAACAGCCATCCATACCATGTGGTAATACTCTAAGTCAGATCATGACAAGCGTGATCATGTAGAGTGATGTAGGTCTGCTCCGAACAGTATCAGAGACTGTCTACGGCCTGAATTCGAGCCAGACAGACAACACAATGCAACATTCGCAGATTATCGTTCATAGATCGATCACTTAAGGTGCCATTTGTGCTAGATATATAGATATATATTCAATACACTAGTATAAGTTAGGCGGGGCGGTTCGTCAGCTGCCAACAGATGAGTATCGACAACGTCCCTAGTCATGCGTGGCTGGTGACAGCTCAAATAGCCGTCTCGCAGCCGATTCAAATTGCACAGGTAGTTTGAGACACAAAATATTCCGCTATATTCGACAATTTACACAAGCACAAGCCAGGCTCCAGGTACATCGATTATTCACATGAAATAAGTTTACCATGGGGAGATATAATTCATTCAGGTTCTTCTTAAAAATATGCAAGCTACTAGCATCTCGGATAACAAAAGGTAAAGTGTTCCATAAGCGAGCATGGGATACCCTTAAACAAGTTCCCAAGTTCCCAAGTTCCCAAGTTCCGAAGTTCCCAAGTTCCGGGAACTAGTAGATAGGTTAAGTGACTTTTGACTTCAAGTCATGATGCAAACGAGTCCTTTGGCATGGAGTTACCTTAAGGCCATACAAAAATTCCTATCCAAAGACACAGGTGAGATCGGCCTTCGTATTTCAAATATTTGCATTTTTTCAAAATGGCCGCCAAAACCCCCCACAAAAATCGCAATTTTCATATCTGTCATGTCATAATTACAATTTGGCGTCCAAATGTACATTTAAAAGGTCAAGAAATGAAATAAAATAATTACCAGAAAGGAAATAACGATATTTTCAGCTTAGCACAGCCACCAATGTTCTAAAGGTAACATTAGTCCCCTCTAATTGGTCGTATACGGGTCCAAATTTTAAGAAATTTAAGGCACTATATTTCCACTTTTTTCTGTCTAATACATACACCGTAGTCATATGCACAGTGTACATACATTTACACTATGCTCCAAATAAGATATTAATAAATTATTAATTGATGACTCAAAAACGTCTATACAGAGAACGTCATAATAACCATGTCCTTCTAAAGGCTTATAATGCTATTTTTAAATGTCCAAATAGTGAATATGCTTATGTTGAAAAGCCAGTTTATTAGATCGATCTACCAACGTTACAGCAAAATCCCTGCAAATAATAGGTTAAGCTATGTGATATTAATTCCTGTTTTGACTATACTATATTTTAAATTTTTATGAGGTATATGATTTTTATTATAGGACACTGATTGACCTTCAAATTTATGTAAAAGTACAAATACCCCCATGGATACGATGGACTGGAGGGCGTGTTTCATTTATCAATATCATAAAACTAATAATTGCATGCTCCAAAGAAGTAAAACACAATATAATGTGGGATTGAGCGAATTAAACGACTTGCCTGATTTTGTAGTCTTAAGTAAAATTTGTGACAGTGGTGGTATTTCTCGTAGTAGTTTTGTTGTGGTGAAGGTGCACAAGATGTAGTGCAGCTAATGATGACTAATTCTGTGTTATGGCATAAAAGTTGCAGAAATGCAATTGATAACCAAAAAGTATAGAGGGCAAGAAAAAACACGAAGAATCAATCAGCCCAGTGAAAACACGGCGGCTCAGCAGCGGTGCAGTCTTCAAAAGAAACTTCATATATACCATCAAAATCATACAGTGAGCCATTATGTTTTTTTCTGTGGTGAAATAGGCAGCAAACAAAAAATGAGAAAAGCTCCAACATTTGGTTTAGATAAAAAAAAATAGTTAATGAATGTGCTCAGCTGTTGGGTGACAAGCATTTTTCGGCAAAACTAGAGCTGCAGGTGATATGATCTCACTTGATGCTGTCTACCATCGAGCATGCCTGGCTAAACTTTACAGGAAAGCAGAAACTGTTGGATGTGTTGATACTGGAAGCAATTAAACGCAAGTAATAATGAGCTAACTTTTCATATTGAAGAGTATCATGACTCGGGGAATCACTACCTGGCTGACACGACTACTTTTTATGATAAACACATTGCTGCTTTTCTTATGTTCGTTGTAATACCACACGTCTCCGTAAAGGTATTGAAAGATTGTTTCCTGATATCAAATCAATACGAACAAATCGTGGTTGCTCCCTTGTATTTGATGATGACCTCGACAAAGCTGTTCTTGACGTGAAAGCAAATAGAACCACCGATGTTTCCATTATTTTCAAGGCAGCTAAATACTTCGTAAAGAATATTGTCATCTTCATTCTTCAGCGGGAATTTACAAGTTACGTTGCTACAACATCTGAATCTAATTTTATGTAAGGAATATATTTAGCTTCAGCAGGTATTTGCAAGTTCATTTCTTACAACATTTTATTCTAACTCTATCCCGCCAATTGGACCTGACAAATCAAAAGTTACAGCGCCCATTGGACAACAGATTATATTCAACTCAGTGAGGCGTGGATCCAAAAACCCTGGCAGCACTCCTCGTCATATAAGGGAAAGAAACACCAGCATCTCTATCTGTTGCACTTAAGCTTCATCTTCAAACTGACAGTGCTTCTTTACTGCAAACCATGCATCAACGAGGACTGTGTGTATCATACGACAGACTGGGAGCATTTAGCACAGATGTAACTAATTCAATAATAAAGCAGATTGGTGTATTTGTTCCACCTCAGGTCATTAAGGGTGTTTCACTACAGGTGCGTTTGATAATATCGACCAAAACCCACCATCGACGACAGCAACATCCACCCTCAATGGAACATACATAAGCATTCAACAGCACTTTTCTTCTGAATACCAGCAAGGTTAATATTTTCAAAACGTCTTACATCCAGTAGTAATAAGACAAAACATGTGAAATCTTTACCTGCTTGTTACAGAACGATGGATCTAGATATCACCCTGTGACATGACGAAGTTTTCCATATTACTGCTCTCAATATGAGTCATTCATATCTAGTTCCCCAACGTGTCACCAAAACTATTATCGAAGAGAGCTATTGGACGATGTCAAGAAACTTCTAGAGAAAGATAACTTCGAAGATGGAGAACGGATCTCTTGGGTTGTGTACCATGTCAGCATTACTGAACCACCTCCATTCCCACCATCTTAATCGTACATGTTGGCACTGTTTATGGAGTTTCCCACCAGCCCAACTGTGGCTTGGCATGCAATGAAAACTCGATGTTCCGCAACCAAGTTTTTGAATCTTGATCAGACCCCGTTATGGTTGCGAATCAACCATTTTTTCTATGGCCAAAAAACTCTAATGGAAATTCCCTCAAACAAAATTTAGTGAAAATTCTGTCCTGGTCATACTTAATATATTCAAGTCAATGATGATCACAAGTCAACCATTGTTTAAATTAGATCAAATTAGACATTTTTTCAGGCAATATCCCTCCCTGAAACTGCACATTTTGTTTTATGCTTAATGTCATAGCTATCTGGCTCGGTTTGCCAGATATCAGGCTTATTCAAGTTAATTATGGCCGATAACCGGCCATTTTGAATTTGATCAAGTAAAAAGTTTTCAAGGCAATCCCTACCTGAAACTACACATTTATAGTAGGCTCTAAAGGTCTAGCTACTTGGCATTGCTTACCAGATATCAGGCATATTAAAGTAATTTATGGCCAATGGGCGGGCATTTTGAATTTGGTCGAGTTGAACCTTTCAGTGCAAATCCCTACCTAAAACCGCAAATTTTATTTATATTAATGTTGAAGCTATCTGGCACGGTTTCGAAGGTATCAGGTATATCAAAGTTAATTATGGCTGATAGTCTGCCATTTTGATATTGATAAAGTTGATAGTTTTTTATGGAATATCCCTTCCTGAAAGGAACCGCACATTTTGTTTTATAGTAATGGTCTAGCTATCTGGCATTGCTTGTCAGATATCACCCACATTAAAGTTAATCATGACCGAGAGTCAGCTATTTTGAAATTGCTTGAGTTAAACATTTTCAGGGCATATCCCTTCTTGAAACAGCACATGGTCTTGCTATCTGGCAAGGTTTGCCAGATATCAAGCATATTAAAGTTAATTACTATAGCCGATAGTCAGCCATTTTGAATTTTCTCAAGCTGAATTTTTTAGGGCATATCCCTACCTAAGACCACACATTTTGTTTCATAGAAATAGTATAGCCATCTGGCACAGTTTGCCCGATATCAGGCATATTAAAGTTAATTATGGCCGACTCCGCTCCAGCTCCAGTATACTACATTACCCATAATTTCACGGATTTACAAAAGCTGTGAAGCCCCTTGTAAATTTGTGCACAGGGGCAACCGTGCATGTCCCTCTGTGGATATAAAGGTGCATGCTTGCATCATACTTAATGTATTGTAAACGGAACGAGGCAAAGTAAACGATGCACCAATGAGTGTTTGTTTACCATTATTTTCTATATAAATTGAATTATTCATGAATAGTAAAAGTAAAAAATTGTATTTTTATCTTTACACATGCTACTTATACATCCCTGAGCTAAAAATGTCGACTTAAGCATCAAAATGGTCATTACAGCTAAAATAGAATTGAAAATAGTAAACTATTTTATTGTTCTGACTGCCATTTTGAAAAAACCGCAAATATTTCACATTTGAGGCCGTATAGAGCTTGTGTCTTGGATTTTTTTCACTATGGACCTAAGGTACATAATTGCCAAAGGAAACTTTTGGAAAGCATCATGATCTGAAGTAAACACCCTATTTTGTGCAGTTATATATAATATATATCTACTAAACTTCAAGTTCCCAATTTTCAAGTTCCGGGAACTTCAAGTTCCGAAATTCCAAAATAAGTGAAAAAATATATTAAACATTATTTGCAAAAATCGTTTTTGTGGGAAAAACAGTTTGGTACCCAATATTAATTTTAAGTGCTGTAGACTAAAGTTAGTTTTTCACATATTTATATTTTGTTTATAGGCGATCTTGGCAAACATTTCACGATGTGAAATTAACTATATAGGGGCCTAGCCCTACAGGTATGAAATAAAATTTACAATAGAACCGCAAATTTATTATACAAAATCAAAAATGAAGAGTATTACAACCCGTGAGAAAATTATGACATGTGACAGTACTTATTAACAGTGAAAACAGTATCGGACCAACGTTGAGACTACATGGGTTCCTTCCCAACAAACACGACGCATTGACCCAATGCTGGTTTTATGTTCGACCACCGTCTGCAACGCTGGCCCAACGTAAAACCAGCACTGGATCAAGGCGTGGTGTTTGCTGGGTTGTCATCTGCGAGGTGTGATTTGTAGGCCTAGGCCCTATATCATTATATATTTTCTATGCATATATAGCGGCATGTTATAATAGTCTTTGAACTTGAAAAACAACTGGGCCTACTCAGATCAACTCTTCTGTGGATGGCTGCCTAATACCAGCTGTAAATCTCCTATCAAACAGACATTGACCCGATCTTGGATTAATGCTGCTGTAAGGTCACAGTCGTTAGGCAAACCTTACCTCTTTGGGTCAACGTCGGACCTACACATAGAGGCCTAATTCTTCATTTGAACATAACAATAAGTGTGCGCGGTCTGGAAAACCACATTTAATTCCATTCATGCGCGCAGCTTGGCAATCTATAATGCGTGGAAAGGCAAAAGGCAGCATCTAAAATGTTTTTTTGTTGAAATAGGAAAAAAACATTTTTTTGTTAACTTTTATTTCGGAATTTCGGAACTTGAAGTTCCCGAAACTTGAAAGTTGGGAACTTGAAGTTCCCGGAACTTGGGAACTTGGTAGCTTGTTTAAGGGTATCCCAGCGAGTAGTGCGATAAAAATAAGTAGGCTACATTGGAACTGAACAGTCTTGTACAGAGGTAATTTGAATAGAACACCCTGTTTTACCCCCCTGGATACGCCCCTGATATGAGCGGTTCAAATATTTTGATATATCCATGTGTTTATTACATGTAGACTTAGCTTGTGTAAATGTTATCTGCAAACGTTAATTCCCCGAGTACGTTTAAATCACGCGAAGGATAAAATATTATTTATACATGTAGGAATAATCTGTTGTCTCAGAATCATTTATAATTAATTATTTCTACATCAAAATATACAAATTGATATACAAAGGATATACTTTATATACATAGTAGAACAGAAAATCAAGTGATGGCATGTGGACAAAACATGTAGGCCTATGTCATTTTTTGTGTGACAACCTAGGCAGCTGATAAATGATCCACCTTTATCCAGTAGAAATTGGTGAAAAAGTGACGTCACAACCATCACGACATGACGTCACAAATGAACATTTTTGACAAACTCGACCACTTGCCGCAAAAACTGTTCAAGCTTCGTAAAACTAGACGTTCATACATTTGCAGTGATATATTATTTGTCTCTAGGAATTTAAGTGTCAACTAACTCCTTAAATAACGTCAATTTTCAGATTTTCTCCTCTACTAAAAGGGTCTGACTTTCGTCACCCCTTCAAGGGCATGCCTTTCCATGTTTCCAACCTAGTGCACTGACCGAGGAAAAGTATAGTCTGATTTGGTTTTGTGGTCAGGGTGAGAGTTAGGGTTCATGGTTGGTTTTGTGGTCAGGGTGAGAGTAGCTTGTCTGGCTGGATAGTTGGTTGGTTGGTTGGTTGGTTGGTTGGTTGGTTGGCTGTATTTAGTTGGTTGGCTGGTTGGTTGGTTGGTTGGTTGGTTGGTTGGTTGGTTGGTTGGTTGGTTGGTTGGTTGGTTGGTTGGTTGGTTGGTTGGTTGGATGGCTGGCTGGTTATTTGGTTGGTTTGCTGGTTGTTTGGCTGGCTGACGGGATGGCTGGTTATTTGGTTGGTTGGATGGTTGACTGCCTGATTGGTTGATTATTCAATTATTTTGGTGAAGGCTCAGCAGAAAAAATAAGAAAAAATCGCCGCATTCCGTATTAAAGGAATCACACATGCCGCATACCGTACCGCATAGCGCATAACCTGATAACGCATAATGCATAACGCATGCCACATACTGCATGTAAGGAACCAATGAAAGGAGATATACTTAAAGGCCCATACCCAAGTGCCTTAAACTTAAAAAGTTTCAAAGTTAAAATTGTGTTAAAAAGGTATACATCATCGTAAATCTATATTAGCTTTCTCCACCCTTCATTTGAAAGAGATATGTACCCTATAAGTGAGTATTTCGGAATGTTCATACAATTAATAACAACCATCTCTTTATTATAATGGCTTTGACCAAGCCGTTGAGGGTGTAGATGAAGGGTACGATGTTGATTTGTTTTTTCTTTAAAAGGATCAACCCCAAGGAAAACCCATTCCTTTTTGTCACTACACCAGCCACGAACATCCCATGAATATTACCTGTGTATTTTCACGTGTATCTTCACAATGTCCCGCAAAGATGTAAAACATGTCAAATGGCCGAATTTAGATTGTTGAACCTTGTGTGTTTTGAAATGTGAAACCCGTTGGGAAAGCGCCGTTAAGCTGTGGTTTTCCGATGACATTGTAATTAAACTAGCAACGTCTTTGACGATGTAATACATCTGAGACCTTACATAGGCCTACTTTTCCTAATTCGAGTTAATAATTTTTTGTCATAGATTACGGCTAGTAAATTATAAACAAATCTATTTTTAGAAGGAAATTATAAAATTGTTGAGTCGTGTCCTTTTCCTCGCAAAAGGGTCGATCTAAAAGGCAAAAATGTAATGACCGACAATTTGTCGCTATCCGTTTTTTTTCGAAACCCAATTACGTTGCCAACGGATGTTTTTAAAAGTTGTAATCTATCGGAATGTTGCCTTCACTCCTTCAAACACTCAAAAAGATATAACAAAGCTAAAAAAAAACATGCCATTTGCCTGGGAATGCACCTTTAAGATAATTAGTCAAACAAAAACATACAAATAACGTATGGAATATTTTTGTGTTCTCAATGAATGCCTTTAAGCGCCTTTAAGCGACACAATCAAGCTAAAATCATCAAAAAGTCGGTCATTTTATTTCGGCTTCTTAATTACTATAACCATATATATGATGTAAACATGTCCATAGACTAGAACTGTAAAATGTTTTTAATTTTTGTGCTGCGTATTTACCAGTTAAGCGAGATATAGAGACAAAATTCCCGTATTTCTTATTTTAATCATTAGAAAACTTTTGCAGTTCTAATCTATGAACATGTTTACATCATTATGGTCAAAGTAAGAAGCCAAAATAAAATTACCCATTTTTGATGATTTTAGCCTGATTGTGTCGCTTTAAGTTATTAGGGGGCCATCATTCAATCTCCTGGGGGAGGGCTGGACTTTTTTCTAAATAAATAATTACGGGCAAACTCAGTGTGAAATAAATAATTTACTTCAAGAACTGTTTTAAATTAACATGTAATACAATTTGAAATTTTCAGCGTGCCGTCGAGACGGTTCGAAATAGATAATTTGTCCGCGACAAAAATCCAGCCCCCACCCCCCCCCCCCCCCGCCCCCTCCCCCTCGAGATTGAATGGTGGCCCAGGAATCCACAAACATGTTAACCAAAAAGGTACTACTGATAGCACATGCATTGTACAATAATATTAAGCCTATCAATATTTCACTTATAAGTATCACCTCTATCTATGATAAATCTAACACTAGCATATCACAGACGCAGCCTAGGCTACAAACAAACAGAGCTAAAGGCGCGGTGTCACTTATTTTTTATCACGTCCTTATAGTGTGTGTGATTTAAACCTACCTGCTGATGTATATTTTATGCGCGTAGAGCTATTTCAAAGCGCTCCTTCCACAATGTTCATGCTTTTAATCGCGACCTACCTAAACCATAGCTTTAAAACTTACTTATCCACTAGTATTGAAGACCAACCTGGCCGTATTGACTTGTCACCTGGTCACTGGAGGCAGATATATATTCAATCAGTGCATATAAATATATATCCCAGGAAGCACGGGACGGTAAACCATTGTTGTTTTAATGTTGGGACAGCGTCTGTGGCGCTGGCCCAACATTAATACAACACTGGTTCAACGTCTCGTGTTTCCTAGTATTCTACATACACTATATGCTCAAGGTCAGGCGTCAACGTAGAACAATTTAATGACTAGGCTGTGTTTGCCTTAGACCTTACACTTGGGTGCACTCAGTGCTGTACAATTACCCCATTGATCATACAGCTACATCAAAGGGTTTGTACGTTTCATAGCCTCTCGTTAAATCATTACAAACATCGCAAAAAGTGAGCACCGTGATAATTTACTCACTACTATACACAGCACTGCCAAAGCATCGTTCATGGATGAATTAATTATGTAAATGGACAAAGGGGACTTCAATATAAATATATATACAAATAAAAAACAAATTCATTTTCAGGAATTAGTTTTATCTGATAGTCTGGCTGACTTTCTTACTGTGATGATTTAGTTTTTATTCTGTCTTTAATTTCTGTTCTTTTTAATGTATGGGTTATCTCAAAAGGTGCGTCGAAAATGGGGTATTAGTCTAAAATAAACAGAAATGATATTTTTCGATACTTCCATACTTGGGAATATTATTATACTTTTAAATTCTAAACAAGCTAAATAAGTTGGAAGAGCTTTTAAATCTTAATATGATCATTAATTATATTATTCATGACAAATTTACTGCTTTTGGACGCATTGTATTTGATGACCTTTATTACAGGACGCCAATTATTTTTTCCATGCAATTTACGGACAAAACTGTGGATGAATAACTAATTTTAAATAGACAATATACATTAGCTAAATTAAAATAATTAGAAGGTTTTGTATGAAATATATGGAGCTATTGTGATCGCAACATTTCGTGTCCTATTGACTGCTACTACTAAATCATGTGATACGTTTTACTACCATGCCAGCAACACTTGAAAAGTAAACTAGAAAGCCGAATCATATGATTCCGATACAAAAATAATAGTTGGAAACCAACGAAAACCAAGTAAACGGATTAAATAACCACTTCCACTGAACATAAATTTTCGTTTCCTACATGCATTTTCTTTAGATGTCATTTTTTTAAACAGAAGTCGCAAATTAGTGTTCAAATCGGTGTGTATACATCGGTGCGTACACGGGTTGTATGTGTTTTACATAATTATACACAAAACAATATGGAACACAAAGAAAAATTTAATTTTATAGGGCATAAAAATATGGTAAAATGTAAGACCGTCACGGCCGATCATATATAGTTTTTTTAATTTTACAATGACTGTCTAAAATATCAAAATCACTGTTGAATATAGTCTGTATCTATATGCATATAGTTTTGTGAAACTTGAAGATTAAACGTGGTCGAGCTTGAGACACCAATCGTCGCACATAGGACACCAAGAAAATCTTTCACTATGGTCGCATATAGCATTATTAAGAGGACACCAACACATTTGTTGGACTCTGTGTAACCGTTCTAAGAACACGTTTTTAAAACATTTTATCCTCCATTTCCTGCCACCAAATTTAATTGTATGACTAATTATCATTGATTTATCCGATCTGTTAAGTAAATAAGTTCAAATAATGAATAAAATAAACAGACTAAAATGTCCCACTTGTTCGACACACCTATAGTGAGAACTGCCCATACATACTCCAATACAGCATCATTCACCATAATTTTTTTTATAAAGTTTAGGCCCTATTCTAGATCAGCACTACTTACAATAAAAAAATGTGTCCTGTGCATAGGCCTGTAAATCGATAACGAACATCGTCAGATGGACGATAATAGGTGGATAAAATGACAGCTAGCCAAAAAGTCTGCCAAATCAGTCAGCTAGAAATATCGCCATCTTAAAATGGGAGACGTCATTTTAATATGGAGGATGTTTAACATGTTTTTTTTTAATCAGATTGTATAAATTACAGGTGATCAAGTGTTTTATCTAGTTCCCAATATTATGACATTATTATATTCAGGTGTAATATTGAATCTAAAAATTTTAAACGAATGTACGGGTCTAAGGCCACATATTACCAAACAGAACATGTGTTTTTTTCTGCCTAGTGCGCATTGGATCGTTGCCAACCTCCGAAAAACAGTTATTTTAAAAAGATAAAAACATACATCCAGCAATGTTTTTTTTTGTATTTATCGTAGCCTACAATAACTTTTTTAAAAGGTCAGATGTTTTTTTATTCTGTTGCCCTCATTAGATTTTGGATTTGTTCTCATCCAAAATAGAGAAAAAAAACAATTTATGGCACGAAAACTTTTATATTGACCCATTCATGAAGGTGGAGCAAACATGTGATAATGTTGTTATGGAGTCCATCAAACATAGATATTATTTTCTTTGAGAAATAATACATAGTCCACACTCAAACTGGAGTGTTGTGGGCTGATATATCTGGACACAACATCTTAATTACAGCTCAATGTGAAACTGGAAAAACTTTCTTGGTGAGGTAATTTTTAAATCCCACACAAAATAATGATACCGCAAATATTTTATCATCATTACTTGCTTGCAATCACATAACGGTATCGTTGCGATGGTCTTTCCATATAACGTGATCGTGTTTACTGTATTTTGTAGACATTACTGACGGTAAGTTGTATTCTGAATATTTAAGCAAACAAAACAAAATATACTAAAGCATATTACTTTAATACATATGATATATGTATAATTCAATGCAATAACTTGAGCAGTCAATGAGAACCTCGATACGCGATAGCATTATCACGAGATAGTTCCAGTTTTCTATGAAACGTCATGGTCAGATGTTGTGACCATCTTCTAACTAAATATACACAATTATCGCGTTACCATTGGTTAATTCTTTCAGCGCAGGGTCTTTATACGTCAGAATCTGACGTCTATAGGCTAGATGTTAGATATTGACGTATAAAGACGATTTCAGGACTGAAAGAGTAAAATATTTATAATGGTCGTGGACCCATAACATAGGTATTTAAATGAACCAGAAAGGTTGGAGAATTTAAGTAATCTGAAGGAGAAAATGGAGCATACGGAATATTTCAGCTTTAGTTGCTTCAATCGTGAAACGCATTTCGTAATACAATGTCCTAGGCCCTATATCTTGCATATTTAATCGATATATGCTACTCAGCTAATCGATTGAGTGAAGACCCACCTACTTTAACATAATTAAACTGCATAGCTACCATCGGAGTAGCGATATAATTAATTACATACAACTACTACAATGTATATCTGTATCTATGTTTCTTCGGGAAAGATACAGCATGATTTTGAAAACAAAACCAAAATATTTTTATCTATAAGGATATCAATTTAAAACAAGGATAATCTTTTGACTTATTGTTGTTATTGGCTACTAAACTGTACCTGTGTACATTATTAAAAACTATTAAACCCACTATTGGCCGGTTGTGTTTCCAGTCTCATCTGGTGATGATTATAACTCTACCCAGCATTCAAGGGTCCTCTTTTGCTTTAAAATATTTCAAGGGTAATTTGTTTAATGTAATGTTTTTTATAAGCACATTAAATACCAGCTTTTGAACATGTGAAAGTTAAAACGTGACATCAATTTAACAGGATTTTAAAATCGTTATAATTTGATCTTTAATGCTCTGAAAAGTCAAAATGCAGTACCATCTACTTGAAAAGTGAGCAGCTACTGTCTTTTGAATTTGTACGGCAGAGTACCACCCCCTTTCAGGATGTTGACCTGTAGAAAATTATACCACTCCCCAAATGTCCTGTTTGATTTCAATCCTAATGATTTTAACCAAATTAGGGTTTTGTGTATAATAAAACAGTTCGATTTGTATATGTAAGCGATTAAATGTATAATCAGCCAGCAGAACCGCATTGTTGTAATGTTTCGTAATAAAGGTTATTTACAAGGCCATATATCTTACATATTTATTCGAAATCATGGTAATAGTATACATGCGATTTGCTTTACTTATATTAAAGTAGATATAATATGTTCTACTCTTGCATATTAAAAAGAATATTTATCTGCATACCCAGTGTTTAATTGTAAACAATCTTAAAAGATATGATAATCTGACACCCGTGATCTTTAATTTTGTAAAACGCTGACAATGCTGTCCGTCATTCTTAGAGCTGCAGGGTCTTTTTGCTTCACTGATCAAACATAATATTTGCATTGCGGCGGACCCTACTCCTTTAGACATTGACTATGATACGCATGCGAGAGGGCCCACATTGTTTGCTCAGCTCATTATGACGAGTGACGAATTACTAAAGCGGAGTAGTGGGCTAGTAGTACATTTAACGGTGTTTAAGCTAGATTTTATTTATGGAGCTTTAAAAAAATAGTTGTTTAATTGGAAACGAATGTTTTTCTATAATCTTATTTGCAGAAATTCTAGATGGCCGCTCGTCAATATCATGTAGCTCATTTGGATTTGGCTCGGTTATGTACAGCAACTTGCGGACACTGAAGTTCGAAATTTCGACTGTCCCAGATGCTGATAATTAAGATTTAGCTTACAGTCCTTTAATATATTTAAATGTTTGAAGAAGTGTGTAATGCTGTCTAGCTATGGTACGATGTATTATAAAGTGAACTTTATGTATTTAAAAAAACAGTAGAGTATAGTTATGACTTCCTCCGTTATATTTCCACTACAGATAACATAAAGTCACATTAATTCTATACACAGCTGATGAAAAAAATACTCAAATATTGGATAGTCTGCAAACCTACCAATAATTAATAATCCTTAGAGCCCACGCTCATTATTAAAAAATTGAAATTGGCAATTTAAGTAATTCCATATTATACAAAAAAGTGATAATCAAATTAATGACCATATTAAATTTTCTACTGAATAATAACATTATAACACGATTAATGTAACACGTCACAGAAATTTTTTCTCAGCGTTTCAAATGCATTTCCACACTAAATTATTAAATTACTAAAGCTGAAGAAATACAGCGTGGTATTAGCTGTATCCAACCAAACTAATGGACTGTGTTTGTTCCTTGACGTTTTATTATAAACTTGAGCTCTTTTCACATGACAAACTTTTTTTTAAATCTTCAACTTTCTGTTTGAACACTTGGGCATAATATCAGATGGCGTTATATAGACGTTTTGCAGAATTTGTTTTCTATGTATCAGAACAAGAAATATCATAAATTATAGTGATTAGAAAGTATGTTCACCACTAAAGCCATGCGCTATGAAATATACCACTGACTGCAGCTAATTTTGAGCTGCAATACTACAGGGGAAGGATTCGTTAGGGGCTGCGTATAGATACGCAACTGACCTAAAATGGACTAGCAAATCGTCGCCTCGGAGCTAAAGGATCCTATCTGACACTCGTTAGAGTGGCAGATAGGGCAGATAGGATCCTTTGGCTCCGAGGCGACGAAATACCAGGCATTGGTATTAGGTCAATTGAGGGAGAAGTGACAGATGCCTAATTAATTGATTGTACTCTTTGTCAGTGGCGGCCATTTTGGATCTATGGTAATTAGATGATTAATATTTTTTTTCAAAAACCACTCATTTAGTTTTATAAAATATACATACGATATTGCATTATTTTAATAATGTTTATCCTGTAGAAAAAGAAAGCTAACACCCTTGAAAACGTCAATTTTGTATTTGACCTTGCTTTTGTCATATAATAATAAATATAAATATTTATATTTGACCAAATAAAACTATATAAATATACCCCAAGTTCATTTAAATCAATCAATTACGCTCAAATGTTTACGCTTTTCTTCTATATACCCCCCTCCCCATCGAGTTGAGCTTAAGACGTTTTATTGGTGATACTAGATACCTTATACTACAGTTTGGTGAAACAATCTGTTTACCCTCTCGTAGTTTCAGCTTCGGCCATATTTTGACAAAAAATCCCTGTGCTAGTAATACAAAGCTTGTCTTGCTGCATGCCTATACTGGTGACCGGTGGTTTATATGTGTGGAACAATTGTGTAAGGATTTCCAACAATCAACATATTAAAATCGACAGGATTATATCGTTTGAACTTTCAACTTGACCTAGGAAAAATAGTAACATCCTTGTTCAGCTTCCCTAAAATCCATAGAAAAAATTAGTCAGTAGTGTCTGGTATTCAGTGAAACAAGATGTTTCTTCCCCATTCACGCGTAAAGATTATGTGTTGTGAGGATTTTTGCAAGATATTTTAGAAAAAATCCCCTGCAGCCCCCTGCAATACCCATAATATATGAACGCTCCCTAATCATGCTAATGACAAATCGAACTTTAAAATCATGCCAGTAGATGGTTCTCACCCACTCACTCAGTAGACTATAAACAAGCATTCGCAGGGAAATTAGATGAATCAATGTATACTTCTCATGGAATAACCGATTAACATATTTATGATCAACCAAAAAGCCGCAAAGGAATTATTTGACGGTGAAATAGACGGACGAGTGACGTGAGTGTGAGAAAATGATCTCTTCCTTCTGAAAGAGAAGTCAATGTAAGAAATCATTGCGCACGACCTATTGCATTACCAGAATCACTATGTTTGATTTGCACTGGCGGCATTCGCACACATTCTGATTGATCCATGGTGACATCTTACTCCTGCCTGATTATGACCGCACACTCACGGCTCAATATTCTACTATATTGGGCCTTTCCTATTTGATAGACTCCCCAGCTAACACAAATTAGCGCAT
The DNA here is from genome assembly GCA_964017125.1 of Flabesymbios commensalis. Classification (NCBI taxonomy): domain Eukaryota; kingdom Metazoa; phylum Annelida; class Polychaeta; order Terebellida; family Flabelligeridae; genus Flabesymbios; species Flabesymbios commensalis. Next base: position 37,969,417 of record OZ024903.1, read on the forward strand.
GGACGTTAAACAAACAATAATATACATTGGGTCAAATCTATGCTGTCTGGTTGGTTGTGTTGCATTACTGGAGCCTGCAACCCATATAACACAAAACTGATCCGACAACAACATAAACAATATCTCGTGTTTGTTGGTCTCTTTGTGTTCCATTCTATTAAATGTGGTTGAGTGTACAGCGCTAACAAAAAAAGGGAAAATGTTGGTTGTGTGAAAATTATCATGACTAGGAAAGGTCACTTTTTGATTAAAACACACAAATTGTATGGGTTTAGTATTATATATAATATATGGAGAGTTTAAGTTAAAATATATCAATTATATCGAATTATGATTCAAAAGTAATCATATGAAAATAAAAACTAATGTAAGAATTGAAAATACGACAAATCAAGGTGATTTTTAGCTTTTAAGGGCCTATCTAGCATCGTTAGTCAAAGTTCGACTTACGACTCATTTTGCCAAATCGGGTCACATAGACGCTTACATGTATTCGCGCATAAAAATACATTATTATTTTATATTTCAGTATTTGTCTAGCAATATATAATTGATATTTGAACATAAACCTTCAAATTAGCTTGGTGTAGGCCTATAAATTTGTTTAAATATTTTTCTCGTGGTGGTTATTCATTGAACATGTTAAACAAATGACAAAACTTCAGATTATAAAAATCGATACACCGATGCTTGAACTATATTTTTGCGCACCTCGCCACGATGTTGCTAATTAATTGTTACAAATTTGCTTGTTTACAAATTGTTTACAAATGATGTGCTAAGTATGAGGAAAGCATGAATTCATGAGCCCAGGACCAGTTTAGTAATAATGATAGTAATAGTAATAAGTTTTTTATATTGATTATTAATTATTCACCACTTGGTGTTATATCGTCACCTGACTGTTATCACCATTACATAGCACCAGGCCCAATCATCATTAACCCTTAAACTGCAAAATTATTTGATCCAAACCTTCAAGAGAGGGGAAATTATTCAGATTTGACAAAATGGAGGTCAACTATTGAACTATTTTGCTTATTGACGTGACGTTTGATTTTTAACTTATTTAACAGCTGATATAGGCCATGTGATGTTCTTATTAAACAAATTTAGTGAAAAAGAACAATATAATCGGGACCGACGGTTACAGGGTTATTAAAACATAAAAATGTTGTCACTATGCTTAACCCTTTAACCGCCGGTGCCGCATATATTTGGGTTTTCATTTTTTATCAGCACATTAAGTACCACTCTTTAAATATGTTAAAGATAAAATGTGACATCAACCAGCAAGATTTGAAAAGAGTTGACCTCCATTTTGTCAAATCTGAATAATTTTCACTCACTTGAAGTTGTGGATCGCGTCAGCGAGACACTAAGTGGATGAAAATTCAAATTAAATAATTTGGCGGTTGAAGGGTTAAACAAAGGCCTCCTCCCTGTCGGGGCGACAAAATACAATGACTAAAACATTAGACACCATCAATACCACAGATTATCAAAGGTCGCTATAAATTAAAAGACATAGGTGTCACTGAATAGCTCTGGCATTATTTAATTGTTTCATCTTACGACACGCGTGGAATATGATTGGCACGATTGTTAGTAGAAATACCGTACTACAATACTGCTACAGTATACATTTATAGTAATACATTCGTTAAGCAGTGTAAAATGTATGAGGATATAAATGTTTGTACAAGTATTTCCTTGTTTTTACCTTAAAATTGTGTGTCTACACTATTTATTAAGCGTAAACTTTCACTACAACTCAATATAGCTGTTCAGAAAAAGGAACCGCTCTAAAATGATAAGTGTAACTGGTAGTAGTGACTAGCAGATCATGGTGTGTTTACAGGTGTGTGGACAGAAAGTAACAGGGAGAAAAAGTAACGGACAAAAATTCTAGATGGCCGCTCGTCAATATCATGTAGCTCATTTTGATTTGGCTCGGTTATGTACAGCAACTTGCGGACACTGAAGTTCGAAATTTCGACTGTCCCAGATGCTGATAATTAAGATTTAGCTTACAGTCCTTTAATATATTTAAATGTTTGAAGAAGTGTGTAATGCTGTCTAGCTATGGTACGATGTATTATAAAGTGAACTTTATGTATTTAAAAAAACAGTAGAGCATAGTTATGACTTCCTCCGTTATATTTCCACTACAGATAACATAAAGTCACATTAATTCTATACACAGCTGATGAAAAAAATACTCAAATATTGGATAGTCTGCAAACCTACCAATAATTAATAATCCTTAGAGCCCATCCTCATTATTAAAAAATTGAAATTGGCAATTTAGGTAATTCCATATTATACAAAAAAGTGATAATCAAATTAATGACCATATTAAATTTTCTACTGAATAATAACATTATAACACGATTAATGTAACACGTCACAGAAATTTTTTCTCAGCGTTTCAAACGCATTTCCACACTAAATTATTAAATTACTAAAGCTGAAGAAATACAGCGTGGTATTAGCTGTATCCAACCAAGCTAATGGACTGTGTTTGTTCCTTGACGTTTTATTATAAACTTGAGCTCTTTTCACATGACAAACTTTTTTTTAAATCTTCAACTTTCTGTTTGAACACTTGGGCATAATATCAGATGGCGTTATATAGACGTTTTGCAGAATTTGTTTTCTATGTATCAGAACAAGAAATATCATAAATTATAGTGATTTGAAAGTATGTTCACCACTAAAGCCATGCGCTATGAAATATACCACTGACTGCAGCTAATTTTGAGCTGCAATACTACAGGGGAAGGATTCGTTAGGGGCTGCGTATAGATACGCAACTGACCTAAAATGGACTAGCAAATCGTCGCCTCGGAGCTAAAGGATCCTATCTGACACTCGTTAGAGTGGCAGATAGGATCCTTTGGCTCCGAGGCGACGAAATACCAGGCATTGGTATTAGGTCAATTGAGGGAGAAGTGACAGATGCCTAATTAATTGATTGTACTCTTTGTCAGTGGCGGCCATTTTGGATCTATGGTAATTAGATGATTAATATTTTTTTTCAAAAACCACTCATTTAGTTTTATAAAATATACATACGATATTGCATTATTTTAAAAATGTTTTTCCTGTAGAAAAAAAAGCTAACACCCTTGAAAACGTCAATTTTGTATTTGACCTTGCTTTTGTCATATAATAATAAATATAAATATTTATATTTGACCAAATAAAACTATATAAATATACCCCAAGTTCATTTAAATCAATCAATTACGCTCGAATGTTTACGCTTTTCTTATATATACCCCCCTCCCCATCGAGTTGAGCTTAAGACGTTTTATTGGTGATACTAGATAACTTATACTACAGTTTGGTGAAAAAATCTGTTTACCCTCTCGTAGTTTCAGCTTCGGCCATATTTTGACAAAAAATCCCTGTGCTAATAATACAAAGCTTGTCTTGCTGCATGCCTATACTGGTGACCGGTGGTTTATATGTGTGGAACAATTGTGTAAGGATTTCCAACAATCAACATATTAAAATCGACAGGATTATATCGTTTGACCTTTCAACTTGACCTAGGAAAAATAGTAACATCTTTGTTCAGCTTCCCTAAAATCCATAGAAGAAATTAGTCAGTAGTGTCTGGTATTCAGTGAAACAAGATGTTTCTTCCCCATTCACGCGTAAAGATTATGTGTTGTGAGGATTTTTGCAAGATATTTTAGAAAAAATCCCCTGCAGCCCCCTGCAATACCCATAATATATGAACGCTCCCTAATCATGCTAATGACAAATCGAACTTTAAAATCATGCCAGTAGATGGTTCTCACCCACTCACTCAGTAGACTATAAACAAGCATTCGCAGGGAAATTAGATGAATCAATGTATACTTCTCATGGAATAACCGATTAACATATTTATGATCAACCAAAGAGCCGCAAAGGAATTATTTGACGGTGAAATAGACGGACGAGTGACGTGAGTGTGAGAAAATGATCTATTCCTCAGAAAGAGAAGTCAATGTAAGAAATCATTGCGCACGACCTATTGCATTACCAGAATCACTATGTTTGATTTGCACTGGCGGCATTCGCACACATTCTGATTGATCCATGGTGACATCTTACTCCTGCCTGATTATGACCGCACACTCACGGCTCAATATTCTCCTATATTAGGCCTTTCCTATTTGATAGACTCCCCAGCTAACACAAATTAGCGCATGGACGTTAAGCAAACATTAATATACATTGGGTCAAATCTATGCTGTCTGGTTGGTTGTGTTGCATTACTGGAGCCTGCAACCCATATAACACAAAACTGATCCGACAACAACATAAACAATATCTCGTGTTTGTTGGTCTCTTTGTGTTCCATTCTATTAAATGTGGTTGAGTGTACAGCGCTAACAAAAAAAAGAAAATGTTGGTTGTGTGAAAATTATCATGACTAGGAAAGATCACTTTTTGATTAAAACACAAAAATTGTATGGGTTTAGTATTATATATAATATATGGAGAGTTTAAAAGGACTGGCCCACGCTAAAATCATCAAAAATCGGTGATTTTATTTTGGCTTCTTAATATGACCATATGATGTAAACATGTCCATAGACTAGAAGTGCAATTTTTTTTATTTTTTTGTGCTGCGCATTCACCAGTTAGGCTGGATATAGAGACGAAATTCCTGATTTCTAATTATTGACAACCATGTCAAAAATTAGAAATACGGGAATTCCGTGTCTATATCTAGTCTAACTGGTGAATGCGCAGCAGAAAAATTAAAAAAAAATTGCAGTTCTAGTCTATGGACATGTTTACATCATATGGTCATATTAAGAAACCAAAATAAAATCACCGATTTTTTTATGATTTTAGCCTGGGCCAGTCCCTTTAAGTTAAAATATATCAATTATATCGAATTATGATTCAAAAGTAATCATATGAAAATAAAAACTAATGTAAGAATTGAAAATACGACAAATCAAGGTGATTTTTAGCTTTTAAGGGCCTAGCTAGCATCGTTAGTCAAAGTGCGACTTACGACTCATTTTGCCAAATCGGGTCACATAGACGCTTGCATGTATTCGCGCATAAAAATACATTATTATTTTATATTTCAGTCTTTGTCTAACAATATATAATTTATTTTTGAACATAAACCTTCAAATTAGCTTGGTGTAGGCCTATAAATTTGTTTAAATATTTTTCTCGTGGTGGTTATTCATTGAACATGTTAAACAAATGACAAAACTTTAGATTATAAAAATCGATACACCGCTGCTTGAACTATATTTTTGCGCACTTCGCCACGATGTTAATTGTTACAAATTTGCTTGTTTACAAATTGTTTACAAATGATGTGCTAAGTATGAGGAAGGCATGAATTCATGAGCCCAGGACCAGTTTAGTAATAATGATAGTAATAATAATAAGTTTTTATATTGATTATTAATTATTCACCACTTGGTGTTATATCGTCACCTGACTGTTATCACCATTACATAGCACCAGGCCCAATCATCATTAACCCTTTCACTGCAAAATTATTTGATCCAAACCTTCAAGAGAGGGGAAATTATTCAGATTTGACAAAATGGAGGTCAACTATTAAACTATTTTGCTTATTGACGTCACGTTTGATTTTTAACTTATTTAACATCTGATATAGGCCATGTGATGTTCTTATTAAAAAAAAATCGTAAAAAAGAACAATATAATCGGGACCGACGGTTACAGGGTTAATTAAACATAAAAATGTTGTCACTATGCTTAACCCTTTAACCGCCGGTGCCGCATATATTTGGGTTTTCATTTTTTATCAGCACATTAAGTACCACTCTTTAAATATGTTAAAGATAAAATGTGACATCAACCAGCAAGATTTGAAAAGAGTTGACCTCCATTTTGTCAAATCTGAATAATTTTCACTCACTTGAAGTTGTGGATCGCGTCAGCGAGACACTAAGTGGGTGAAAATTCAAATTAAATGATTTGGCGGTTGAAGGGATAAACAAAGGCCTCATCCCTGTCGGGGCGACAAAATACAATGACTAAAACTTTAGACACCATCAATACCACAGATTATCAAAGGTCACTATAAATTAAAAGACATAGGTGTCACTGAATGGCTCTGGCATTATTTAATTGTTTCATCTTACGACACGCGTGGAATATGATTGGCGCGATTGTTAGTAGAAATACCGTACTACAATACTGCTACAGTATACATTTATAGTAATACATTCGTTAAACAGTGTCAAATGTATGAGGACATAAATGTTTGTACAAGTATTTCCTTGTTTTTACCTTAAAATTGTGTGTCTACACTATTTATTAAGCGTAAACTTTCACTACAACTCAATATAACTGTTCAGAAAAAGGAACCGCTCTAAAATGATAAGTGTAACTGGTAGGAGTGACTAGCAGATCATGGTGTGTTTACAGGTGTGCGGACAGAAAGTAACAGGGAGAAAAAGTAACGGACAAAATGAAACAATCTTCATTAGGGCAAAAAGTAACAGGGATAAAAAGTAACAGTTGATAATTAATGCGGAATAAGATGTTTAAAAAATTAATTCATAATTTATTGTCAATTATTTAATTAATATAATTGGAATTAAATATAAAAATGTCAAAAGTGAACTAAAAAACGGCTTTATATTTTTTCTAACTGTTGCTTTCAACCGCTGCTCTAACCGTTAATTTTAACCGATACTATTTTAATTATTAGAATACAAATATAATGGGAAATCATACATACGATACTATACATAGAGCCCTACTAATGCAGATTTCGTGTTTAAATAGTATAATATTGCGGGTATGTCACTGCTTTTTGTATGTATAAAATGATATGTATATATTATGTATTTGAAAAAAAAAAAGAATAAACTGTATTATATAAACTTCTAATATCATACCGTCCGATTTCACCGACCCAGATCATCATACGAAATTGCAATATTAGTAGCCCTACAGAAATAGTGATATAAAAGAATGCTACGTTATTGGGCGTCCGATTTCATCGCACACCGCTCAAAATCACCGTCCGAATTCACCTAAGCGTCCGAATTCACCGCACACTGTCCGAAATCACCGTACGCATTCAATGATATAACACTCAATCATTGGTGCCTATTTTTCAAATAAGTAGAAAACCAAACTTGGGCTTGCGCAGTGTCCCAATTTGGATATGGCACTATTATGTTAATGATATGACATCATCATGTCAAAACATGTCGTTAATATTCCGGGATATATTTCAGATAGGCCTTGACCCAATGTTGTTTCAATGTCGGCCCACCGCCTACGGCGCTGGCCCAACATTGAAACAACATTGGGTCAAGTCCTCGTGTTTGCTGGGATAGCACCATAACGTTAGAATTAAGTCCTGTCAGGATATACATCACATGTACATGTACCAGCAGATATCAGGATCCCAGTAGATACAGAACATTTGTAAAACATTTGTACAATGTTGGACCTACGTCGAAGCTGTTGGGCCGACGTTGTACAAATGTTATACAAATGTTGTTTGCTGGGATAAGGCATCAAATTAACAATACGTAGGCCTATGTAATTCTAAGATAAATGCAAGTGACATTTAATTTTAGGATGTGACATTTTTTGTCGTGATATTGCCTTATAATGTAAAATGTAAATAGTTATATAATAATAATAATAATAATATTAGTATTGAATTGTTTAAAATATTTTATTAAATTGAACTATAAATACAGTTCAATATTTACATGCTCATTGACAGTGGAGACAATCTATAAATTTTCTATTCCACAAGTGGTCATCCTAAAATTGTACCTGGAAAATAAAAAGATAAACACAGCCCACTACACCTAGATATATGCACATGTAATTGTCGTATTATGTCTGTTTCTGTGTGAAACAGAACTGAACATACAGAGACCTTTGTCTTCACAATTTCTGGTGGTGATCATATCATATACCCGCTTCTACATCTACAACGGTACAACATTCCAACATCTCTAGCAAATAACACACCTTGATCTAAAAAATAGGCTATATTTTGAATTTATCTTGAACATTATTTAGAAAGGTGGTACTAGTACTACGATTAATTCTAAAGCAACAAGTGAGAAGGTTCATTTTGACAAATACTTTGACGACCATCTTATATTTGATCACATTTTAGGTTTAGTAATGTTGTGCATAATCTATATACAGAAAATGTATTCAGAGCAAAATGATATCACCATTAATTCTAGGTCCACGAGTGGTAACGTTCATTTTCACCAAAGGATTTCTTCTGAAAAATTCAGCTTGGTGTTTTTTTTCAGGTTGCGGCCAAATCAAACCTAATATAAGATCCTGGACTATTACTTGATTTAGTAACATTCGATTGTTTGTATTGTGGTTGTGAGACATATTTAACTATGACCAAATTATTTCTAAAAATGTAATATTCTGATCATTTACAATAAAATAAGTGACCATGAAACTAAAAAGTTTCATAACTAAACAAACATTAATTTACTGGGCATATATCAGTTTAAACACCATTAGTAACACTGGGCCATATGTATCATATGGTGGAATGGTTGGACGGGATGCGTGGTGCAGATTTCTATTTTTTTTAATTTAGTGTCGTTTTGCGATAAAAGCATGTGATAGGCATGGAATACCTCAAAATGACCGAATAATCGTACGAAATAAGTTTGTAATATAATTTAACATTATCTGCCCAGTAAAAACGCGACCTCGACCCAATGTGTTTTCAAAGGGCAATATGGGTCAATTGTGATGCCATTAGCTTCAATGGAATGTGCAAGGCCATTGAATAATTTAGTCGACATAAAGTACATGAGATGAATCTTGCAGAAGCTAATGACGTCAGCTCTGTCAACTTGCTTATTTATTATGATATAGGTTAGACATGTATGCCTAATAAAGCATTATGCGGGACAATTAAAGCGACACAATCAGGTCAAAAATCACTCAAAAGCCAACATTTTATTTTCGCCCCTCAATATATGTCCATAATATGAATATGTCCATAGACTAGAATTGTGGAGGTCTTTTAAATTTAGGGCTGCTGTGGCAACGTAGCAAGTGTGGTGAAAGCCCCATTTATCAGTTATTTCAGTGACACGCATAGCTGACATTATCAACATTTCAATAGGAGATTTTCTCAAATTTTAAAGAAGCACATATAAGACCGAAACATCTCTTCACAATAACGAATTGAAAAAAATACAGGCCTGTTTCCAACAAATAGAAAATGTAGCTATAGTAGCCAACCGTCTGCAAGCTCATATAAGAGATAACCATCTGCGTAAACCATTACAATCAGCCTACAGACATAATTTTGCAGAATCAGCGCTGTTGAAAGTACATAATGATATCATTGTCAGTATATATGGACAAGGGCGAGGTTACAGCTCTGACACTACTTGACTTGTGGGCTGCTTTTGACACTAATTAGTCTGGAAGCATTAGAGTTCAACCCGGAAAAATAGGTAAAAGCTTTATTTTTCACAATATGACCCAAATATATTAGGGATGAACATACAAAAAGTCACAAAGTTCCCCATGTGTGCTTTTATTTCTGCAGAAAGTCGACTTAGTTTTAAGTTGGCCCATCGTTAGCAAGGTAACAAGGTAACAAGGTAATTTATTCAGGATCCCGTAGGATATGAGAAGCTATGTGTGCGATACAGGGTGAGTAAATATTACATGCCTGTGGCAAGGGCATGTCAATCATTATTGATTTAAACCATTTTTTTCGTTTAAATATTAATAAATTGTACAAGGTGATACAATAACTGCCGGTTTTCACTTGACATTAATTCATGTATTTTAAATGTTGAAGGTCCATTATAAAAGTAGCAGCTTAATAAATTTTTCTGTCTTCTTCAAAGTGCCCACATTGAAAAAGATAATGATAGTCATCACCGATGGATCTGTTGTTACAGAAAGTGCAGGCACGCCTATTAGCACTGATGGCTCAATATCAGACCAACATCGTGTCAACATATCAGTCGGATGACCCTGCTAATAGAAATACCATAATCGTGCTTAGCGCTTAAAGGGTTAACATATTCCACATTTTGCCTCTGACAGACCGGAAGAATAATATATCCCACGCGAACACGAAGCGTTACGCCAATGTTAATTTGATGCCGAACTAGCGTCATAGATAGCATAGGCATAGGTATATGTCCTCAATAATTTACGAGTTTCTATGATAGATATTAAAGACGAAATGTGGTCAAGACATCTACGTCCTCTCCTGAAATCAGTTTGTTAATCCACAAGCAGATCCACCCAGCGTTTTAGTCTGAGTAGGAGCATCGAACAGTAGGCCCCTACAGTTTATAAACACCACCGGGTACTGAGATTATGGTAATACCTCTATAATTTCCGGGTACACGCGGGTCTTCATCTTTTCCCTTTTGGGATGGGATTTATCCTAGCAGACACAATACGTTGAATCAATGTTGGTTTAACGTTGGTCCACCGTCTACGATGGTGGACCAACGTTAACCCACCATTGAATCAACGTATTGTGTCTGCTGGTATGATACACACTGCGTTTGGTTGACACTGCGTTTGGTCTACGACGCTGGACCAACGTTGAACCAACATTGATTCAACATCTTGTGTCTGCTGGGTTACGTGTCTTCATAGTAGACAATAATCCTTTTTCTCTCGTACCTCGGCTGATCGCCAATCTTTCTCAGCTTCACAAGCCTTATTCCACAATTCTACGTCTGTTAATAAAAGATGAGCCCTCACTGATGGTTATAGTTTTTACGGGCAGTTTAATATCCATCTAGCCTTGGATTATTTCTCATAAATCCCGATGAACGGGGGGGGGGGAGGGGGCACCGGCTGCGCCCCCTTCCGGATACGCCACTGGTATGGTCCAGTTTTGTAATACATTCATTTATTTGTAGCGTGAAAGTGTTACAGCCCATAAAGTCACCAGGAATGTCAGAGAAATCATGTTTACGGATAGTGGATTCCTTGGAATTATATTTTGTCTGTTCATTTAGTGTACCTGGCCCAGAAAGGCATTTCTCTTTCCCATGACAACAGTCCGGAATAGTTCTGGACGGGTCATATGACCCTACAAGCCCCGCCTATTCGAATAACGCTCGTGGTTTCCCAATAATGAAGTCACTGAAAGTATTCAAATTATCATGATGAGCAATACAATAATCCACCAAGGATTGACCCTTCGCATTAAATGATGTAAAAGCATTTTTACCATCTGTGCTACGGCCGTTTATCATTAAACAGCTTGTGGATACAAGAAAGTCACAAAGAAAATCACCATAACCATTTGTTTTGTGGTCAATAACGTGTTGACTGGGCACTTGATCTACACCCTCTGCATGGTCAGCTCTGTCACCCCATAATTAAAAGGCCCAACTACTGCAAATATCCAAATACCGGGATATAACTATTAGGGTGCACCAAATACATGAGCTTTATTATTAAAATGGAATACCAGAGTATCACATCCCATCCATAAACATCCACCTATTTGGGATTACGTAGTTTTCCTTTATTTGAATCTTCAAGCGCCGACAAGCTTTAACTTTGCGGACAGTGCCAAGATTGTTGGATATTGAAAACGTTCTGTAGGACGTTGACAGTAAACAACGATGTTAGCGTGTTTTCTAAATAATATATTTTGATTGTTTCATGAAAATATTTTCGAAGATATTTAATTCATTAGGGGGTTGATGTATTTTTTAAATAAAGATCTTCAGGCTGAATTTTCGTGAGATAAATAATTGTCTGAAAGACAGACATGCCCGCTCGGCATCATTAAATGACATTTCAATTTGTGAGGCCTCGCTTTGCTCTTCTCCTTTACCTCCAGAACATCAGTGAGCCAATTCGCCGATTGACAGACGTTGTAAAATGCTATACAATTTTTGTGTTGTGTTAGCTGGATAGGCCTGAGAACATCAACCTAATATCGTTATGTTTGCTGTGATATCTTCAGAATATTACTGATGACAAACAACGCCTTGGTGTAGAGGTAATGCAGAATGCCTGTCACGTCGGAACCTGTGGTTTTGTCGCCCGTTCTGGTATTCAGGTTTCAATAAGACAAAGAAATACAAGTTTGTGTACCTGCCCACTCGTATAGACGCAGTATTGTGGGGAGCCTTCGTTACCGAGAGATTGCGTACCTGGTCCCAAACTGACAAGGCCCGAATTTTGAAACCTGTGCAGTCTCTTCTCAGCAGACACCCCCCGCCCTGAAATAGTCTATTTCACTCAGCCCCCACCAAAAAAAACTAACATTTTTTGTAATATGGTCACTCATAATAGCTCCCATATGAACATAAATATAATAAAGCTCTTTTTAAGACAGAAGAATAATTGTAAGCTATATGGTCTTAGAATTATTATTACATATAATTATTGTCGTCGTCTTAATTAAATCAGGCCTGTTTTCATACCCACCCTAAATTAATCATATAACAAAGCAATAATATAATGATATGGCTCATTTTCTGTCGCCCTACATTGCATGACAACAAACAGGCATTCATTTCATTTGATTGTTATCAATTGAAATTATGTCTGATTTATTTGGTATCATGGTACAAATATGTGCATTATTATATTCGTTAATTTCAGCGCGGGATACAACATTATAAATCATAATATTCTGACGTCTATCGACGACGATTAACACAGCATTGGCTTTCGTTTTGACTTTATTGCTAACGGGTGCCCTCTGTGGAGCGATACATGACGTGATCATGCTGGCAAATCACGTTAAACCCCAATCGGGCGCCAAAACAACGCGATCCAATTAATAAATTCAATGGGAAGTATCACGGACTCTGTATCGCGTGCTTGTGTTTCAGTCAGAGAGCTGTATCACACAGGCCTACCCCAGCAAACACAAAACATTTGCACACCATTATACAATGGTGGGCCAGCGTCGAAGACGTTGGGCCGACTTTGTATAAATGTTGGGACGTACCTTACTAGTGTCTAATTACTAAGACTTTTGCGAACTGCAAAGTCATTACTACTCTAGCAAGGCCGATAATATATCCCATGCTTATTGCGGCAAATTTGACTGGGCCCGTATTCTCGTACAAGTTACGATACATCGTAGGCTTCTGATTGGTCGAGACGGCCGTCTCGACCAATCAAAAGTCTACGCCACGCCACGTAAAGCAGCTAAATATTCTCTGTGCCTCCGTCATTATGTGTCAATTAAAACACCAGTATAGCCTGAACTCCAGATCAAGTATGCGCTTTATTTCTATCAACGAGATTTTTGGAAAATCTTAGAATAATTTCTTTCACTTTTTTTATATCATTGATCAATTCTGATTTTTTTCGTAGAATCAGCTTTAATATGTTTTCGGGTCATCTAGTGGACAAATCTAATTATGCTGTGTAGATCCTTGATTAATTATCAATGATAAAATTATCAATCATAATTGGCACTTCGGTTTTCAGTCGGTGACTAAAGTAAAACATTTTCCTCTCGTGCATGTGTTGTTGGTCACTATTTTCCAAGAAACTGAGTTTAACCCTTTAACTGCCGGTGCCGCATATATTCGGGTTTTCATTCTTTATTAGTACCACATTTTAAACATGTTAAATATAAAATGTGACATCAATCAGCAATATTTAAAAACAGTTGACCTTCATTTTGTCAAATCTGAATAATTTTCATTCACTTGGAGTTGTGGATCGCGTCAGCAAGACACAACTTTAAGTGGGTGAACATTCAGATTGAATAATTTGGCGGTTAAAGGGTTAACCTTTAAAGCTCTGAAATATTTTTATATCAGCCAAAAGAACAAAGAGCTATTTTCAATTCTAAATAAACATAAATGTCTTAGTTAACACTTTCCGCTTTATTTGAATACCTATGACTATGTGAGTCTGACTTTAGACGTCAGAATATGACGTCTATAGACGTCCGATTCTGACGTCTAAAGTCGGTGCTCACGCTAAAAGGGTTAATAATGATTTTTGCCATTATTAGTAAACTGTGGTTGTGTTTCAATGTGGGTGATCAGACCCAACTAATGTTTCTTCTCTAATGTAGCCTACATTCAGATCCATGTCAGTGGCGTATAATTTAAGATCTGAAGAAAGGAGGCCCGAGGATTTTTGGGGACTATTTTTAGGTAAATTTAGGTCAACTTAGGAGACCATTAGAAAAAGTAGGTCGGAAGATAGCGCCCGCTGCCCCCTCCCCATCTGGATCCACACATATATACATGTATGTCACCAATGATAAACATTTACTTTTAGACTTTTCACTCACTTGAAGTTGTTGATCGCGTCAGCGAGACACAACTTCAAGTGGGTGAAAATTCAAACATGATGTGAAATATTCCAGTGCAAGCACCGTTTTTTATAAGATAACTGGCCAGAATCATACAATATGAACTTAGCGGGTCTGTGTGTTATTTCCCAAAGTTGATTGGCATTCAGTGAAATATCTCTGATTCGCATCAGACAGACAGATATTTTATTGACAGAAAGAAAGTCAATCCAGACTTATTTGTCATAGAAATAGAGATATGTACATGTATATACAACATTGTTAATTTGTTTCAGGCATTCAGTGAAATATCTCTGATTCACATCACCATATCTAATTACTCACATTGAGATCTTGGCACATCATCTCTGGTTCACGCAGGCTCTCCACAATATCCAATCTTTACGAGTGAACGGGGAGGAAACAGTTTACTTCTTTGAAATCTGAATACCTGGAGTGGTTGACGAACCTTCTGCGCAACAGGCGGCAGCTTTATCCACTACACTCGGCTGACATCCACAATATTATGTCGATATAGCTGCAAATATAATAATAATAATAATAATAGCAAAAACGAATTCAGTTAAGTTATCATAAACTGACACAATCACGCAGCTACTGCTCTGCAACCACAAACACCACGTTCCTTCTGCCGCCGGAAACGATTGTCTGCAGAGCCTAGAACCAGCGTTGGGGAAATGTTGCCTTCGTGGCTTTAAATCCACCGCCACAAAGCGCATTCGCCAGCCGCTGCACAATGTGAGGAGCGCGCAGCGCGTGGCCCTGGGCGACATTAACGTCGATACACTGGTCTCAACCATAACTCGACGGGGCCGCCATTAACTCTCCCTTTACCGACTTCCTCCTGATACAACTACCCCCAGAAACCGACTTCTTTTTCAAGCGACACCGGCGGTTAAAGGGTTAACCCGTATGAAAATATAGGGCAAATCTATTACTGTGCCTCTATAGACGGAATTAAATTGGATTTAACAAGTCAAATCCACCTAATAAGATCGGATATTCATTGCAGATTTAATTTATTGAATACAAAACCCGTTTGTAACGACACTTTATTTGAATCGCTGACATCCATTTTGTCAAATCTGATTAGGTTTCACTCCCTTAACCCTTTAAGCCCTCACGATGCATTCAAGCATCATTTTACATCCCTGAAAATAGACCTAATTTTCATACAACCAAGGGTTTTAGCATGAAAATTTCCATGAAACTGGTTTACCAATACGTGGCAATTTTCTTCAATTTTTCACTCACATCAAATCATTTTCATCCACTACAAGTCGAGAATTGCGACAGCAATTCGCGGCTTGTAGTGAATGAAGATGACTATGGTAAACTCAGGCTTGAAAGGGTTAAAGCTGTGGATCGCATCAGCGAGAGACAGCTTCAAGTGAGTGAAAATTCCAATTGAATAATTTGGTGGTTAAAGGGTTAATGGAGTGTTAAACAACCCATTGATATGATCAGTTAACCCTTAAGGCGCTAAGCGCGATCATAGTCGTTTTAACCCTTAAGGCGCTGAATTTTTTTAAGAAAACTTTGGAGGCTAAAGTGTTTTTTTTTCAATTTGAATTCATCATAAATGTCTTACGTAGCTCTTTCCGATTCATTTGAATATCTATGTTATGGGTCTACGGTCATTAGAAATATTTTTATTCTTACAGTGCGGGGATCGACTTTAGACGTCAGAATCTGACGTCTAGAGACTGACGAGTCGATCCCCGGACGGTCGTTTTAATATGTGTTATAAGCTAATCAAACCACTGTCAGCGGGTTTATGAAATGAGTGTTTAAACAACAAGATTTGCAAATGTTTGGCACCAAATTAAACAAATTTGTGTCATTTGTACCCACTTGAAGGTGTGGGTCGCGGTGGCGAGACACAAGTTCAATTACAGTACAGACAGTGGGGGGCACAAACATTAGTGAGCGGCGCACACCCCTGTCACACTTGTTAGGGCGCTGCGCACCTCCACGTCGCGTCACACTGCACAGGGGGGGGGGGGTGTTAGAGTGAGGCACGCGGCAGGTGGATCAAACGCAGACGTTAACGAGGTGATAACGCTATGCACTGCTGTTCAGATAAGCCAGTTTAACCTGACCTCTCTTACCAGTCAATGATTAAATAATAAGTCACAAAAAAACATTATCAAAGTATTATTTTATTCACCAATTTAAAATACGATTATATTTTTACAATTTTTTTTATTATCAATGGCAATGCTTATATTTTTACTAATTTTCTGAAGTGCTAATTAGCTAATGTAACTACTGTCTTAGTGGACGCAGTCACATGGACCTCAGTCATTCCCATGTTGTGTTGGTTGCTGTCTCAGGGAAGAATAGGCCTGCATGTTTACATACTGCCTAATTGACGCTACTCGGATTTGATCTAGCCTATATTTTCCTCGAATGCCGAAGACGTTATATTTTAGTTAAAGTTAGGAATTTGCATCGCCCAGTAAATACAAAACATTTGTATTACATTTAGGGAATGACGGCACAACGTCTTCGACGTTGGTTGAACATAGGCTACTGTATAAATGTTATACAACTGTTTTGTGTTGTCACACCTGGCTAACTGCTTGCTATGTCGCCAACACTGATAAACCCTGCTTACCTTTCTAAATAAATAACTTTGCGAGTTAACGTGCAATCATAATATAATTTATATCATTTTTTGAGTAATGAACAAGCTTTCTGGTTATTTTTATTACAATTTTGTACGATGAAAATTTAAAAAGTTAGGGATTTATATTGGGATGCTTATGACACCTAGCTGACGCACTGACACCACTGCCTATCCGTGGTGTAATTGCACCTTGTGAAGCCAAGGGTGCCCTAAGTGGCAACTGCTCCGCATATAAATAAGTATATGCTTTGAAAACCACATTCAAACATGGTTTTAAATTAATAACAGATAAAAGTATTATTAGACAGTAAAAATAGTTATATTCCCGGAAAACATTTCTCAGCCACTATGATCTGATATGCGTCCTGGCGCTGTGCCTAGAATATTGACGTTTTTTTTACATAATTATAAAACGTTTGTATATAAGTTATTTTTTAGGAGCAAAATTATTTTCAAAATCTTTCACAGCCGACCATAACACATTTACATGTCTTTTTTCTTTAGGCTGTTTCTGAATGGTAGCCGTTTTATAGCCCTCTATGTTTTTTTTCTCTATGATGAAAGCAATGCCTTGTTGAAATAATTTCATTTTGATTGATGTCCTGAATCCATGACATTAAGGCACGGGTGTTTTTGGCACCGGCCAGTTGGTGGTCAATCATTTTAGCACATTGTCATTTTGGCACACTGCTTTTACGGCATTTACCTTTTTGGCACACAAGAAAGTACGGCATAGGACATTTTGGTACAGACAGACAGACAGACAGATATTTTATTGACAGAAAGAAAGTCAATCCAGACTTATTTGTCATAGAAATAGAGATATGTACATGTATATACAACATTGTTAATTTGTTAAAATTTGTTCATTTGTTAATATACATAGTATGACATACATAACTAAAATAATGTTAACTGGCATTGCCATAAGAAACACTGGGTATATACTTAAAATAAGATTGAAAGGCATCGCCAGGGAACATAAGGTCTATCATGTTGTTTCCCGCACCAAAACCAGAGATAAAATAGCTACTATGTATGACATGCTAATTATATATATAGTAGCAAAAAAGACACTCTGGAAAGCGTAGAAACATAGAATATATACAAGTGCATAATTATGCTACAGTAATTTGAGAATGTATTAAGACAATGTTAAAAAATTACACGATATTTTTAAAAATCAAATATCATATCATGCAAGTACAATCAATCTGACAATCTGCGACACAGGTAGCTCCGAGCCATGTGACCATGCAAGCACAGTCGCTATGAACTCGGCGATTCCCTGATATAGACTAGTGATGCAAATTTAACAACATAATAACAGTAATACCACCGAAACACCATATATACATACTAATAAAAGTCGGACATGGTGGTTCGTCGACTGCCAACAAAGTATAGCATCAGAACCATCCATATTATCGAGTGTTGGAGACTTAGTGATGTAATAAGAATAAAAATTACGGATAATAATTATGCGTGCCATTCACGCAGGACATGGCACTCACACAATAGCAATAAAGTTTGTTTAATTACCTAGTGATTTATTACACTTAGTCCAGCCTATACCAGCCTATATTTCCAATTGCCCCTCGCACCATTTTTTTTTTAATTTAATGAGCCACTACTTTTCCTTTGCCTTGGTCATGCTGGTACTGAGGCTATGGCTTCTTCTCACCTCGATAATGGGCCTCTACTTTTTTTTCGCGCCTTGGTCATGTTGGTACTGATCTATGTGCCTCTTGGTGATTCAAAATATATATACGCCTTCCTAGAGAGAAAGGCAGAGTCTACCTATCAGGAGCTCTTTGAGGCCATCTCTGATCGTTGTGGAGCATTTGGTGCAGACTTGGAACCCTCAACTGTGATAGGAGACTTTGAACTGGCAATGAAAGTTGCTGTAATACAAGCAGAGACCGGACGCCCACCTATACCAAGCGCCTTCGCCGTGAGACTGTACAACTGCAGACCCGATTAGCCTCATTATGTGGGGATCTGAACAATGAACAAATACAGATAGGACAATTCCTAAGAGGTATCGGGCACCGTGTCCACCCGTAAATGGGGTGACTAACAGGACACATGATGGGGTCAAATCATTGAATGGACAATTGTTTGACTAATATGTACATATCAACAAATAATGTAATTATTAAATATGCATCAATAAAATAACATCATTATGTTACCAGGCTCTTTGTTTTTATTATGTAATTATTAAATATGCATAAATTGAATAACATCATTATGTTACCTGGCTCTTTGTTTTTATTATGTAATTATTAAATATGCATAAATTGAATAACATCATTATGTTACCTGGCTCTTTGTTTTTATTATGTAATTATTAAATATGCATAAATTGAATAACATCATTATGTTACCTGGCTCTTTGTTTTTATTATGTAATTATTAAATATGCATAAATTGAATAACATCATTATGTTACCTGGCTCTTTGTTTTTATTATGTAATTATTAAATATGCATAAATTGAATAACATCATTATGTTACCTGGCTCTTTGTTTTTATTATGTAATTATTAAATATGCATAAATAGAATAACATCATTATGGTACCTGGCTCGTTGTTTTTATTATAATGTGCCCTGTTGTCACTGTGCTAAAAATACATTGTGCCAAACGTGCCTTAATAACCTGTGCCCTGGATATCGTATGTCTTATGTATGTCACAGATGAACTGAGGAATGTGAGTTTGTTGAATATTTATACTAAAAAAACATCTATCTAACTCAGCAGGGCACGCCTCAGAGGCCACCCGTCTAACAGTCTGTTAGCGAGTACACATAAATAGTACATGAAATGTAGTCATTCAAAACAAACCATTGCAATAAAAAATATAATATTACTGGTTAAAAACATGAATACATCTAAAACACAAAATAGTCATTAACGCTGAATAATTTATTGTAAGTAAACGTTGAAGATTACCTTGGTTGGATTGTTTCATCTCTCAATATTATCTGCCAGATAAACTTTAGTACCACAAGTTAAAATTATAACTATTTATTATAGCTATCGCTACTCAACCTTTCAACAAACTTTGGAAACTTAAGTTTATTTGTATGCTTTAAATCACTATGAAATGGTTTAATTGATAAAACATCCTCCAAACATATATAATGATATGTAGGATGGAAAAGTATGGCTCGTAACTGTGATTTACACACTTTAATGCGTGAAAATATAATATGTGGGTGACGGTACTACAAGGGTTCAGACGGGGACCAGGTCAGGCGTGTCCGTTTTGTAACTATGTTCATTTTAATGACGCATAAGTCTGCGTAGACTTACCGTCGTCAATAAATATCTATCTATCTATCTATCTATCTGTAACACACGGTAATTGCTGCCACAAATCGAGTCCCCCCCCCACTGTATTTACTGTAGGTGAAAACTCTATGACCTCTAGGGTTAAGCATGCACGTATTTAAGAGACCAGTCGATGGCAGACGCACCACACACATCAGGAGCCGCAGTCATGTACGTGCGTTGATCCAGTTCTCTGAATGCTGTTGACATATTTTTCATTGCTGTGGAAATTTACTGAATACATATCGCACACACGTAAGTAATTGTACAATAGGCTAATTGGTATTGCTTGCTAATAAATGCATCTCTAAAAATAGTTGATGCTCACGGTACTCAACAAATGTCTTTCTTACTTTCTCAATTTCTGTCTCAATTTCTGTCACCGATATATAAATTCACGAAAAACAGTATTTTTGGTGAGCCACTATCTTCTATAGTGGAGTCACATTAAACTATGTTGACAGGTTGACTTGTAACGCATGTTTTCCGCTGATTTATCAGGCAATTTTCGACCGATTTTCATGCAATTTTACAAGGACTGTTTTCGAGTCCCCCGCCAAACACAGTGACATTTCCATTAACAGATGTATAATTCTAAAGTTAGACCATCTGGCATGTAATTTCTTGGCTTAAAACTTGATATAATTTAAAGGCCCATTCCCAGATGCCTTAAACCTTAAAGTTTAAAATTGTGTTATTCAGGCTTATGTCATCATAAATCTATATTATCGTTCTCCGCCCTACATTTGAAATGGATATGTACTCGATAAGTGTATTTCGGAATATTCGTACAATTTCGGACAACCATGACAAAAAGTCCATTGGGATTGACCATAAAACCTACCCACAGAGGGTCTTGATGTTGATTTGTTTTTTTCTTTGAATGGTCAACACTGAGGAAAATTTCTTCCTTTTTGTCACTACACCAATCACGAACATCCCATAAATATTGCCTGTGTATTTTGGCGATGTTCACGATGACCCGCAAAGATTTCAAACATGTCAATCCACCGAGTTTAGCTTGTTGAGCCTTCCTGATTTGAAATGTTTGGCCTGTTTGGAATGCGGTCATTTTCCGATAACTTTGTAGTTAAACTCGCAACGTCTTTGACGATGTCATACATCTGAGACCTTACATAGGCTACTTCTCCTAATACGAGCTCGGTGCTTTTTGTCAGAGATTACGGCTAGTAAATTATAAAAAAAATATTTAGAAGGAATAATACAATCGGTGACTTATGCCCTTTTCCTCTTAAATATGACAAGTCCATTATAAAAAGGGTCGATCTAAAAGACAAAAATGTAATGACTGACATTTTGTCATAATCCTAATTACGTTGCCAACGGATGTTTTTAAAAGTTGTAATCCATCGGAATGTTGCCTTCGCTCATTCAAACACCCAAAAAGATAAAAAAAGCTAAAACAAAAACATGCCATTTGCCTGAGAATGGGCCTTTAACCAGTAGAATAATGATTTAATGCAAATTTCACGGTATTTGGCGGGGGACTCGAAAATAGTCTTTGAACAATTTCATAGGTATGACTATTGGTTGAGAATCGACTGAGAAATCAGCGAAAAAACTTGCGCTACAAGTCAATGTGACTTTCACTACATGTACATGTACAATACACTTAGACTCGGTAATGGGTTATGATTGTCTGACACCTTGCAGTTTGTATCATATTTAGGTCTAGTATTTTTTTCATTGTTTTTGAGTTACACACATATCACACTATTACCCATATTAAAAATGGCTCCCAAAAGTTAATATAGCAATAGTAATTAAAGGGTCGATGATATGGGGATCAAAATGTCACAAAAAAGCCCCAGTGGTATGTGATGGCTAAGTGAAGTAATCACTTTAACAATCAGGCCAAAAAACATACATCCAAAAGCCAACATTTTATTTTTGTTTTTTTGATCTGTAAATTTCGGGTTGCTGTGGTAACGTAGCAAGTGTGCAGAAAATCCCGTTATCAGTTATTCCCGTATTTCTTATTTTAGACATGCATGAACCATTTAAAATCTGGTCCTTTTTTCTCGTTTAAGTAGTAAACGCACAACGCAAAATAAAATAAAAAAAACTCACGCAATTCTATGGACATGCTGACATATTATGGACATATCAAGGAGCCAAAATTTAAATGATGATTTTGGCCTGATTGTGTCGCTTTAATAATACATGTACATATTATTGTTTGTACACAGATTTTATTTATAAGTACACATATATAAATACTTGAGTAGCTGTTGCAATTATACTGTCTTGAGAAAATTTTGAGATTTTTGTTCTGAGATTTGCTCAGAGCAATTTTCAAAGGTATATACACTGATAGAGGCCTAATGATTCAGCTCCTGTAGTGCAGCGGCATAACAAGCTTTTCAAGAGGAATTGTGCGTTTCGTGAAGAAAGCACCAAACTCGGCACAATGATATATTATTCCATCGACCATCTTTTTCGATTTGGAGCCACTTGCATTTCCCACTAGATGGCCGCCATATTGGATTTCAAAATGGATACCCTGAAAATGGCAATTGTCAATTGTTTCAGTTTTACACCAGCTAGATAATTGAGTGTGACTTCTGATTGTACCAAACTTAGCACAATGATATATTATTACATTAAATACCTCTTGAGATTAAGAGCCACTTGCAATTCACATCAGGTGGCCGCCATTTTGAATTTTAAAATGGGGGCTCAAAAAATTTGAAATTATCAATCGTTTTAGTTTTATATTAGCTATAATATTTGATTGTGGCCTAGAGATGTACATATTTTAGTTCGGGGAAGCGATTGACTCTGTTGGTATTTTGATTCTCACAATAATTGGTTAATATTTTTGCTATAATTAGCATGATTAGTGCACTTATCAATTTATTTTTATAGGCGGAATACTATTTTTGATTTCCTATATCCAACTGTAGTCCTAGTGGTGAAAGATGGATGAATGAACAAATAAATGAATTGAGCTTTCTGCATATTTTCAGCACAAGTAGGCTACACTGGATCAGCAGAAAACAGTAGCAGTAATTTACAATAAACATCACTGTTATTGACACTTGTCTAGGCCTACAGTGTTATGGGTTGGTGGGTTTTGTTGACATCAAAAAGTACAGGGCACATCGTTGTGAGGTCAGTTGATGTTCGAACCCCCATATTGTCAAAATTAGTGCAGTATTGCTAGTATAATTTACATTCTTGTGATAAGTACCGGTAAAACTTAGATATCTATTTCCCTCAAATGTGAAATGTGCTTTATCAAATGTCATTGTCATTAAGCTGGGCTGGATCCCTGGTGCAGTGGTTAAAGCTGCCTGCTTGGAACGTCGGAGAACGCGGGATCGAACCCCATTCTGGCCTTCAAGTTTCAAAGAAACAAAGTGTTTCTTCCCCGCTCACTCGTAAAGATTTCATATTGTGGGAAGACTCCCTGACCGAGAGGTAGCGGGATCGGACTCGAATTTCGATTCATCTCCTGGCCCAGTTTCACCTATACGTGCACAATTTGTGGCCTAAAACCCCATTCATTCATTAATTCATTTGTGATTGACCTGACAAAATTTGAAAGCATAGATTGGTGTATGGATTCTGTGAATTTAGTTAAATAAATGTTGCTGATAAATTATTGTGGGTTGAATAACCCCACGTAGTATGTGGGTTATTAGACCCCGTTAAGGCTTCAACCAGTCGTCAGGGAAGTTTTGTGAAGAGACGTCAAGATCATTGCCGGCTATTCATAATTTAAAATGTCCGCTTCTAGCGTTACCGGTACTATTTCTGACTTAAACTAGTTGTTGTTAATAAACCTGTACCTATCAAGCCATTGTCACCACCAGACTGAAAACGCTTTATCAAATTGATATATGAGAGTCATCGCAGTATGCTGCTGCAGCGAAAAGAACATATGTAAAAACGGGATAGGGGGGCCTATCAGACACTCAAAAATAATATGTCAGCTTCCTTTGTAAAAGACAAGGTGTCACTGGACGTTGAATAATATCCAATTGAGGGGGTCAATTGACGAAGGCCAAGGGATTGTTACCACTCTGACAGCTCACCAAGCCAAGTCATGTAGGTTAAAATTTAACTACTAAGCCGAAAAGAACACAGATAAAAAATCATTATGATGAGAGCTCTGTCTCCAATACACAACCAGCTGATAACTATATCTCTGTCACCTCATTTAGACAACTCTATGAATATATGTGATTCTGTTGTCAACAATAATATTTACCTATTCACAAAGGATAGTAGGTCTAATATTCACTTAGATGTTCCTTGGGGATACCACATTTTTTTTATTTCAACTGAATACTGGACAATAAAGGCCAAGTACTACTAGAACTTTTTCACATCCCTATACAACAGTGTGAGGCCAACACAAAAGGCTGTTTGTGAAAATCAGTAAACAGTGGATTTTAATTATTCAGTAGTCCTTGATCAACTTATACCGTGCATATACGAAACAGTTGAAGAGGCAGATACTGCTCCTTTATTCGAGATTATTTACCTCAATAAGCTATACATGTCAAGAATGGAACTTGAGTTCACACAAACAGAGTAAAGAGAGCGTACTATGTTGAAGCACTTCCTTACATGAGCACACGCAAGAAAGGAAAAGACATCCAGCTTGTACACTGGCAGTGATCTGACTAATTTGTGGCATGCGAATATGATTTGTGGTGCTAGTGCTGCTAACAAGTGATGCTAGTCATAACCATCTACGTCTGTGACAATAGCCACGTCTGTTTCTCTCTGTTCAATCAGGAAGGACCAGACACTGCTGCTATGAAATCTGGGCATTGCAGAATACTCCTCCCGCACCGTGGACACCGATGTGGTGGGTCTCGCTATCAGGCTCACCCAGGAAATGTATGAGGTAGATGAGCGCAGAAGAACTGTTAATTATGCATGCAATCACAGGTTGGGACACGGCATCAACCTTAGCGGGACGAGGGGGGAAAACAGCAGTGTGCAACACTTCTTTAAAAGTGACTAATGTATTCCTGAACCTGGCATCTGCACCGCTGAGGATTCTTTCGCAACACTCAACATATTTGTGGTACTCCTGTATGACCGCACCTGCACATATCCTGAGATAAATCTAGCAAGAAAGCCCGATCCCTCGAAGGAATACTTCAAGCCCTGGAACAGCCATTGAATTGAGCTACTTACCAAAAGATAACATTGTAGGGGACAAGGCGTAGCTCCACACGGCACTATCCCATTACCATTGTCACTGGTGGTGTTTGGAGAATGATGGACAAAACTTCCTGAAGCCACCAAGTCCTGATATAAAATTATCTCTTGTAGATGTAAAAGGCTGTAATGATATAATTTTGCTAATCACAAAAGCGCAGAACTTTTTGCCTGTGATGGTGACTGAACACAGAACAGGGACATAACATGATATATCTCGCTGGCTACTTCTTTCTCAAAACGTACATGTATGTATAGATATACACCTAATATATACTATTTATATATATGAGATTTTGTTCAGAAATGTCAAAGTAAAACGATTAACTTCCTATATGACATCAAATTAAATGATTTGTACATCTAGACTTTATAATCAAGCATATTATTGGAGCGAAAATAAATATCACTTAGTAGATTTTCAGAAGACGTCATCTTGAAATCTAAGATAGAGGCGCCAAGGGCATTTTATAGTGGAATCATTCAACTCCTTGGCCTCAAGTTTGTACTTCAAGACACTGAAATAAGGTCTCCAACAGACATAGAGCCAAAAATATTTAAAAAGTATATTTGTTTTAAGCCGCCATTTTGAATCCAATATGGCGGCAACCCTGTGTGAATTTTGAGCATGGTGTACTATAGTGGCGACATTATTTCACAGGACATTATTTCATGCTTTGTCTTCCGTGATGAAGACAAATACAAATATATAATAAACCTTTAAAAATTAATGAAACACTGTTGAGATAAATTATGCATAAAGTTAATTATCATGATAAAGGGAATAAACATGATAAAGTGAATAAGTACGATCAGGTGAATAAAGTGATTAAAGTAAATGGAGAGAATACTATTATTAAAATTAATTCTAATTTGTTTGTCATTTCACCGTAATGATAGGGGTAGCTATAAGTTATATGTGCAAATTACAGCGCTGCAATTATTAAACAAAAATAAAACAGAATGTAAATGTAAATGTGAAATATGTTCAAGCATGGTTAACGAGGCAGATAATGTATTTACTTTAATAGGGGTCTACGGCTTGTGTGTGGCATATATATATATATATATATATATATATATATATATATATATATATATATATATATATATATATATATATATGTATTGCTCCAACAAGGAGGCGTGATTATGAAATTAGATTAAAAATGATCTGATAATATGTTTATTTCAAAAGGTAAAACCCAATGAGCATTCACCCATCTTCTTTGAGGCCCTCAAAACATTCAATATACAAAATTATGACATGAATGTTAACATAAAATCTTTACAAAATGTCATGAAAATTAACACATGCATGATATGTAAACTTAAAACCGAACGACATCATATACTAAAACAAGCACAGAATAGTCCAATTAAAATATGTATCCTAACTACTTAAATTACAATTAAACCGCATTGTCGTAATATGTTTATGTTTCCCGCACCAAAGCAGAAATAAAATAGCTACTGCATAGAGCAATAAAAAACTGGAAAGCGTAGAAACCTAAAAATTATATATTGTACAAGAATATGTATAAAAACAAACATGAGCTATTATTATATTTGACATGAAAAAAAATGTATTGGCTGTCCGTCGCACAGCCGAAAGACGAATGCTACATTCAATCATGGTGACTTTGCACAATGTCGCGCGGACCGTGGCAAGTGACTGTGTGGTTTGTAAATTAGGTAAAAGGTGTGGACACTAATTGGCCCCAAAAAAACCCCACTTATATAACATCTATCATTACGATCAGCGTTATTCAAATCACAATATTTGTACACTTTTAGCAGCTAAATGGCGATGTAATATATTTTTTGAAAGCAATTTTCATCGATTTTTTTCGGACCCACTCGTCTGTCACTGTGGTAATCTTGTTATGTAGACGACTATAGTCGGTACTAAGGGAAAAGTATCATCCTATGCATTTGTATGTATAAAACAGTTTCTACAGCATGATTCTCTGAGCGGGAGCTAAGAAATATGTGATGTGATACATGGACAATTTTAGTCGATAGCCTAAGTAATTTAATGTATTTCGAAAGGAGCCGACGAGTTCTATGGGCCTACGTAAAGGCTACATGGCTCATAAGGACATCTATAGGCCAATTCATGCTATTTTTCTAAGGTCTGTGTAAATTAGGCCTATGCCAGTTAGGCCTAATTAACTAGCTTAGCCGATACGCATCCATCCAAACTACATTTTATCCGTGCATAGCATTTAATCAATTAATGTCCTAGTCGTACGTCATCATCCTGAACTGCAGTGTACTCAGCATTATCACATTCACCAACTTCCAGTTCACAGCGGTACTGGGCCCGTATTTTCGTACAAGTTACGATATATCGTAGGCTTCTGATTGGTCGAGATGGCCATCTCGACCAATCAGAAGTCTACGATATATCGTGACTTGTACGAGAATACGGGTCCTGCTCTGTACACAGCTTCAACCAAGTTAACAGATTTTGCATGGACAAAATGTTTTCTTTAAATACCATATTTGCACTATTCTGTGAAATTCAATGACCTCAACCTCCTTTGCTTCATCGAGCTGGCTAATACAATAAAGTATGGGGGAGGGGGTGTTATATAGCCTTGTTTTCACCGAGTGACGTCACTGCGTATGACAGAATAAAGGCTCAATTACACCACCTGCAGGGAGTTGGTTTCAAAAAGGACAAAGACAATATATTACACACATCCAGTCATTTTCCCATCGATGTTTTGCAATGCGAGCCAGGTGACATTTTCGTACTTGGTAATTGTCATGAAGTAATTTGAGCTGGTGTAGAGCAGCTTTTGATGGGGGATTAGACTTAGAAGCTGTTTGTACTTTGCTTGGTACCAGAATCTCAGTTGCATGTCCTAAGGAAGTAGGCTATTGCAAAATAGATCTTGGACGAGGGACATTGCATTAATTACTACAAAAAATATACTAGAACTAATGGTTACAATAATGTCACCCTCGCTTGGCACTTGAGGATATTGTTCTTTGTGCTTTTCAAACAAAACTGTGAGAATATCAGGTTTTTTTGTCCTGAGGAGGTGGCATAGAGCCATAAGAAGCAAAAAAAAGGATCGAGTGATGCATGGGAACTCATGCACATGAACTGTCAGGGCCAATACCATTTGATCTACGCGAAGCTACACTTTACTTGGATGTTAATTCCTTTTGATCCACACATATGAAGCTTTGTTTTAACATCTTTATGCAGAAACTTCCATTAGCAATAATGCGCTCTGCAACAAAGGTATGTGGCAGATGTCTTCATTGCACACTTTGTTACTTTGTAGAGCATAACTTATTTTGTTACATTCTGATTTGAATGACTTTTCACCTGTCTACGTAGCTCTTGTCGTTTTAAAGATGCAAGAGACAACTCATGATGCTGGACATCCTTTCATGTGCTTCGAAAAGTAATGATATCTCACAGCTTGAACTACTTGTAACTTCTGGTGACTGGCAGGAAGAATCTCATTATGGTGGCAGCATTTATGGTTATGTCCCTTAAACAAACAAACACTTTCAGATGTCAATTTCTTGCTCCAATGCATGGTTAATGCCGATGCTGGTGAAGGGAATCCCACTCTTCTCTCACAATGAGCTCCCAAATTTCTGGATCATGTCAATCTATTGCACATGTGTATTGTTTAAAATGGGAACAAGATGAAATAATAATGAGCCTTCTCTCGTAAACGAAGTGAGAAACTTTGAGAAAGTGACTTCTTTGGAATTAGCACAATTGCAGAAATACAGATCGTTTACACATCTTGTAAATAACCGAATCTTTCTGAAAATACAGTGAAATCGCGCTTTCTTAGTGAGCAATGCTGAGTGAGCAAGTTGAGGTAAATCGATTTTGACTACCAGCTTTCTCATACGTAATCTTTTCTCTTTTGGTGGCGGTGTTTCTTTATTTTTAAAGAGTGGTACTGCCCTAGCCAATTTCACGTCATATGACACCTGGCTAGAATGTAATTATGCGTGAAATGAGTCAAATTATATGGGAATGTTAAGCCCCAAAAAAAGCGTAAAGGCATTTATTTGGTTGATGGCTTTATTTACTGATTATGTTTTCAAAAGATTCTGAATATAATAATATACATACTTTCTTAAGTCTTGATAATGCTATGATCGAGCCCCCCCCCCCCCTCACCCCCCCCCCCTTCTACCATAAGGCTGACAAAGAAAACGGAACATTGTCCCAATATTGTATAACTGCTGAGCCCCCGTCTATGACGCTGGCCCAACTATGCTCCAACACCTGGTCCATACCTGTGTATGCGGGTGTTGGCGTACGTGACAATAGTCCAGACGATTCTGTGAAACGCAGTGACGTCACTCGGTGAAAACAAGGTTATATAACACCCCCTCCCCCATACTTTATTCTGTGAAACGCAGTGACGTCACTCGGTGAAAACAAGGTTATATAAGTCCCCCTCCCCCATACTTCATTGTATTAGCCAGCTCGGTGAAAACAAAGGAGGTCAAGGTCATTGAGTTTCACAGAATTCTCCAAGTTTGGCCTAAAATTGATCCACCGTCTGCAACATCGGTCCAACATTAATACATAACTAGTTAAACGTATCGTGGCTGCATTTTTTCCTGGTGGCCAAAATAGCCAAAAATCACAAATTTAGGTCTCCTATATATGTGTTTTTTTAGAGAGGGATTGCATTCGTTTATATGTCGTGTGTGTCCGTACGATTTGTATTTGGGACTTGGGAAAAGGTGCGAGCATAGAGATCATGATCATGAGATCATCTGAGATCATCATTGTGTGATCATCAGAGATCACCATCGTAATCATCATCGTAATCATCATCATCATCATATATTATATTTGATCTTATGCGTCCATCATTAATAATAATAATTTCCATCATGATCTGCCTTTTTAGCTGTCGTGTAACGATAAAAATGATCCTAAATTAGTTAATTTTACAAATGATCAGCACTATGCTGGTAATTTGCAAAAATAAACAATTTACGAGGTGGTTCACCGACTGTGCGCTGACCTGTTTTAAACGAGGACCTTGAACGATTGAAATTATGACAGCATTCAACAGGAAATGCTGCCAGCTGGCATAAATACATCTTTATGCTGACCTCTAAAAAAGATTTTGATGTCTTATAGCTCGCCCCAATCTGCTTAAGTAATTAGTTTGATAATCAGAATGCAATATTAGAGAGCATTGACAACCACGTCATGTCCATGTAAATATGTATTATTGTATTGAGCCTCCGTGACCGAGAGGTAGCGTGCTCGACCACAAATCATCAGGGATGCGATGTCGAATCCTGTGTCAAGAGGGCAGTGTCATCTGATTAATCTCACCATCATCAGGAGGTTTAAATGGTCACCCGCCCCGCCCTCGTGATCGAAACGCACGTATAGTGGGGGCTCTTAAGCCAATATATGAGATGAAGTGTGCACTTCTGGATAAAATTGCGAATTTTGGCACACAGATAGTTAAGATCTTCCTGTAAAGGAATTTTGATGGAAGCAAGTTGGTGCGTCTAGTTTTTGGCCGCCATCTTGGTTTTTAAAATGGCCGCCATTTATGACCTGTATTCAGCAATATTTCGAAAAGGAAGACACTTAGAGAGCTCATAGCAAGCTGATTTTTTCATGAAAGAACCCTAGTGGTATCTAGAAAATTCTTCCCAAGCACCCTGACATATATAAGATGGCGTTCAAAATGGCCTCCAGCGTATAGTCATATTTGATAAATAGCGTAAAATGAACGATTTTAGCTTAATTTTCTTTTGTAATACACCATTTCAAATAGTTTCATGGACGGTACAGCTATATAGACTACCCCCAGAAATTTTGATAACATATTTAACTCTTTTATCACAAGAGGCTTCTTAGTGAACGCCCCTGACCCCTGTAATCTCTATTGGGAAAACATTATTACTTGTAATCAAATAATTAAGTAATAGTGGTGATGTATATTGGTGTCAGTAATACTATGTTAAAGGCATATTAAAGGCACGCTTATATTAGTCACTTAATCTGAATTTTTATTTATTCAAGATGGCGTCCAAGATGGCTGCCGGTGTATGGGCAGATTTAAGATATTGTGTAAATTCTTGGATTTTATAGCAATTTTCTTTTGTAATACATCATTTCAACTATTTTTATGGTCTGTGAGTCTATCTAAACAACTCCCAGACAACGTTAAGCAATATTTAGAGGCCCTTAACATAAGAGTTTTCAATTAGCGCTATACCAAAATGTATTGGTTTAGCCCTTAAACCTTTATAGCTGTTTTTCGGGTGCGAGACTGATTTATGTTTTTTGCGTAAATTGATAGATTTTAGCTCAATTGTTTTTAATGGACCATTTAAAGTAGTTTCGTGATCAGTAAATCTATATAGACTACCCCATCTATTTTGAAAATATATTTGACCCTTTTATCCCAAGAGGTTTTTCAGCTAACGCCTCTGTAATCTTTATTAGGACAACTTTATTATTTATAATCAATTAATTCCGTATTAATGGTGATGTATTGGTGTCAGTAATATAGTTATAGTGAAGTCACACTTATTGGTCAATTAATTTGTATTTTTAATTATTCAAAATGGCGTCCAAGATGGCTGCCAGTGTACGGGCAGATTTAATAATTTGTGCAAATTCGTCATTTCAACTTGTTTTATGGTCTGTGAGCTCATCTAAACTACTCCCCGACAATGTTGAGCAGTATTTAACACCTGAACATGAGAGTTTTCATTTGGCGACAAAAAACATCCAGAATATAATTGGTGAACTACTTGGTCCATAAACTTTTACAGCTGTTTTCCAGGTGAGAAACTGCTTTGTGTTGGACAGATCATTTATTGATATATTGCATGTAAGTGTGATGTTTTCTGAGTGAACCACTTATTGTCAGTGTATCCGCCTGGTAATAATGTCACCATACACATACTGGATCAAAAACATTATCAGTGATGCATGTAACTTTAACGTATATACAGGTTTTTTTAATGCATGCACTCGTATGTTGACGACAATCAATATTTTTTAATTGCCGCTGGAAAGGTGGTTTATTTATAATGACAGTGTATATAGGGCTCTTGTGTGAAATCTACTTTAGAGACGAGTCTTTATTGTTACAGGGCTGCATGACATTTTTTTTTACATTGAAAAATCATTTTGTGTTTCTATCATGTTATGCTGACAATGGGACACACTCAATCTACAAACGACAAACACAGTTCTGAGAAGCCTTCTGAACGAGTTATTGGGTATTTAACATGTTTCATATGTTGAACATAGCGCTGAACATACACCAAGAGCTTGAATGGAACTAACGGTTTTCAAAAGCAGCTGCTTCTGCTAATTAGGCTTAGAACTGCATCTGTTGTGTATATCCGGACTGGTGTCTAAAGACTCGTATGGCATGATGCTACCGCCACTTTTTCTCCTGTAATGTCAGAGGAGTTGGGATTATTGATACCACATCGATGGTCTTTATCATAACCCTCTCCAGCCTCAAAAACATTTCAGAATTATCTGCAACGGCGTGTTGTGGTGCAGCTGACAAATAGAGAAATATGTGCTTATTAACAACGTTCATACTCCATCTGTGAAAACTGGCTAGCCGGGATGATTCATTTAGATCGGCTGTGTATTCGTAGACTGGAGGTATGCCTATACCAGACACGATTGTTTGTTATTGTGGTGTGCCTATGCCCAAGAACGTGTGCCCAAAAGCGTCTGCAGCTGATCATGCAGGGGCACAATTTCATAGGAATTTTGTGCGCCATTAAAGCAGTACCATATGAAATGAAGATTTCCTTACAACTAGCCATAGTAATGATGGTGGCTAGAATAGGAGAGTTGCAACCTTGTGTGACCATGTAAATGAGTTTGTAAGTAAATCACATCCCGATTTACTCCAGGATTAATAGGATGGGAACAAATAAATCAAAATGGTCAAGTATTTTACCATAATATATGTCACAGAGAAGAACAGTCAAATACACTTAACTGAGTCGTAGGTATGATATTGAAAGTAAACTAAAGGACAGTAACCACGAAGGTACACCTAGAGTTACTGGATTGTACCAAATTTGGTAACGATCCTTCAAGGTCAAACTCACTTAACTAGGTAGTATAGAAAGTGGACCAAGTATAGAAACCACAAACAGCACATCTAGAGCTCCTGCGAATTATTGTACAACATTTCGTCTATCAAACCAATAGTTTCAAAGTTATGGCCCGGAAAAAAACGCAACATCAAACTGGGTCAAAGTACCATGCTGAAAGTAGACATATTTAAGTACAGTAGCTCAAAGAGGTACATCTATAGCCCCTGATGATCATTTGCACTAAATTGGGTATTAATTTATCAAGTATTTTCTACCCATAGATCCGTATGTATGACCTTTTCACACAATATCCCTATAGACATTGTCATTATATCTAAATACCCCACCTTTCAAGAAGCAATTGATAATCATTGACATACCAGTGCATGCACTAAAGCACATGTATATTTGTAATAAAGATTGTGATCAAGTATGTGTATGGTGACATTATTACCAGGGGAATGCATTTAAATAATGGTTTCATACAGACATAAATAATACTCGCTGTCCCCCAAGCGATGACTGTAGGCAAGCAGAGGTGCAATCACATGTCATTTACATGCAATATATCTTCAAATGATCTTTCCAAACTTCCCTAAGCCAGTGATCTGATCAGAATGTGATCAACAGAGGAAGATTTTGGTTAGTAGGCCTATATCATACTCAATCTCATTAGTCCTCAACACATTGTTGACTATGTTACCAAAACATCTTCAATATTAACTAGTTATTATTCATTACAGGGATAACGTATCCACCAAGGATACTGTGACATGTAGAAAAACATAAATCAGTTTCACACCCGAAAAACAGCTGGAAAGTTTTATGGGCTAAGTGACTCACCAACTACATTTTCAATGTTTTATGTCGCCAATTGAAAATCCTCATGTTAAGGTGCTAAATATTGCTTAACGTTGTCCGGGAGTAGTTTATATGGACTCACAGACCATAAAACTTGTTGAAATGATGTATTACTAAATAAAATTGTAAAAAAGTGAAGAATTTACACAATTTCGCAAATCTGCCCATTCACTGGCAGCCATCTTGGACGCCATCTTGAAGAACTAAAAATACATATTAATTGAACAGTGAGCGTGCCTTCAAATATAGCTATATCACTAAAACCAATATACATCATCATAAATTGATTATAAATAATAATGTTTCCGGAATAGAGATTACAGGACCGCTCACTAAAAAGCCTCTTGGGATAAAAGGGTTAAATATGTTTTCAAAATTGCTGGGGTTGGTCTATATAGCTTTACTGACCACGAAACTATTTGAAATGGTGTATTACAAAAGAAAATCGAGCTAAAATCGAGCATTTTACGCTATTTATTTAATATGACTATAGGCTGACGGCCATCTTGGACGCCATCTTGAATATATCAGAGTTCTTGAGGAGGATTTTCTAGAACGTTTACTATGTTAATCCACATACATCTAGTGTTCTTTCATAAAAAAATCAGCTTGTTAGGAGCTCTCTAATTGTCTTACTTTATGAAATATTGCTGAATATAGGTCTCAAGTCGCGGCCATTTTGAAAAACAAGATGGTGGCCAAAATGTGGACGTACCAACTTGCTTCCATCAAAATTCCTGTGGAGCGATATCTTAACTATTTGTGTACAAAAATTCGCAATTTTATCCAGAAGTGCACACCCAATTACCTAAGAGCCCCCACTAATAATAAGACACATTAGAGTGTCACCCTCCGATGTGAAAAATCGCTAAGAGGTTTCAAAGAGATGCTTTGCAAATGCTACTGTTACTCAGTTTGTCTTAAAGCTATTTTGACTCAGAGATGTAGGGACAAATACGTCATAACCCGCAAAAGTCACATATTACACCCGTGGGTGATATGTGTGCGTAGTATCGTTTCAGAGATCTGCTCTGGAGACACGATTGTTAGTCTCTAAGCTATTCTGACAGAGATGAAGGTAAAAAAGTAAGTCACAGGTGGTGATAAAATAACTGTTTGGGGCCGATTTGCCCAACAGATTTCCTCACCATATGCATGCTTCTCAATTTTGGTAATTTTGGCTCAGGGATGTGAGTGAGAAAGTAGTCAAAGGTCATAGCCTCCAAACGGCTGATCTATACAGCAGATCTGCACGGCAGATCTACACCATGTTTCTTTGCAGAGATATTCTCCCGAAACGAGATTATTAGTCTCTAAGCTCTACTGGCTTAGGGATGTAGGTAAAAGTAGGTCAAAGGCCATAACCCCAAAAGGCACAGCTACCTAACCTAAGGGATACGTGTGTGCAATATGAAAGTAATCCCCTGTCGGTTTCCACGATATACTCCGCACAGGAGATTGTATGTGTCTATATACTAAGCTATATTGGCTCAGAGAGGTAGATCAAGAAGTATGGTAGCTCAAATGTCATAACCCCCAAAATAGCCTATATACACCGCTTGAGTGATGTGTGTGTGCAGTATGAAAAGAAAACACCCATGGGTTTCCTCTGTATGCTCCGGAAACAAAACTGTTAGTTTCTAAGCTATCTTGGCTAAAAGATGTGGGTCAAAATGTAGGGCAAAGATCAAAAGGCACATTTACACGCCCTGTGGGAAGTGTGTGTGTGCAATATGAATGTAATATCCTCTCCATGGGTTTCCGAGATATGCCCTCAAAAATATATTGTTAGTGTCTAAGTTATTCTGGTTCACAAATGGAAGTAAGAAATTAGGTCAAACTACTAAAACCCCAAAAGTCACATTTACACATCTACATATTCTCTGGAAGCGAAGATGCGGCCGTGCAGACGGACGGCCGGATGGATAAGCATAGGGCTTATCTTAAGAACAAATATGTCCAGAGTATTAACATTCGCAAATTCATGTGTATCACCAGCGCAATCTGAAAAAAGACTTATTTATGGCTAATCTGGATAACAAATCCCATGCGGGTTATGTATTTCCCTGTGCAATAAAAGCAAACAAATAGTGTATGTTGACATAATAAATTACTGATTAGGCTACTAATTATACATATCGAAAATAAGTAATAGCATTATTATTTAATAATGCTGTTTTAAATATAAGAATTAAATTATAAATTATCGCGTAGACTTATTGGGAATATCATCTTATTCAATCTGAATAGTATTATTTTTCAAACTTTTATTTAGGATTCGACCTCTCTTGGTACGGGTGACAGGTGGGGCGCTGAAAAATTATTAATATACATATGAAATTATAATAAAAAACATGTCATCAATGCCGTATTTACATTAATTTAGATGCGCCTAGAACCACATATCCTGCTCAACACACGGTCTTTGGTGATGTGATACTTCTGACATGTGATAGTGCCACGGACAAAACCAAAGTAACAATATTCTGTAGTTAGCTCACTTTTTTCGCAATTTCAAACTTTTTTTCAAATTTTTATAACAAATACAGATGTATTTCACATGAAACAATACATACATTTATAAGCACTATAAAAAATAGGTGGCAGCGGAAGCATATTGCTTGTCGATGTCACCACCTACTTAAACATATTTTAACTTGCATTTCTTATCTTTGTAAAATTATTATTAATTTATTTTGCAATTTTACAATTTTACAATACATAATAAGTATGTTACAAAAGCAGTAATGTTACATCAATAATAAGCCTATAGCATGTCAAAAATGTTTAGTTAAGAGTACATAATACCTCTAATGATAATAACAAATCACAATAGTAATAATTTACTAAGTTAATGTTATCACCACAACTCAGTAACATTGCAAGAAAATGCACTTTATATTCTTTTTGAACAGATAAATTGACGAAATATTAGTTATATCAATAGGTGAGTCATTCCACAACCTCATTCCTACATTTGAAGTACATTGTACATTGTCTCCATAAATTTGTGCGAGAATATTCCAAAGAAAATATGTTGTTTTTCTCCTGCTTTATCATGTATTTATATAAATTATACAAATTTCTGTATATTAACAGGAAGAAGATTTTGAAAAGCATTGAACAATAAAACTGCCAGCGCATACTATAATAGATCTGAAAAAAAAGAATATTTCACAGTTTGAATAATGGTACTGTGTGCCCCAGATAAAAAGCTATGTGAACCATTCTAATATTTTTTTCTGTAACAATGTTATTTTATTTGAAAGATGTACACTGGCTTTTCCCCAAATTTGACAACAGTAAAGTATATATTGCAAACATGAACCATTACATAGCATAGTGAATGATGACATAAATAATACGTTCCTGTATATATGTTGGTTTTATATACATGTATATGTATGTATAATACACCCTTTTCAATAACAACACGCCACACAGTGACCAAAGCTGAACTGTTTTGTACAGACTCTTGTTACACACTTTTCAATAACAACACGCCACACAGTGGCCAAAGCTGAACTGTTTTGCTTAGACAACTGTTCACGCGCTAACTCGTGCAAAGAGTGTATTTTTTATTTTGCCATTTGTATATTATGGATTTTTAAGATAAAGATTATTATTATTATTATTATTTTATTATATATTATTATGTAAGAATCTACTAGCCCTCTTTATTATATAAAAGTTCTTGTGTAACTTTGTAACAGTTTGTTACTGATCATCAATTACAACACCTACAAATTTGATTTTCGTCACCTTACTAATCAGTTTGTTCCCAATACTAATTTAAATGTTTTTTTTCATAAAATCATTTAAATTTTCTTGGTGATCTTCAATGATAATTTATTTGGAGCAAACCATTTTTTCAGCTTCAGTAACGTATTGCAGATAGCACTCTAACTCCAATGTCTTTTCTTGTACCAAATAAATTTGTATAATCTGCAAATATAATAAAACATTTTTTTGATACATCTTTAAATGTTTTTTTTTTACTTTTACAAATTCAACGTTTGTTCACAATTTAAGGGACATGCCCAGGTCTAAAATCGGTGATTATATTTTAGCTTATTAATATGACCATATTATGTAAACATAGATGTCCATAGACTAGTGCTGTAAAAGTTTTTAATTTTTTGTGCTGCGCATTCACCAGTCAGGCTAGATATAGAGACGAAATTCCTGATTTCTAATTATCGACAACCATGTCAAAAATAAGAAATACGGGAATTTCGTCTCTACATCTAGCCTAGCTGGTAAGTGCGCAGCACAACATTTAAAAAACTTTTGCAGTTCTAGTCTATGGACATGTTTACATCATATGGTCATATTATTAAGCTAAAATAAAATCACTGATTTTTTTATGACTTTAGACCTGGGCATGTCCCTTTAAGTAGGTGGTAATATAAGCAATATAATTTTGTTGTCACCTATTTTTTCATTGTGCTCCTAAATCTATGTATTTTTTATGAGGAATACATCTGAAGATTAAAAAAAAAAAGCAGATGATACAAATTTATTTTGTACAAGTAAATATATCGGGAGTTTGCGTGTAATTATCTGCAATCGGTTATTGAAGATGGAAAAGTAGTTTGCTTTAAATAAAATATCATTGAACATAACTAAGACAGCGTTGAAGAATCTGATTTGAGATGAGAGGCTCAGCGATGATTAACCGAGAGACAAATCACATGTATCTGGAAATGATATTATTATATTATTACGTCGTAATTCGTCTGAATAGTTCTCGTTGCTATTGCATGCGCAGAGCTCTGGGAATTAGTGTCCGACTTTTCAGATAAAAAGCTTGAAAAAGACAATTCTGTACTAGGAATTTCAAAGATGACGTCATTATTTTGGCTCAGATGAGAAAAACAGGAGCCATCTGTTGATAAGACTAACCGGAAAGTGTGTGTGTGTGAACTGTGAACAATGTGTCCAGTTGTCGTCTATCGATGGCTTAACCCTTTAACAGCCGGTGTCGCATATATTCGGGTTTTCACTTTTTGTTAGCACATTAGGTACCACATTGTTAACATGTTAACGATAAAATATGATATCAGTCAGCAATATTTGAAAACAGTTGACCTCCATTTTGTCAAATCTAAATAATTTTCACTCACTTGAAGTTGTGAGTCGCGTCAGCGAGACACAATTTCAAGTGGGTGAAAATTCAGATTGAATAGTTTGACGGTTAAAGGGTTAATGGTCGTGATTGTCAAACTGGATGTTATATTTACATGGCAAGTATGAGAGTCTCCACCTTCCACAATTGAAAATTGATTGCCAATGCAGTAAGGTCTCAACACACAAATTCATACGCGCATATCATTACAAAGTGAAAGAGTTACGATCTTTTTTAAAAATGGTGCGATTTACAGCAGGCTTGGGTTTAAATATTAAATTGACATCATTTTGTTACCAATTCATTCAGATTGAGTGACCATTTCTTGCTTCAAAAACATCGAAATCGGGAAAGTATGATATAACATGTAGTCCCTACGCCGGTAGTAACAAGGCATATGATGCATTCGATAGTTCCCGTGTATTGGCAACTCTCAGAGGGTGGGTGCGGATCTAACATTTCCATGTGAAAATAGAAAAAAGCCAGACGTTCAAGCACCCTTGTTTATGTTTTATATTGATAGAGTATGTCATGATGATTAACGATGAGGGGTAACTGGACAAGTCGTACCACAGACTTCTCGTAAACAGACAACTCGTACCATAATACGAGCTGTCTCGAGCGGGCGAGACGGCTCGTACCACTAGAAAAGACAACTCGTACCATCCCGTGAAGAGTAAGGCCAAAAGTAAGGCAAGGATGTGGGGTTAGCGTCTCACCGACCGGAACTGCTCGGCTTTCCCGGATCACTGACGAGTGACTAGACCACGCCACGATGCGAGCGCGCCTGTAGCGAGGCGCACCAGTCAGTTAACTCGTAGCCACTGAAGCAGGCGGACGTTCCGTCAAAAGCTAAGGGACCTAGCCGCATGGCACTTATCGACGCGCTCCGCTTGGGAACTGTGTGTTATATGAATGTCTAGACTTTAATAAAGTGAGAAATACCTGAAGAATGATTTATTGAGCATTATTTAATATAACGTAACCCTTCAACATATTCATGTCGGCAACACGATCGATCCACCACCCCCCCATAAGGTCATATTGTATCCTCGGTCATAGCAAGAACTTTATATAAAGTTCTTGGTCATAGCAAAGAATCTTGGTCATAGTTAGACGTCCGTATGCTCAATCATCAGATTAAGATCTTATAATAGTAAATTAATTTTTAAAAAGTAATCCACTAATATCGGTTCTAGATCAGAAAAAATCAACTCCCATGTAATATATATAAGTAATCTAAGTTACTCTCCATAAAATACCTGAGCCGTTTTGACTCACTTTTGTTAAACAAAATTACTTTACATTTTCAAATAGAACACCCACGAAAGGAATAGTATATAAATTGTTTTATTTGGCCGTTCATGTGATAGGAGCTTAAACTAATATACATACATAGCTCTCCTGCATATTATACTTGCAAGATTACGCAAGGTAGAATAAAAATATTATTATGGGTACTTCATTGAATCTGTCAAAAAGGAGAAAACATAATTATTTCCAGTCATTCTATACATCAGTGAATACCATCAATAATTATTTGGACTGATTGCAATCTGTATGGTGTACAGTGATATCACTATGCACACCCATTGTTTACATTGTCAGCCTTCACATGAACATGTTGAGAAAGCATTTACATATAGGCCTAGCCTATCTTGACCAATTAGACAATAAAGCGTTTTTAAATACAAGTCTCTAAAAATACACTTTATTCACCTGGCTTTAAAAAGAGGTTAATAAAACATATAATTTATACTTGTTTTCTACCCGACCCGAGATAATAAGGAGTGATGTACACCAGATATTTTATTATAAAAGTTGGATTAACTGATATCGACAAAGGGAAGTTTAGTTTGTTTATTACCCGTGTACAACCCCAGTGACAGGATGGAAACCGCGGAGTGCTATCAGCTATCAAGAGGATCGCGTAGCGCACCCTTTGAGTGGTAGGGTAAGTAAGCATAAAGAATGAAATTGCAGTAGATCTACATTCTGTGACCAGAGCAGTCGCCTCGCCCGACGGGCTCGTGGGTGTGGTGCTGGTAACAACATGTAGATTTAGTGTTGTAGTAGATTTGATGTACTTTTAAAACTAGTTGTGTGCCCAGAACAAGTTTTTTCGTATTTTTTTAGTATTTTTAAACTATATTTTAGGAATTTTTTTGATTTTTCAACCTGCGGCCTAGTCTCGTCTGTTTTCCAACCCTGACTTTGGCACTTCAGGATAATATAATAAGGGCGTAAAACGTTATGATGATGCATACAGAAAAAAGAACCAAGAAACATCATGAGAAGTATTGTGCCTTAATATAGGCACACTATTATTAAAATATTCACACCTAGATGGGAGGTCAGACTCACTGTTATTAGTTGTTCAAATTGTTGTAGTCCAAGTGGGTTAAGACAGCAACTTGCCGTCTGCTGTAGCTATGTCACATAGAAAATCCATGTAACACCGGATAAGAGATACATAATACCCACACGAGAATGCAAACTATATTATGCCCCTCTCACTGGTGATATGCAGGCATATTCATTTATATACAGATCACTGAAGGATGCTAATAATGAGCCATTTGATATCTATGAGTAATATGATATATGACACGCCCCCTTGGATGACTCATCATTGTCTCCCACCCCCTCCTTGAAAAAGGTGACTCATCACGGTACCCCACCCCTCCTTGGAAAGGATGACTCATCACGATCCCCCCACACCTCCTTAGAAAGGATGATTCATCACGGTCCCCCACCCTTCCTTGGAAAGGAGGATTCATCACGGACCCCCACCCCTTAGCTCCCCCCTCCATTGATGCCTGTTATGGACGGGTACGCCCCCACCCCTTGGCTCCCCCTCCCCCAGAAAAGGATGACTCACCACTGCCCCCTCTCCCCTCTACTTGGTGCCTGTTACAGACTGCTACGCCCCCACCCTTTGGGTTCGCAGGAGGTCCCCCTCCCCTTGGTGCCTGTTACAGACTGGTACGCCCCCTCTCCTTTGGTCCGCAGGGGGCCCCCCTCCCCTTGGTGCCTGTTACAGACTGGTACGCCCCCTCTCCTTGGGTCCCCCTCCCCTTTGTGTCTGTTACAGACTGGTATGACCCCCACCTATGTAATGTGGATGATATTTGATTAATGTTTGTCATGTTTTGAAGCTGGGAACATCAATGTGCATGATTAATGAGTGTCATGATCTTATTATTGTTATGTATGAGGTGTCAGGAGGTGAATGATGACTCATCCTCGAATGATGAATGAGCGTCATGTTTTGACACTCTATGAGTATCAATGTGCCTGATTAATGAGCGTCATTGTCATATTATAGGTATGCATGATTGGCCGAGGAATAGCACAGAGTAGACTCATCCTAGGATGAATAATGAGCGTCAGGACGCTGCTAGGATGCTGATGTCAACATAGGATGCTATTTAATGATGTGTCATCATAACTGAGCGTCATGACGCTAATTCCTGCTTTGTCATTGGTTGATTCAAAATATAGGAAAGTGGCAATTCTGTTATAAAGAAGATTGGGCATCATGTCACGACGCCAATTACTTTATTTTGATTGGATGGTTCAAAATATTAATAAGCATATCTGTATAATGTCAGCATATTTTATATTTAATGTCATTGGGTTGATTACTCATACACGAATGATTAATAGGCGTCCTGTTTTGACGTCAAGAGTTGGATGATTGATGGGCGTCAGGAGGTGGATGATGACTCATCCTCGGATGATTAATGGGCGTCAGGACGCTACTAGGATGATGACTCATCATCGAATGATTAATGGGCATCAGGACACTGCTGCAGCTGCTGCTGCCGCTGCTGCTGATGCTGCTGTTGCGAGTTTTGCAAAGCATGAGGTGTTATTATTTATACACTATTTATATATTATTCATATATTATTTTTACAATATTTATACATTATTTATATAATATTTAGATATTACTTAGATATTATTTAGATATTATTTAGATGCTGCTAAATAATATCTTAATAATATCTAAATAATATATAAATAATGTATAAATGATGTAAAATATGTTAATGTGTCCCTTTAAAACACACTATCTTCTCGGACGGTTTTGATATCAAAAAGATGGGTGCGAAGTGGCTACCCTACTACTTCCATGTTCCCATGCATGCAAATACGAGCCATATATTATTTCCATTAAACGGTGCATAGGCCTACTGCTAGGTGAATTGGACTGGATATCAATGAAACTCGTTGCGTTAAACGCTGAACTAGGCCCCCCATATATAGATATCTATAAAATACAATTTAACAATTATTATGTAAAATTATACAAAGGAAGAATTATAATTTTTACTATTATTCAAAATTTTCACATTGCTATTTATTTCTAAGAGATACCAGTTTTCTGCTGGAATTATATGCTCGTCGCGAAGCTGGGTAGATCAGCCTCATCTACTATGTGCTATACTTCGGCCAAATTGACGTGGAACGTAAAATGTACAAATGCTGAGACCTAACATACAAGATGAAAACAAGCTTGAAATGTATATTTAAAAAATAAAGATATCTAAATTGAATTACCAATCTGAGACGTATCTAGCAAATAAAGTATGTAAACTCTCTAGTGAGTAAGATTCGTTAGATATGATAAGCTTAGACCTAATAACTGCTACTAAATGTGGTACGAGTTGTCCCGTATAGTGGTACGAATTGTCTGCTTATACCATCAGACATGGTACGAGTTGTCTGCTTACGAGATGTCCGAGGTACGAGTTGTCCATGGGGTTATATTTTTTATAAAAAATACCATGTAGGCCATCTTGGATATGCAAATTAATTGATTGTTTTAAATTTAACCACGGTAGCCCATCATGCAGTGTACAAAAACAAATTGTGAAGATCGGATGAATATTGCCGATTGCAGAGTGTTGTTGTGTCGATTTGTAAGGACGAGGCGCGGCGGCCATCTTGGATATGCAAATTAGTTGATTTTCGAACTCAACCAGGGTAATCCATCAAAGGGTGTTCAGAAAAAAATGTGAAGATCGGATGAATATTGGCGACTGGAGAGCAGGGGTAGAGTTAGGAACAAAATTCATACTGGCCTAGATGGTCA
This sequence comes from Flabesymbios commensalis, assembly GCA_964017125.1. Taxonomy (NCBI): domain Eukaryota; kingdom Metazoa; phylum Annelida; class Polychaeta; order Terebellida; family Flabelligeridae; genus Flabesymbios; species Flabesymbios commensalis. The sequence continues at coordinate 38,014,091 of OZ024903.1, forward strand.
TTTGTACTACGCAAGGTTACTGGCCCTCCACCGAAATCGTTGGCCCTGATTTTTAAGATCAAAAGGTAAATATCATGAAAATAGCTACGTGAAATTTCAGAATTTGATAATAGTAACTTAACACAATAGGATCAATACAATACAATCTAGTCTGTTTTTTTTTTGTTGAATTCTGGTGATAGAGTAAACAATGATTTGGAACCGAAATACCAGGAACCTAGTCGATGTTTAAGGCCGATTCATTGACCATGGAGACCCCCTCCCTTAAATAAAAAGGGCCATATTCATGTGCATATTGTTGAGCTATATTTGAGTATCGTAATTAAAGGGACTAGCCCAGGCTAAAATCATAAAAAAAATCGGTGATTTTATTTTGGGTTCTTAATATGACCACATGATGTAAACATGTCAAAAGACTAGAACTGCAATTTTTATTTTATTTTTGTGCTGCGCATTCACCAGTTAGGCTAGATATAGAGACAAAATTCCTGATTTCTAATTATTGACAACCATGTCAAAAATAGGAAATGCGGGAATTTCGTCTCTATATCTAGTCTAACTGGTGAATGCGCAGCACAAAAATTATAAAAATTTGCAGTTCTAGTCTATGTACATGTTTACATCATATGGTCACATTAAGAACCCGAAATAAAATCACCGATTTTTTGATGATTTTAGCCTGGGCTAGTCCCTTTAATATAAATCATATATACTAATGTATAAATCTTATCAATCATTTTGAAGTAAGCCCTATTTGTATTTTTTGTTTGTACGGTCAAAATCACATTGATATTATATTTTGTTTGTATCAACCCTTAAAGCACTGAATTATGTATAAAATTATAAACTATGGAGATCAAAGGCGTTTATAATATGGGTCTACGGCCATTAAAATATGTTAATTCTTTCAGGGCGGGGACCGTCTTTATAAGTCAGAATCTGTCGTCTAAGACGGCAGATTATGACGTATAAAGCCGGTTTCCCGCGCTGGAAGAGTTAATAAAAATATTCGAGGGCTCAGTTTCTTGAGATTATTTATATAATTTTGCAGAGCAGCTTAGAAATTGGGCTAATTTCACACCCAGGTGTATTGCACTTATTGCACGTATTACACTTATTGCACTCTGCATTTCGTACAGAGCCAAATGAAACTGATACAGTTTACGCGAGATGCATCCATTTATCTCTTTAATTTGTTCCGCTAAATAAATCTGTAGCCCATAAGATTTAGGGTAAAATTTTCATCGGATCGTGACAGAAGTGATACAAGTATAAAATTTGCCATAGATGTTCTACGGACACTTGGGCAGAAATCTGGAAGGGGAACCACGCTGAAAAAAAACCCGCTAGGGGGCGATTTTCCCATTTATCGGCAATTCGGCAAACTAACGATCAAGTGGCCAAAGTCATATTTTATCGAAATTGAGTTTTCTATACCAGGAAGACAATAATGTAATTCTACATCTGTTGGAAGTATTCGCAATACCCACAATTACCAAATCAAGGTGCTGTGGAACTTTAAAAATATTTTTTAAATGATAAATGTATAAAAAATTGTATAGTTTCCGTGTTTTACGCAAAATGTCCAAAATTGACTCGGGCCATCTTTGCTTCAGCTTAGCAGTTTTCTAGAAATTATTCCATAAAAGGAGGGTCTTGTGGTTTCCAAATTTTGGACAGTTAATATGTAGATGTTCTATGAATATTTGGGAAAAAATCTGGAAGGGGAGCCACGCTGAAAATTAAAAAATGCTCGCTAGGGGGCGCTTTTTGCATTTATCGGCATTTTGACAAACTAACGAAAGAGTGGCAAAAAAAGTCATTTTTTATCAAAAATAAGTCATCCATACCAAAGTCACCATAATATAATTATACATCTTTTGATAGTAGTCGCGATACCCGGAAATACAAAATGGAGGTGCTGTGGAGCTTTGAAAAATATTTTTTATATGATAAATGTATGAAAAATGATATAGTTTTTTCGTGTTTTACTGAAAATGTATAAATCTGACTTGGGTCATTTTTTCCTCAGCGTGACGATTTTCTGGTAAATTCTCCCATGGAACAACGAACTCGTGGGTTTAATATTCTGCAGCGGTCGTACATGTGGATGTTCTGTGAATATTTGAGAAGAAATCTGAAAGGGGAGCCACGCTGAAAAATAAAAATGACCCGCTAGGGAGCGCTTTTTACATTTATCCTCATTTTGACATAGACTACTAACGATGAAGTGGCCAAAGTCATTTTTTATCAAAAATGAGTTTTCCATACCAGGATGACCATAATGTAATTCAACAACTGTTGGAAGTATTCGCGATACCCACAATTACTCAATGAAGGTGTTGTGTAACTTTTAAAATATTTTTTATATGATAAATGTATAAAAAATAGTATAGTTTACCGCATTTTACGCAAAATGTTTAAAATTGACTTGGCTCATTTTCGCTTCAGCTTGACGATGTTCGATGTTCGATGTTCTATGAATACTTGGAAAAAATTTCAGAAGGAGAGCCACGCTGAAAATTAATAAATGCCCGCTAGGGGGCGCTTTTTGCATTTAGAGGCATCCTTTCCACAAACTAACGAAAAAGTGGAAAAAATCAGTTTTTATCCACAAATGCGTCAACCATACCAAAGTGACCATAAATGTAATTATACATATTTTGATAGTGGTCGTGATACCCGGTAATAAAAAATGAGGAACTGTGGAACTTTCAAAATATTTTTCATATAATAAATGTATGAAAACGTATATAGTTTTACTGAAAATGTATAAAACTGATTAGGGTCATTTTTTCTTCAGCGTGACGATTTTCTAGTAAATTTTCCCATAAAACGACGGACTCGTGGGTTTCAAATTCTGGAGAGGTCGTACATGTGGATGTTCTATGAATACTTGAGGAGAAATGTGAAAGGGGAGCCACGCTGAAAAAATACCCGCTAGGCGGGCGCTTTTTGTTGTAATCGGTATTTCGATAAACTAAGTAACGAAAAAGTGGCCAATGTCAATTGTTATAACAAAAACATGACATAACAAAATTCAAAAATGGAGGGGCCACGGGAGTCTTTGCTACTAAATTTATCTCATAAACGACGGTCTCGTGTGTTTCTAGTTCTGGATAGGTCGACGTGGGGGTGATATAAATATTAAAGACAGATTAAATAGTGCAGTAATGAAGAAAACTCACATTTATCTACATATCTACATAAATTGTTCATGTTATGACAATATCATATGCAATGTCACATTTATGCAATATAATATATACACATTTAATCAACTCCCGTCAGACACGAGGAGCCTCCTGTAAAGTTATCTAAATAGTCCAAGAACCACACGGAAAACCCTATTCAGTTCCTTAAACTGCAGATCAAAACTAAGCCTAGCTTGCGATCTAAGTTTGCAGGCAGAAAAAAACAAAAAATAAATATTTTGCTCGGGGCAGAGTGTGTAAAAAATCAGTTATGCAGATAGGAAGTAAATTACATAATTTGTCTAATTAAAAGACTCTAGTCCCCCCTCCACCCTAGTAATTAATGGTGGTCCCCTAATCCTAAAATCGGCATCTTCGTGGTTGCAATCGACCATTTCAGAGCCATATATACATATCCCGCGGTACCTGCCGTGACATATGTAGGCCTACATTCTTGTTAGCAGGTAATACACGAATACATGTTTTAAAAGCGATACAACCATGCCAAAATCTTCATTGTTATTTTAGCTCTTTTTAACATATCCATAGACTAGAATTGCGTAAGTTTTTTTTAAATTTGTGTTTACCAGTTAAAGAGAAAGAAGGATGAGATTTTATTTCAGACATGCATAAGAAATACAAAATAAGAAATACATGAATAACTGATAAACGGGGTTTTCGGTACATCCCAAATTTAAAACACTTATGCGATTCATGTTCACAAATTCATGATATTATGGACACACTAAGGAGTCAAAAACAAAATGATGATTTTGGGCCTGGTTGTGTCACTTTAATCTCGTTGAAAGAAATGAGAATAGTTCACTTTTGTTGGTGTCATCTTGTATAAATGATAACCACGTGGCAGCTTTGTGTTACCTGACATTTATTTTGCACTCCTTTACCTCTCTTGTCTCGAGTCGACTATTTTAAATTTCCTGAATTGCATATGACCCACACAAGATCTGCTCGAATTATCTAATTTCCTGTGAAGATAAGGGGTAAATACTTCATCTGCATATTGTTTGTACGTGGTTGAATTTTGACTCTGTAAATAATTAATGACGGTAGCACAACAAATACAGGCAGGCCTACAAGTGTAATACGTCTTTTTTGTCGGTGTTTGTCTGGAGTTTCCATCTGTGGTATTGTTTTGTGAAAACTCTTAGAGGTAAAAAAAGTATATTTCAAGATCAAATACAAGAAACTTATTCTCAACATAGATAAACAGGTACACATGCATGTTTTTATGTGCTTTTTTAAACTGGTAGTCATTTGATCATGAGATGAGAATCAGATACAGTATTCGAACCCTAATGTTCCGAGGTCAAGCACGCTACCTCTCGGTGGATACAGTCATGCACCCACTTCGGCCTTTTGAACTTATCGTAAACATTGCTTTCTTTGTCCTACCATGGAGGCATACTTATTTACACCTGAATCAAGCTAAGTATGTGAGGGAAAAGTGCCTTGCCCATGGACAGAACATCGAAACAATGTCCCAACATTGAGAGGGAAGAAACATGATTTTTCTCTGAAAAGTTTGCACCAAGCGGGGTTCAAAACCACACAACACGCAGAGATATTGGCAAACCACTATGCTCCAACCATTACGCCACGTCGCTCTCTAATATTATTAATTGAATCCTTATTACTAAACAGAGAAGAAATGTTTCTTTTTAACTTTTTAAACGCTGAGAAAATGTTCTCCCTCAAGCCTCTCAACATAGACATCAGCTGCCTTTAAGCTCTCTTTGGGATTAATAAATTGATTGGTTGATTACTGATTGATTGATTGATTGATTGATTGATTGATCGATTGATTGATTGATTGATTGATTGATTGATTGATTGATTGATTGATTGATTGATTGATTGATTGATTGATTGATTGATTGATTGATTGATTGATTGAGTGAGTGAGTGAGTGAATGAGTGAGTGAGTGAGTGAGTGAGTGAGTGAGTGAGTGAGTGAGTGAGTGAGTGAGTGAGTGAGTGAGTGAGTGAGTGAGTGAGTGAGTGAGTGAGTGAGTGAGTGAGTGAGCGAGTGAGTGAGTGAGCCAGTGAGCCAGTGAGCCAGTGAGTCAGCGAGTCAGCGAGTCAGCGAGTCATTGACTATTGCTATATGTCGCTTACAAGACATTGCGGCAATTTTGAGACACAACAGGACTGGGATTTGAATACAGTGCATCTTGAGTCTCGAGCCACAACCTGATAATGAGTGATCGGGGCCGCCCTCCTTTAGAAAGTGGTACGTGTGTTATATAATATACTGTTCAAATCCGTTACAAAAATAACCACCAAGCTCGATGTGGGATTCGAACCCATAGTTTCTCGTGTCGGCAGCTCGAACCACTGCGCTAACCGAGCGAACACAAAACATTTGTCTTCGACGTTGGCCCAACATTGAACAAATGTTATACAAATGTTTTGTGTTTACTGGGAATGCGGCTGATGTCTCTATAGTCATGAGTTCACGTTTGTGAATAGTAATGTTACCAGACAGCTCTCCTGGTAGAACATAAGAAGACAGTGTACTTAATAAAATAAAATAACGAACCATCAAATTGGAAGTTCGTTATTTATCAATACGATATAAACAACAACCTCCCAATGACCGACACGAACGGTGTTTTGCGACATAAAGATTTTTTTAGAAGACACGCGAGGGAATGACAATAAGAATTGCTATGGTTAACACACGTATAATGACATGGTTTAGCATTTCCACATGGGACATTGGTGGCCAAGTATTGCTTTTATCCATACCCGGTAGCGGACATATAGCAGCGTATTAAAATTATTCGAAAATTAGGTTAAATAAATGATAGCCACTGGTGTAAATATTTTGGCTTCATAGCCACTTTGTTGGACATCTTGGATTTCACTGCTGATCTTCAAACGTAAATATAACAATCCCAATGAAATGGGTAGGCAAGAATACTGTTAACCTGTGCCATTACATTGCAAGACCTATTTCAACAGTTAAAATTCACGATGGTCTATTGTTAAAATGGATAATTACATAGGCAGTTGACCTTAGGCGTGAACTTTAGATGACCTTGCAACACAAGAGTAACAATTTCAATAAATTCAATGTATTCAACTTGGACAAAAAGGAGGTATTGAATTAGAATCAAAGAATTATATTACATAACATGAAAATTATATTACATAACATGAAAATTAATGGCGGCCGTTGGGGAAAATAGATGTTAATGGTAGTTATTGGCAGCTATCTTGTTTTTGACCTCTAGATGACATTGTAACGCAAAATTAACATGATGGAGCATTTCAATAAAATCAGTGTACTCTATTTAGTCCAAATTTAGGTATTGCATTATATTTCAGGCTAACATGGAAATTAATGGTAATCATTGGTGAAAGTAGATCATTTGTCATGATGGTTATTGGCAGCCATGTTGACTTTGACCTCTCGATGACTTTGACCTCGACTAGCAATTTCATTTAAATTTACGTATATGACTTAGTCCTAAATAATGTATTTCATTAGGATTCTAGGCTTACTATTTCATAACACATACATTTATGGTGGTAGTTCGCAGCCATCTTGTTTTTGACCTCGAGATGACCTTGGAACGTAAAATTAACCATTCCAATGAAATCAGCGTGTTCAAATCAGTCAAAAATGAGGTATTAGATTCTTGGGCGAGTATGTCAAAAGGTAAAAATTCAAGATGGCAGACGGCGGCCATTTTGGTTTTATGCAAATAAAAAACAAACGCAATGTTTTTTTCAGTGGCTCCCCTTCCAATATTGATAATAAGTCGGAAACGGTTGTCAATGCCAAATTTGATGCTGGACTACTATTAATTAACATGTCACAGCTGATTTCATTGCATTGACAATGGTATCACGAAAAGACTCGAGTCTACTTCGGCTTTGACCATATTTGTCCTTGGACATACACATTCGTTGATGGCCAAGTTGAGCAGATACTGCAGGATAGACATACTGTAGGTGGAGTTCCAGGACTAACCCTCAGTGTACACTGTAATTTCCAGTCACTTTATGTTGTGGATCGCGGCATAAAGTGATTGAAAATTACCCTGGTTTGTAAGCTTTGAGTCACAGCAAATTTTTTTAGACATATTTCACCCTTAAAACTGAATACAGAGGTGGTAAAACCACACAGAAATATGACTATAGTAAACATCAGTGTTATGAAGGTTAAAAACAAAACACAGCACATGTGATCACGCCAGACAGAAATATCGGTTATGTAAATATTGGTCAAGGCATTATAATCGAGCAAACGGTCAAATGATCATCATGATGGCTGTGTTTATGTAAATGTCCACGGTTTCCCTGTCTGTCTGTGATGGATGACATAATTATCTGAAAACAAAATTATTTTTTTCACAAATTCAAGGCTATTTCTCTTATGGTAAACAGGTAAACTACTAATCTGCTAATCGAGAACGTCCGAGGCTGATAGGACATATGATTTAAGCTCAAAAGCGTTAGAGCCTTAACGGTTAGTTCCCAGCCTTGCTAAAGGGGGCGACTGGCTTGCTAGTCCTTTGGTGATGCCTTGCCTTTACTGTGGTGACATATAGCTCCATGGTATTTCTGAAATCCTATTTGGAAGCAAAAAACTTTAGGAATGATGACGGAACATCAGTCATAGTGTCAGCTTACAGATGTCTGGTTATCAGTCAGCTCCAGAACAAAATACAAAGACTCGGTTACAGTTAAAGTATCGCACTGTTCACAGGGAAGCATACAGACACTGTTGCTGAAATAACATTACGATCACTGCCCAGCAAACATGAGACATTGCTGGCTTAATGTTGGGTCAGTGTCGTAGACGATGAGCATTAAACCAGCATTGGATGAATGACCGTATTGTGTTTGCTGGGCATTGATTTAACCCTTTAAGCACCCTCGTCGCATTTAAGCACCACGTGGTATATTTCGAACTAGTGTCATTTTAAATGAGATTCATTGAATAAAAAATGTAATCGATGGGGGACATTCGAAGCTTAATTTTTGACTTTTCATAAAATAGTATTTTTTTTTCACCTTGATTGGGAGCAATTCACGCCTCAAGGTGAATAAAATGATAGTGATGGGGGGGGGGGGGGGTGGCTACGGCTGACAATAGAGCATGTGCACGGTAGATCAACTTTACAAATAATAGGACAGAGTTTGATAGATAGAGCACAGATATAGGCAAACAACAAACGAGATGTGATGGCGCATGCGTCTACATCAATGCCGGCCTTGGCGTATTATATTGATATACTGTACATCTGGTAATATTCGCGAGGTTTTAATTTTTGCGAATTTTAAGTAGAGGACAAATTCGCGAATTTAAGAATCTCGCGAAATTATTATTATCATAGCACTCCCTATCATCGATATTGATAATTCGCGAATTGTAAAGTTCGTGTAAAGTACCAAAATCACAAATGCACGAAAATCTGAACACGCAAAAAATGACGAAATGTACAGTATTATTTGTAGTGTACAGTCTTAATACAAATACTGAGGATATAGAAATGATACATAACAAAAACTGCCTCATTTAAGGAATATATTCGCCATAGATGCGTCAAGGTAAGATTGGTTTACTACGAGATTTTGTTGCACGCCTATTATTTTCAGGTTGTGTATTCCAAAAGAGATATAACTGTACACATCTAGGAAGTTTGTTTCTACGTTAATTGTTCGGAATACTTACTACTTACTTACTTGTACTTGTATCATACGACGTCTGGTAGGCCTTAGGCCTGTACGTCGGTTTCAACACGTTCATCTTCGTCACTTTCTTCGAAGTATTGCATGCGGCGTATGGGTATTGGTTCAAGTTCATATAAATAGCCATTCCACAACTTATCTAGACGGTTTTTAAAAGAGTTAATTGAGGGTGCTGTTACTACCTTCTCGGGAAGACTGTTCCACAGGTTTACAATTCTGTTTCCAAAGAAGTGCTTGCGTACCTCCTTTTCTGCTCTAACTTTTTTTTAATTTTAGACTATGTCCTCGACGTGTAGTATCATCGTCTATCGTAAATTGTGTCTCAGGTTTGTAAAGCCTGTGGATGAACTTGTAGCACTCAATGACATCTCCACGATCTCTTCTGTAATGCATAGAAGGTAGCTTTAAGGCCTTCAATCTATCAATGTAATTTTTATCTTTTAGCTCGGGAATCATTTTTGTTGCCCTGTGTTGTACGCCTTCTATCAATTTCTTATCGTTTTCATATCTAGGATATGTGATTGAGTGTCCATATTCCAGTAGGGGTCGTATTAGGGACTTGTATAGCATGCACATTGATTTGGGATCCAGTTGAGTGTAAGAGCGTCTAATCAGTCCTAGAATTTTATTTGCTTTATTAGTTTGTATTTCAATGTGAGTCGAGAATTTAAGTTTTTGATCAACATGAACTCCCTAAGTCTCTCTCCACCTCAGTCTTCTCCAAAAAACTATCTATTTTATCGTGATCCATGGTGTAGTCCTGTCTTGGATTATTTCTCCCAATGTACATTACTTTACATTTTTTAACATTAAATGAAAGTTGCCACTTTTTTGCCCAATTAATGAGTCTTATAACGTCTGCCTGCAGGGCAATCCTATTGGCCTCGCTCGATGCATCTACAAATATTTTGGTGTTATCTGCGAACATGCGTACCATTGTGTCTATTTCTTCGGTAAGGTCATTTATATAGACGACAAAGAGCAGTGGCCCTAAGACACTTCCTTGGGGCACCCCTGAGAGGACATCAGCCCATGATGAAGCAACTCCATTCACAGCCACCAGCTGCCTCCTTCCTATAAGAAAATTTTGGATCCAGTTCAATATCTCTCCATTTATGCCATATCTTTCTAATTTTCTAATCAAACGATTGTGTGCTACCTTGTCGAAGGCCTTGGCAAAATCAAGGTATACAACATCTAAATATCCACCTTTCTCAATGATGTTCGTCCACAAGTCAATGCATTCTGTCAGTTGTGTTGTACATGATTTCCCTGCAACAAATCCATGCTGACCGGAAGTGAGGAGCTCATTGTTCACTAAATGTTTCATCACCTGGTCTCTGGTTATACTCTCTGTGACTTTGCAGACTACACTCGTCAAGCTCACGGGTCGGTAGTTTCCGGCTGTTGACTTTGCTCCTTTCTTATAAATTGGTGTTACCATAGCAGCTTTCCATTCTTGTGGCAGTTCCAGTGTTTTGTTCATTAAATCTGCTAAGGGCTCTGCTACTTCTTCTTTCAGCTCACACAGCACTCCGGGGTGAATACCATCCATTCCTTGAGTTTTGTTGGGTTTAAGTTTTTTCAACTTCTGCTTTACCATGTCTGAAGTGATATGGAGCTGTCTAAATTGCTCTTTGATAGGCCTTGGTGGAAAGTCTGGTATATCATGTACATTTTCTCTCGTAAAAACACTTGAAAATAATTCATTTAATACCTCTGCCTTTTCATTGTCGTTTGATGTTTTTAGCCCATTTTGTTTTTCAAGATCGGGTATGCTAGCCTTTGTCTTCAATTTACTCTTGGCATATTTAAAGAAGGCCTTAGGATTGCTTTTGGATTCTCTAGCTAATGTCCTCTCGAAATCTCGAACAGCATTTCGGCAAGCCCACCTGGCCTGATTTCTAGCTCTGGCGTATGCTGCGTAGTCCTCTCCTTCTCTGGTCTCCATGTATCTTTTAAAACTGTGCACTTGTTTTTTTACGCTGTATCAGATAGTTTACCCTGAATTTTGGTTTCTATATTTTTTTCTTGACCATCTACCTTTTTTCTAAGTTCTACGATCTCCCGTGTCAACTTTGAATCGACTTTCTCAATTATCGTATCCATCTGAATTCTGACTTGCACTAACTCCTCCCTGATAGTTTGGAAATATTCCTTACCTCTGTTTTCTATTAGGTTATCCGATTTGGCTGCTTCCACTGTTGGAATTCTGCATGGCTCACAGAACCATGGTAAACTTATAGTAGATAGGAAGTCATATTTTTCGTCGCTGTATTCTGTGCATGTTAGGCAGACCCATTTATCACATCTCTCACACATTATGAGCTTGTCATTTTCATTATAATAGGTTGTCTCACATTTATAACAAATGTGCGATTCATAATCCTGATTGGGATTTATACTGTTTTGTGACTCCTCATCTTGGTTCCTCAGTGACCTGCTTCTACCTGATTTTTTTCTTGGTTTGCTCATATCCGGATTAATTCTCTGTGACATGACACAATATCTGAATTATGAGTTCTAATGAAATAGTTTGTAACACGTACCCCAGTCAGTGGCCGACGCCATTTGCCGAGTTAGGGCGATGATAGGTGATAGTTGTATGAACACGGTTATTTTCGTGTTTTTTGTTACCTTTTTTTTCTGTCAAAAACACGAACTAAGTTGATGTAACAGTCTTACAGTTAGTTATAAAGTTGATTATATCAAAACAAATTGTGGATGGCTATTGAGTTTGATCGATTTTGATTCTAACATTTTCTTTCCGTTATACTCCCATCCGCCGCGCATGCTCCCACTTTAATAATTACTTTTCGTAATTAAAGAATTAATTTGCTCAATAAAGCCGTAATACCGATTGAAATAATATTAATGTGTCATATATATGTATATATTAACAATAGACTTGACACATATTTTTCTGTAACAATTATATAAATATTTTGTTTATTTAGATCTAACTGGCTGATCTAGCATCTAACCCGAGGCTGGCTGTTGTTAACCCTTTAATCGCCGGTGCCGCATATATTCGGGTTTTCATTTTTTATTGGCACATTGAGTACCACCTTTTAAACATGTTAAAGATAAAATGTGACATCAATCAGCAATATTTGAAAACAGTTGACCTTCATTTTGTCTAATCGGAATAATTTTCACTCACTTGAAGTTGTGGATCGCGTCAGCGAGACACAACTTCAAGTGAGTGAAAATTCAGATTGAATAATTTGGCGGTTGAAGGGTTAAAGGCTCGTACCATGGAAAATGACATGCTTTCGTTTTAGCTTTGTTATATCTTTTTGAGTGTTTGAATGAGTGAAGGCAACATTCCGATAGATTACAACTTTTAGAAACATCCGTTGGCAACGTAATCATGTTTCGAAAAAAACAAATTATGACAAAATGTCGGTCATTATATTTTCGTCTTTTAGAATCACGTATTTTTAATGCAGTCTCCATGTTTCAATTGTTTGACTGGAAAGTGTTCTTGAGTAAACGATTTGATTATTTCTTGTTTTTTATACTTTACTAGCAGTACTATGACAAAAAGTTCTTAACTCGGATTAGAACAAGTGTGTAATGTTTCACATCGCCAAAGACGTTGCTCATCTGAAAACCACAGCTTAACAGCGGTTTCCCTACGGGTCTCACATTTACAAGATGTGAATGGGGACATTTTTATTATTTATATAGGGCCTATGTATTTTTTATGCTTGAAAATCTAGAATGTTATGCCTCCCCGATTTGAATTTGAAACAAAAATCCCGAGTTATCTGGGATCCGTATTGAGGATGCCACCCTCTCATGAGACTTACTGAAAGGGTAAAGTTTTTGAAGAAAATGCCTACGAGAAAAAAATGAAATGTTATATTTTAGTAATTTATCATTATAAGGGTATATACCTGTTCACGTAATATTTCGCTTTTTTCATATTTTTATAATTATGAATTGTGAATTATGAAGGTAACGTCAATTCTATTTTGTGATTAGAATTTAAAAAAACTTGACAGCAGATTCAGTGAACAGGCCAAGTAGGTATCAAATGGTATCACCCAGGCTCATGCAGCTGGTTTTTTAACATATATCGCTCAGTTTGAGATTGAGGTGGGGCTGTCCTTCCGATGTTATCGACAAAGCTTGCAATGAAACACTCTCGTCAAATACTAATTGTTGGTTTAAAAAAATAATAATATTCACACTTTTAGGGACATTAAAATCGTTATCTATCCTTAACGCTCTAGCTATAATGCAAGGTTTTCCAGTTATGGAACATAATTCTGAAAGCATTATCTTGTGTGAGGTGAGACCTATTTAGTTGTAGGCCTATATTAATGGTTTAGCATCTTATAAATCAAAATGGCTGCAAATAAGCATTTTTAAAGTGTCTGATAACTAAGTCGTTACAGCAAATCGCTGAAAATATAAACCAAATTTAATAAAGATCCAGTAGAAGATTTTTAGTCAAACACGCTAACAAGTGCTTCTTCGTTAGTCCCAGCAGACACATAGTATTTTTTTCAAGTAATAAAACAAAATATAGCAATATAGCATGAAACAGAATAATATATAAAAATTAGTTACCATGCGGGAGAACTATATAGTCTATTAGCGTTTTTCAGAAGTAATTAAAATGTAATAGTGCGTAAAACAGATTAATGTATGTCAATCATTTACCATGTGGGATAACTATATAGTATTTTAACGTTTTTCAGAAGTAATAATATATGATGTAACAGAGCATGAAACAGATTATTAGATCTCAATCAATTACCATGCGGGATAACTATATAGTATATTGACGTTTTTTCAGAAGTAATAATATATAATGTAGCAGAGCATGAAACAGATTATTAGATGTCAATCAATTACCATGCGGGATAACTATATAGTATATTAACGTTTTTTCAGAAGTAATAATATATAATGTAACAAAGCATGAAACAGATTATTAGATCTAAATCAATTACCATGCGGGATAACTATATAGTATATTAACGTTTTTTCAGAAGTAATAATATATAATGTAGCAGAGCATGAAACAGATTATTAGATCTCAATTAATTACCATGCGGGATAACTATATAGTATATTAACGTTTTTTCAGAAGTAATAATATATAATGTAGCAGAGCATGAAACAGATTATTAGATCTCAATTAATTACCATGCGGGATAACTATATAGTATATTAACGTTTTTTCAGAAGTAATAATATATAATGTAACAAAGCATGAAACAGATTATTAGATCTCAATTAATTACCATGCGGGATAACTATATAGTATATTAACGTTTTTTCAGAAATAATAATATATAATGTAATAGAGCATGAAACATAATAATGTTTATCAATCATTTACCATGCGGGAGATGTTTTAGGCGCATTCAAACCTTTTCTCACAAGAAAAATATTCTTTTTCTCAAAGGCGTACATGTAAGTGGAGTCATATTTTATAACATATCCAGTTTTTAAACGTAGTGTTTTTCTTATTGTTTATCCAATAAACGGCCTCTTGCCGTTTCGCTTCAAACGAATGAAAAATACGTCAATACCAATGGATCATGCCGCACTTGTTTAGTCCTGTCCTGATCAATGTTAAATTATGCCGCGTCATGTAATAACCAAGTAAACACGAGTCAATGTTGTTTTAATGTTGGGCCAACTTCAAAATAACATTCAGTCGACGCCTCGTGTTTGCTGGAAAGATGTGCCATTGACGAATATAGGCGACATCTCACCTATATAACAGTCAATTTATTTAAAAAAAAATAAGTAAACTAATATCAGCAGCTCAAATTTCCTATATTAAGGTACGTCCCCACCAAACGCCGCGCCGCGCAGCGCGGCGCAGCGTTTGCTGGGGCCGTAGCTTCTTAATCGGGTAGTTTATAAAAATGGGTAATTTTCTATCACTGTGAGGTGGGATTGCGATTATAGTATTTTTTATATTTATTTTATCAGCAGTTTAAATCACTGTCATCGAGAAAAAAATGAGTGTTAATTAAACACCAAGTTTTGCAAATCGTTTGGCTCAAATTAAACAAATATGAGTAATTTCAACCCACTTGAAAATATATCGACTGTTAGAGACAATTCTGTGAAACTCAATGACCTTGCCCTCCTTTGTTATCACCGAGCTAGCTAATACAATGAAGTATGGGGGAGGGGATTTTATATAACTTTATTTTCACCAAGTTCCCTTTCAAAACGGTTTCCGGTGACGTCACTGCGTTTCGCAGAATTAATGGTTTTGTTATTGCTGAAACGAGACATCACCCCCCCCCCCCTAGATCCTAGTCATGTACCCTCATTTTCAGTTACCTTGAGATGTGAATTGCTGGCGAAATTCAAACACGAAATGAATAACTATAGTAAGGAACAGGCTGGGCGCATCTTACTAGACAAACTACCTTATATCTTATCTTGACTTCCGCCATTTTCCATTGGAAAAGTTAGGATAAATCCTAAATCCCTTTTTTTCTTTGTTTTTCGTAGCTACAAAATTTGAGCACGTTTTTCCCTGGCATGTTATATTGCATTTTGTTTTGCTGATACGCTGCCCCACCCCCCCCCCCCCCCCATGTATCGAGTTTTTAGTGTTGTGACCTGTGATCACCCCGCGACCTGTACATATATTCCTATGTGTAATAGCACAATGATAATGAGAGACACATCAGGGTTGTTGTCATCCGCTCAGTAACCGGTCACTGACCCGTATACCATCCCAGCAAACTCAAAACATTTGTTTAACATTTGTACAATGTTGGACCAACGTCGAAGACGTTGGGCCAACATTGTACAAATGTTATACAAATGTTTGTGTTTGATGGGATATATACTGTAATGCACAGGCAAAAGGAAGTATCTACTTACTTGTCGAGTAAGCAGATACTTTTCACTTGATGGAGCGGTGTGCTATAAGATTGTATGTCGGCTGGGGTGCCAGCAACATTGCAGCAACACTGGGTCGACGTTTCGTTTTTGCTGGGATGCATGAAGGTAATGACCAATTATTTATTCAATCACCAGGTATTGAATCACAGTCTAGGCTGCTGGCCCAGCATCCACCCAGCATTGCAGCAATGTCTCGTGTTAGCTGGGGTGGTTGTTTCGGTTAAGTGACCCCGATCTACCCACTTTTGTCACGTACGCAGCGGATAAGTTGGAACTAAAATAATTCGAGCATCCTATAACTTTTAGTAACCGAGGCACACATATAAAATACAGATAAAATATAGGCCTAGCGTACACATTACACAGATGGTCAGATTTAATATAAAAAATACGTGAATTTGATTTTCTGTTTAGTTTGTGTGGAACTCTCCGTCAGAAAATGGGTGTTGCCATGACAAAACACTTCAAATCTGCAGAAAGTGAGTGTTTGTTTAAGTTTGTAAGCATAATACTTTCAACCTTAACTCGACGAGCCTTCCATTAACGTGATTAAAGTGATTTTAACCCGGCAGTCACGAGACGTTGAACCAATGCTGGTTTAATGTTGGTCCGCCGTCTCCGACGGCGTACGGCAGATCAACATTAAACCAGAATTGGTTCAACGTCTCGTGTTTGCCGGTTGTGTTCTGGTATTTTTATTTATGTATTTTTAGCACATGTTACCACAGAGGATGAAACTGTTACCATGGTTACATCAAATCCTACTGAGCTACGTTATCTGCTGGACGAAAACAAAAACACCAAGGACACGCTGCATAGGAAAGCCACTGTGGTGAGGCTCACTCTGCTTTAATTTGTAGATGTCACAATAATGCGAGTTACAGAATGACAATGATTATGCCATGTATATTGTAGTCATATTTTACGTATTCAGCAGGTCACACACTAAGAAATGACTTTAATGGAAAAAGTATGCTCATTCAATGCCGACACCGCGGACGTATCCGCAAATCAATTGAGCTTGCACACAAAAGTGAATTTTATTTATTTTACACATAATGGCCTATGCGCCTGGACAATTCTTCCAATATATTTCAGGTGACACCGAGCCAAAAATGGCCATTTTCCAAGATTGCTACCAAGAAACTTGGGGCGCGATATCTTATGAAGCGTTGGTTGGATCGCATTAAAATTTGATGTTGTTATTCTCAGGGTACCTCAGATGATCTGATTAACTTTCTTTTTGGATGAATCCATTTAAAACAAATTAGCTGATGACAGCCATCTTGTCAAAAAATCTGATTTTTTTGCAAACGGAGTAACGGGTTATCTGAAAATTATTTTGATGATCTGATTAACTTTAGTGAGGAACACAGTCACATATATAGTTATAGTTGAAGCACTGCTTTATAGACCATGCATGGCGTGACAGTTTGTGAATATGGGGCTGAGCTGTATTACGTTGAGCTAATTTATCCCACGTTGTCTCCCATTGGAACACTTTTTTTGCTCGGTAATTTTAAATCTGGGTTAAAATCGAGTTCAGATTTGTATTATGAATTCAAGATACAACGTTTGGTTCAGTGGTTGGTCGGCATCAGTCAATGTCAAGAGGTTAAAAGTTTCTGTCTGTCACGCCGTTCTTCCACAAATCTGGTGTCTGGCGTTCGGCCTCAGACAGAACGGGCTCGATCGAAATTAATATCCTGTGTCTGGCGGGCAGTATCAGCTGATTGATCTCACCATTCTGAGGAGGTTCTCCTAAGCCAATTTAGCCTGTATATGAGCAGAAAAGTGGCATGAAGCCCCATTCATCTTTCATTAATTAAGCCAATGTACCCAGGTTGAAAGCTGTATTGGTAGGCCTAATTTTTCGTATCGCTTTGTGACACAGGATTTTGTTATCATGTGGCTGCTATTGTTATTTCATTGCATTGTATTGCATTGTATTGCATTGTATTGCATTGCATTGCATTGCATTGCATTGCCTTGTCTTGCTTTGCATTGTACTGTATCACACTGCATTGCATTGCAATGCTTTGCATTAGATTGCTTTGCATTTCAATGCTTCGCATTACTTTGCATTACATTACATTACATTGCGTTGTACTGCATTGCATTACATTGCACTGCATGACATTGCATTGCATTGCATTGCATTGCATTGCATTGCATTGCATTGCATTGCATTGCATTGCATTGCGTTGTATTGCGTTGTATTGCGTTGTATTGCGTTGTATTGCATTGCATTACATTGCGTTGCATTGCATTGCATTGCATTGCATTGCATTGCATTGCATTGCATTGCATTGCATTGCATTGCATTGTGTTGCATTGCATTGCATTGCATTGCATTGCATTGCATTGCATTACTCTGCATTACTTTGCATTGCATTGCGTTGCATTGCATTGCATTGCATTGCATTGCTTTGCATTGCATTGCATTGCATTGCATTGCACTGCATTGCATTGCATTGCATTGCAAATACTGTATTGTATTGTATTGTACTGCATTGCATTGCATTGCATTGCATTGCATTGCATTGCATTGCATTGCATTGCATTGCATTGCATTGCATTGCATTGCATTGCATTGCATTGCATTGCATTGTATTGTATTGTATTGTATTGTATTGTATTGTATTGTATTGTATTGTATTGTATTGTATTGTATTGTATTGTATTGTATTGTATTGTATTGTATTGTATTGTATTGTATTGTATTGTATTGTATTGTATTGTATTGTATGTTGTTTTATTCCAAGCGTTGAAGTATATGTCATTGTTTGTTTCTTGTTTCGGTTGTCATGTCATATGATCGGCCATGATTTTTCCTGCTTGTGCAATGTGTGTATGACATGACAGCCAGCAGGATGTCGGACCAATGCCTGCAACGGCTCTATCATGATATTACCAACCAAATCTGCAGGACAACTACGTGACAGTGCTGATGTACTTGTGGAGGCCACTAAGTTTATCGAGGAGTTCTATTCCACGTCTAAAAGGTCAGTAACACAATTAATAATAGTGACAATCACTAATTTACTTGTTTTTAATATGCCGTACTGAACATCATTATTAAAATTAGAATGGATATGTTAGACTGAGATCAAACGTAGACATGGATTGTATTAATGCAATTTACAGCAAAGTTCTAAGCGTTAATAAATTACATCACCAATCAGTGCTATGACGGCATATGGCTCAAATTGTAATTCCATGTTATGAGTCAGGTTTTATATTCACCATAAGTCAACACAATAATACAAGTAGCTCACAATCCTAGATTAAATGTATCATATAATTCTAAACCTATATCTTCGTCTATCCCACACATAAGGCCATACCTTCATGCATTCTTAAGATTATCCGATTTTACAAAAATACCTTCACATAGTGACTATTAAAAGTAGGCAATCCCTTACATAAGACGTGGTTCCCCTAAAATGTTAGGCTGCCGGTATTATCAAAGCGTTAGACCTTATCTTAGGCATGTGAGCGGTCGAGATGGCCATGTGGACTAATGGCATGTCTATTACGATTAGTTATTAGTCCAAAGTGCTCAGCCAACATCTAAATGTAGGGTATGTAGGTCAAGATACAATTTATTTAAAAAGGCTCATCCGGGGATCTACATGTATATGTGCAATATGACACACAGTCATTTTGAAGATATACTTGGGAAACAAAAATGTATCACAAAATATCTAACTTGAGTCATATTCCGTTTCCAGACGTAGAAGTACAGTTACCTCAAAAAGCACAGCTGGACCCTCCAAAGACAATAATATTATGAACAAATCAGACCGAAGCTCTGCAGATATGATCCGGAAACGAAAGTGGACGTATGACCTGATATCCGAACAGTTTCAATCTATTTTGCTATCTAGCAAATTCAATTAAGATAAAAAATATTTTAATTTGTCCAACAGCTTCAAAAGTAAATCTTATACCCATTAGTGTCACATTATGTTATTTCGGACGTCAAAGTTTCAATGAATGTTTTTTTAATTACCTTTTTAAAGTGCTTTTCTTGTAAAACAATCAAAAAGACTTACGATTATTTAGTTTTAAATTAAACAAATAGAAGTAGTTTTTTTTCATCGACTTCAAGTTGAAGCTTATAATTTAGATGAGGTAACTTGGCGTCCAAATGGTTCAGACCAAGGGTCCCAGCAAACACCAGATATTTGTATAACATTTGTACAAAGTCGGCTTATGTCTTCGAAGTTGGTCCAACATTGTACACATGTTTTACAAATGTTTTGTGTTTACTGGGGTGGATGATTTTATTATTCATCTCGATTGGAGCGCTATACTGATACAAATGTCAATGATAACGTTGATCCGACTGCAAGTAGGCCTACTGACTCACAGTTTTCTGTGGAAAAATAATCATCTAACATTTTAACACTAATTATTATCTACATAACAGTCATCTGAAATTGCCAATTTCGCGACACAATCTCCGTATAATTGGCAAAATCGGATATCATTAATGAGTGCTTGTGGTGCACACCATACATTTGCATAAATAATTATCAGAGTGTGCCTATAGAACGATTAAGCTTTTGATCCAATTAATTTAGAAAGATGCTTGGTGTCAATGATTTTTCATTGTCTGTCAGGCTATAATGCAAGGATATTGAACTAAACATTGTAATATGTAATGATATATCACGATAGTGTAATCTGACATTATAATGTCAGAATATTGCATTAAAATATTAAATTATAATATGTGAATATAACATTATTATGTCAGGATATTATATTATAATGGATAAATGCCATTGCAATATCAGGATATATGTAAATGCAATGACAGGATATTTTCAGTAGTTTAACGACTCAATAATATGGCATAGACCTACCACGATGATGGAAGTATATTGTCAGGAATTGAGGCCGCCATTGCATTACATGAGGTCGCGATATGTATGATATTATGTTGTCAAGATCTGGTATTAAAATATAAGAATATGACACTTTTAAGTCAGGATATCGACTTGCAAGCATGAGTGTCAAGACGAGGCATTATAAAGTAAGGCTATTACATTTTACATGCCAGTATAATGCCAAACTATTGCATTACAATGTAAGAATATGACATTATAATATCAGGTTATGACATTATGATATCAGATTATAATGATGAAATATCAGGAAGATGCACCCAGCATGCTACATAGTTCAACAACCTATCTACAACACTACAGAGTGAGGTTGTTCGTTCTCGAGGCTGCAATGATTATTTGTATGTCAGCCAGCATGACTCCCTTAAACTTTGCAGATATAAACTCTAACAGAAGGACAGTTGAAGCTTCAGTCTGACCTTACCTGAACCTCACTGGCCATTTTAACTTTTCGTCCGAGAAATATTACCAGAACTAAATCTACAAGGTTCAGTTATATAAAATTCTAATGGCCAACTATGGACAAATTATGACATAAGAAGCAGACAAGTTCTTATGACATCAACCAGATCTGCGTTTGGGTGGGGATAAGGTGTGTTCTGCACCTTCAGACGGTGAAACCACATTTCTATTTTCGAAAAGGACAAACACGTGTGTGAAATGGCTGGAAGTGTCACACCAAAGCCATACAGACATTTTCATTATGATAAGTTATGAGGCCCAAGTATCGGCTGGAATAATATTCTTGTCATTATACAAATTACACTATAGTAGATAAGCCTACCAAATGTTACCCGCGACTCGTCACAATGGAATCAACTTACCGGCGGTTGAGGATGTGAAATGTTCAACAGGCAGACATAGCCAGAGCATGTGGTCAAGTAATCACGTGTAGATGTGCAACAGATGATGGCTGCACAAGATGTAGGCTATTATACGCGTAATATATACATGTATAGGGATGTGCCCGATGATCGATTATTATCTATGATTGATCATTTGGTAAACTAATTAGGATGAGCGATTATAATATGAATAATCGATTATAATCCGATTTTTTCTAAACCTGATTACATTGCCAACGGATGTTTTTAAAAGTTGTTATCTATCAGAATGTTGCCTTCTCTCATTCAAACACTCGAAAAGACATAACAGAGCTAAAATAAAAACTTGTCATTTGCCTGGGAATGGGCCTTTAACTGTGATCATCGTTTGGTTACATCAACCAATTATAAACAATCACCGATTATGACTACATGGCTAGCTTTGTAAAAGTAAATTATGCCAAAAATGTAAAGTGTGGTAATCAAGTACAATCTTAAACATATCTTTAAATTAAAGGGACATGCCCAGATCTAAAATCATCAAAAAATCGGTGATTTTATTTTGGCTTCTTAATATGACCATATGCTGTAAACATGTCCATAGGCTAGGACTGCAAAAGTTTTTTAATTTTTGTGCTGCTCTAGTTAGGCTAGATAAAGAGACGAAATTCCCGTGTAGATTTGCCAGTATCAAGATTCCGACAGCAATAATATAAATAATACAATATCAGTTTTTTTTGCTACGGTGGTATCTACTTTTGTGAAATGGTGGGCACTTTTAATTTTTACGTTTTCATGGTCAAAGAATGTCAAATTTCCTTGGAGCAATATTTTTTTTTGTTTTAAGAGGGTTATTTTATTAAACAACACACATGATTTGACTTTTAAATATATCGGTGAAATTTGTTCCCAAGCCTCATTAGCCTCACTAGCCAGATTATTACCATAATTACTACTTGTTTATGTTGTGAAGAGTCATAACGGCCCTATATCATTGTTGTCTCGTACATTCTACCAAAGCTCCCAGATGTCGAAAAGGATCAAACAAATCGAAAAAGAAATAGGAGAGACCGGACAGTATAATTTGACGTTACCAGAGCTGACATTTGGGGCGAAGACGGCCTGGAGGAACGAGGCTAGGTGTATAGGAAGAATACAATGGAATAAGTTACAAGTAAGCTTACTAAACACAAAACATTTGTATGACATTTGTACAATGTTGTTGTAAGATCGAAGACGTTGGGCCGACGTTGTACACATATTATGCAAATGTTTTGTTTTTAATGGGTAAGCTGCCTAAAATATCACCTTTCAAGTTATAATGAAGGGGCACTTTTGAATATATCAAAACTTACATCAGCGTGATTACATTAGTGAAAGGTAAATTATCTATCTCTCAGGAATTGTGATTTTAAGTCATATTTCTTGATCACAAAAAAAATATCACAACTTGAAACGTTGATTCAAAAATGGATTTTAGACAAATAATATCCTACTCATTGAAATTGTTTACGTGATCCATAACTTGATGTATCTTTATGATAGATTTTTGACGCTCGGAACATTACAACAGCTTCTGGGATGTTCGACGCTCTCTGTGAACATATTAAATACAGTACTAACGGTGGAAACGTACGGTAGGGTTCTAATACAAAACGTTGCAACTATTTTGTAACAGAAATAACTTGAAAATTCAGATTTCTTAAGACACATATATATCAGCTGTATATATAGATATATTTTTTTATTATATATCTTTTCAGTAGATAAAAGTGTATAAAAGTTCCCTAGTAAGTAGTGTGTGGCACCCGCTTATTTTAGCTACCTATTTGTTAAGGGCGAGCATCACTATTTTTACACCTCGGAGAACTGGAAGAGCGGACTTCAGAATTTGGAATTCTCAGCTTATTCGCTACGCAGGTTACCGGCAGCCTGACGGGTCTGTTATTGGGGATCCAGCTTCTGTGGAAATTACGGATGTAAGTATGTAACGCTATCTACAAAATAAGCTTATATTAACCTTTTCACTACCATACATGACGGAAATTTCCGTCGTCATTCGTCAATGAACTTAACCATAAAATGACACAAATTTTCGTCAAATATATACTACATTTATGTATTTTTCGTCATTTGAAGCTGGAAATTGCGTTAGCAATTCCAGCTTCAAATGACGAAAAATAGAACTCGTACACCAGTATATCTGGATCCTGGCATGCACCCCGGCCTGGAAGTCAAAGGGTTAATAAGAAAAAACCTATATAATATTGAGACATAGGCCTACTTGAAGAACTAAATGAAATGACATTGCAGCATTATAGTCAGGTTCACTATGTTCATATGTCTGAGTTCGTTCCAAAAAATGAGATTTGCCAATATATACATTTTGTGAAACTATTATAGTGTACCACCCGATAAAAAGTCTCATTCCATTTGCACAATAATCCGGAAGGTGTGAAAACCAAGCTAACACCATAGTTATTATGATGTTATGGTCTTAATCTACACTATTTGAAATTAGAGAATCTAATCTCCCGTTCATTGTACCAATAGGCTTATTATTATAATATTATTGTAATTGACAGATATGTGAGAAACTCGGTTGGTCAGGAAAGGGAGGGAGGTTTGACGTTCTACCCCTTGTTCTCCAAGTCAACGAAAAAGACCCTGAAATTTTCAAAATACCAGAAGATATAATTCTGAGAATTCCCCTCAGTCATCCACAGTGAGTTACACTATTTTTGACATGTGTATGCACCACCAAGAGTGGATATCTTCTCATTGATTCACTAGAATAGCCTATAAATGTATTTTATTCTAGAGACAAATGTCAACTGATCACAACTATTCATGCTTTTTAAGTTAATATGCCAACAAGTTCACATTTTAATTTAGAACGGCTTACTACAGGCCATATTTCCATGTTGATACTGAAACCACGTTTATGTATAATACAAGTATAATTGATGTGTGTTATATATAACCATCCCGTCAGAAGGGCGGGGATGTCCGATTTCATATCTGGCATAGTACATACTACGGTATAGTTAATCGGTTTAATTCACTTGCGATGATAGCAAATTAGAAATATTTGCATCACGTTATTATAATAATATCGTTTTGTTTCTTAACACATAGCTTTGAATCTCTCGTAGATATCCGGATTTCTCTGAGCTTGGTCTTGAGTGGTATTCGTTGCCAGGTGTGGCTAACATGATGTTGGACTGCGGTGGTATTGAGTTTAGTGCTGTGGCATTCAGTGGCTGGTACATGAGCACAGAAATCGGCTCACGAGATTTATGTGATGCTAATAGGTACAATATTTTAAAGGTGAGACTTATACCTATTAAACATCATCCTGCTAAAATAATTTATTTAAATTCTCGACCACTGGAGGTAGTGGATCGCCGTAGCGAGACACAACCTCCAGTGGTTGAAATTAAGTGGTTAAAATTTACTCATATACATTTGTTTAATTTCGATCAAACATTTACAAATCTTGGTGTCTAAACACCCATTTCGCTCCCATTATCACTGATTTGCTCAACTAAAAAAATATGTTATTAACGACAATAGTCGTTATCAGCAGTATAAGGGTAAACCCTTTAACCGCCGATGTCGCATATAGTCGGGTTCTCATTTTTTATTAGCACATTAAGTACCACCTTTTAAACATGTCAAAGATAATATATGACATCAATCAGCAATATTTGAAAACAGTTGACCTCCATTTTGTCAAATCTGAATAATTTTCACCCACTTGAAGTTGTGGATCGCGTCAGCGAGACACAATTTCAAGTGAGTGAAAATTCAGATTGAATAATTAGATTGAATAATTAGGTAATAATAAAATATCGATCATTTTGTTCGTTTTACGTGAGAACCTAAATCCACAAGATGTTTGTTTCCACATTTGGTATTGTGCCATACACGTCCACTGACTAAATATGTCAATTGGTTAACAGGAAGTTGCAGAAAAGTTAAATTTTGATCAGAGCAGCCCTGCGACTCTGTGGATGGATAAAACAATGGTGGAAGTCAACGTGGCAGTCTTACATAGTTACCAAGTGATTACTTAGCATACAATTTATATTATATTAAAAATTATAAGCTTTAAATTATTTAAATTGTATTATTATAATTTATAATGTACTCCTGATTTCTTACTGTTGTTATTCTTTTCCTAGCCATCATAAAGCACTGGAACCAGGCCTTAAGATTTAGCGTGCGCGATTGATCATGCACACCATAACTTACGCAGTTATGAAGTCAAGCGAGTAAAATACAGCTTACCTCAGTGTTGTCAGGTTATTTTTTTAACTGCAAAATATTTATTTATTTACTTTTTCAAGCAGTTTGGCATTGTTGTTAAATATAGTGGGCTGATCACTCACCTTACCACTTATAGGTGAGTTTTTTTCACTCACCACCAATTTTCAACATCTGAAGGCCTGTGTAACTATGTCTCACTACCATACATCTATTAGTGTAGTCATAACTTATCAGGTTGTGTTACTCACCCAACATCGACTTAATCATTAAAGGCCCCATGTAGTCCCCAGACCTACTCTGCACAATGTCATATTTCATACTATTTTAGATGACTTTTTAAATATTACAGTGCTCAGCTATAATTTCTAAACCACTACACTGGGAACGATTTTCCCAAAGGCAAAAGTAGGGGGCGCAGCTAATTCGTGACGGCATTCGTGCGGGCATATTGAGATGAATAGGAATTTAGTTCAGTTCATGGACAAATACAAGAAACATGAAACATATAGCCTACCCGATGCAGTTTCAATGTTAATAATTCATATTCAATAATGGGCGGTTTTTGTGTGTGAAGTCATGAGTTGTGAGATCCGCCTAGCCCAAGAAATGTACACATGTTCAGTTTTTATTTTTGAAAATAACTGATAATTAGTGGAAAAAAACCCCTGCTAAGTTATGAGATTGTGATATACTTTAATTATATTGATAAACTGAAATCACTTCACAGTATAATATTGGCTTTGCAACAACTTTCAAAATAGTTTACTAAACACTTCAGCTCTTAAAATATGACAAAAATTATAAACAAAAATTCTCGGCAGTACGCCCTTTCCAAAAAAACACGTCGATTGAAGCCTGGCTTTTAAGTGATGATTGAGAGTATTTATTTGTAGAAACTTGGTGTTTCAATAGTGGACCATCACACGGCGTCCCGCACGTTCTTACAACACATGCAGAAGGACACGGCGATCCGGGGTGGATGTCCTGCTGACTGGGTCTGGATCGTTCCTCCAATGAGTGGCAGTTTATGTCCGGTATTTCACCAAGAGATGCTCAACTATAAGCTTACACCTGCTTATATTTATCAGGTATGTAGCATATTACAACGCTGAATTAGTTTTTGTTTGAACCATGTACACTAAAGTGTTTTCTCAATTTGAAATCATCACAAACAAGTTCTTCCCACGTCATTTGAATACCTATGTTACGGTTGTACGACCGTTATAAATATTTATTTCTTTAAGTGCGGTGATCGCCATTATACTTCAGAATCTGACGTCTACAGACGTAAAGAGACGGTTATGGACACTTTTCCAAATTAAAATATTTCCCGATTTAAAAAAAATGAATAATAATCTATTGCGATGTGCATAGGCTACACCAGACAGTGACGTTTATCCAATGCCGGTTTAATGTTGGGACAGCATCAGAGATGGTGGACCAACATTGTTGGCCGAATGCCTCGAATCTTCGGTGATAATTTATGTTATTATTTGTTTAAAATGCTTGATCATTTAGTCCACAGATTAGTATGTACTTATTTGGTGTTCTTTCCAGAAAGACCCATGGCTTACGCATGTCTGGCAACCAAAAAATAAATCTATTGTTAATGGAATAGAATCAAGTACACGAAGAAAAAGACCAACGTGGCGTCAAATAATCATGTAGGTTTATAAAACAATGTCATTTTTTCGTTTACTTCCACTTGTGAACATGGATAATGCCATCAATGTTATCAGGTTATTGTGTAGCCATGGAAACGATTGTGGAAAATGTATTGACTTTGATATATTATACATATTATCATGTTATTGAACAAACGATGTTCGGTATAATTAACCAGCGTCGTACTCGTAGACGGTGGTCCATAGGTTCAATACTTCTACTTACTGGGTTTATGATCCACATATCCTTCCACTTAATAACACTAATTATTACATAATCTAAAATATCATATCTCACAACGTTCAATATGAAAACGACTAATATATTCATAAAATACATGAGTTGTGTCATATCACATAGCATTTGGGTGCAACAAATGTCAAGCGCAGCACAACAATGAAACTTCCGAAACAGTTCCACAGACACTCTTATTTTAATACCGTTTATTTTTCATTACATCACATGAGTTACACCATATTACATTGAGCACAGTATGTCCACATTGATCCATTGAGCGAATTCCTGAAAGACGCTTAAAACGGATTTATTTCAACACCGAAAGTAACCAATGTTTGAGTTGATAGGATTGTAGCATGAGTGCATAATTGGCAATATCTTTGTCAATACTCAATCAATTTTAAAAATTCTGGCACCAAATAGACTATTGTAATTTTGCTGTTTTTTTTATCTTTATATAAACAGCTCGTTATACGTCGTTCTTTAGTGACATAATTTTTACAGTTGAATGACTTTTGACAATATATTGCCAATTTTGTCACTCGTATTCAATGTTAAAGATCGTGCCATATGATGCGTCCTACATTGAAAAAAACTCACAAGAAATATTGATACCACAATTTCGCTCTACGTTCTAGCTGAAGTTACTGTAGAGGGTATATACTATAATTCCATCAAGTCCAGCTTTGGTTAATTTTATTGCTCAAAAAATGATACTAAAGTACATATAGCGGTGTAACAAAAATTTGCTAAGATAACTGTGTGACCTCCATTGTTAGTCAGGCAGAATGCTGATATAACCTGGAAATTCATACGGAAGTTTATATTCTGATTGATTTGTGTTCAGTAGAGGCTAAAGTCATCATTTCCACCGGGATTACTAAATTTCACCCAGTTGCAATTTTTTTCTATGCATACTTCCAAGAAGGCCATCAGTCGCTAGGCTTAAATCTATAAAATGACATATATCTGGGCCTGCTAGTTCAAATTTGTTGATCTTGGGAGTCGATTTCTATCAAACCAAATGCCATGAGAAAACGTATGACATTTAAAAATTATTTGGATGTCAAGGTCAAAGATCAAGGCCATTGTATGAGTCTGATAAAGTTAGAAAAGGTATCAAATGTGGCGCATGACCGAATTTACCCCAACCAAAACAACATTTATTTAACCCCTTCAGGTCTAACATGACAGGTGCACCCGTCATGTATCAGTGCAATCTATGGACTAGTATGACGGGTATACCGTCATACTAGTCCATATATTGCACTAATCCATGACGGGTGCACCCGTCATGGATTAGTGCAATCTATGGACTAGTATGACAGGTATACCGTCATACATTCAAAGTCATACTTGCAAAGTAGCCTGAACATGTTAAATATACGCGGAAACCTACAATGCATAGTGGGGCAGCTATAAGCATGTTTTTTTTCTGGGGAATCTTTTGAATCCGGATACAAGCATCAAAATCGACATTAATACTCCCTATGGGCTACTTTTTTGGAAAAAAACTTTAGCCGATCAAGATGTCAAGACGGCCGTCATTTTTCAAGATGGCCGCTATTTAGAGTATCAAAATATACGTTTTTAAATAAAACCCCAAATAATTGTCATATTTGAATGATCTTGGTGTCAAATCACATATTTTTGGCTATGAAGATTCTGAATTTTTATCTTGCGAGACCGAATATCCAAGATGGCGGCCATTTTTCACGATGGCCGCCTTTTCCAGCATTAAAATCATTTTTCAGAGTAATTTTGTCACAACTTTCGCGTTCGCGGCAGTCGCAGAATAGGGCTGTGTAGTAGATGGAGTACCTGTGTTTTATGAGTCATCTACATATTCTGGGTGGATTCCTGCCACTGGTCCTTTTAGTGGAACCTGGTCTTGGTAAAATAAAAGCTCTTGGTGATTGATTGATTATGCTCGGCACAGGAGTAGTCATGGCACAACCAACGGCACACTGGTGAAATCACTGCTGTGGGACTCAGCATGGTGTTTAGCATCAGCTCTTAACTTAGTGTTAGAAATGCTGTCTAATGAGCCCGGATGTGTCAGCTATAATAAACTAGTTAGATTAGATGTTGTTAGATGTCCGCGCCTGAATAGACAAGGTGTGACCGAGAGCAGAGCCAAGGAGAATTTGGACTTTGGTCGTATCACATACCTGAAGGTGGTAAAAGGATGACCTTGATTGAACTGTCCATAAAGATGGCGAGAACTGCACTAGCGAAAACGTGTACATTCCACTATGACTGGAAGAAGTGCAGTATTTTTCAAGAGGAGAAAAATGAAGGTCTCACCCAGAGGCCTACCAATTCTCCTGAGTCAGTATGGCTGTTATACCATAATTGCAACGAACATGCAGTGCTGCTCTTCTATGCCCTCGGGGTCCTTTGTACTGGATCATGCAAAGCTTGACAAAGGCGGAGGAAGCACTGAGGAGGAGCAATGAACTAGCACCCGGCAGATGTACCAAGTAACAGAATTCAGCACTTTGTAAAGGCTATCCTGACTACTGCGGCGGGACTGAAAACACTGAGGAAGCTTTCGAGGTCGAATCGTGGTGTGAGAGTCATAAACTTCAGAGTCCATAGTTCCAGTTCTAGTACTTGGTGTTAGCAATCGTCTTGTTGATCCAATTATTCGAGAAGGCAAACATCAATCTGTACTGTCAGTCACTGACCGAGCTGATACCATTCGTAGTTTCCAAAACAATGTATATTATGCACAATTTAATCCTGTCCTGTACAACGACAATATGATTTAACAGACACAACCTCAGATGGCTCAGCCGTTCTGAACTGAAATGTTATTGTGCATCAAGCGAGCCGACAGTTTCAACAATAATTATTTACCAGACTCTTGATGGTGGAGCATATGGTGTGACTGGATATCCTGCTGCACTCAGAAGATGGATGGTCACTGGTCCTGAAGTCACATGCTTGATCACGCATTGATCACGCAGTAGGAGACAGCTTGCAGAACACAAACAGGTACTGAGCATACCATGCAGCCATCATGAGCACCAAGTCAACAAGGAGCTCAAGGACAGTTGAAGAATATGCCACATTTGTTGTTCTCTCCACAATACATGCACACGCTGCCAAGCACAATAGGACGGACATTGTGTTCGACGTATGCCTACATGTCAAATAGTGTGAAAATTGAAGCCAAGTCAACTTAAGCGAGAACGTTAGTGAGATGAAGGGTTTTAAGTGCAAAATTCCATCGAAATGGCGCATTTTTCTCAGAAAAGTGATAGAATGATCATTAATATCAAAAGAAGATTTCACCAGCAACCACATGATCAACCTAGATGAATTTGCCCTCTGTACTCACGAGGAGGCGGACACTATGATCTTCGTACATATTAATCATGCGACAAAAGGAGGAAGCCCTGAGGAAGTCCTGATGGCAAAAGCCAGTTACACTAAATTTTTTTTCATAGCAGTCAGTATGATTTCCGAGCGACTGTTCTACACCGGCTGTGAATTGCATGTGGCACTGGAGAAGGATTCCCGTCCATGAACTGTGCGACTCCATTGGGCCACAGAAGAGCAGGGGCATTCACGCCTTCACCAATAACGGGATTTGATGTGATGTAAGTGATGAGATGACTGATTTCTTCCACAAATTCAGTCAGTTCCCATGAACAGTAATTGACGATGACATGGAGATCTTATGTAGGTTTGTGTCCGAATGTATGACAGGTCCAGCACAGCTGAGGGCGTCGATGATGCAAGACTAGAGATGTTTGCAAGGAGCTGTCACCAGACGGGCATCATAAGGAGTCAACAGTATTCTAGCCAGACATAGCGTGTTGTGCAGACTGGGTATGGACGAAGAAGATAATATTTGGCAGATATTCTGGAGAGACCTTCCGCTATTGCGGAGAGATTTCAGCAACTGACTAAATTTGGCTGCAAATCAGAATGTCATGGATGGTGTAAATGACCGCTTTGGTCTGGCTTTCACCACACTATGCAGTTGCGGGTGTGCGGTTGATTCGCACTGCATGGGCAATTATTACCAGGGTTGACGTTGAGATTTTGTAATCTGACGGAAACTGTTATGTTCATTACTGCATTACAGTATATTACTTCCAAGTTTTTTTCAAAGTATGTCAAGTCTATGCTACTTTGCCTTAGATCGAGACTATATTTCATGCTATCCAACATGATGTATTTTAACTCTTTGTCTCATATTTTGTAAAATAAGCTTTTACTGAATTCCGAAGGTACAAATTCAGATTATGCATGGTAAAAACTGTATAAATGTCATATCATTAGAATCGCACAAGTTTGGAGAAAACTATCAACAAAGTGATTTTCCTGCTGGAAATGGTCGCCATTTGGTGATTTTGTGAATAATCGTAATCAGAAAATAGATCACGAGCCACATTAGATGCCTTTTCTAACCTTACCAGGCTCATAAAATGGCCTTGGCCTTTGACCTTGACCTCCAATAAATTCTTCTAATGTCACAAATGTACTGATGGCTTTTGGTTTGAGGGGAATCGACTCAATTATCATAAAATTTTAAACCAATATGCACTGAGATATGCCATTTTTAGATTTGAGTTTAGCGATTGGCGGCCATCTTGGAAATATGCAAATTAAACAATTGCCACCGGGTGAAATTTAGTACTCCCGGTGGAAATGATGACTCTAGCCTATGCTGAACACAAATCAATCAAAATATAAACTTCTGCATGAATTTTCAGGTTAGGGTAAATTTTGCCAATATTCTGCCTGCCTATGACCTTCATAGCTTTACAATTGTTGTAATGTTTTTTTTTACATAGACATAAACCATTAAAACTATTATATTTTGATGGTAGAATCTTTAAAATTTATTGCGTATTGATAAATATATTGACATATACACATTAAAATGTTTCAGGTAATACCATCAATACACCCCCTACCTTAAATTTGCATCTACATAATTTTTAATATCACAATTTCATTGTACACACTAGCTGGTGTTGTTCTAGAATGCTCATATCATCATCCTAGCTAATAAAACCTTGGTTAGGGGAGACTGGGGCACCTTGAGAATGAAAAAAACAAAACTATCAAACATATATTTAATTTTCAAAATAAGACATTTTGACGATACATATGGATACAGCATCCAGTGTGGTATATTTGAGCAGGAGATTACAATTTTCATAAATGTGTAACCTTTCATTTTTAACAAAACAGATGTTCAAAAAAATGTCTCAATCCACCCAATACTCGGGCACCTTGAGACACCACCTGGGGTACCTTGAGACACATCTTAAGTACCTGAAGACAACGTGGATCTAACTAAAATCAAGATTTGAATACTACATGTACCTGTAGTTAAAGCCTGTTGCAGTAATAAACTTTCGGGGCACATTGAGACAGACTTGGGGCACCTTGGAACAGTTTTGGGGCACAATTCGTCTCAATGCGCCCCACCCTGACTGACCTCACATCTCATATCATAGTTTGTGTGTGGGTGTATTTGAAGAAAACCATTATACAAAAGTTATAAAGTGATAGCACAGGTGTAAGATACCACAAGAATCATAGGGAAATCAAGTATTACGTGATCTATAGAACTAAATATTGATCATCCCAAAAAAATATTTTTCGTGTAAAAAATGTTAAACAGGCCTGTCTTACGGTGCCCAAAGTCTCAAGGTGCCCAAGTCTCCCCTACTTTTGGTGTTGAACGAAATTAAATTTAAAACATTCGTGCTCCTGGACTAGTATATTTTAGTTATAATAACATCATTTGCAAGAGCTAGACAATTACCTACTATAACCTAGTATACTATAAAATGTGCGACTTCAGGGAGGGATAAGCCCTGAAAAATTTCAACTTGTAGAAAATATTGACTATTGACTTTAATATGCGTAATATCTGGAAAACGGTACCAGATAGCTAGATCATTACTATAGATCAAAGTGTGCGGTTTCAGAGAGGGATATACCCTGGGAATTTCAATTCGATTTAATTCAAAATAGTCGCTTTACGGCCATTATTGACTTTATGAATTTTAGTAATGTCCAGAAAACCGTGCAACATGTGATCATTTACCATAGAACAAAATATGCGGCTTCATGGAAGGATGCACCCTGAAAAATTCAATTCGAGTAAATTCAAATTGACACGATTTCTTTCACGTCGCAGTATATATTAGCACTATGATTGTAATGCCATGATTTGTTTTACACCGCAGTGCATTTTAGCACTATAGTAATAATGACATGATTTGTTTCACAACCAAGTACATATTAACACTATAGTTATAATGACATGATTTTTTTCAAGAGCTGTAAAGTTCACGGGGATGATGATGGCTGATGCTATGGCCAAGCGCATACATTGTACGGTGTTGTTTGGTTCAGAAACAGGAATGGCCGAATCACTCGCAAAAACTCTAGGTGACGTTTTCTCACAAGCCTTTCATGTCAAGGTGAGCATCTATTGAATAAAATGACAAAGAGCTAACTAAAAATATGAAGCTATTACTATTTTTAGCGGAATGGGTCCCAGAGTGTGTATGTACATGTTTTGATTGCTTACAAATTGGATACAATATAAGAGATATCCACACACCGTAAGAAGTGTGTGTCTCTGATAAAACTATTTATCTGATTTTTGTTTAATTGCAGGTGCTCTCAATGGACCAATATGATGTGGCAACATTAGAGCACGAGTCTCTGGTTCTTGTTGTCACGAGTACATTTGGAAGCGGTGATCCACCGGAAAATGCACAGGTAATTAAACATACTCAAAGATAGATATAGTCTCTTTTTATTTTCCCTTGTTCATTTAGAAGAATTGGATGAATATATCTCAAAACCAGAGCTCCAGATAGCATTCTAGTTTGACTGGTTATTCACCCCTTTCTTATCAAAATAAATATGATTACTATATTCATTAATCTGTTTTGAATGACCTTGTGTTAAGAAAATACGAGCTCTATGAAGTTTGGTGAAAACTAGTGACAAAATGGGTATGACGTGAAAAAAAACATGTAGGACAAAGTAACAGCATATGATACTCGAAACCGCGAGCATGGCATGCAAGGTTGTACAACACAATGAACCTGTGTGCGTAAATGCAAATAAGCTGTGCGTACCAAAATAATTTATCATTGCGTATTTCTAAAAAAAGTGATATGTAATTATTCAAATATGTACCTTATCTGGAGCACTGTGCAAAAGAATGAGTGCAAGTAAATAGTGATATTACATACTGGCGTTTGCCCGTGAGTTTGTCCGTGAAACAGTGTTAGCTTAATGTTGGGCACTGATTAAGACGTTTTTCCAACACTACTCCAACATTGGGATTGAATGCATCGTGCATTTTTGGGGCACTCTGTGAGACATGTTGTTATGTTATGTTATGTGTCACCTGTGGTGAACACGCGATTTGGATTTGTGTGAGGCAGTAGGCTGCATTATGGT
Source organism: Flabesymbios commensalis (assembly GCA_964017125.1). Lineage (NCBI taxonomy): Eukaryota > Metazoa > Annelida > Polychaeta > Terebellida > Flabelligeridae > Flabesymbios > Flabesymbios commensalis. Next base: position 38,049,272 of record OZ024903.1, read on the forward strand.
TCTGTTATGATCTAAAAATAAAGCAACTGGATTGCTTAATTTTTTCGTTAGTAGCCTGAATCGCTTTTTATTGATACCACATGAACTGAGACCGATAGCTTATTTACAGACATTTGCCAATTATCTTGAAGAAGTAGACACCAGGACAACGTGAGTATGATCAAATGAACCAACTAAAACAAGTACTGCTCTGCTTTTTCAATCACTTAAATTACCATTTCAACTTTATGTTTTCTAACCGAATTTGATGGTTTGTTAAATAATGTATGATATCACGACTACACAATGATGAAAGACAAAATGAAAACTATTACTATTACAATGCTTTTTGTGCATGTATGTACATGTCAATTTATCAAACATATACCGAAGCATAATCTTTTCTTATTATCATAAAATAGAATATAACAACCTATATAAAAAATTGAATTATTAAACCGTGGCTATAATTCGCAGAACCATTTTGACAATACTGACGTTTTATACATGTACTATACATTTTAACTACTTTTGACAGTCACCTAATCACGAATTACATGTATATTCTGTTTTCATCTCAGGCTGAGCCCAGCAAACACAAAACATTTGTATAACATTTATATAACGTCGGCAAAACGTCATCTGAATTGGCGATCACACTGTCTAGAAAAGTACGCAAATCAATTGGTTGTTTAAGAACACTTGAATGCCTGCTCCTGTTTCATTTAATTTTCATTGTTCTAGGCTTGTGATCGGTAGAGGACCCGATATTGCCAAATCACATGCCGAATATATTGAGAAAACTAGTGGAGAATAGCCTGCTGATACTGTTACTTTTCTGAAATATTCAAGAATATATTGTAATACAGTCTAAAATATACAAACATATATGGGAGTTTCACAAAAATTTGAGATAATGATACATTACATTTGATATCCCTCTATTTCAGTGATGAAACAAATGATGAAATAAGTGAGATGATGCTCTCAAATATCAGGTATGTAGAATTGATTGCTTTGGTCGCATGAGAAAAATGCAACATAGTTAAATACAGTTAAGATGTGAAATAATATTCTCACTCACTCACTCACTCACTCACTCACTCACTCACTCACTCACTCACTCACTCACTCACTCACTCACTCACTCACTCACTCACTCAATCAAATAATCAAATAATCAAATAATCAATCGATCAATCGATTAATCAATCAATCAATCAATCAATCAATCAATCAATCAATCAATCAATCAATCAATCAATCAATCAATCAATCAATCAATCAATCAATCAATCAATCAATCAATCAATCAATCAATCAATCAATCAATCAATCAATCAATCAGTCAATCAATCAATCAATCAATCAATCAATCAATCAATCAATCAATCAATCAATCAATCAATCCAATCAATTAATCAATCAATCAATCAATCAATCAATCAATCAATCAATCAATCAATCAATCAATCAATCAATCAATCAATCAATCAATCAATCAATCAATCAATCAATCAATCAAACAAATAATCAATCAATCAATCAATCAATCAATCAATCAATCAATCAATCAACCAATCAATCAATCAATCAATCAATCAATCAATCAATCAATCAATCAATCAATCAATCAATCAATCAATCAATCAATCAATCAATCAATCAATCAATCAATCAATCAATCAATCAATCAATCAATCAATCAATCAATCAATCAATCAATCTATCAATCAATCAATCAATCAATCAATCAATCAACCAATAGATCAATCAATCAATCAATCAATCAATCAATCAATCAATCAATCAATCAATCAATCAATCAATCAATCAATCAATCAATCAATCAATCAATCAATCAATCAATCAATCAATCCTATACCCATATTGTTAAATTTTAATGTTTTAGATTTTCCGTGTTCGCCCTTGGCTCAAGTGCATATGAAAACTTTTGCGCTTTTGGGAAATTTGTTGATAGAACTCTACATAAGTTGGGTGGTCAACGTCTGCATTGTGTAGCAACTGGAGATGAAATTTGTGGACAAGACGCATCTTTCGAGGCCTGGACAAGAAATGTATATCAGGTAGATTAAATGGTACACATAGTACACTATATATATATCATAATGTTAAATCTCTTATTGTTATAGTTACATTTAGATTCAGATAAGTCAAGGAATCATGTTTCCATAAGAACTAACTAGATGTGAGCTCTAGAGGCGGTTATCAACAGATAAAGCTACCAATAGACAATAGACAATAGACAATAATTTATTCATAGTATCTATTATTTAACCCTTTCCATGCCAAATAATTTAGCCCCTGCCAATTTATACAATGCCTAATTACTCTAGCATAATGGTAATTTTGGCTAAAAAAACCCATTAAGATTCATCAGTAGGTCTACTGGACATCATTCAAAGTGAACTCTCATATTTGTAACTGTAATGTATGGTGGGACGGGTTGGGGTTGCACTTTACTGGGGTTGAAGGCAAAGGTCATGCCGAGGTCATGTCAAAGTCATATGAAGGTCGATCTCGATAAAAAATACCATTTTATGTCTTCCAACTTGATTTATGCGTCAGCGAAGTGTTATATATGACTGTAGTTGGATTATTCAGGGTTAAGCACTATTTCAGCAGGTGTATTAAGTGGTATTAGAGTAATAACAGTACCCGAGCAGTGATAGGCTCCTAGCCCCTTCGGATTTCCCTTATTTTCACCTTTGGATAAAATCCCCTTCTCCAGGACTAAGTTTGAATGCCAAAAGTGAACAAATATAGTAGTGTGGAACTTCAGCTATGCCATGAATTGCAACAAATTTACATATGACTGTATGTAAAGGGTAGCATGGGTTGGAGTTCCACTATACTGAGGTGGCGTGTAAAGGTCATATCAAGGTCATATGAAGGTCAAACTCGATAAAAAAAATACAAAAAATATTAATTTTGTGCCTTCCAACGTGCTTTACGTGTGAGCTAGGTGTAATAATGACTGTATTTGAATCATTCAGGGTCAATGACCATTTCAGCAGGTGTCTCAAGTGGTTTTGGGGCAGCTAGGAGTGATATCCCCTTCGGGTTTCCTTCTCCAGTTCTGCTGTGCAATACAAAAGCACGAAATCACCATCAAAATGTTCTAAGGTCAATTAATTAAAGATAGTTGTATTTACTCCACATGTCCGTATACTGCCGTGCAAAGCCAAAAGGCAGTATCCGATTACTTTACAAGTAAGCATATAGGGGAGGGACGGGCAAAGCGAGACATTGGGCAAAGTGGGACACTGAAGTTATAATGACGTCACAATTAAAATTAGCGCGTTTAGACAAAGAAACTAGTCCCACTTGATGACGACATCTGTAATACATTCAAAGAACAACATTAGTATGGTCTATCTACGAACAAGGTATGTTGGATATGAAATGTATATTTTGATCATTTTAGTTATCAAAAAACACTTTTAGTAATGGCTAAACGCGTCAACTATATACTATACTAATTCCGACGCAGGCAAAGTGGGCTAGGCCGACTTTGCCCTATCTACTGTCTCACTTTGCCTAAGCCTTGGGCAAAGTGGGCCATTCTGTTCATTTCTATTTATTTAACCTGCTTAATTTATATTATCCGTTACCGATTAAAAAAAGCTAGCATTGCATACCACATGCATATTTCACGTCATGGGTGCACATATTTATTCTATGGACGTCAATTTATATATCCTATGTGCCGAAACAGTTGCACGGCCCGCTTTGTCCGTCCCTCCCCTACTGCAGTGGCGGATCCAGAATGTGTAAGAGGAGGCGGCGTAAGCCACATTTTGGCTGAAAAAAGGGGTGTTAGCTTCGCTTTGTTCAAAAACTTGCATGCAAATTCAATATTTTTACCAATAATGGGGGGGGGGGGATACGCCGGGTACGCCCTATGCTGGATCCGCCACTGTACTGCCTTTTAGATTTGTAGGACAGTATAGGCCTACTACTCATACATGTCTAGATTGATATAGGCTGGGGGGGGGGGGGGCTACATTTATGCAGATCTTATGAAATAAAACTATTGTCTTTTGTCTACCGCATACCGCATGCATTTCAACAGTGTGCAGCAGTAGTAATAATGAATCTTCTTTATAATTGATACATATATTAAATGGAATTATTCATACTACCACTCATTCGTGCATTTCCACAATCTCTCATTATTCGTGCGGGACGAGATTCCGAAAGGCATAGTCGTTGCGCTACTCGGAAGCTCTCATAACACATATTCAGAACAAGAGGGCATGCCAGTGATATGAGTCAGAAGCTGAATAGTGCTGAAAAGTGAGCCTGCAAACTGATAAAATTTGTTTCTCACATTGAGGTGAAAATTACACGGCAACCAGAAATAGTGCAACGTGACCAGATATAGCCTATCAGACATCATATAACGACGAGACGTGCAACAGACACAGCCGTCGGGATAATTTGCATCAATGTTTGATTAATGTTGGTCCAACGTCGCAAAGGTTGGGCCAGCATTAACCCAGCATCTGGTGAATGTCAGGGGCGTATCCAGGGGGGGGGGGTGCTCAGGGTGCTCGAGCACCCCCCTTAATTTCCATAGTGGTAATTTTCCAACCATTAATTTTTATATACAATTAATCCACCAGTGTCCGACATGTTGGTTCCAGCCCCCTCCACACCTAAATATATACCCCTTCCGATTTAAAGGGCTGGTGTCTGGGATGCATCATTGGCGCCATTAACAGATTAAAGACTCAGACTAGACAATGAACTGGGCAAAACAGGGTGTTCTATTCAAATTACCTCTGTGCAAGACTGTTCAGTTCCAATGTACTTATTTTTATCGCACTTCTCGCTTATGGAACACTTTACCTTTTGTTATCCGAGGCGCTAGTAGCTTGCAGATATTTAAGAAGAACCTGAATGAATTATATCTCACCATGGTAAACTTATTTGATGTGAATAATCGATGTACCTGGAGCCTGGCTTGTGCTTGTAAAAATTGTCGAATATAGCGGAATATTCTGTGTCTTAAACTACCTGTGCAATTTGAATCGGCTGTGAGACGGCTATTTGAGCTGGCACCAGCCACGCATGACTAGGGACGGAGGGCTCCGTTGTCGATATATGTGTTGGCAGCTGACAAACCGCCCTGCCTAACTTATACTAGTGTATTGAATATATATCTATACATCTAGCACAAATGGAACCTTAAGTGATCGACCTATGAACGATAATCTGCGAATGTTGCATTGTGTTGTCTGCCTGGCTCGAATTCAGGCCGGAGACAGTCTCTGCTACTGTTCGGAGCAGACCGACATCACTCTACGAGATCACGCTTGTCATGATCTGACTTAGAGTATTACCACATGGCATGGATGGCTGTTCCCCTCAATTTTTTTTTTTTTTCTGTTTTATTTTTAGGTTTAGTGATTTTTCCGTCGCCTTTGTTTCCAGACGAGGTGGGTCATCACGCTGAATTTCAAAGATCACCTGATTTACTCCTTGAGTTTGGGATTGTTTTTCCTCCAGTCTAATATTGCATATGTGGTACTACTCAGCATATTTCGGCTGCGCGACGGTAGTATGAGCTGGCGTCAGTAGATGCATTCTAGGTTTATATTATTACTTTTATTTAGGGATGTATGTAGGCCCATGTTAAAATTAGGAGTGTCATTAGTTTTTACTATTTTTCCTTTACACATACCCTAGTTGTCTGTCCTTTTATATAATAAACAACTAAAGGATTTAGAGGTTTTAATTAGGTTTCTACGCTTTCCAGAGTGTCCTTTTTTGCTACACTGTGTAGAGCACAGTGTAGCTATTTTATCTCTGGTTTTGATGCGGGAAACAGATGACAGACAATTGTCGGTTATTTTATTTTATGTGTACATATCGCAAAATTTATAATCTATACTATGTATGTACATTTTTAAATAGCATGTACACAAAAGCATTGCTATTTTAAACACCGGATATAATTATGATGCTGCCTTACATGATAAGTATGGCAACACCTATAGCCAGTGAACAGTTGGTTTTATATATACTGTCTATATTATTTTATTATATAATTTTAATTCACTAATATGATTGACAGGCATTGTAGAGGTCGTATTGACCTGTTCCCGTCAACCAAAGGTAATAACATGTTAAAAAAAATACCCAATTATTAATAATGATAATTTACCATTTTTGCATGTTTTTAAATAGAAGTCAAATAAATGATAGCCACATAGCCCCTATGTGGCGACAGAAGCAAATCTTTACAATGCAAATCTTTAAAATTTGACCATTCAGATCACCTAAAAGTAGGAATTTGTTGCGAATGGTTTTCTTTCTCCTGTCCACCCTCAATTAGTGTGAGATAGACATATTTTTCAAACATTCATTTTTTTTTTTGAAAAGAAACAGAGTAAAATATATCAACTTTGTGTTAGTCTTGGCCAATAATTGAAACGTTGAGCGAAACTTGCAACAACGTTATGGAGAATAAATATGCTAAGATTCATGATAATAATCATCATAGAATACCTTGAAACAACGTTGTTCCAAAGTAGATATGCTAAGATTGATAGTAATTATCATAGACTATCCTACCCTATGATAATTATAACACACCACAAGCACAATCCACAGTAGGCTATGGGGATCGCTTGAAACGGACAACGGCTTAGATTAGAGTTGGACGTGCTGCCCTCTCATTCAAGCACTTGGCGTTGCATAAAATAAAATAATAAGGGCCACGGGATTAAGATTATTCCTCAATTACCATGATTCTTTCACCTGGGTGATGGCGAATTTATTTCTCAAGATATATCATCTCTGAGACTCAGTCTTGAGAACAAATGGATAAAAAACAGGGTCGCTTTTTCAATTTCCAAAATTTAATTGTTTTAGGGCCTATGTGAATTTTTCGTATTTTCTCAGTGCAATAAATATACCTCCAGTATAGCCACTGACACGAAATAATTCAGACACAGCTGGGACTCAACAGTTTTTTTTTACCATAGACGAAATCAAGAATAAGAATTGAAAATTGGCAGTAAAGTTGTTTTAAAAATGTGGAACTACAACCAATACTAACACAAATATCTGATATAGGCCTGACTGATGATGAACTGGAATATAACATTTGCATTAAAAAATATTCTACCATAGGGGAGGGTGGCAAATTAATAAGGGTTAAATGAAAATAAATATCTCAGGAATTTTAAGTGATCATTAGTAAATGTTGTAAGCATTTTAATGGTCCACAACTTTTTTCAATGATCAATCACTTTTAATAGATGATTCTTGCATAATTAGGCCGTACATAATTGCATACTCGGCATTCCACAAACAAGGTTGCATAATTATTATCACAATGAGGGTGACCCAACGCTTGATTAATATTATTGTTGCTCCACCGTCTGCTACGCTGGCCAAACATTAACGCAACATTGGATCGACAGCTGTTTATTTTTATCTAGCTCATTTAATATGCCTAGTAGTTCGCACTCGCTATTAAATGAGCTAATGATCATGTTTACGTGGTTTTTTTTTCATTGTGTGGTTGTGTTAGCCTAAATAGTTGGACTAGAGTAGGCTAGGTTAATCTGTCATTTAATTTAAGTTGAAACAGACATTTCAGCCAGTATCTCATATCTTCGTTTTACAGCAAAAATACCACGAAATCGCACTATTTCATGTTTATTTTTTCAAAATTTTGCGGAGAAATGCCCCCAATAGGTCCCTGCTGTTGAATGGTTTCTTTGAAAATCTGCGCACCCCCTTTAATTTATTTCTGGATACGCTACTGAACGTCTTGTGTTTGCTGCAGAGCTAGGATGAATCGACATAGATATCAATAAGAGAGTAATATACACTGTTGAACTGTTGAGTTGTTGCTCGCCTAGTTTTTATTGGCATTGTGATCTGGTGATTGTCATCGGTGGGATACTCCTATTATTGAACATACAAATACAGGCTACCGGTTTTAAATCACGCCAAAACATCAACACCGCCACTTTTTTGTGAATCACACCACCGAAATACCCATACACGGCATAACCAAAGGGTACTTAGCGGTTGGTACCCGCCAAACAGTCACCAGATGGCACTGTAGTAGCCCATACTGTTTTGATGCACGCTGGATGCCTCGGACCTCACTTGGCGACTATTCAGCATGCAAGGGTACCTAACCAATTGACTGTAGACTAGCCCGGACACGGTCCGGGATTGGCATTGTAGTCAGTATTGAAATTCCCGGACCCGGTCCGGGAAAGGCATGTAAAGGGTTAACAGACATGTAAAAATGAAGCCAGGTGGGCTTAATGACAATATTATACAGTGTTATTATATACATGCATTGATGGATTTTTGAACAATACTGATATATATACATAAGTTTTTCAATTCTAGTATATTCTGACTATTCATTAATTTATCAAATGTAAAAGCTGATGACCGAATCGTATGATGTCTTTTAATTAGTTTGTTCCGAAAAGTTTTAAAACTAGAACAAAACTCGTCTCCCAGTTCATTCTCACACCGGTTACTCTTTCTTTGCTGTCTGGGTATACCTCAATGACATCCTATTTCAACTGGAAGGTTGTAGTCTCTGCAACGAAATCTCGCAAGCAATCGTCTGTTATTGTAGGTTAATGTTGTCAAATAGTGTTCAATTTCGATTGAAACATTCCATAGTTCAAGCATTTCTGCTGCCCATTTTTGTCTAAACTGGGCGAAAAATCTTTGTTTAATTTGTTGTTTGAAGCATTACTTACTACAAGGGATGACTTGACTTCCCCAGATACCAGGAAAACAACAATCTTTCAGAATTGTTTTAACACAATTGAGCCAAAGCGATTTATACACATTTTTTCGTTCAATTCATATAACAATTTATTTGTACATCAAGCTTGAAATTTTAGGTTTTCAGAGTCTTGCCAAATGTTGGCCCAGAACATAATCATTCTTGTTTGGGCGGATATAATTAATGTGTATTTACCTAGCTCACCATATACCATATGTTGTCCTGTTTACTAATAAAATATATTTACAAAATCTTAGATTAGGTTTTTCAAAAAATTTTGTTCCTTCATGGGCCCAGATTTCACTGCCATACATAAGGATGGGTTTTACAAATGTGTCAAATAGGTGAATCATAATATCAACTGGTAATTGTAATTGTCTGCCTATGCATAAAAGTGCGAACATAGCTCTGGTACATTTGTCATACAAGAGTTTTTTTGGCTTTAGTAGATTTACCAATGAAATTGAAAATAAGGCCTAGATATTTATATTGGTCAGTCACTTCTAATTGTGTTTCACCAAATTGGAATTTGGGGATATTTCGTGTTTTTCCTCTTGGGAAAATAGTTATCTTGGTTTTGGCTACGTTGATGTTTAGCTTCCAAAGATCACAATAGTATTTCATTAGAGTAATTGATTTCTGTAGATCTTCTGCTGATTCAGCAACTAGCACAGTGTCATCAGCGTAAAGTAGTACATAGAGTTTAAGGTATTTCCACAAAGATTCATCTAGTCTGTCTTTGGTCATTTTATTCACAACAGCCAACCCTTTGTGTGCATCTTGCACAAAAAGTTGTAGGTCACCAAGGTATATAGAAAACAATAAGGTGGACAAGTTTTCGCCTTGTCTTACCCCAACAAGGCAAGGGAATGTATCAGAGATCTGACCATCGCTGGAAACACATGATTTTGCTGTTTTATACATAATATGGACTAAATTGAAAATAATTCCCGATATATTAGATTCGAGCAGCTTATTCCATAACTTAGTGCGAGATATACTGTCAAAGGCTTTGCTGTAATCGACAAAGCAGCAGAATAGTTTTTTACGTTTGGGATTATATAAGTCAATTAATGTCTTAATAGCAAATGGTCGGTCGTTGAAAAACCGGCCATAAATCCTGCCTGCTCGGGCCCTATAATATTGTTATTATCAACAAATAATGTCAGTCTGTGATATATTAGAATTTTTTTTAGCAAGGCAACTTATTAAAGTTATGCCGCGGTAATTGCTGGGGTCTGTATAGTCACCTGAGGCTTTATATATCGGTTTAATCACTCCAATGCTCCACTGTTCTGGTACTACCCCTGATGCTAATATTGGAGTAAAGGGTTAGTTAACAGGGCAGTGGTTGGTCTCGGTAATTTTTTTAGAAATTCATTTACAATCTGCACAGTTCCGGGATTTTTGTTATTTTTAACTTCGCTGTGAACGTCTTCTATAGTGAAAGGGTCATTAAGTAGAGGATCTGAGTTGTTAAGGTCAGGAATCGGCACGTTTTGGGTGTCATTACTCTAATTTTTTAAAGTGTTCTTTGAATACCTCAAGGGAAACTTTAGCAATCGTTTTTGCAGAATTTGTACTATTAATAATATGCCAGTAGTTACGCGGATTTTCGGATTTTAAATTTCGTATTTTATGTATAGCTTGCTGTTTATATTTTCTGACTGATTTAGCAGATGATCATAATACGTAGCATTAGGTAATATATAAATTATTATAAGTTATAACTGAGCGTAGCGATCAATATGGAATTGTTTAATAACCCAGCCTTGTTGGGAAGACAGATTAAAGGTGTGATGTCAACATTTCGTACATGGTCGGTGATTGTTTCGATAATAAAAAGGACGGGAACAAGTATGTGATGTATTCAACATATTATACAGTGACAATTAGATAGCGACACACTCGGTTACAATGAAAGCACTATCTCAGGCGACGATTATTCCATATCTCCAGAGAAAAAATGTTTTGTCTAACCTAACCCCTGTCCCAACAAATAATTATTGTCACAGACATACATGTATCTTCTATGGAATTAACACCCGAGTAAAGTCATGTAACCACGATAAAGGTATATATAGCAGAGACCAATATTGGTTGTTTAGTTTACAATCACAACAATTGAAGCATTATATATCATTAAACTGTGTTTAAACATCTAATTTGACCCAACATATAATTGTATGCATTAAAGGTGTAAATATAGACAGCGTCAGAAAAAACACGAAAAAGAATTGTTGAAAAGCAGGGATATCACATGGTATATATATGATAGTTAAAATATATCAGAAGAAATATTTTATGGTACATTTGACCATAGTTTGACTATAAATAACTATAATCAACCCCACACCACCCTGAGTTCTGTTTTTTACCTAAAGATAAAGTGTTGTAAACCTTTCATGGGTATATCTCTTAAAGTTTTATGGAAAGTTGTACAAATTAATCATGCAGATTTTACTGAATTCACAGGCTGCACTGAATGAATTTAATATAGAAGAGGCCCCAGCTTTGACAGCTCCACCAATCGGTGGTGGAAGTGAATGGGCGTTAGGCAAATACAGGGTCAGAGCTTTAGAAGGAAACATTGACAATGAAATGAATATTTGTGAAAGTAAGTGTTTCATTACATTTATTTTACATAATAATACCGCTTTGAAAAAAATGTAATAACAACAATATTTTGACGAATATCGAATACATATATTTTTAATCTGAAATTGCATGATACTTCAGCCCAAATGTTATTGGAATGTTTTTTTTATGTTTCTTTTAGAGTTATCAAAGCTTCATCGGAAACATGTGTATTCGTGCAAACTTATAGATCGAGCACCACTAAAACATGGCGAATCAGAGTAAGTAGAAGACAGCAAACAAGAACAAGTCCTCGTTTTTTTAGTCTAACATTATATTCATTGTAATGAACAAAAGCATACATGTAGTTTACCACGAGTATTCATAAATTGAACCATCGCTTGTTTATCTTTGAAATAATACTACAGAGGACACCGTATTATGTTACTTTTCTTAACCCTTTCAGCGTGGGGACCGTCTTTTTACATCATAATCTATTGACGTCAGATTGTGACGTATGCCTATAAAGACGGTCCTCGCACTGAGCGAAATAAAATATTTGTAATGATCGTAGCTCCACAGCATAGATATTTAAATGAAGCAGAAAGTCCTAACAAAGACATTTATGATGCTTTCGTATTGAACGAAACCCTTTTGGTTCCATGGATTATACAAATATAAATCAGCGCTGTAAGGGTTAAATGTGGAATCAATACTTTACTCGACAGACACCAGACAATTCTAGTGAAGCTAAAGATACCAACAAAATATGTTAGAGAAATGGGATATAAGCCCGGCGACCACCTGGCTATTTACCCCGCGCACAGAAAGCAGATTGTGACTGACCTAATCAATCGTCTTGCCGATAAACCAGATCCAGATGTTGTCATCTGCGTGGAAAAGGTGAAAAAAGGTAGGCACGTTTAACCCTCTCAGCCCTCACGATGCATTAAAGCATCATTTTACATCACTATATACAGACCTAATTTTCCTACAACTAGGGGTTTTATGATGAAAATTTCCTTGAAACTGTTTTACCAATACATGGCAATTTTCTTTAATTTTTCAACGACTTCAAATCATCTTCATCCACTACAAGTCGAGAATTGCGCAGCAATTCGCGGCTTGTAGTGGATGAAGATGACAATGGTAAATTCAGGATTGAAAGGGTTAAACATTTATTTACTTTTGAAGACCTTACATGGACTGACAATTAAATAAATGTCTTACATATCGCGCACCTGTTGTATACCGCGCGACAGTTAACAATTGAAAAAATAACGCGGTAGGCCTAGGCCTATAGTCTGGCATTTACGGGACTTGGGATGTTTCGTTAAACTGTTTGCAACAAACAATCCTTTATTTTTTGAAGTATTCAGTTTTGATACTGTTTTATTATTATTCTAGGACCAATGGGATCCCAAACCTGGGAGAAGACGGGTATTTTACCAGCATGTACCCTACGAGAGGCGCTGAGTCGATATCTTGATATAACTGCCGTTGTCAGTCGCCACTTACTCCATCAACTGGCTAGCTTGGCCACAGACGACCAACAACGCCAGAAACTGCTGCAAATAGCTCAGGTGGGATTTTCAAAATCTAATCATCACTAAATATAATTTATTTTTAAAATGGCTGACGATGCGTTGATTATTGAATTTCTGAAATTTCAAATAAAACCTTTTTATTATTAAACTTTCTACATATTGTTAGCAATATTATTAAGAAATTTATTGTACAATCTGAGTCATACCGAGGGCATCTGATTTCAATTTGATCATAGGACGCTAGTAGGGCTCAAATGCTAAAAGTCGAATCTCAAAATAGCATATTGCTCTCCAAACACACGATATTGTTAGATTTAAATTGTTCTTTTTCTTCAAGGATGCCATCAAATATGACGAGTGGATATATTTTAACCGGCCAACCTTGGTGGATGTATTGACCGAATTTGACTCTGTGTGTGTCAGTACCAGCTTAGTACTGACGCAACTGTCAGTAATTAAACCCCGCTACTACAGTATATCATCATGTCTGGATACCTATCCGGGTCAGATCCACCTAACACTAGCCGTAGTCAGCTTCAGAACGAAAGGTAACAAGTCAAATATGCTGCTCTCAAACAATTGGCAATGACACAATGTTAAAATTGTCATGTATTAGTAAACCAGTTTCATGAAAATTTTCGTTCTAAAACCCCTAGTTGTAGGAAAATTAAATCTGTTTTCAGGGATGTAAAATGATGCTTTAATGCATTGTGAGTGCTTAAAGGGATAACTCTTTAAGCCTTCACGATGCATTAAAGCATCATTTTACATCCCTGAAAACAGACTTAATTATCCTACAACTAGGGTTTTTAGAACGAAAATTTCTATGAAACTGGTTTACTAATACATGGCAATTTTCTTTAATTTTTAAACCACATCGGATCATCTGCATTCACAACAAGTCGGAAATTGCGATGTAGTCGATGAAGATGACTATGGTAAATTCAGGCTTGAAAGGGATAATATTGAAGCCATCAAAAGCCAAATAGAGCGTAAAGCTTATATATTTTAAATATATGTTCATCAGATATATTATGTTATAAGCATAGTATAACATCGTAACTACTTATTCTTATTATAGATGGCTAAGAATGATTTATATTTCAGGGGGAACAGGAGCCTTACATCATGGTGTTTGTTCCACGTGGATGAATGAAGCTGAAATAGGAGAACATATACCTTGCTTTGTGAAAAGGTCTGGTGCATTTTAATTTGTGTTCTTTAACATTGCCGTAATATGTGAATAATTTCCATTATATGGAAACTCCCACGCTAATGGTGTATTTACTTTTCAAGTAAGCAGTTACTGCCTTTTGGCTTTGCATGGCAGTATATACCAGCAAACACGGCACGTTCACTCAATGCTGTTTTAATGTTGGCCCACCGTCTTTGACGCTGGCCCAACATTAAAACAGCATTGGGTAAACGTATCGTGTTTGCTGGTATTGTGTTCTCATTCTGGTGGATGTTACTCATTATGCATACACAGCTCTCATCAGTTTCGCATGCCAAGTGAGGAATCGTCACCTGTGATCCTGGTGGGTCCTGGCACTGGAATTGCTCCGTTTCGTGGTTTCTGGCAGCAGCGACTCCACAACATCACAAAAAGCAAGTCCTTATCTGTAATAATAACATACACTGACACTCAAGTAGAAATTGATTATTATGCATTACTGCTAAGTATATGTGCCCCATCTGCACGTAATCGGTTGTACCGCACATTTTTCTAAAGTATAGAAATGCCAAGAATCATACAAGAAACTATTTTTTCAATTTTGGTTTATTGAATGATTTGATAAATACTTATATATATGTACTTATAATTATCTCTACGTGAAATAAATGTTGGTGGCTTATTTGAAAAATTTATGTATTCAAAATAAGTTGAAATTATCAATATAAACGGGGATATATTGTGAAGATAGTACTAGTATCGTGAGTTACATGTAGTTCAGTAAATGTGTTAATGTGAGGCCTACCAGTAACATTTAATCTCTCGGATCCGCCTTGGGATCAAATGAGACTGATAGGGATCAAATTCCCCAAGCCAGGTATCAAATGAATACATTGGCATCTAACCAATCTTATAATGTTATGGTCGTGATTGTGGAAACAAATCAAACACGTTTGTTTTAATTCAAACGTAGGAAAAGCTGTGCATACAGGAAAAATGACACTCTTTTTTGGATGCCGTCATCCTGACATTGATGACATATATGAGGAGGAAATCAACAACGCGCTAAAACGAAATGCGTTACAAACTGTGTACAAGGCATATTCGCGAGACCCAACACAAGAAAAGGTAGGGACTATCATAATTTCCTTGAATTGCTGGTGTTCAGCGATATAACTGGGAATGTCTTATCGCCAACTCATGAACGTGGTCTACCTGGTTTAATTGAAAAACCCGGAAGCCCACTTTTAACCCTTATCCTGCTGATCACGAATATTTTCGTTTTCATCTCTTTTCTTAGTCGACCAAATTCATGTTATTGGGAATGAAATGTGTATCTTAACAAGATTTGCAAATATTTGTCCTCTAATCAAACAAATATGAGTAATTTTCAGCCACTTGAAGTTGTGGGTCGCGGTAGCGACGCACAACTTCAAGTCGATGAAAATTTTAATAAATTAACTCAGCAGGATATGCCGATAAAATATCTGACGCGATATTTAGTATATACATTTTTATATTCATTAACAAATGCTGTACAAAGAAAAAGGCAGTGTAGCTGCTTATTTGTCAAGTAAGAAGTTACTTCCTTTCGTTTTTGTAGAGTAGTATGCCCCCCTACAGATTTACCACATTACTGATGCTAGTATACTGTTACAGACATATGTACAGGATATTATGTGGACATGTCGGGAGGACGTGTACGACCAGTTGGTTGTATGTGAAGGCCACATGTACGTTTGTGGTGACGTCACTATGGCTAAATCAGTCCGCGAGATGTTGATTCGCATTATAGACGAGAAATCTGAAAAGAAAATAACAGACAATGCAATCGCGATCTTTCAAAAAATAAAGGTATGCCAATTTAGTTTATAATTATCTTTTGTCACAAACAATAATAATATCAAATTATGTGTTTTACTTTTTTTATATTTATTAGACTTTACATACACAAATTATTATATACAATAATTATACAAATGTGAAATTGTAAAAAATTGTGTACATTAGGATGTCAAATACAGGTGACCACCTTACTACGTTTGATAGTCAGGATAAAAAATATATAGGCCCTACACTTGAATTCAAGTTAAAAAGTAAAAGATAATTCAATATTCATACCATATAAAATATATGCTTCCCGCACCAATACCAGTAATAAAATAGCTACATATTATTGTATTTTTATTTAGAAAGACAAAAGATACCACGAAGATGTATTTGGAATCACATTGAAGATTGCAGATATAAGAAAGAAGTTTAGATCAAACAGCACTGATGCAAATCTACCGATAGAAAGTAAACAAATCATAAATACTAATGTAGGATTTTTACGACGTTTTTCGAAAGTAACTGTGCAATAGTCATGCGCAAAAAATAATTGGTAATTGACTGTTTTTATTAGTAATAATAATGAGCTACACGCCTGTGCAATATTCAAAAAATGTATTTTGTACTTGAAGTTTTTTTTAGAATGGTTCAGGTTTCGGGGGATGTATAGTAAACATGTGCCAAGATTTGTATAAAAAATATATAGCACACACCAGCATAAGTATATTTTTTTCTGGAGGGGGCGGGGAGGTATAAGTGGGGTTAGAACAATTTTTTCAAAGGTATTTATTCTAAGGGTGGGGGTCAAAGTTTCTGAAAATTATATATTTTCTACTTGAATTTGTTCAGTCTTGGAAAGGTTTGTATGTATTTTGATACTTGAAAAGCTAATCAGCAGTACTTTCATGAAACTGAAATGCAACGTACATCTTTAATATCAGCTATAACTCCTTCTAGGGATTGGAGGAGAGGTAGACGCTGTTGAACATATCAACGAGTATTTTCACATTTGCTGTGTAGTTTCTCTGGATGGTTTGTTGGATTAACATTAGAGCGCTTTGACATGTTAAATGTTTGAATACTTTTTTTCCCACTCATCAGCAATACAGACCCTTTCTCCTTACCCTGCAATGTCAGTATGTACAGGACATATTCTTCATCGAGGCTGCTTAGTACAAAATTATCCTTGAGGCTTACTCTGTTCGTGTAGCTCAGTTATTATTAGTGAAATGTTGAGATTTAAAACAATAATTACTGCCCTTGCAGATCTTGACCAGAAATAATTATTATGAACCGAGAATCACTGAGCATGATGACAATTATCAAGAATGAAACACAAAGATTTAATTAAAACGCTGCCCAAATTTGCGTAGCATTTCTAGTTTTAATGGTGTTTTCTAGAGCCTTTAGTAGCTGTCATATTTGCTGTTCAGCAGTGTATAAATATGCACAATATTGACAAAGGTCCGAGTAGGATAATGTTACTTGCTTAAATAACCAATATTTTGCATCATCGTTTGCATCGTTGAATTGACAAGTTCACCACGTGGGCTATTTTGCCATTCATGTATGTGCTCCAAGTATCGAATCTATCTTTTTATTGCTTAGATACAAAAAATACTTTCACGTTAAAATAAACCCTATCATATAATTAAAATTGACATTAAATTGATTAATTCCATGTCAGAGACGCCAATAACAAAAGTTCCAAATATATTTCGAATATTACCTTGCTTTGACCTTGGAGTTTTTGATTCACCTTGACCTTTATACGATATATAATAGTGCAGAACAGTTTGTACAACAATAAAATACACACTGTATTAAAATAATATAATTAAAATCATAACGTTGATCCATTTACGAGACATGTGCGAAAAAGACAGCATATGTGTGGACCACTTGTCCAAACAATTACGCCCCCCCCCCCCCGGTTATTAGATAAATATTCCATGAAACACTCAAATGAAAGGTTACAGATGATATATTTTTTTTATTAATATATCAAATAATTTTGTATAATTTGAAACATTTTAATTGCGCTATTTAATGTTCGAAATTGTACAATTTTCCTATTGTATTCCTAGGTATTCAATGATATTTTTGTTGTGTCAATTATTCATCAAACAGATAACAGAACTATAAATCATTAAAATCGACCCACCGATTCTGGAGATAATATTTTCTCTGGATTTTTTTACCAGATTTTGCTCATTATGGATACTAATAACATGTTAATTAGGTGTTAATCGTGTCAGAATTGACTGCGCTATATCAGCATCAAAAGAGTACATGTTACTGATCATCTGGGCCAAAAATGGTAATTTCTTCCAAAAGTGCACAGAGAAACCCCTAACAGTTTGGACTATATTGTCGATACGTTCATCAAGTGGACTTGTTTAGTGGTTTTTTTCAGGACGATTAGTACTGTAGTTCAAAACAATACGCGTTTACAACAATAGGATGACAATAATAGGAAGACAATATAAATGGCGTGTAAAGTAACGATGTTGCATTGCTGTGCACTTACAAATCGCTTCACAGTATTGAGTAATGTCTTGCAAGTAACGATGTAAATACCAGTTTAAATTATTATTACCTACACAAGAAAATATGCATGTCCAATGATATTGACCCTTACAGCGCGGGGATCGACTTTAGTCGTCAGAATCTGACGTCTGTAGACGTCAGATTCTGACGCCTAAAGTCGATCCCCGCGCTGTAAGGGTATAAATATTTTTAATGGTCGTAGACCCCTAGCATAGGTATTCAAATGAATCGGAAAGAGCTGAATAAGACATTTATAATGATTTCAAGGTGATAAAAACCCTTTGATTGCGATGTGTTTTTACAAATTAATTCAGCGCTTTGAGGGTTAAGGGCATACACAGGATACAGCCGCCTTATGTTGCAAAACTTGCAGTTCACGCGGGGTTACTTGCCGATTAACCCTTACAGCGCTGCAGTATTTTTGTCTGAACCATGGAGACCAAAGGTTTTTTCAATTTGAAATTTACATAAATGTCTTACTCAGCTCTTTCCGATTCATTTTAATACCTATGTTATGGGTATATGGCCATTATAAATATTTTAGTGTGGGGGTCGTTTTTATACGCCAGAATCTGACGTCTACAGCAGGACTAAACTCGTTTTTAATTCATTTTATTATCCTATTCATATTTTGCACGGGCATCAACAGAGACCCAGAGAATGACAGATGAGCATTTAAATTTCAATTAACCTAATTAATTTTTACCCCAAATCAACTGTTATTGGAAATTAAATGTCTGTTTAAACATCACTATTTGCAAATGTGTGGTCTCAAATTAAACAAGTGTGAGTAGTTTTCACCTACCTGAAGTTGTGGGTCGCGGTAGCGAGACACAACTTCAAGTAAATATACCCACTTAGCGGGATCAGAGTTAAGATCCTTTTCACATAACGGTGTATTCTCGAGTTTCCTTTGTTGTGATATAAAATGAAGAATATGATCTGTTGTGCAAATGGAGGGAAACCACTTAAATATATCTTCTGTAGGCTTACCCCAACGGACCATGCAACATTCAGTCAACATTGGGTCAACGTCTCGTTTTGGCTAGGATGTGCTTGATTACACCACCTTTTGAACACAAAGGTTACTCCTTTTAGCATTGTAATATGGTATGTGATTCATTGTGCATATAATAGTGAAGATGATAACTTAAAAGAGTTACTGCATAGACAGTAGGCCTACCCATAAAATATGCGGTATTAAACTAATGTTAAACCAATGTTGTTTTAATATTGGACTAGCGTTGTAGACGATGGACCAGCATTAAAATAACATTAATTCACTATTAAATGTACGATGGGTATTTGTTAAAAAGAAATAATTGTAATCTATATAATATTCAATTATTTCATGAGCAGGAACCTTCTCCAGTCTACATTAAAAAAAAAAATGATTTCTGTAGAGCATTTTGATGACACTATATGACACTTATATTTTTATATATGTAACGTTATATATCCCGATAGCATTTCGCGAGTTTTGTATTTATTTAAACTATTTGTGGTGCCATGTTATGCATTTTAAAATCAGCTAGTTTGATTTGTACCTATATCATAAGGAGTTGGTGATATTGAAGTTTATGATATTATTATATTGTGCTATTATCTAGTTTTTATAATGTTATTATGCATGCTTTAATAAACGTGACACTTCCGATGGTGCAGAGAGAAAATATTTATGTGATTTTGATGTCGTTATTTTACTTTCTAAAACACATTTCAACGAAGACAGACAAATGTATTTGGACCAAGACTATACAAACATATAGGCATTAACATAACAGAAAATACATTGTAGCAATATATCCATACATATAATCTAAGTCGGGAAAACCACCCTAACTGTAGTGCCGCTATCAAGTAGCAATCTCTCTATTCAAAATCAAACAAAAAACAATAGATATACAATAGCACTAATGATTTTGATTATTCACGAGAACTAATTTCGTATCTATTTCAGCTATTAGGTTGTCTTAGTATAGAAACGGTAGATGTTTTTGTGTCGGGCAAAAATAAAAGATGACCACTCAGCGACTAGTTGAAATGCAAAACATCATTTGCACATTATTTTTTTATTTCTAGTATTGGCCTATCTACAATCTGAATCAAATAGTATACCTGGTATGCCTGATAGAACATAGATCATTGATGTTAGATGATGAAGATAGATGATGTGAAATATATATATATTTGTCAAAATCGCCAAAAAATATGCATGTATCACCGATAAAATCTGCAAGGCAAGGTTTGTCAGGCAATTTGGAGAACTATAAGTAATAAATTCGATTATTTTCTCCACCTTGCGCGACATTTCGTGGGAATAACACTAAAAGTAGCAAAAAGGTTGATTTCATGAGAAAGTGAATTTTCCCAAAAAACGTTATTTTCCAAAGCCGAAATTTTATTTTGGCTCATTGATAGCTCCATAATATGCGTAAGTCTTTTAAATTTTGAGTTGCTGTGGCAACGTAGCAAGTGTACCGAAAGCTCCGTTTGTCAGTTATTCCTGTAATTCTTATATTGGACATGCATGTCTAAAATTAAATCTCGTCCTTGCTTATCTTTTAACTGGTAAATGCGCAACACAAAATATTTTAAAAAAACTTACGCAAATCTTGTCTATGGACATAATCTAGTTGACATATTAGGGACGTATCAAGGATCCAAAATAAAAATGTTGATTTTTGCCTGATTTGTCGCGTTGATACATAATACTAATAATACAGTTTGGTGTCATGCACGCAAATTACATGAACTGTAGACTAAAGTTGGCCCTATATCGCGAAACTTAGTTTGTGTCCTTGCTGCGAGCTATAAGATATAAAACTCCATTAAGATAATTTATGCGAAGTCCCAGTTTGAAATTGGGCTTTGCACTGTAAAACATTAAAGCAGTACCCACAGCCAATTTAACTCTTATTTTGCTCTAAAATGTCCACATTTGCCCATGACCCTCCGGGCTCGATTGTGAAATCTTGCTGGGACCCTGTGGACTCGAGTGTGAGCGGTTAGAGCGACTGCCTGCCTTGTAAGTTTATTAGCCGCTTGGTGCAGGATTCTTATAGAAATATATGTTTCTCTCCTCTCAACGCTGGGACAGCTTTGTTTAGATGTTGTGTCCTTGGGAGAGAAACTTCATCCTCACGTGCTTTACTCAGGTGTAAATATGTACCTGGGAGGAAAAAAATGGTAATGTGTTCGACTAGTTCTTAGCGCCGAAATGGCTCCAATGCTGTATGCTCCAAAAGGGAGTTGAAATGGTACATGCATTAACAGATCCAGTGACCATGGGTAATGTGTGTGAAGCACACAGAGCATTGTATGTGCAATATATAAGAACTCGCCATGATTATTATTAACGTTTATTACGGACATAATGATCTACAAGAATGGCATGGGAACAGATTACCGCCAACAGGCTGGAGATGGTATATTCAGAATTAGAGTCTGGAACTAGTTCTCACGGAAATAAATGAAATGAATCGCGCTTTAGCCCACCTTTGTGCACATATAGGCTAAACTGGGCCAGGAGAACCTCCTGAGGATGGTGAGATGATTGAGATGACACTGTCCTCCAGACACAGGATGCGAAATTCGTGCCCTGACGGTCTGAGGCCGAGCACGCTACCTCTCGGTCACTGAGGCTCCCCACAATACTGACTTTCACACGTGGATGGGGAAGAAACATTTTTTAGTTCTTTCAAACCGCCGAGACCGGAAACCGAGCCCCGAACTATGGCGTGAAAGGCAGCGGTGCTAACCACTACCCTAGGGCCCCCGCCCAGTTCTCACGGAGCTTGATGCGGCACATCCCAAATTACGGAAAAAAATATATTAGGTGTGGTTACAAGAGCTGGTTGGCTGTTTCGCTGCAGCTGCAAGCCAGAAGGTATGCCTTTCTCTGCGATGTGCACAAGGCTTGTGCACATCGCAAAGAAGGCCATTGCTTGAAGCTGTATGCGAAATGGGTGCAGTATGTCGTCAAGAATTGATGATTGTGAGGTTGATGTCACAACTCATCATTGATTAAATATGATGCTTTGGCTATTATGTAATAACTGCATTCAAATGTGATAACTACATTCAAATGTCATATTTAAGTTGGTCACCAAGGTATTTTTCAATCGCTAATTACTGGTAACTGATAGATTAAAATTTCGTGTGTATCTCAAAAAAAAAATGAGAAAATACAAAACCTCAAAAGGCAGCTATCTTGGAATCATTCTTTGACGAAATCTCAAAAGTTACAAATAGCTTCAGAAATGAATTCAGAATTAAAAATCATGTGAAAAAGAGGTGCCACATAAAAAATATGGCAAATAGTTTAGGAATTACAAATTCAACATTTAAGTTTTGTGAAAAAAAATCCGCTTTCAGTTTCATATTTTTTTTTCCATTTCAAAACTTAAAATTTCCGGACTAAGACGCGTACGCTCCTGATAAAGTGACCATTATGTTGCATGGTGCTGATGATACTAATATGTCAATATTGGGCCACAATTGGCACAATGTTGGGTTATTTGATAGTTATTGAAATACGTAATGAGGGGTCCTTAGTCGGGGCTGTTAGGGATATTTTGGGGCAAATTCCTCCAAAGCTACAAAATTTGGCACAGATATAGGAAATATTATACTATTTCAATTTGCGATGGATGCCAAGACAGGAATCGCTCAGGGCCGGTGCATTAGCAAAATCCAAGATGGCCGCCATTCTGATTTGTGGTATACCTTACTAAGGATACCTAAAGGGCTGTGACCACGTGATATATTGCTATGTGTTATAGTTATGACCAATTTAGCTACTTCTGATGTTATTTTATTTAAATAATTGGATTTGTGCACAGTTATTGAACAAAAAAGACAATTTTGCAAACAAATGCTTCAAAATAATTAGCTTTCATACTAGACCAGACGTGGTTGGAGGTAAGGTGTCACCCGGAAAGGGGATTGAAGACACTATTATTTGTACATAGATGGACTACTCAGGGGCCATAATCAACCTGTTGATCAGGTAACTTCCGTTGTTTTACTGAAATATGGCCAAAAATGTACAGGACCTACATGTAGTTGCGATTTTGGTCCGATTTTGATAAATCGAGGGTATTACACACTTTTGCCCACTGAGTAGTCAACTTTTGAGCTATAGCAAAATATTTATTATCAATACAAAGCTACTGACACAAGCGTTCACATGGATGTCCAATATTGTGTGTCCGATTATTGACAAATGCGCCAGAGAGTATTCAGTTAGTATTTTAACTCCCATTTTTACCTTTTTTTCATACTTTTTCTGTAAATAATCAAAATTCTTTTCTCTCAGCTGATTTGTGTATGGTATAAATGTTTAGTTTTAATTAAAACATGTTCTAGAACTATTGTTGACTTGAATTAAACCCATTTGGAATAACAAATAAGGAGTTATGTGAGCATATTACACCCTTTTTTGGTTAGACGTAAAAATTGACGCGCTTTTCTTCAGGCTCGGGAAAATTGACCATATGTAACATTTGTGCCCAATGAGTAGTCAAATTTTGAGCTATATGAATATATTTGATATCAATGGAAAACTACTGGCATCGGATGTAGCATGGATGTAAAATATGTTGTGTCTGATCAATGATAAATGCACAAGAGAGCTTTAAGTTGGTATTTTAACCCTTAATTTACCTATTTTCATACTTTTTAAGTAAATAGTCGAAATACTTTTTTCTCAGCAGATGTTTGTATGGTATAAATGTTTATTTTTGATTCAAACATGTTCTAGAACTATTGTTTACTCCAAATACATCCATTTTGAATACAAATTATGAGTTGTGTAATCATAATACACTGTACATGTTTTTTTGATTAGACGTAAAATCTGCTCACTTTTCTTCAGGCTTGGGAAAATTGACCATATCTCACATTATTTCCCACTGAGTAGTCAAATTTTGAGCTATAAAAATATATTTAACATCAATAGAAATCTACTTTCACATGGATGTAATAGATTTTGTATCCGATAATAGCCAAATGCACAAGAAAGTTTTATGTTGGTATTAATTTCATTCCTTTATAGGGGCCTAGTCAAAATACTTCTCTCTCAGCTGATTTTGTATGTAATAAATGTTCGGTTTTGATTCAAACATGTTTTAGAACTATTGTTGACTTAAAATAACCAATTTTTAATAAAAAATAATGAGCTATTTGAACATTTTACACACTTTCGGTTGGACTTTAAATTTGCACACTTTTCTGCCAGCTCGGGAAAATTGACCGTGTTTCACATTTTTGCCCAATGAATACCCAAATTGAAAAATGTATTAACATTTTTGATAGCAGTTGAAAGTAAATATCAAGGGCTTTAGCGTGGATACATAATATTTTATTTCTGTTAAATATGAAATTTGAAACAAAGCGCTAAATTTGAACAATTTACAGCGTTTTTGGTGAATACCAGAAGGACTTCATCTCGCTCATGCTAACTTTATATGGTATAAATGTTTGTTATTACGTTATCATTTTCTGGATCCATTATTCAAAACTGATCTTGACCACTGAAGAAGTGATCACAGCCACCTTAAAAATTATCTAAACCACTGCAAAAGTGATCTTGACCACTAACGAAGTGATCACAGCCAGCTTAAAAGTTATCAGAGCCACTACAAATGTGATCTTGCCCACTAGCAAATTGGTGTCAGCCACTGAAAAGGTTATCTAAGCCACTAAGGCACTACAACGTAATCTTGGCCACCGAAAAAGTGATCAAGTCCACTTAGAAAAGTATCTAAACCACTACAGAAGTGATCTTAACCACCAAATAAGTGATCACAGCCACTTTAAAAGTTATCTCAGCCACTACAAGGGTGATCTAAGCCAATACAAAGTGATCTTGGCCACCAAAGAAGTGACCACAGTCAGTTTTAAAAATATCTAAACCACTACAAAGAGTGATCTTGACCAATAAAGAAGTGATCACAGCCACTTCAAAAGTTGTCTGAGCCACTACAAAGGTGGTCTTAGCCACTAAAAAGCTGGTGTCAGCCACTAAAAAAGTTGTCTAAGCCACTACAAAGTGATCTTGGCCACTGAAGAAGTGATCACAGCCACTACAAAATTATCTAAATTACCACAAAAGTGATCTTGACCACTAAATGAGTGATTACAACCACTTTAAATTGATCTCAGCCACTTCAGTGGCCAAGATCACTTTTGAAATACTCAACAACATTTCCCGAATGATATATACATGTTTTTTTCAAGACTCTATTCTAAGTGGTTCCTGAACAAATCAGCTTGTTACGAATTTATTCCACCTCAAAACCTAATGCTCCTGACTATCACATCATGTAGTGGCAGCATCGAGAGCCTACATATACAGGCTACATTTTAGAGAAGGATAGTCTTGGACTTATTATAGGAATCAAGTTTGGGTATTGACCATGCTAAGCCATATATATTAGCCAATATATATTGGCAACAGGGATCTCTACTTATATTGGCATGCTGATATACTTAATGTATATTTCTGAAAATTATTGAAACTGAAGCAGTTATCTGACATAATATGGACGGAGCATTCAAGATTTGAGAAAGAAAACAAAATCCCCAGCGCCCAGAGCAAAATATATCAATTTTGACGCGAAGTGTATTAAAATTGTTGTTTTAATAAAGGCTGTGCCGAAATGGTAACGACATAAATGGGTTTCCAACTCAAGTCGAGCTTATTGGATAATAAGTAGTGAATACTAATGAGCCTCTAAGCCAATAGGAATGATTTCTGAAAACGAAATACCAGGTCAAAAAATGTCTATATTTGGCCACGCCCACTAGGGTTCACATGCAAATTTTTGAGGTGACATGCAAATTTTTCTTAGAAAGTCATGAATTTCGTTTTGCTCATTAACTTTGGCTAGCTGGCTCGTGATTGGCTCTTAAACAAGGCCTCTGATTGGTGCATCTTTCGAGGCCTGTCACGTGATAAAAGAGCCCAGAATTTATAGCCTGTATTATATTTTACTATTAGTTTCATACATATTTTAATCATATTGCGTGTGTATAAAAAGGGCATATTGCAAATTATCATGATGTACTAAATGGTCTACCCTCTATAAATAATATTTTTTATTAGAGTCATGACGCTGAAGATTGTTATAGACAACATTACCACCACTAATTATCCCCACCACTTAATATGCATTAACACTTTGGAATCAATATTTAAATTGTAGGGGAAAGGTCCAATGGGTCCTGGCTTCATATCCTGTTTCTATTGTTATATATAGATGCCTAATCATCATTACCAACGCTATTTACCAGGATGGGGTAACCATTTGAAATAAATATTCACATTTTAGGGGGAAGGTCCAAGGGAAACCAAAAGGTCCAAGGGAAGATGATGCGCGTCCAAGGGGAGGGGGTGCGGGTCCAAGGGGTGGGGGTGCAGTTTATGTGCGGGTCGCCCACCAAACACATACAGGAGAAGGGGGCGATACATTGCGAACGGTATAACAACCACGTCCCTATGTTGCCAGCATTAAAAGCGTTGAACCAACCATAACTCGACCATTTTATACTTAAATGTACTTTTATGTGACACCATAGTACCCACTATACTACTACTGCCGCTGAAAACGCTCTTAGCAAAGCATAAACCAATATGTAACCCATATTATTAATCTTGGAAACCGGCAGTTCAACTAATAATAATGGCACGTTCACGGATGAAATGCAGCGAATTGCGAAAACATTTATTTAATATGAATATCATAGAGAATAACAACTGTGAATGTGCTCTCCCTTGAGAAAACACTATACATTGTTCCTAGGTGTATTTTATGTGATTGTTTTCTGCATAATAATTATGATTTTTTTTCTTACTTTTCCACTTTTCTTACATGTCAGGCAACATTTTTTTTACTTTTTTTTTCATCACAAGAGAGGCCTCGATTACAAACGTATTTGCTTCAATTGTTAATAAAATATGTTTACACTAATAAAGCGGGATAGAAAATATATCGCAAAAATCAATTTCTCAAGTAAACTGATTCAGAAGCTATTTTGTTTTCTCGTTTTTTTTTTAAATTAATTACGCAAAGTTATGCTTTTTGTATATTTTACGATCGTATTCTAATTTTATCTGATGGTAATTTATTCATAGAACAACTGTAGACTTCATGCTATAATGTAATTCATTATTGGTAAGAACTACGATTAACCAGAAAATGGTTATCAGCCGGTCTCGATTAAATTAGTTTTTTCATGTTTTTTAGCACATTAAATACTAGCTTTTAAATATGTTAAAAATAAGACGTGACATCAATCAACAAAATTAATCGTGATCTCTATTTTGTTAAATCTGAATAATTGTCACTCCAAGTGGGTAAAAATTCCAACGGAATAATTTGGCGGTTAAAGGGTTAATGTTACATAATACTCAAAAGAATGTTGTACAGAAAACAAATAATTAATTCAATTGATAAAAACCGAGATGATAACATGTCTAGGCTACATGTGTGTGGTTCCGTTACGATCAATTGTGTGATTCCGTCACGCTTCTCACATCTTGGGAGTTTCTTTTAGGATTAAGCAGATGGTTAGATTTCATTTTAACATTATAGTTAAAATAGAAACTCATTGTATGGATAATTCGGGGGCTTCACCCAACAGCGATGCAAACAAGCGTGACTTTTAGTGACGGAATCACGTGACGGAATCACAATATGAAACAGTAACTATACAGGCTTGGACCTCAAGTAATTTTTCAGATCAATTTAAAATACATTGTGATAAACTCAGCATAGTAAGAGCTGTTTTATTATTAAATTAACTAACATGTTTGAAAATAATAAAAGCGATTGCTGCTCTGAAGATTAAACACATTTCATTAAAATGCAGTGATTACAGGGTGCTTTACTTGAAACATGTTGATTTTTTCTTATGTCATAATAACACAATTTATGAAAACTTCAAATAGATATTTTACAAACAAGTAAATTCAAGTGTAAAGTTATGCTATTAAAACTGACGTTTATTGATGGGGTTGATGTATTCGTGTAATTCATGATATGTTCTTCTAGGGGTGCAGTAAAAATCGGAAAAAATAAAATCAGCCCGAGGACTAATTCCAAACGCAAAAGCTAATTTCAGCACAACATTTTGTACACAACAGTTAAACGTAAGGGGTCGTCATGTTTCTCCGAGTAAACATTGTGTGGTCTGCAATGCAATGGCACGCATGCGCAGCAGGGTCAACGTCTACAGGAGTGGGGTCCGCCGCAATGTAAATATTATGACTGAGTGAAGCATTGCGACACGGCTGCTTTAAGAGATGGAGTAATTTATCAATTAAATGTTTACATGTACATTTGCATGTGCAGCCCCACCGAATCCCCACGTAGTGGGGTGGGCTTTTAATGCAAGTTGGGCGTTTTCACCCACACCACTATGATGATAAAACAAAGCTAGTATGCACTGACTATAGGCCTAAGCCTACATCATACACATGGACAGATGGAAGATTCTTTAGGAAAACTGAAACCTAAGTATCCTTGCTGAAACTTACCAAAACACCAAGATATCGCCGCTTCGGGTTAACATTAAATTGTATGTGGTAACGTTAGGTAACAATATTCACCAATAGCACAAATTTCGATTATACAATGCGACCCTGGGCATCACATACGATTTATTGGTGTTTGATATACAATGATTAACACCTGCAAATTGCATCAACATTTACTATATAGAAGGTAACAGTATAGGCTAACAAATAGACTCAGTGAAAAGAGTCCTTATAGGCATTATATAGGACACGCGATTTTCTGGTGTTTGCCATGTACATATATACTTATCAGTTTCTATTAGCTTTTGACGAATCCCGTGTCTGGAAGGCAGTGAGTGGCATCTCTGTCATTTCACGATCCTCAGGAGGTTCTCCTGGCCCAGTTTAGCCTAAATGTACACAAAGGTGGCCCGCAACCCCATTCATTTTATTTATTTCACATGTTTAACATCAGCAACTCACGACAAAAACGACAAAAACATCGGTTATTTTAATATAGG
Source organism: Flabesymbios commensalis (assembly GCA_964017125.1). NCBI lineage: Eukaryota > Metazoa > Annelida > Polychaeta > Terebellida > Flabelligeridae > Flabesymbios > Flabesymbios commensalis. The sequence goes on from OZ024903.1 coordinate 38,078,772, forward strand.
CCTATTATGATTAAGTTATTGTAACATTTCTAAAACATAGTATGTCGTTACAATGCCCCTCTCTCTCACACTCAACGCTACTTGTTTTTAACATCCCATGAAAAATAAGAACATGGGAAGGGATAGGAAAAAATTTCAACTTTGTCCAAGTCCTCCCACATGTGTGGGTGGATTTAGACATGGATTGGGAGCATTTGGACATAATTGGAATCAATAACAAGAATCCTGAATTTTTTTATTTTTATTTATTGAGAGTCATATTATCATATTATCTGAGCCATTGTATGACTTTACTTATTCGGTTAATGGATTTTATGCCCTGGGGAGGATTTGGACAAGTGACTTGGGGAGGATATGGACACTGTCCACATCCTCCCCAAGTGTCCAATTCCTCCTTGAAAAGTGTCCAAACCCTCCTTGAATTTTCTGTCCAAATGCACCCAACAGCATGAAAATCTATAAATAGCCCAATTCTCGAACAACAGAGACATTTGCAAAAAAGTTAAATTACACAAAATGAGTAAAACAGCCAGCCCTAGTATTAAAATATTTAAAGTGAAATCCAAGACTAGTTATTAATGAATAAAAAAACATTGAAATTACCTCTGACAAGTTACTTCGATTGTTAAAAATCAAACAAAATGTGACCAAACATTTAAAATTAAAAAATGGCGTCCACTGACTCGGTCTTGGACAAGTGAAAAGTGAACAGAAAAACTTGTCCAAGGGGTCTCTAAAGGCATTCCCTGACGACGATGATGACTTAGTGACGTCATCTATTTATAACACAGACCTACTGTCCAAATGCACCTTGTGTCCGAATCCTCCCGGGTCTCCCCTACTACCAGTAAATCAAATGATATCTCATTTTGTGTTTGATCCAGGGTCATGTGCAATTTGTAGAAAACATGCAGATCATATGCCTACTAAAGTTACATGTACAAAATGGCGACGTGTAAGAGGAATGTTTACAAATATTGGCCGAGTGGATTCTACGTGCGGCGGTGCATGGCTTGCAGAATGTCATGAAAAGATTGGGCGAACATAAGCTCTGACCGGGGTGCCGTCACATCCACTGCAAACAGTCTGTTAACACAGCAAATATAAAGACATTATGCGATGATGTGAACAGCAATATAATTGATTGGCGTAGCTATCCAAGATATCGGTGAAGAGTTCAGCCGCGTATGAGCAAATGTGTCGCAATCAGGATCATTGGATCATATATATGCGGGGACAATCAGGTGTTCATTGCATCATATATACGCGGGGACAGTCAGGTTAGACATAGTGCCGTTAATTAAATGTATGTGTTATTTTTAGACTTAAAGCGACTCAATCAGCCTAAAATAATCAACAAATCGGTATTTTTATTTTGGACATATATGTCCGAAATTAGAAATACGGGAAATTCGTCTTTATATCTCGCTTTACTGGTAAATGCGCAACACAGAAATTAAACAAACTTTTGCAGTTGTTGTCTATGGACATGTTTAGATTATGGTCATATTGAGAAGCCAAAATAAAAATACAGATTTTTTTAATGACTTTAGCCTGATTGTGTCGCTTTAATATGTTGTCACTAGTTTTTAGAATAGTATTTACATGACCATGTTTAAAAGTATAATCTTCTTGCTAGATTACCATCCTTATTTTTCATTATCCCAAATATCCTTGAATGCAAAAATATTTCTATAAAGAGGTGTGTCTCGCTCCCATTCAGCAGCCCCAGCTGTCTTCACAGACAGATATTGGATCTGGAATAAAGCGGCAAGGCGACCCCTTGCCTACTGATCGCAACTACAGTCGTTTTTATTCCATTGTATAAGCGAATCAAATTATTGATAGTGGGATTAAAATGAGTGTTTAAACATCAAGATTTGCACATTTTTCGTCCTAAATCATGTAAATGAAACAAATATAAATATTTTTTTTAAGTTTCTTTTTTATTTTAAGTTGTGTGTCGCGGTAGCGAGACACAACTTCAAGTGAAAATTTAAATAACGTAAATTAGAAGGATAAAGGCTAAGCGGCATCGCCATGATATAATATATATAAAGGATATTTTATAAGTGTAAGCAAAGTATCAAATTAGTGTACAGACCAGTAACCAGGGGAGGGGGCGGATCCTTTTCTGTCCGACTCAACTGTGTAATTGAAAGCACCAAAATGCATGTAATTGACACATTTCTTACTGTTTTTCCATGGATTATGCCTCCAAACCCGATAGAAAAATGTTAGAACTGCACCTTGTATATAGGCCTAGTTTTTTTGTCAACAAAAACAAACATGGTAATATATTTTATGTATAACATTTAGGCCTAACATGAGTTATTTTAAAAGTTTGAAGCGGTGGATCGCTGAAGCGAAATTACTCTAAGCGGGTCACCGTGTTTGTTTATCTGAGATTCTATAGGCTTAAATATCTTATAACACACGCGATGAAATTATTATTAACCCTTCTTCCAAAAAGAGAGAGATAAAGTAGACAATTCCCACTGACATGTGACGCATACCGTGATCCAGATTCAAGTTGGCATTTATTGGATACATTTAAATAACGGATAATAATTTACTTAACAACACCACCCCATTTACGCGTTCTCCCCTGGGATAAGTGAAAAGAACACTGACCCACGTCTGATGCCAAGTCCTTCCCGAATATCATGGGGAAATGAAGTTTTGTTGGGCGACAGTCAGATATCGGATTGAATATTTTCAGATCTCTGCACTTAAATTGGCTCTCACCTGTTTGATTCATTTATAAACATTTCATTACATACCTTCTCTCAAACTGTCTACTGAAAGAGGCTTCACTGTGCCATTTTCTTTTGTGCTGTAGCCTGGGGCGGGGGGGGGGGGGGGGGTTTGGTAAATGATGAAGATTCCGAAAATGCAATAAACATTAAATTGTTGAATAAGCAGTGTGTGGTTAAATCTTATTTCAACAAAATAATACATTTTCATCATTATTATTTATTGTCCCTTGGTTGACGATTCTTAAAAAAATACACTCGAATATAGGCCTATATCTAAAAAAATACGTCAAATTTTAAAAGGCTCGATTTCGGTCCCCACTCGTAAGTCATTATTGAGTTAATGACGGCCATCTTCGTTTTTGCTTTTGACTAACATACACCCTATCTAAGAACATCGAAACGTTTTACGTGACACAAGAAACATATTTTTGTCAAACAAGTAACACTTATATTTAGCACGACCAGCAAATAAGCATAATTTTAATGACAGTGGTGGCCGTCTTGATTCTAGTGACTTCGGCTCACATTTTTCAGGGTAGCCTACCCTAGAAAGCCTTCTTTTTGACCTTTAAACAATCCTCAAATTTTGCTGTGCAAAAAAATAAAATGCATGGACCTCTACTAATTTTCCATAGAAGATACAAAATCAACACAATTCATATAAATTGATCAAGTTTAAAAAGATATATCTCTCGGGAAGTTTTTCGGTGATGCTAGAAGTATTGAAGAACATATTAAAACATCGAAGAGTTTATTTCGATGATTTTTTTCCGGCAGATCAGACCAGTTTAAACCAATGACCTCTAAGGTTTTAGAGATCACTGCACGCAGCAACACTTTTGCTGCGGAAAGAAGATAATATATTGTTCTGCAAAGCCAAAATACATTATCTGCTAATTGCAATGTTGTAAACGGACACTGTTTTTTGGCTTTGCCCGAATTTCAGAATAGTTCGCTTTCCCCACTAAAAATGGGAGTGGAAATGTAATACATGTATGTGATAAAACCCGGCAATCTGTTCTGATACCAACAAAATTTGAACAGCAGTTTCCGAACTCCGAGGCCGACTTTAGGCTGTTTGAGTGCTATAGACAAAAATTCGGCTCAATATTTTGTAAACATTACTATATTGGTCTTTCTCATGGGGCAGAATCCTAAATGTCCAGGATATAATTAAGAAAAAAACAAGGAGACAAGTTAAAATATTTCTTCAACGTTTATTCCTTCCACCACTTTCTTCCTTCCACCACCATTACTGGTGCTGGCCAACATCCATTTAATACTTCCCAGTGAAAAGTGCTACCAAACACTACATCAACACTGACCTAGCACATCATACTGGAGGAGGAAGGTCGGTGGTTCGAGTCCACCTTGGCTTGGGACATTTTTCAGACACCACAAAATTTGATTCTATCTGGAAAACTCGGTTTATAAAGTCAGAGTAGTGATATGGCATTTAAATATGTCCATCAACGCATTAATGAATTCTGAAGTGAGCCTTAATGGTTCGAGTCCACCTTGTCGGAAATGAGCCTCAAAGGTTATTGGGGGACTCTAGACTCTAAGAGTTATATATAAAGTCATATATGACATTAAAAAATAAGGGCACGTCAAGGGTTCGAACCCAGGACGGTCACCCCCCCCCAAAAAAATCAGGATGAGGCCTATACTAAGTTGGTTGCTTAACCTGGTTGATTCACCAGAGTGGTTTGTGCTCGGTACACTCAGTAGGTACGATTAGTCGCATTCGGCCTTAAGGATTATGATGTGGGATGCTTCACGAATGAGTATAACCCTCAGTGGTACCTTCTGGACAGTGCTAGGGAGCCACGGGTTTACATCCAACCTGAAGACCCTGGTTCCCGTCCCGTTGGTTAGTTAGCCCATAACTAACTAACTAACACTAACTGAAATGCAATGTTTGTCTTTCTCCAAACACATTCACCTGGTCATGTGTGTATCATGACTGAGTGTATAATGAATTTACAATATAAGCATGTTTTTGGCTTACCAGTTTTAGGCTTTGAGATCACCCGAGAAATTCCCCATAAAGCGGTGCTGAAATTCGAAGATGGTCGTCGTAATAAAGTCCCCATAAATCCCATGCGAGGGGTGGGGAGGGCTGGAATTCAAGATGGCCGCCGCTTACCATACACACCACCTTCAATTGACTAAACCACAAAGGCCTATGTTTGACATCATTGAATCTAATGAAAACAAAATAAGACTTCTATAGTGATTATTTTCAGATTTATTTTACTGTGTGCCTAATTTATCACATATTAAAAAATGCTGAATCGAAAATGTCCGTCACTTAGTATGTGTAAAAATAGAACAGAATCAAACTATGCCACATACAGAGATGTAGGGTAGCTATAACAACTGAATACAATGAAAGCGAGAGAGCTAGTAAGCCACACACGAAGAAGCCCACATGAATAACACGGAGGCTTTTGCCAGAATCCATGATGACCGTCGCCGCGATACGCTCTACCTTGTAATAGCTATCAACACTATTTGACATAAAACAGTATTTCTGGCTTCCATATATGCAACCTCTGAGAAGTCATAAAAAAAACAAAATTAGGATCCTATAGTAAATATGTCCTGATTTATTTGACTATGAGTATTAAAGCTATTATGTATATGCTGAATTCAAAATGACTGCCGCCAAAAACTACAAAGAATCAAGCTACCCCACATTTAAGCTTCTACAATAATTCTATTCAGCTTAAATCCAGCGAAACTGCCAAATGTGAGATGTTATGTTTTAAATACATATCTATCACAGGACTATGACACCGGAGTTGTCAAACTGGTGAGCCTCAATGAGTCAATTTTATTTGATAAAAAGAACATAGCTCTCTGGCTATGTGGAATAGTTTGATTCCGTGTCATATGTACACAAATAATAAGTAGTCGGCCATGTTGGAATCAGCTGAAAATTATTACTATACATGATTACTTTTTACTCACTTTGGAACCTAATGTGAAATGATTTTGACACGGCCATAGTCTTGATCTTGATCACGCAATGATCACGGCTCAGGTGGTGATCGCGGGATGATCTAACCATGGGTGGGCGGCAGCTGGTAGTCTTGGTCTCTGTTCATGGATAACCACTTTTTACATAAATCATGGAACAATGATCAACATATTCTCTACGATTATTTATATTTGATACTATGATGCCAACAATAGGGGTAAAGGCACCAAAAATATTGTTTTATATCAAATAGTTTTGATTCTACAGTATAGCTATTTCGAGGTAGAGTGTATGGTAAGCGGCGGTCATCTTGGATTCTGACAAAACCCACATGGGATTCAAGGGGAATTTTTGTGGGTGACCTACTACATGTAGATGTCTTGAATCACTGTGCAAAAATGATACCTAAAGCTTAACATTTAGCCAAAATATTGGTAAAAATTGGTAGACTATTTTTATACCAGATGATCTTTATCATGGTTATTATGTAGGCCAAAGAACATTATTTACCATCATAGTGATGAGTAAAGATTCAACACAAAGTTGATGACGATGATTGATAATTCCTTTGAGTCACACATTTAGGCCTTTAGGCCTTTATCTATTTTAAACTAAATTAGTTTGAAATGGGCACTTATGTTAGTTTAAGTCGAAAGGAATTAGTCCATATCAGCCAGAATTGATATATGCCTAGAGGCCTATTTATTTCACTTGTGAATACGATTTATTGGTATTGTTTGGAATAGTAAAAAACCCCTGATTTTTAAACATTTGGGGGAACACGAGTTCTTCTGCTTTGACGCTGATAGCAATCGGTATACAGCGCCAACAGATACAAGAGGCCTCGATTTACCATGAGGGCAAACCACTGTACATCAGCACTATGTAAAATGACAGATTTCGAGGTTTGTTGTCAATTAGATTATCTATTGGCTATTTTTCATACATATTTCTACCATTGCAATCTATTTGTATAGTGTATGTGTGGCGGCTGCAACATGTGAGTGAGCTTAAGCGAACTGTTTCTTGTCTAATGCAATTGTGCTGGTGAATTTGATTGAATTAGGATTAATCTCCACTGAGGTTTGGGGACTCAATGAACACATCCCGATGCACATTATATACATGATAGGCCTATATATTTTACAGCTATCCCAGAAAGTCTGCAGAGGGTCTTTATGTCTGCAGAGGGTCTTTATATAAGTGTAAGCAAAGTATCAAATTAGTGTACAGACCAGTAACCAGGGGAGGGGGCGGATCCTTTTCTGTCCGACTCAACTGTGTAATTGAAAGCACCAAAATGCATGTAATTGACACATTTCTTACTGTTTTTCCATGGATTATGCCTCCAAACCCGATAGAAAAATGTTAGAACTGCACCTTGTATATAGGCCTAGTTTTTTTGTCAACAAAAACAAACATGGTAATATATTTTATGTATAACATTTAGGCCTAACATGAGTTATTTTAAAAGTTTGAAGCTGTGGATCGCTGAAGCGAAATTACTCTAAGCGGGTCACCGTGTTTGTTTATCTGAGATTCTATAGGCTTAAATATCTTATAACACACGCGATGAAATTATTATTAACCCTTCTTCCAAAAAGAGAGAGATAAAGTAGACAATTCCCACTGACATGTGACGCATACCGTGATCCAGATTCAAGTTGGCATTTATTGGATACATTTAAATAACGGATAATAATTTACTTAACAACACCACCCCATTTACGCGTTCTCCCCTGGGATAAGTGAAAAGAACACTGACCCACGTCTGATGCCAAGTCCTTCCCGAATATCATGGGGAAATGAAGTTTTGTTGGGCGACAGTCAGATATCGGATTGAATATTTTCAGATCTCTGCACTTAAATTGGCTCTCACCTGTTTGATTCATTTATAAACATTTCATTACATACCTTCTCTCAAACTGTCTACTGAAAGAGGCTTCACTGTGCCATTTTCTTTTGTGCTGTAGCCTGGGGCGGGGGGGGGGGGGGGTTTGGTAAATGATGAGGATTCCGAAAATGCAATAAACATTAAATTGTTGAATAAGCAGTGTGTGGTTAAATCTTATTTCAACAAAATATTACATTTTCATCATTATTATTTATTGTCCCTTGGTTGACGATTCTTAAAAAAATACACTCGAATATAGGCCTATATCTAAAAAAATACGTCAAATTTTAAAAGGCTCGATTTCGGTCCCCACTCGTAAGTCATTATTGAGTTAATGACGGCCATCTTCGTTTTTGCTTTTGACTAACATACACCCTATCTAAGAACATCGAAACGTTTTACGTGACACAAGAAACATATTTTTGTCAAACAAGTAACACTTATATTTAGCACGACCAGCAAATAAGCATAATTTTAATGACAGTGGTGGCCGTCTTGATTCTAGTGACTTCGGCTCACATTTTTCAGGGTAGCCTACCCTAGAAAGCCTTCTTTTTGACCTTTAAACAATCCTCAAATTTTGCTGTGCAAAAAAATAAAATGCATGGACCTCTACTAATTTTCCATAGAAGATACAAAATCAACACAATTCATATAAATTGATCAAGTTTAAAAAGATATATCTCTCGGGAAGTTTTTCGGTGATGCTAGAAGTATTGAAGAACATATTAAAACATCAAAGAGTTTATTTCGATGATTTTTTTCCGGCAGATCAGACCAGTTTAAACCAATGACCTCTAAGGTTTTAGAGATCACTGCACGCAGCAACACTTTTGCTGCGGAAAGAAGATAATATATTGTTCTGCAAAGCCAAAATACATTATCTGCTAATTGCAATGTTGTAAACGGACACTGTTTTTTGGCTTTGCCCGAATTTCAGAATAGTTCGCTTTCCCCACTAAAAATGGGAGTGGAAATGTAATACATGTATGTGATAAAACCCGGCAATCTGTTCTGATACCAACAAAATTTGAACAGCAGTTTCCGAACTCCGAGGCCGACTTTAGGCTGTTTGAGTGCTATAGACAAAAATTCGGCTCAATATTTTGTAAACATTACTATATTGGTCTTTCTCATGGGGCAGAATCCTAAATGTCCAGGATATAATTAAGAAAAAAACAAGGAGACAAGTTAAAATATTTCTTCAACGTTTATTCCTTCCACCACTTTCTTCCTTCCACCACCATTACTGGTGCTGGCCAACATCCATTTAATACTTCCCAGTGAAAAGTGCTACCAAACACTACATCAACACTGACCTAGCACATCATACTGGAGGAGGAAGGTCGGTGGTTCGAGTCCACCTTGGCTTGGGTCATTTTTCAGACACCACAAAATTTGCTTCTATCTGGAAAACTCGGTTTATAAAGTCAGAGTAGTGATATGGCATTTAAATATGTCCATCAACGCATTAATGAATTCTGAAGTGAGCCTTAATGGTTCGAGTCCACCTTGTCGGAAATGAGCCTCAAAGGTTATTGGGGGACTCTAGACTCTAAGAGTTATATATAAAGTCATATATGACATTAAAAAATAAGGGCACGTCAAGGGTTCGAACCCAGGACGGTCACCCCCCCAAAAAAAATCAGGATGAGGCCTATACTAAGTTGGTTGCTTAACCTGGTTGATTCACCAGAGTGGTTTGTGCTCGGTACACTCAGTAGGTACGATTAGTCGCATTCGGCCTTAAGGATTATGATGTGGGATGCTTCACGAATGAGTATAACCCTCAGTGGTACCTTCTGGACAGTGCTAGGGAGCCACGGGTTTACATCCAACCTGAAGACCCTGGTTCCCGTCCCGTTGGTTAGTTAGCCCATAACTAACTAACTAACACTAACTGAAATGCAATGTTTGTCTTTCTCCAAACACATTCACCTGGTCATGTGTGTATCATGACTGAGTGTATAATGAATTTACAATATAAGCATGTTTTTGGCTTACCAGTTTTAGGCTTTGAGATCACCCGAGAAATTCCCCATAAAGCGGTGCTGAAATTCGAAGATGGTCGTCGTAATAAAGTCCCCATAAATCCCATGCGAGGGGTGGGGAGGGCTGGAATTCAAGATGGCCGCCGCTTACCATACACACCACCTTCAATTGACTAAACCACAAAGGCCTATGTTTGACATCATTGAATCTAATGAAAACAAAATAAGACTTCTATAGTGATTATTTTCAGATTTATTTTACTGTGTGCCTAATTTATCACATATTAAAAAATGCTGAATCGAAAATGTCCGTCACTTAGTATGTGTAAAAATAGAACAGAATCAAACTATGCCACATACAGAGATGTAGGGTAGCTATAACAACTGAATACAATGAAAGCGAGAGAGCTAGTAAGCCACACACGAAGAAGCCCACATGAATAACACGGAGGCTTTTGCCAGAATCCATGATGACCGTCGCCGCGATACGCTCTACCTTGTAATAGCTATCAACACTATTTGACATAAAACAGTATTTCTGGCTTCCATATATGCAACCTCTGAGAAGTCATAAAAAAAACAAAATTAGGATCCTATAGTAAATATGTCCTGATTTATTTGACTATGAGTATTAAAGCTATTATGTATATGCTGAATTCAAAATGACTGCCGCCAAAAACTACAAAGAATCAAGCTACCCCACATTTAAGCTTCTACAATAATTCTATTCAGCTTAAATCCAGCGAAACTGCCAAATGTGAGATGTTATGTTTTAAATACATATCTATCACAGGACTATGACACCGGAGTTGTCAAACTGGTGAGCCTCAATGAGTCAATTTTATTTGATAAAAAGAACATAGCTCTCTGGCTATGTGGAATAGTTTGATTCCGTGTCATATGTACACAAATAATAAGTAGTCGGCCATGTTGGAATCAGCTGAAAATTATTACTATACATGATTACTTTTTACTCACTTTGGAACCTAATGTGAAATGATTTTGACACGGCCATAGTCTTGATCTTGATCACGCAATGATCACGGCTCAGGTGGTGATCGCGGGATGATCTAACCATGGGTGGGCGGCAGCTGGTAGTCTTGGTCTCTGTTCATGGATAACCACTTTTTACATAAATCATGGAACAATGATCAACATATTCTCTACGATTATTTATATTTGATACTATGATGCCAACAATAGGGGTATAGGCACCAAAAATATTGTTTTATATCAAATAGTTTTGATTCTACAGTATAGCTATTTCGAGGTAGAGTGTATGGTAAGCGGCGGTCATCTTGGATTCTGACAAAACCCACATGGGATTCAAGGGGAATTTTTGTGGGTGACCTACTACATGTAGATGTCTTGAATCACTGTGCAAAAATGATACCTAAAGCTTAACATTTAGCCAAAATATTGGTAAAAATTGGTAGACTATTTTTATACCAGATGATCTTTATCATGGTTATTATGTAGGCCAAAGAACATTATTTACCATCATAGTGATGAGTAAAGATTCAACACAAAGTTGATGACGATGATTGATAATTCCTTTGAGTCACACATTTAGGCCTTTAGGCCTTTATCTATTTTAAACTAAATTAGTTTGAAATGGGCACTTATGTTAGTTTAAGTCGAAAGGAATTAGTCCATATCAACCAGAATTGATATATGCCTAGAGGCCTATTTATTTCACTTGTGAATACGATTTATTGGTATTGTTTGGAATAGTAAAAAACCCCTGATTTTTAAACATTTGGGGGAACACGAGTTCTTCTGCTTTGACGCTGATAGCAATCGGTATACAGCGCCAACAGATACAAGAGGCCTCGATTTACCATGAGGGCAAACCACTGTACATCAGCACTATGTAAAATGACAGATTTCGAGGTTTGTTGTCAATTAGATTATCTATTGGCTATTTTTCATACATATTTCTACCATTGCAATCTATTTGTATAGTGTATGTGTGGCGGCTGCAACATGTGAGTGAGCTTAAGCGAACTGTTTCTTGTCTAATGCAATTGTGCTGGTGAATTTGATTGAATTAGGATTAATCTCCACTGAGGTTTGGGGACTCAATGAACACATCCCGATGCACATTATATACATGATAGGCCTATATATTTTACAGCTATCCCAGAAAGTCTGCAGAGGGTCTTTATGTCTGCAGAGGGTCTTTATATAAGTGTAAGCAAAGTATCAAATTAGTGTACAGACCAGTAACCAGGGGAGGGGGCGGATCCTTTTCTGTCCGACTCAACTGTGTAATTGAAAGCACCAAAATGCATGTAATTGACACATTTCTTACTGTTTTTCCATGGATTATGCCTCCAAACCCGATAGAAAAATGTTAGAACTGCACCTTGTATATAGGCCTAGTTTTTTTGTCAACAAAAACAAACATGGTAATATATTTTATGTATAACATTTAGGCCTAACATGAGTTATTTTAAAAGTTTGAAACTGTGGATCGCTGAAGCGAAATTACTCTAAGCGGGTCACCGTGTTTGTTTATCTGAGATTCTATAGGCTTAAATATCTTATAACACACGCGATGAAATTATTATTAACCCTTCTTCCAAAAAGAGAGAGATAAAGTAGACAATTCCCACTGACATGTGACGCATACCGTGATCCAGATTCAAGTTGGCATTTATTGGATACATTTAAATAACGGATAATAATTTACTTAACAACACCACCCCATTTACGCGTTCTCCCCTGGGATAAGTGAAAAGAACACTGACCCACGTCTGATGCCAAGTCCTTCCCGAATATCATGGGGAAATGAAGTTTTGTTGGGCGACAGTCAGATATCGGATTGAATATTTTCAGATCTCTGCACTTAAATTGGCTCTCACCTGTTTGATTCATTTATAAACATTTCATTACATACCTTCTCTCAAACTGTCTACTGAAAGAGGCTTCACTGTGCCATTTTCTTTTGTGCTGTAGCCTGGGGCGGGGGGGGGGGGGGTTTGGTAAATGATGAGGATTCCGAAAATGCAATAAACATTAAATTGTTGAATAAGCAGTGTGTGGTTAAATCTTATTTCAACAAAATAATACATTTTCATCATTATTATTTATTGTCCCTTGGTTGACGATTCTTAAAAAAATACACTCGAATATAGGCCTATATCTAAAAAAATACGTCAAATTTTAAAAGGCTCGATTTCGGTCCCCACTCGTAAGTCATTATTGAGTTAATGACGGCCATCTTCGTTTTTGCTTTTGACTAACATACACCCTATCTAAGAACATCGAAACGTTTTACGTGACACAAGAAACATATTTTTGTCAAACAAGTAACACTTATATTTAGCACGACCAGCAAATAAGCATAATTTTAATGACAGTGGTGGCCGTCTTGATTCTAGTGACTTCGGCTCACATTTTTCAGGGTAGCCTACCCTAGAAAGCCTTCTTTTTGACCTTTAAACAATCCTCAAATTTTGCTGTGCAAAAAAATAAAATGCATGGACCTCTACTAATTTTCCATAGAAGATACAAAATCAACACAATTCATATAAATTGATCAAGTTTAAAAAGATATATCTCTCGGGAAGTTTTTCGGTGATGCTAGAAGTATTGAAGAACATATTAAAACATCGAAGAGTTTATTTCGATGATTTTTTTCCGGCAGATCAGACCAGTTTAAACCAATGACCTCTAAGGTTTTAGAGATCACTGCACGCAGCAACACTTTTGCTGCGGAAAGAAGATAATATATTGTTCTGCAAAGCCAAAATACATTATCTGCTAATTGCAATGTTGTAAACGGACACTGTTTTTTGGCTTTGCCCGAATTTCAGAATAGTTCGCTTTCCCCACTAAAAATGGGAGTGGAAATGTAATACATGTATGTGATAAAACCCGGCAATCTGTTCTGATACCAACAAAATTTGAACAGCAGTTTCCGAACTCCGAGGCCGACTTTAGGCTGTTTGAGTGCTATAGACAAAAATTCGGCTCAATATTTTGTAAACATTACTATATTGGTCTTTCTCATGGGGCAGAATCCTAAATGTCCAGGATATAATTAAGAAAAAAACAAGGAGACAAGTTAAAATATTTCTTCAACGTTTATTCCTTCCACCACTTTCTTCCTTCCACCACCATTACTGGTGCTGGCCAACATCCATTTAATACTTCCCAGTGAAAAGTGCTACCAAACACTACATCAACACTGACCTAGCACATCATACTGGAGGAGGAAGGTCGGTGGTTCGAGTCCACCTTGGCTTGGGACATTTTTCAGACACCACAAAATTTGATTCTATCTGGAAAACTCGGTTTATAAAGTCAGAGTAGTGATATGGCATTTAAATATGTCCATCAACGCATTAATGAATTCTGAAGTGAGCCTTAATGGTTCGAGTCCACCTTGTCGGAAATGAGCCTCAAAGGTTATTGGGGGACTCTAGACTCTAAGAGTTATATATAGAGTCATATATGACATTAAAAAATAAGGGCACGTCAAGGGTTCGAACCCAGGACGGTCACCCCCCAAAAAAAAATCAGGATGAGGCCTATACTAAGTTGGTTGCTTAACCTGGTTGATTCACCAGAGTGGTTTGTGCTCGGTACACTCAGTAGGTACGATTAGTCGCATTCGGCCTTAAGGATTATGATGTGGGATGCTTCACGAATGAGTATAACCCTCAGTGGTACCTTCTGGACAGTGCTAGGGAGCCACGGGTTTACATCCAACCTGAAGACCCTGGTTCCCGTCCCGTTGGTTAGTTAGCCCATAACTAACTAACTAACACTAACTGAAATGCAATGTTTGTCTTTCTCCAAACACATTCACCTGGTCATGTGTGTATCATGACTGAGTGTATAATGAATTTACAATATAAGCATGTTTTTGGCTTACCAGTTTTAGGCTTTGAGATCACCCGAGAAATTCCCCATAAAGCGGTGCTGAAATTCGAAGATGGTCGTCGTAATAAAGTCCCCATAAATCCCATGCGAGGGGTGGGGAGGGCTGGAATTCAAGATGGCCGCCGCTTACCATACACACCACCTTCAATTGACTAAACCACAAAGGCCTATGTTTGACATCATTGAATCTAATGAAAACAAAATAAGACTTCTATAGTGATTATTTTCAGATTTATTTTACTGTGTGCCTAATTTATCACATATTAAAAAATGCTGAATCGAAAATGTCCGTCACTTAGTATGTGTAAAAATAGAACAGAATCAAACTATGCCACATACAGAGATGTAGGGTAGCTATAACAACTGAATACAATGAAAGCGAGAGAGCTAGTAAGCCACACACGAAGAAGCCCACATGAATAACACGGAGGCTTTTGCCAGAATCCATGATGACCGTCGCCGCGATACGCTCTACCTTGTAATAGCTATCAACACTATTTGACATAAAACAGTATTTCTGGCTTCCATATATGCAACCTCTGAGAAGTCATAAAAAAAACAAAATTAGGATCCTATAGTAAATATGTCCTGATTTATTTGACTATGAGTATTAAAGCTATTATGTATATGCTGAATTCAAAATGACTGCCGCCAAAAACTACAAAGAATCAAGCTACCCCACATTTAAGCTTCTACAATAATTCTATTCAGCTTAAATCCAGCGAAACTGCCAAATGTGAGATGTTATGTTTTAAATACATATCTATCACAGGACTATGACACCGGAGTTGTCAAACTGGTGAGCCTCAATGAGTCAATTTTATTTGATAAAAAGAACATAGCTCTCTGGCTATGTGGAATAGTTTGATTCCGTGTCATATGTACACAAATAATAAGTAGTCGGCCATGTTGGAATCAGCTGAAAATTATTACTATACATGATTACTTTTTACTCACTTTGGAACCAAATGTGAAATGATTTTGACACGGCCATAGTCTTGATCTTGATCACGCAATGATCACGGCTCAGGTGGTGATCGCGGGATGATCTAACCATGGGTGGGCGGCAGCTGGTAGTCTTGGTCTCTGTTCATGGATAACCACTTTTTACATAAATCATGGAACAATGATCAACATATTCTCTACGATTATTTATATTTGATACTATGATGCCAACAATAGGGGTATAGGCACCAAAAATATTGTTTTATATCAAATAGTTTTGATTCTACAGTATAGCTATTTCGAGGTAGAGTGTATGGTAAGCGGCGGTCATCTTGGATTCTGACAAAACCCACATGGGATTCAAGGGGAATTTTTGTGGGTGACCTACTACATGTAGATGTCTTGAATCACTGTGCAAAAATGATACCTAAAGCTTAACATTTAGCCAAAATATTGGTAAAAATTGGTAGACTATTTTTATACCAGATGATCTTTATCATGGTTATTATGTAGGCCAAAGAACATTATTTACCATCATAGTGATGAGTAAAGATTCAACACAAAGTTGATGACGATGATTGATAATTCCTTTGAGTCACACATTTAGGCCTTTAGGCCTTTATCTATTTTAAACTAAATTAGTTTGAAATGGGCACTTATGTTAGTTTAAGTCGAAAGGAATTAGTCCATATCAACCAGAATTGATATATGCCTAGAGGCCTATTTATTTCACTTGTGAATACGATTTATTGGTATTGTTTGGAATAGTAAAAAACCCCTGATTTTTAAACATTTGGGGGAACACGAGTTCTTCTGCTTTGACGCTGATAGCAATCGGTATACAGCGCCAACAGATACAAGAGGCCTCGATTTACCATGAGGGCAAACCACTGTACATCAGCACTATGTAAAATGACAGATTTCGAGGTTTGTTGTCAATTAGATTATCTATTGGCTATTTTTCATACATATTTCTACCATTGCAATCTATTTGTATAGTGTATGTGTGGCGGCTGCAACATGTGAGTGAGCTTAAGCGAACTGTTTCTTGTCTAATGCAATTGTGCTGGTGAATTTGATTGAATTAGGATTAATCTCCACTGAGGTTTGGGGACTCAATGAACACATCCCGATGCACATTATATACATGATAGGCCTATATATTTTACAGCTATCCCAGAAAGTCTGCAGAGGGTCTTTATGAACATCAGCAGTGTTAAATTTTTAAGTAAAGTTATATAATGAGTATAATTCAAGGAAAAAGTTATTTATATTTGCGAACAGACACGGTACAATTACAATGAATGCTAAGGCAAGAATATTATTTGCTTGAGATAATCTTGCAGCACAATTAGACCTTGGACCCATCTGTACCCCTTCCACCTTGGGTATATTTGTAGACCATAATTTTTTAACCATGTCACCATGTGTACTCGGCTTGGGTTTCGACCTATTTATTATTATACCACCCTAAAGGTCAAGGGTACCATATTCGATTCGATGACCCCTGGTGACCTTGTCCATGCATAGAAAATCTGCAGATTACCTGAAAATAACTTGGTACATAATAAGGTTTAAAAAAAGGTCTACAAAAATACTCAGGGGGTGGGGAGGGGATGTACAGGTGGGCTCAAGGTCTAACATCATTACTCTTTCGTATCCACAGTACACAGTTCGTCAATGTCCTGGCGAACTACCTTTGGAGAAGTGAAATTCAAATTGAACATGCTGACGATGAGGGTAATTCAGATGTAACGTTAGTGATAGGCAAGAAAGTGGTCGAACTGTCACAAATCTGCAAATTCATACACAATATCATTATTATCATATGCACGACCGGAGCTCATGCTATGTCAGAATGTGATGTTACATCCGCGTTGGGTGGTATGGGCAAAATTTTAAATATTATACCCTAGTATATAAACTTACTAGATGCCTCAAAAAAGATGTATTTTGTGATACCTCTGCACCCAAGAAAACTATAGAACATGTAGATGACAATGGTGTTCAATTTTCGCATGTTTTTAGAAGAAAAGCACAAAGCCTCGACAAACTACTCTAAATGACAGTACTGGTACTTTATACGTGCCTGTGGAACGAAAGCCACCAATAAGCAGAGCTACATTTTTCCATTGCCTATATTATATTTGTGCAAGGTGAAACAATAAATTGATATCATTTTCGACAGAATAGAAGCAAAGTCATGATTTTTGTGGAGTCATAGGTTTTTCTATGTATGTCTGCCATAGTCGCGTGGCCAGAACGTAAACGTGTGTATCCAAGATGGCCGCCATTTGTGCAAGGTCAAAACAATAAATTGATATAATTTTCGACAAAATAGAAGGAGATTTACAAATGAATGTCGATGTCTGGTATATGTTTTTAATACTCCAGTTGTGTTAGTTTAGACATTGCATTGTGGGTAAAATCAAAGATGGCTGTATTTGACAAGATCAAACACAATTATCATGTAAAATGGTATCATTTTAGACAGACTATAATTAGATACTTGACTTTGATGTCTATCATAATTTTTTCATATACACATAACCTGCATGCTGGCAGTATGGATACAGCAAACCTTTTAGACATACATAAACCAAGATGACAGCCATCGGACAAGCAAACAGAGCAACACGGGGGGGGGGGGGGAGGGCATGGAGGAAATGTCTATAACTTTCGCTGCAAGTAAGACACATTGCTAATTTTCCCAGTTAGTAGTGTCAACATAGGTTTCAAGTAGATAGCCCGACATGTTGGTGTCATCTAAAACAACTTCAGCCATGTTCGATGTAGGGTCACAAACCGCATAAATGTCATGGCCTAAAATACATGTGTACAGCTTTTGCTGAAATGGATATAGATCGACGGTTTTGATGACTATAAAGGTATGGCAAGTGGGTTAAAGACAAGGATAGTGGCTACATTAGGTGCCACATGTGTTTGCTAAGATTGTTTTGAACAGATGATTATGTTTACCTCTTCTCCTCTTTTGGATAACGTATAGTAGGCCTGCATGTTGTAGCCTTCTAATACAACACGCAGACTGATCCTGGATCAGATTGACTAATCTACAGAAAATATATTTTGCATTACTTTTTAAAGGTTTAAAATATGTAAGTGTTTAAATGACCTAACGTGTTATATGAAGTCCAACATAATTGCCACATTTCCTCTGGACTATCAATGTCATGCTTTGCATTTTTTCAATACCGCAAGATGTCAATTATTAGACACAGTTTTGGTCTCGTTACACGAAGTTCTTTCTTTATCTATGTGTAGAAAACGCTTATTCCAAAACTTAATAAGCAGTTAGAAGCCTTATTGTCGATATATTGCTGCGCAAGGATTACCTCTTTCATCACGAATTTCAGCAGTTTAGCCACGTTTAGCTTTAAGACCTGTGAACTATGACGAATTCTTGTTAATTCATATTGATTCATTGATTGATCGTTCATAAATTATGTGAAATTATTAGATATTATCTAATAATTTCACATTATTTATAAACTATCAATCAATGAATCAATCTAATAGATATCTAATAGATAATTGACAAATTCCGTGACAGATAAGCTACCATTCGACTGTGAAGGCAAAGTTTTAAAGGTTGTCCACATATATGCTCCCATATAATTTTGATGACGACCACCAGTTTGGTCAGGAGAAGGAGCTGTCTCGTCATAATGTTTTACTTCTAAAACTGTTTAAATCTGTATGCATTGCAGATGAAATGCGCCATTTCACATGTAAATCGCGCATTTATCGTCATATTCTCAATAAAGATTGGAAGAGACCTTTCAAATATTTTTAAGCGTAATTGCGTGATGAAACAATATAACCAAAATGTATTTGTGAGACCTATGAGACACAAAATTCTGAGGCAAAGCCAAGAAGCTGGCTTCAATTCTCACATGGAGATTATCAAATACACAGAAAACATGAAAATGTATTATAATTATCTATATTAACAATAAAAAACTAGGTTTAATGCATGTTCATTGGCTATGGTCCCCTAACATGTCTGTCTAGCTAATTTCAACATAGGCTACTATATGAGCTTATTTTTGATAATGCCACAATGGGCTCCTTCGTGGCTCTGCGACCGCCATTTTATTTGCCTTCAAACCCCCTTTGCTTTTCATTTATTTACGATGACGCCACCGTATAGGGCGTAGGCCTACCGAAGAATACTATTATGGGCGACACCTGTCAAAGCCCCCTATTGGCCATTGTGTTTGTCTAATGACCGCCATCTTGTTTTTTTATTTCTAGATTCATCGCCCAACGTCTGCAACGCTGGCCCAACAATAAAACATTGAGTCTACGTGTCGTGTTTCCTGGGTGTCTAGAATAATTTCTAGCTACACCACTATGTTGAGCATACCTTAAAAACCTATGGCAGACACCAAAATCGTGTATCTGCCCATATTCTATGGAAATTTATATCCATTGACTCTTTGACATTGGGCAAAACGACGGCCATTTTTTATTTTTACGTTTCACATTACTACTTGTAAAACTTCAAGAGGGCTCCTAATGGCTAATGTTAATTAGTGGGCCCTAAGAGAGCGTCATGCAAAATTTAGTGCCTTTATCCGCCATGAATAGTAACAATAATTTGGCTAAGCTACCTGACAACCAGTCCTGCACGGTGACTTGGTACAATGCCACACATAGCGCGGCAGGTGTATTTATCAATAAGATAGAAGGTGTAGCCAAAACAAACAACACTTATATAACATATACCATTATGATCAGCGTTATTCAAATCCCAAATGACGATGTGATATCCCTTTTGAAAGCAATTTTTCGGACCCACTTGTTTTTCATTGTGGCCATCTTATTATGCAGACGAACTCCAGTCCATACTGAGAGAAATTGTCTGAGGTATCATCCTATGCATTTGCAGGTTCTACAGCATGATACCCTGCGAGAGAGCTATTAAATGTGTGATGTGATACCTGGACATTTTCAGTCAATAGTCCAAGTGATTTAAGTGTACTTCAAAAGGAACGGACTGAAAACGTATCACCACTGATCACCGTGACCATCTGCTGACTATTGTATGTGCAGCTGATGCTATCCTTCACCTGATAGCACGTATTACTATAGCATCAAGGTTACATGTCATATATAACCCAGAAAGTATGAATGACAACTACAGCATAGTGAAAATAGCCCCATTTGGATAAAAATCCCACTGGGTGTGTAAGCATGCGCTACACTCAGGTTTATGTTAAAACTACATAGAAACATTTGTTATCCCACACAGCCCAGGTACAGCAGATAGGAGTTGTTCATCTGGCCAGCTTCATTGTACATGTGTAATGATGATATTTCAGAGGAGCCACCAATTCCAATGACATGGTACGTCTGACCTTCCTTCACCCATTTTAATATTGAATATATATTTGAAAAAAATTATGTCCACATATACCCTTTAAATCTTGTCTTAATAATTGAGTATTTTTGTCCATAGGAAATATCCATCTTGACCACTCAGTCAAATACTTAATTTTCAACCCCAATTTAAATTAATAAATATTTCAGCATGATCTTTTAGCAGGGATCCTAATTAAACGAGGTTAGTGAGAAGTAGTTTTGTCAGTCACTTATAAATTAAAAGCTCATTCCCAGATAAATGGCATGCTTTTGTTTTCGCACTGTTATATCTTCTTGAGTGTTTGAAAAAGTAAAGGCAACATACCGATAGCTTACAACTTTTAAAAACATCTGTTGGCAACGTAATTAGATCGACATTTTTTTAACGGGCTACACATTTCAAGACAGGTAAGGTTAACACAGCTAAACTCGGCCTATTGACATGTTTTAAATCTTTGCGGGACACCGTGAACATCGCCAAAATACACAGGCATTATTTATGGGATGTTTGTGGCTAGTGTAGTGACAAAAGGGAAGGGATTTCCTCAGTGTTGACACTTTCAAAGAAAAAAACAAATCAACATCGGACCCTTCATCTAGACCCTCAGTCGGCAGGTTTTATGGTCATTCCCAATAGAATTAATGTTCGAAATTGTATGAACATTCTGAAATATAAACGTAACTGCTTACCGAGTACACATCTCTTTCAAATGGAAGTTGGAGAAAAATAATATAGATTTACGATGATATAAGCCTAGATAACACAACTTTAAACTTTAAAACTTTTTAAGTTTAATGCACTTGTGAATGGGCCTTTAATCATCCCTTAAAATGTGGAGGAGAGATTGTTGGATTTTGTCATATACTGTAGATCTGGTAATTTTCGTGTATTTTTTTTTTCATTTTTTCTTTACTAGCGATATTTTAATAAAAATTGTCTTGTCCTCCTCGCACATTTTGCGAAAATTAAAACTTCGCGGATATTACCAGATCTACAGTATATACATGATACACATGTTATATGAGCCACGACATGCACATTTTATTCGACGCATGCGCAGTGTGATCTGCGTCCGCATGAGTGGGATATGTTAATTTCCAAGTGATATCAATCGAAATGTGATGTAAAGTGTGTAAGATTTAATATGTAGAAGTGTTTTTTTGTTTTTTTTATAACATCCATTACTCGACATAACTAGGGGTTTATTTTATAGACTGACGATTTTTGGAGTATCCCTAAAAAGGTTGCGTACAGTTGACTCAAAATCTACCTTTCTTGTAGGACTGACAATGTGGTATCCAATAACTGCAATTGTGGTTATAGCTGCCTGCTTGGAAAGCGGGAGATCGCGGGTTCTGACATTCAGGTTTCAAAGAAACTAAAAGTTCCTTACCGCTCTCTCGTGAAGATTCAGTAGTGTGAGGAGCGTCCGTAACCGAGAGGTAGCGTGATCGGTCTCCACCAGGGTTCGAATTTCGGATCCTGTGTCTGAAGAGCAGTGTCATCTCATTCATCTCACTTCAGGAGGTTCTCATGACCGAGCTCGGCTTATATGTGCACAAAGCTGGCCTAAAACACTATTCATTAATTATTAACAATAACAATAACAACAACAACAACAATAACAACAACAAGTTAGAGCTAGTGTCACGTCAAGCTAGTGTCACGTTAAGCTAGTATCACGTCAAGCTAGTGTCACGTCAGCTCAAGCTAGTGACACGTCAAGCTATTGTCACGTCAAGCTATGTTAAGCTAGTGTTACATCAAGCTAGTGTCACGGCAAGCTAGTGTCACGTCAAGCTATTGTCACGTCAAGCCATGTTAAGCTAGTGTCACATCAAGCTATGGTAAGCTATTGTTGAGTTAGTGTCACGTCAAGCTAGTGTCACGTTAATCTAGTGTCACGTCAACTAGGGTCTTATCAAGCTAGTGTCACGTCCAGCTAATGTCTCGTCAAGCTAGTGTCACGTTAAGCTAGTGTCACGTTAAGCTTTTGTCACGTTAATCTAGTGTGACGTCAAGCTGGTGTCAAGTTAAGCCAGTGTGACGTCAAGCTAGTTTCACGTTGAGCTGGTGTCACATCAAGCTAGTTGCACGTCAAGCTAGTGTCACGTTAAGCTAGTCTCAGGTCAAGCTGGTGTCACGTCAAGCTAGTGCCACGTCAAGCTATGTTAAACTTGTGTCCGCCAAGCTAGTGTCACGTCAACTAGTGTCATGTCAAGCTAGTGTAACGTCACATCTATGGTAGTGTGACGTCAAGCTAGTGTCAAGTTATGCCAGTGGCAGGTGAAGCTAGTGTCACGTCAAGCTATTGCCACGTCAAGCTTTGTTAAACTAGTGTCACGTCAAGCTAGTGTCACGTCAACTAGTGTCATGTCAAGCTAGTGTCAAGTCAAGTTAGTGTCACGTCAAGCTAGTGTCACATTAAGAAGAAGAAGACAAAAAGAAAAAAAATGTTTATTCGACAAATGACAATGAAAAACTACAAATCAAATAACATGTCAGGATGACTACCATTAGGACTCGAAGAGTCGCTGGCATGGAAGCCACCTAAGTATAAATAAATACAATATAAAATACTATGTAATATAGTAAATCACGATACAAAATTATTATACCGAATATTATGCAGCTTGTCAGATTAAATTTAAAAGGGACTGTGCAAATGAAAAAGTTTGGATAAATATAGGATAGGATTTTAACTCAAACATAAATTTATCAAATCACAATAATCTCCACCCAGCTGAACCTGTCAGTCGCGTCAGCGAGACACAGCCACAAAATGGGCGAAAATTACAAATAAATAACAGTGTCACGTTAAGCTAGTGTCACGTCAAGCTAATGTCATGGCAAGCTAGTGTCACGTCAAGCTAGTGTCAAGTTAAGCTAGTGTCAAGTTAAGCTAGTGTCACGCCAAACTAGTGTCACGTCAAGATAGTGTTACGTTAAGCTAGTGTCACTTTAAGCTGGTGTCACGTCAAGCTTGTGTCACGTCAAGCCAGTGTCACGTCAAGCTAGTGTCACGTTGAGCTAGTGTCACATTAGAGTAGTGTCACGGCAAGCTAGTGCCACGGCAAGCTAGTGTCAAATCAAGCTAGTGTCACGTCAGCTAGTGTCACACCATGCTATGGTAAGCTAGTCTCACGTCAACCTAGTGTCACGGCAAGCTAGTGTCACGTCAAGCTGGTGTCACGTTTAGCTAGTGTCACGACAATCTAGTTCCACATCAGAGAATTGTCACGTCAAGCAAGTGTCACGTCATCTAGTGTCACGTTAAGACAGTGTCACATCAAGCTAGTGGCACGTCAGGCTAGTGTCATGTTAGCTATTGTCACGTTAAGCTAGTGTCACGTTAAGCTAGTGTCACTCCGATCTAGTTTGATGTCAATCTAGTGTCACGTCAGTTGGTGTCACGTCAATCTAGTGTCACGTCAATGTAGTGTCACGTCAAGCTAGTATCACGTGAAGCTGGTGTCACGTCAATGTATTGTCACGTCAGCTAGTGTCATGTCAAGCTAGTGTCACGTTAAGCTAGTGTCGCGTCAAGATAGTGTCACGTTAAGCTAGTGTCACGCCAATAAACTGTCACGTCAAGCTAGTGTCACGTTAACTAGTGTCACGTCAAGCTAATGTCACGTCAACTCGAGCTGGTGTCACGTCAAGCTAGTGTCACGTTAATCTAGTGTCACATCAATCTAGTGTCACGTCAACTCAAGCTAGTGACACGTCGAACTATTGTCACGTAAAGCTATGAGAAGCTAGTGTTACGTCAAGCTAGGGTCACGTCAAGCTAGTGTCACGTTAATCGAGTGTTACATCAAGCTAGTGTCACGACAAGCTAGTGTCACGTCAAGCTATTGTCACGTCAAGCTGTGTTAACCTGGTGTCAGGTCAAGCTATGGCAAGCTATTGTCACATTGAGCTAGTTTCACGTCAAGCTAGTGTCACGTTAAGCTAGTGTCACGTCAACTAGGGTCACGTCAAGCTAGTTTCACGTCCAGCTAGTATCACGTCAAGCTAGTGTCACGTTAAGCTAGTGTCGCGTCAAGCTAGTGTCAAGTTAGGCTTTTATAACGTTGAGCTATTGTCAAGTTAAGCTAGTGTGACGTCAAGCTAGTGTCATCTAGGGCACATCAAGCTAGTGTCACGTTGAGCTAGTGTCACGTCAAACTATTGTCACATTAAGCCACTGTCACTTCAAGCTAGTGTCACGTCAAGCTAGTTTCACGTCAAGTTAGTGTCACGTCAAGCTAGTGTCACGTCAAGCTAGTGTCACGTCAATCTAGTGTCACGTCAAGCTAGTGTCACGTCAAGCTAGTGTCACGTCAGCTAGTGCCACGTCAAGCTAGTTTCAAGTCAAGCTAGTGTCACGTCAAGCTAATTTCATGTCAAAATAGTGTCACGTCAAGCTAGTGTCACGTCAGCTAGTGTCACGCCAAGCTAGTTTCTAGTCAGGCTAGTGTCACGTCAAGCTAATTTCACGTCAAGCTAGTGTCACGTCAAGCTGGTTTTACGTTAAGCTAGTGTCACCTTAAGCTAGTGTCACGTCAAGCTAGTGTCACGTCAAACTAGTGTCACATAAAAATAGTGTCACGTCAAGCTAGTGTCACGTCAAACTAGTGTCACATCAAAATAGTGTCACGTCAAGCTAGTGTCACGTCAAACTAGTGTCACATCAAAATAGTGTCACGTCAAGCTAGTGTCACGTCAAACTAGTGTCACATCAAAATAGTGTGACGTCAAGCTAGTGTCACGTCAAGCTAGTGTCTCGTCAGCTAGTGTCTCGTCAGCTAGTGTCACGCTACGTCATGGTAAGCTGATGTCACGTCAAGCTAGTGTCACGTCAACCTAGTGTCACGTCAAGGTAGTGTCTGACAGTCACGTCAAGCTATGTCAAGCTATTGCCACGTCAAGCTATGCCAAACTATTGTTACGTCAAGCTATGTCAAGGTAGTGTCACGTCAAGCTAGTGTAATGCAGCTAGCCTACATTGAAAAAGCAATACCAACCGGCTGTCGTATAAAATAATATTAGTTCTATATAGGCCTAATTATAGCACTGTATTAGGAGATCAGCTAAATATCAAAATGCCGTCTGGAGTACGTTATAGAGGAATTATGTCAGCCTAAACAGAGTACCGGGTATCGAAAATGTTTGACATGTAAAACGAAATTACATAGTGGATCAGATTTATATTATATTGGCCTAATGAACAATTTTGATTAAATCAACCCGCGTCTTGGATCATAATCAGATAATGATGATAACAGAGTTTGGCGATGGAAACGATAGCGTTATGAGCATGTGTTATTCATCTTATCGTCTTTTAAAAATGCGAAAGGGCGCACTGGCTATACCCCGGTCACACATACACGACGCACAGCCAACGCCTTGAGTGACAACTAGAGCAGGGCGTCGTTGTGCGGCCATGAATTTCGTCAGGATATGAGAAGAGCCAAATAAGTTAGAAAGCATTTAAAACGCTCCATATACCATTTATACGTTATATGTTAGCTAGACATGCGTTAGGAACACGTTAGTTGGGCGCGCGCTCAGCATTTTGAGTTTTTTTCTAGCCCTAAGGCTCAGTCACACATATAGTCGACGAACGACTCACGCATTGAAAATTGTTTTGTTTTTTGCTAGAGCGTCTGTCGTGCGTCAACACTCATTACTGGCTCGTGCCAGAAACACGTGGGGCGCGCTAGAACAAAGGCATATCAACGCTAAATACGGTTGCTTTGTATCACATGGCTGCCCATTGAGGGCGCCGGGCAGTCGCGGTCGCGGGCAACGCGCCTGCTCTGCGCTGCATGAGCGCTCGAAGCTGGCGCTGGGACCTCGTCACCAGTTCGCCCAGCGCTCGAGCAACAGGCTGAAGCTTAGGCCTAACCATTAGAGCTCTGAAGAACGACTTTTAATTTTTAATCATTCAAGGTGTTTTTTTACACGATACACGGCTTTAAGTGCAAAATTTGTTTTTAATTTGTCGAAATTAAGTCCAAACATATGATGTTATCATAAATTTAGGAAACATTTTTTCTTTTAAAAATGGTTACATTTGTCCAGAACAAACTGAGAAAAGTTACTATTATAGTCGACATTAGCATTATAGGGTTTAATGCGCACTGTATATATGCGTCCAACGCGTTAGCGCTGTTTCCGTTTGAAACTGGCGCTGGTCTGAGCTCTTTTGGCATCTACATTCAGATATTATTATTATTATTATTATTATTATTATTATTATTATTATTATTATTATTATTATTATTATTATTATTATTATTATTATTATTATTATTATTATTATTATTATTATTATTATTATTATTATTATTATTATTATTATTATTATTATTATTATTATTATTATTATTATTATTATTATTATTATTATTATTATTATTATTATTATTATTATTATTATTATTATTATTATTATTATTATTATTATTATTATTATTATTATTATTATTATTATTATTATTATTATACGCTAGTATAAATCAACCATATAAATTAGGTTAAATAATATAATAGGTATACATGTTTTAATGGTCATATGTCTATGTTCGGAAGTTTCTATATTCTGAAGGGTTTATGATGGGAAGGTTATATGAATATACTATCAGATAGCAATTGAAGTAAAATATAACTCTTATTATTGTTACAATTATGATTATTAGGCCTATAAACTTATATTATACCAGTATTAGGCTAAATTTGTTTGTTCGATAATTGGAGATACAGCTCTGCAAAGTCGATAAAGCCGAAACAGCAGTATCTGCTTACACATTCGGCTAAATAATGATTTGACGTTTTCATTCATAACTTTGTGCTAAAACATTAAAAACCTTAGCGAAAAACAACTTATGAAATATCTGTGTGTGTTTTATCAGATAGCATGCAGTCGAAGTTCAAATAGTATTCCTATTATTGTTGTATTTATGATTGTTATTATATTATCACAAGTTAATGCCTATGGACTATATATCATATCATTAATCATATCATTCCTATCATTAAAAAAATAAAAACCTCTATAACTCGACGGTTTGGGGGCTAGCGGGCTAATTTTAGGTGCAACGTGATCACGAAGCCTAGCTACTGCGTGGCGTGGTACCCTCAGCTCGCGGATCGGATTAAATAAAGTATAGTTGTATTGAAATAAAGGTGCTAAACCATATACATGTATGTGCTTTCGTTGTAATTATCTTTTTTTGCGTCATAAATTTGTTACACGGGTCGATGCGCCGTGAGCCACTGAGTGCGTAGGTAGCACTTTTGAAAGTCTAGCTGCTAATATTGACCGAGTTATAGCATAGTTACTTTCTCTAACGTTTTCACTCGTGATTTTGTGCCAAGATATTCAAAACATTGGCAAAAAAACAAAATATTAAATGATTTTTTCAGTGCTCTCAGATAGGAGTGAAAATGAAAATATTACTGCTATTATTGTCATAGTTATGATTCCTCTGATATTAAGGTGAAATAATTATTATCATCACAAGCTAATGTCTATGGAATATATATCATATCATTAATCACATCATTAAAAAATGAAACCTCTATAACTGGGGGGGGGGGGGGATTGCGTCCACGTCCCAACTATAATAAGTAACCGGGAAGATCTTTCAAAAGGTAGTAAGTGGTCACGTATATTAGACATAGTTACTGGGTTTAACGTTTTCATTCATAACTTTGTGCCAAGATATTCAAAACCTCAGCAAAAAACATAATATTAAATGATTTTTTCAGATAGGAGACAAAAAGAAAATATTACTCTTATTATTGTTGTAGTTATATTAAATATGATATTAAGGGGAAATTATTGTTATTATTATTATTATTATTATTATTATTATTATTATTATTATTGTTATTGTTATTATTATTATTATTATTATTAATATTATTATTATTATTATTATTATTATTATTATTATTATTATTATTATTATTATTATTATTATTATTATTATTATTATTATTATTATTATTATTATTATTATTATTATTATTATTATTATTATTATTATTATTATTATTATTATTATTATTATTATTATTATTATTATTATTATTATTATTATTATTATTATTATTATTATTATTATTATTATTATTATTATTATTATTATTATTATTATTATTATTATTATTATTATTATTATTATTATTATTATTATTATTATTATTATTATATTTTTGAAGTGACAGATCTATACGATGACGCCATATTTATCTTATAACAAGGTTTTTATTGCACAAGATACATTTCTTTATACCTGGCTATGATGATTCAGATAACAGCTACTTACGAGACATTTTCAGAAACACCCATCGGCTCTCTTAATTAGAAGCGTTGTGAATTATTAAACAAAATTACGAAATTTAGCCAATTTATAAAGATTATTTTAGAAAGTGTGTGATGAATATTGTATATATTAATAATATTGATATAGTTTTATATTCGAAATGAAATGAAATGAAATGAGTCGGGCTTTAGGCCACCTTTGTGCACATATAGGCTAAACTTGGCCAGGAGAACCTCCTGAGGATGGTGAGATGATTGAGATGACACTTTCCTCCAGACACAGGATTCGAAATTCGAGTCCTGGCGGTCTGAGGCCGAGCACGCTACCTCTCGGTCACGGAGGCTCCCCACAATACTAACTTTCACTCGTGGATGGGGAAGAAACATTTTCGTTTCTTTCAAACCGCCGAGACCGGGAACCGAACCCCGAACTCTGGCGTGAAAGGCAGCGGTGCTAACCACTACCCTAGGGCCCCCGCCCATTTATATTCGAAGCCTAAGCTGTCGACACTAACGAAGTAGGTCATACCACCAACGCTACGTACAGTTTATAAAGTCAAACTGTTAAATTGTATAACAAAATTCATTGAAAATAATACTCAAGGACCGTACTAAATAAAATATCAGTATGTAAATATAAAAATGGTGTATAAGGTTATGATACCCAATGGATACAATTTGCATCCCGTCATATGCGAGAAGGTACATCTTTATTTCAGTTAATAAAACAAGAAGGGCCTATCTATCAAATCAAATAAACGAATAAACGTGAGGCTTAAATAATAAATATTTAGCCTTGAACTTGTATTTGTTAGATGACTGGTGAGAGTGTGACTGTGACATTGAGCTTATGTTGGTTGATTGGTGGCCCACCGTCGCCCGACTTGTGTTTCTATATGTGACATGTTTACAGGGGGGGGGGGGGGGGGAGGAAATGTTGATCTATTCGATGATATGATTATGGACATTCATATTGCTCGATATATCTAAAAGGTTGTGATATCGCCATATCATGAATATTGGCTTGCACCCCAGTAATAATGGTAATTAAGTAAAATGAGTAGGTCTCCACATAAAAGCTCTATTTTTCACAACCCAATCTGACCACAATCGTAGGCTCTCGGTGGTTCCCACTCAACAATCCACTTACAGGCTTTCAAATGCTACCAATGGCAACTATCGGAAAGCTCAAGTAAAATTATACTGCTAAGATAATTATACATAAATATACATTCATTTTTTTATAAGCAGTCAATGATCTCTTGTATTGATTTCGTTTTTTATGGCAGCTCTTCCTCTCTATATACTTTCTTCAGACACTGAACACTTATTGACAGTCGTGAAAGCACAAACAGGCCTAACCCCCTGCATTAACCCTTTGACATTTGCAAATATTGCTGTTTAACCGTTTCAAGCCTGAATTTACCATGGTCATCTTCATCCACTACAAGCCGCGAATTGCTGTCGCAATTCTCGACGTGTAGTGGACAAAGATGATTTGATGTGGTTTAAAAATTAAAGAAAATTGTTATGTATTGGCAAACCAGTTTCATTGAAATTTTCGTTCTAAAACCCATAGTCGTGGGAAAAATAAGTCTGTTTTCAGGGATGTAAAATGATGCTAGACTGCATCGTGAGGGCTTAAAGGGTTGAATACTCATTTCGTTCCCAATAACAGTGATTTGATCTGCCAAAAAACGGATTAAAAACAACTATATTCGTGCTTAACGGTGTGAGGGTAAAAGTACACTCATTCTGTCTGTCTCCGACCACATGTGGCGGCGTAAGGGTAAGAGGATCATGATCCACGTTTACGGGGGATGTTTTCTGTTTATCTTGAACCCCTTGAGAGCGCTCGTAACATAAATGCACCACTGGGGCCGTATTCTCGCACAAGTTACGATATATCGTAGGCTTCTGATTGGACCAATCAGAAGCCGACGATATATCGTAACTTGTACGAGAATAGGGGCCAGCTGTAGGACAGATTAATTATCCTATACAGGAGGGTTTTTGACGTCAGGAGGTAGAATTTTATCTGATTACCTCTATTACATGTACATGCAGCTTTTTATGTAAACCTACAACGCATCTTCAAAATTTCGGCCTCAAACAAGAAAGTCGGACAAGCGCTGGTGGCACATGGGCTAATTTACAGCCATGCAAGCACAATACGTTGACCGCAGAGCGTTTTTTCATTATAATAAGCCTTTACTTGATTCGTTGCAGCGCATTCAAGCAATGTTTTGCCATTTTTGTTTATCAAATTAAGCAATTATAATAACATCAACGGATCAACAGTTATGTTTTAATTTCTAAATGTTCCAAATACAATTCATACAAAGGGTGAATATTTCCTAATACAATAGTAGGCCTAAAATCACTCAATGCTGAAATAATATCCTACTTGTTGTCTTTTATCTTCGACCGTAAGTGGTTTTGAATAATTACCGTAAAAAATGAGTGATATTGTGTGAAAAATGGATGTGAGTAGCCTCGCACAAGGCAACACCAGGTAATCTCGCATGCCAGAGTAATCTCGCCACAGATTAGGTAACCTCGCCACAAGGGGCTGAGCAGCCTCGCCACAACTTTGTCACACATGTTATAACAGCATTCACCAGCCTGAGCAGATAGTTTAACCAGTTAATATCTACATTCAACCCGTTAACTTGATTTTGAAAACTAATTGTGCTTAGCTCCATAGAGTTGTACCTGTTATAAACACATTAAAGATATTTTTAACCTGTTAACTTGTAGCCCACTATGCTTAACATAACACAGGGATCAGACTACTTTTGATCAATATTAAAATCCACACAATTTAATTCACAAGTAGCACTCCGAATTTATTTGGCCTACAAATGCAAGTTATTTTCAATGTGTGGGTCGCAGTGATTAAATTAAATAGGTTAGCCATTTAAGCGCATCTGAATATTTGAGAACAGACGCTGTGTAAATGTAATAACAATAATATCACGCCCACCTATATATTAATAATTATAATGATATTAAAATGTATACATATACATTTATATTGCCACAATGTAGTTTAGTATTATAAGTATCGCAACTACGGTTTATCTTTATCTACTTTATAGACAAACTACAAGCATGCTGTTATATTCAGGCATAATACACCATTAACTCATAGCCGTCTGGCCGTTTTGACATTAGATGTCTGCGTGGTCTGGCCATTTTTGTGATTGTGAGACACATTCTCATACTCTTCATATAAATTTAGAATAATGGGATATGTATTTCCCATACACCACAGGAACACTCATGCACTATATAACCAGAATACACTTCATTTAATTGGCAAATGTGATGTTGCCATGGTAACCGACAACCATTTTGCATATGCTAATTAGGTAGTCACATTCTCGGAAATCTTGTATAAAAATGGTAAAAACGGAGATTCAGGAGTACAACATTATATCAATTCACATAAAATATATTAAAACACATCACAGACGGCTCGAAGAAGCAATAAATAGGTCTATACACACAATTTAATGGGGTGAATCAATTATTACCATGCGATTTAGTAATATTTCTAAATTCCTAGAGGGGCATATCCTATTTTATATTTTGAGATGAACCAAGTTAAAAATGGTGTGAAATACCAAAAGCCTTGTGTGATGTAGATAAATCACCCTTTTATGCTCTATAGGTTCCCCATGTTGTGTTTATAGTTGCGCAAAATATGTCATCTGGTGAATAACAACATGTAAGCATTATTGCCAGGTCCGAGCTGGGTTCGGACCTAGACTGCAGCGTCATAATTGATAGGTCCGGGCTGATTATGAGGTAGCGTGCAGTAATGCAGTCTCAAGAATCATTAGGCCTATATACCCCTGTATGGCTAGACTCGAGTTACATTAAGTACGTGCTACAGCATATGCTTCAACGCCTTTCTAAGTTGTTGCAGCTACACCTAATTTATTTATCACCTTTCAAGCCGAAAAAACTATGTGTATATTTATTTTCATTCGGCAGGATTGACTATCTTCAGTAGCTCGATCGGTTACTATAATAATTATTGTACCAGTGTTATCCTATAAACATATAATGATGTTAACCCAGCAAACACGAGGCGTTGGCCCAATGTTGGGCTGACGTTGGCCTATCGTCCACGACGCTGGCCCAACGTCAGCCCAACATTGGGCCAACGCCTCGTGTTTGCTGGGAATGGTCATGCATCATCATTATTGTAGCAGTATTGAAGCTGTATAAATCACCCTTAAACCACGAAGCGCGAATACAGTCGCTTAACTCCGTTTTATTAGCCGTTTTGATATCAAGTTTTGTAAATGCTTAGTCTCAAATTAAACAAATCCGAGTAGTTTTCTCTCATTTAAAGTTGTGGGTTGAGGCAGCGAGACACAACTTCAAGTGTGAGGAAATTTAAATTATTTATTGTTTTTAATGTTTAAGGGTTGATATATTCGACGGATTTTTTTTCTACATTGTTTAAAACTAGTGTTTGCAAAATTTGTTGTTAATTTTAATGGCGCAAACGTCTATATAGACATCAACACCACTAAAACCATATTATCACCTAGTATAGAAAATACAGATGAAAATACATTTATAAATGCTGATATGAGAAGTGTGGTGAGTTTGTGGCGAGGTTACTCAGCCCCATGGGGCGAAAATACCAAAGCTGTGGTTAAATTACTTGTGCATGCTGTGGCGAGGTTACCAATATGTGTCGATGTAACCTTGTGGCGAGGTTACAAGAAAACATGTTATAACTAGTGTCACTCAATGCTTAATTAATGCCTAATCAATGCTTAATGTGTCAGTCATATGTCGCTGAATCATTATCAAATTTCAAATAATAATCCGAACATGTCAACTGTAGATGGAAATGTTTTCTATTCAATTTATTTCTACAGTTTAATTCATCAAAATACGTGCTAAATATTACTATCATAATGATAGTCAGTTTCACATCAACGGTGATCATCCTGATTCTAGTTGATCATTCTCAATGGATTTTCAACCATTTTTACCGCAATTTGAAAGCAATTTCAATTCTCGTGTCGAGAACATGTTTAGCGCTTCAGTGGATTTTTCATCAGTTAGATCTTAGACAATCTTATAGAGTCTATCTGGGCGCACGTGATGAGAGAGCGCAGTCACAAGTTCACCCTTTAATAACTTTTCGAAAGCTCCGAGTGGGGTTCCTCCAGATCTGCAATGAAATACTAAAGAATTCTCTGTAACGACTATTTTCTTGCACACTATGTTAACGCCTACCTGTTACATACTGTTGCCAATTTTTGACACCGGGTAATTGACACTTCGGTCTGCACTTCCACTATTATTGAGACATGCATGTGTCATATTATATGAGTGGTTGAAATTGCACCTTAAATAGGTTGCAAACGTGCTGCTACTTCAAACCATGTTGCTTAGAACAGTTTGGAATGATTAAACTGATCTCATACATTTCACATTGATACTTACTGATGTATACATTATCATGATTACGGTTTAAAAATAATTGAATTGACTAGTGTCTAAGCTATAGGCGGTTGAGTGCTTTCAACTACTTCGCAACATATCTAGACACACCTCCTAGCAAGCATTATACATTGACACAAGATACGTACCCAAGATATGGCGTCCAAGCATGCGTGAAGGTACTTGCTGTGTGATTTAACAGCGTTTAAATAGTGCCCCCCCTCTCAGAAACTGAACTGAGTTTTATGAGAGACACATTTACTTTTATCATCTAATGGAGTGATGCAAACCTGTGCAACACTAACGGTCAACGGACAATATTGTTTTTGTACCATTCGAGTATTCTGACAGTAGCAATCATTAGGAGTAAAATACGTAAGTTGAAAGGTTTTATACTTGGCTGTTTCTTTGCCAATATTGGCGATTTTATTGAGTTGTCATAGTATAATTTATGTAGATGATATATATATATATATATATATATATATATATACGTATTCATGTACATTCACACATACCCATGCTTACCATTTATTTATTTTCTTTATTATGTTTTATATACACAAATATTTGCAATAATTATACAAAATTAATATGCAATTGTAAATAAAATTGTGTACATTACGATATCAAAAACAAGAGACCAGCACCCTTTCGACGTTTGACATTCAGAGTTAAATGTTATATGCACTTGAATTCAGGTTAAAATACGAAAGATAATTTTGCTATACATAGTATTACATACTGTATAAAATATATGTTTCTCGCACCAAAACCAGAGTTGCAATAGTTACATATTATTATAAATAGTGGCAAAAAAGGACAATCTGGAAAGCATAGGAACCTAAATAAATAAATACGAGTAGAACACTGAAAAACATGCAAAGTTGCTGACTTATGGATTAAAACATTATATTCCCTGCTCATAGCTTGCAATATGTGCTCACGGTTTACACTCCGTGCTCACGGTTTGCAATCCATGCTCACGGTTTACAATCCGTGATCACGGTTTACAGTCAGTGCTCACGGTTTACAATCTGTGCTCACGGTTTGCACTCAGTGCTCACGGTTTTCCCTCTGTGCTCA
The DNA here is from genome assembly GCA_964017125.1 of Flabesymbios commensalis. Taxonomy (NCBI): domain Eukaryota; kingdom Metazoa; phylum Annelida; class Polychaeta; order Terebellida; family Flabelligeridae; genus Flabesymbios; species Flabesymbios commensalis. The sequence goes on from OZ024903.1 coordinate 38,114,504, forward strand.
CGGTTTACAATCCGTGGTCACGGTTTGCAATCCGTGCTCAAGGTTTACAATCCGTGCTCACGGTTTGCACTCTATGCTTACGGTTTACAATCCGTGCTCACGGTTTACACTCTGTGCTCACGGTCTCATCTGTGCTCACGGTTTACAATCCGTGCTCACGGTTTACACCCAGTGCTCACGGTTTACAATCCTTGCTCACGGTTTACACTCTGTGCTCACGTTTCACAATCCGTGCTCAGGGTTTACAATCCCTGCTCAAGGTTTGCAATCCGTGGTCACGGTTTGCAATCCGTGCTCACGGTTTACAATCCATGCTCGTGGTTTACAGTCCGTGGTCACGGTTTGCAATCCGTGCTCACGGTTTACAATCCGTGCTCACGGTTTGCACTCCGTGCTCACGGTTTACAATCCGTGCTCACGGTTTACACCCAGTGCTCACGGTTTACAATCCTTGCTCACGGTTTACACCCTGTACTCACGTTTTACAATCCGTGCTCAGGGTTTACAATCCCTGCTCAAGATTTGCAATCCGTGCTCACGGTTTACACTCCGTGCTCACGGTTTACACTCTGTGCTTACGGTCTACTATCTGTGCTCACGGTTTACAATCCGTTCTCACGGTTTACACCCCGTGCTCACGATTTACAATCATTGATCACGGTTTGCACTCCGTGCTCAGGGTTTACACCCCAACAAATATGGAAATGAAGCTTTTGTAAGTTTTGATGGATATACTATGTGGACCGCTCTATGTCCACTAAGTTCGCAGAGAAGTGTCGTCGCACAAGTGTATATCCGCTGTATAGTAGGAGTTATTAAATAATCTGGTACAAGGATCGAGTTATTAGTCTCATTTTTAGATTTTGAAAATTACATATATCGTGAAGTTATCAGAAATGTAGCGGCTAGCCTATATAGGCCTGTATCGATAGGCATACTTCCTTAAATAGTATGGTGTTGGTTCTAGTGAAAAAATAGTTTATTTTAATAGTGGAAATATAATTTATTTCGCTATTATAATGTATCAGACACTCTGAAATGATATCCCAGTAGGTTTACTGTTTGTTTCATGACCCACTAATCTAATGTTGAAGGTGATTAATGGGTCATTAGGGCCTACTGATGTTATATTTTTGCAATAAATTTGCCAACATTTCAATAAAGAATGTTATCACGACTTTAATATACATACTGCAATACATTTTTAAACTTTTAGATAATCTATTACACGACCATAATTATGATATTATCAAATGTTCGGTTTTCGGGATTAGTGAAATGGCGGTCATCTTGGATTTTACTTTCCCACGCGTTTATAGTACAACCATGATTTTGGGGATTTTATGCACTTCTATTCAGGAGATGTCAGAGAACCATCCCTGGAAAATCAACATTCTGCATTTTTTCCCCAGATTCCTAGTGTTCTAGTGTTTATTGCTCCTTGGCTACTGACCGAAGTCACACATTGACTCAGTTCCACACAGCCATGCAAGCACAATACGTTGACCGGGTACAATGTTTGGCCAGTGCCGCAAACCTTAGCCTTACCACTGGCCCTGTGACTATATTATATCAGTGTTCAGGCTACTCAGACCTCTGCACGAGAACTTCTGCCATAATTGGCTAGCATTTATTAATGGGTGGACTTTGTGTGTAATGGCATCCATTAAACTTTACCCAGCCCGAAAAGAGTGTACATTATCTACTACTAACTCATTCTGACCTCAGAGATTATATCTCTGATACCACACGCTCATTTCGCTGTATGCACACATGGTGATTGACCAGATTTATCAGCCGTTAGTGAGCGTTACCACGTGATTTTATAACCATTCCTATAACTACGGAACTATTTTGGTGTTCACTTCGCCTCATTACTTATCTTTTTTTCGATATTTAATTTGATCTTAGAGTTTGTAACAGGTAAGGGCTATTTATTCTGTTTAGCAATGGATAAATTGAACCAGCACAATTCGCATGTCATTCAGTAATTTATATTTGCCAGTGTTTTGAAGCCGATTGTAAATTCTGTCAGAAAAACGTAAACATGGACCTTCTCACAGCAGCGCGTAGGCAGAAAAAGTAATCCATTGAATATTTTGAATTTCTATGTGAATAGAAACTCATATGTGGCGGAGTAGTGGTGTTTTATATTTGCCATATATATTCAGGACACTCAAGCGTGTTTATAAGCCTACGGTTGTTATATCAACAAAACTGCTCAAAATGAGCAGTTTCTGTCGAGACATGGCGTGTGGTTACAGAGAGAGAGCGGGGTTGACCTGAGCGACATCTATGTGTGGAAAATGCTACTAACTAATCCTATTATAAGTATTATTTAGTAACACTTCATCTGGACTTTAAGTAACTTTGGAATACGTTAAAACAGTGCAATATGTGAATATGTGAAGGAAAAATGAATGATGTGCAAATGATGACGTGAGGGTAGGGAAATTGGGTATGCCACTTAATGGATGTGTTTCCATCACTCACCTAATATGATGGGCTTCTTAGCATGCCTAGGATATCTGATATATATGCCTACACCCATACGACCGGAGATTTGGGTTACGCTGGAACCTTTCGCTCAGGTCCGCTATCCTCGGGTCGGAGTGGGATAATCACAAGAGTAACAATAAGGGGCCCGGTAGAATGGAAACTCCGTTCATTCGAAGTGAAAGGGAGACCTAATGTCAAACAGTATTGGGGGGGGGGGTAATTGATAGGATAACTGCATTAGCTCCGCTGTTGAATGGCGAGCCAGGTTACACCGCCGGAACCTATAAGATCATAACCATGCTTCAGCTTCTCGTGAATGGTTGTTGTAGGCTAGAGATTCCGTATCATGCGACACAGCATGTGATGCAACAAAATTGCATGGTAGAGGGCACCCCTTAGTAGAGGAGGAAATCTGAAAATTGCCGTTTTTTAAGGAGTTAGTTAGTTGACTTAAATACCTAGAGACAAATAATATATCGCTGGAAATGTATGAACGTCTAGTTTCACGAAGCGTGAACGGTTTTTGCGGCAAGTGGTCGAGTTTTTCATAAAACGTGCATTTGTGACGTCGTGTCGTGATGGTTGTGACGTCACTTTTTCACCAATTGTTACTGTATATTTATAAAGGTGGATCATTTATCAGCTGCGATATACACATGTAGATGACGTTCAATATCAGTGGCGGATCCAGAATGTGCAAGAGGAGGGGGCGTAAGCCACATTTTGACTGAAAAAAGGGATGTTAGCTTCACTTTATACCAAAAAATGCATGAAAATGCAATGTTTTCACCAAGAAGGGGGGCGTACGCCGGGTACGCCCTATGCTGGATCCGCCACTGAATATCCTGCATTTGTAAAAATGATAGAGTATATATGCCTAGGTTGTCACACAAAAATGACATACATGTTTTGTCCACATGCCATCACTTGATTTCCTATTCTACTATGTATATAAAGTATATCGTTTGTATATTAATTTGTATATTTTAATGTAGAAATAATTAATTATAAATGATTCTGAGACAACAGATTATTCCTACATGTATAAATAATATTTTATCCGTCGCGGGATTTAAACGTACTCAGAGAATTAACGTTTGCAGATAACATTTACACAACATAAGTCTAGGCTACATGTAATGAACACGATGGATATATCAAAATATTTGAACTGCTCATATGCTTAATTATCAGTTGATTTATATATTGAGGATAATGTATACGCCTAGGCAAATAGATGGACTATAAATGTTCTAAAAACAATCCTGGTAGTGGACGTCCATCATGTATGCGTATGTAACGTCTTACCCGCATAATTATGCCATATTTTATTCAGCTGATGCTTTTGAAAGCTAATTTTACACTAAAAAAACTATACTATACACTATAGAAATGTACGATAAATTTCATGATGTCCCACAACAGGTAAGTATAGAACCACTTTGAAGGATTGAGTTGGGAACGGGCGTACTCCAAGCTGATTTTTTTTGTCTCTTGGCAACCCCCAAAACGAAAATACCAGAAATCAGCTCGGTGGAACATCGTCAAGATGGCCGCCCTTTTACAATTTAGGATCTCTTTGTCACACACAGTTTAAATGTCAAATGTTAAATGTAATCGTATTAGGAACGTTTGTATATTTATAAGCATAATTTAGATATAAGATTTTAGAAAACAAATTGCTGACTTTGCACTCTAGTTTAGCTCGATACAATGCTCGTCCAACTACTCATGTTATACAGTAGATTGGTGTGAATCATGGTAAATGGAACGATTCTGGCATATGACTGTGTTGTATATAGTTGTGCTTAATCCTTCTTTGTCCAAGTTCGCAATAATGCGAATCCTCGGTAGACGGCAAGTTATCAACAATGCAATTTTCATACATTAAAAAAAAGTTTATTTGACCTTGAAATGACATTAAAATATCCTTGGCGTCATCTTACATCTATTTCACATTAAAGCCCTGAGGGTTATGCAACTATGTGCCAAGTTTTATGAAGCCGCGTCTAATGGTTGCTTGTGAGGGTCTACTTGAAATATTACATCATGATTTTTGTTAAATAAACTCATGTTCCAGGGGTACGTCTTTGTGGGGAGTTTTAACTATTTTCCTACAAATATTTTGCGGGACATTTATGCCCATACACATCGGGTGTCTTATGGTGGTATTTAAAAAAAACCTGCGTGTTCCGAGTCACCCCCAAAAGGGGGAAATAGGAACATCAACATTGTCTATCGCAGTCCCTTGTGGGCATAACCCAACCATGGGGTGAACAGGAACAAACAAGTACATTTAAAACAAACAACTGAACAATAGAATGGGATGAATAGGAACGGTGGGGTGACTAGAAATGAACAGTTAGAAAAATGTACAGAAAAATCTACGCAGAAAGAATGGAAGCTGGTAACTAGGCTTTAAAACGTAACTGTATATACGGAATACGGCGTTCGCTCATCGTGGTTGGCTCTATCACTGAAGTTAAGCAACGCCGCGCCCTGTTCATAATTGGATGAGTGACCGCCTGGTGACTGCCAGATGCTGTATACACTCGTGGGGCTCAGAGAACCACGTAAATCAGATGGCTCGTCTGACTGACCTAGAGTTGGACGTAAAAGAACCTCAATGAACGTAGGCGCAGTTTCCATCCAGCGAGACCCCAGAAAATCCACAATGTGTGAGTACTTGGCACATAAGGTGAATTTGCTTGGAATGAAAATAGCTTGATGCGCCTCCATGGCAGCTCAGCTGTATATGTCCCAGGAGACTGAGTTGGTATTTGAATGATAACAGTTACTCTCGATGCTCAGCGCTCTGAACAGCCTCCGGCTGGATACATGGACCGGTTTGTAATAGTGCAGTATCTTGGTGGTGCGCCACAGCAATGCATTCATATTCACCCCGTTTTTCATCGAAAAAAAATACCTGAAACACAAACATGTCAGAGAGCCACACATTTTCACAATAAATACCCGGCAAGATACTAGTATACAATTTTTTCTTTTGTAGTAACTTATTGTAGGCCTAGTTATATAGATATAGAAAAATCTATAGATATAAATATAGAAAAGTGATATTTGCCAAAATGTAAGACTTGCAGACGATGTCAAAACGTGATCTTTAATCAGTGACTAAAAATAGTTTCAGGATGTATTATACTATTAACAAGGCGTCTTGTTACAAGCAGGATTAGTTAGTGCAGTGGGCAAGTCTCTCGCATGTTCCTCAGATGGATACAAGTCCCAAATTTGGCACAGAGCAAGGTTTTAACATATTAAATACAATTCTGGTCTCAAGCCCAAAAATTTCAGACCGAGACCTCGTCGGTTGAGCAAATTCGAAATGGCCGTCAAAATGGCCGCTATCGAGAAATGAGAATATCACAATTTTTCGAATAAAGTCACAAAGAATCATGTAATACCCCGTTTTTTCACGAATCTGTTGGGGTGGAATATTTTACGATTCAAGGTTAGGGGCACCCGAAAAAGTAATTTTTAAGGTTGAATATGACATAAAAATGTAACAAAAAAATATATAATATAGTCATTTTCAATTTATGTATCCCAGATTGATACAAGTTTCAAATTTGGCACAGAGCAAGGTTTCGACAAATTAAATTTTTGTCTCAACCTCAAAAATTTGCGGGTTAATAAATTCAAAATGGCCGCCAAAATGGCCGCCATCAAGAAATGAGAATTGCAAAACTTTACAAATAAAAGTCACAAAGAATCATATAATACCTCGTTTTGTAGTGTTTTCGCGTCACGAAACCGTTTGGGAGGGATTTGTTTTGTACAAGGTCAAGGTCACCCAAAAAAGTCCTTTTCATGGTCAAATATGACTTAAAAATGAAAAAAGGGAAAATCATTTTAAACGTATTTATTAAATTTATTTGTTTTCCCATTATTATGCTTAGTTCATTTCTTAGAGTGAGGCGAGAGCATGTACCATAGCAAACACAGAGAACCGAACAAACAAATCCCTAAATACAACAAGAACAGTTGCCTGCACAACGCTTCTGGCACTTCAATACTTAAAACATATATCAACACTAAAATGAAATAAAATCTAAAGGTAATATTTCTGATAAACGTCACAGTATTTTACTGTATTACATCTAACCTTTATCTTATAAATTACCTGCTACATCATTAGTTAATGTGATATTTTCCCATCATTTACTGTATTACACATACATACAATCATTTCTATATAGCTGGAATTGGTGACGTGATTGTCAGCTTTAAATGACGTCGCGTCAGTTTTTCAAACACATTAATTGATCATTGCCAAAACGTACCAGCGCGACGACGTACGCGAGCGCGATAGGCAACGCGACCATTTTCAAAACTGTCACATGTCGCGTACGTTGGTCGTCGCGTTGGTGTGTGGACAGTCATGTAATTTTCGCGGCAGTCGTCGCGTCACTCGTCACGTGCCTAATCGCGCTGACGTTCGCGTTGGTGTGTTTTGCACTTAAAGTGGAGAAATGTAAATAACCCTATATATTATTTTAACCATCAGTCTGTTCTCTTTCAATATAAAACATAGAAAAGGCATGTAAAACTGACGTGTTTTTTATTTGGGCACATAATAACCTCTTGCCCACTCTCCCCTGAGCGACCTAGCAAAAAAATGAGTGCGGTTTTGAGAAGAGCCTAGTTACTGGTAGCACAAAGAGCAAAGAGCCACAAATTAAAAAAAAGGAACTAACTTTCTTATTCTTAAACTTTATAATGATATGCGCGAATGAATTTGTGTTGTGAGACCGTAGCGCTCGATAATTTCACATTGAAACACATTTGCGATGCTGCCCCAGCATTAATCCACTGCGACTTATCGCAAACTGTGTAAATGGGCTAAATATCGATATGTGTAAAGTTCTGGTCTTCAACAGCTACCTGCACATTTGATTAATGTCAGTTGACGTGTTTTGGAAAACATTTCAACTTCGCCTTGAATTGATAGAATAGTTTATGACAGAAATAAAAACAGCTCTTCACACTCTTTTCGCTTCATTTGAATACCTATGTTATGGGTCTAGGGTCATTATAAATATTTTACTCTTTCATTGCGGGGATCGACTTCAGACAATGAGCTCTGTATGAGCTCAACAAATATGACAAATAGATGACTATTTAATTTCAATATCAAATATATTTGCAACGGAATGAAACAGTTTCAAAAGTCCATAAAAATGAAAAAAAATATATAAAATCTGTCTGTATATTTTATCACATAAAGAGTTTTCTGAACCTGGTGTTACGGCAGTTCAGTTCAAACCGGCCTGACCCGGATTCCAACCTCTCAAGCATGACGCCTGGTCATTTAGTTTTGGGTCAACTTCAGGTATAATAACATATTATTAGTTTAAACTGTAGAGGTAGCCAACAATATCTGTAGGGCTGCCAACCTATAGAAAAATAAACCCATTAATTTGTCTGCTTCTGTCTCTGCCATGTTAGGTGTGTTAAGTGCAAATGAACGACTTCCAGCAAACATAACTATACTGATTTAATGTTGGTTTAATGTTGGACCAGATATCCGTAGAATGGTCCAACCTTGATGTGAACATAGGCCTATAGAATTATACCTACGTACAAATTATAACATAAAGAATGATAAAATAAACTCAATTATCATCGTGCAGCGAGTGCTAGGAAAATCTTACTCAATATTATTATTTTTAATGATATGATAAAATAGAATTTTCGTATGAGCTGAATAAACAGATGAATATTTAATATCAATATTAAATACATTTTTCACAGAAGAGAAGCACGCCGGTTATTATTTCTTACAGATTCAAATACATGATCTATTTCTAATGTGATTTACTTTTACTAATAAATATTACCACCGCCTTCAAATTGTATAGATGACATTATACGCAGCTGAAATCTCGTGCCCGCGGAGCATATAATAACTTTAACTGGCAAAACAACCTAATCATCTCGAGCTAACGAGCTAACGAGTATGTAGTGGAGTTACTGTGGGAAGGGGGGGGGGTTGTTCATGGGGCATGGCGTCGACCGTACCCTCTGGAAATTTTTTATGCCATATTAACATAGAACCCACTTCTGTTCACGCCACCGCTATTTAGATCTAAATATATCAGTTTTTTAAACTGGACTGAAACATATAAAATAAGCCTTACTGCGCAGACGATGATTTTTTTCAAAAGTGTTTTTAAGCAAATTTATGACTTGAAATGTTTTCAAGGGTTAAAGGAGCTTTTATGTCAGGATGTGGCATTACAATATCATCATATAAAATTATATGGCAGTGTATGGTCGGGGACGACATTCTAATATAAGTAAATGAAATTTTAATGGCAGGATATCACATTTGACTTTCAGGCTATGATATTATAAAGTCAATATGTGGAATTATATTATCAGGTTATGGCCGTTTAACGTCTCGATATGGCAATAATATTGCAGGAGATTGCACTATATAGTCAGGATATGGCATTGTAATATCAGCCTATGCCACTTTAATGTCACAATATAGTCTTATATCATTAGATCATACCATTTTCGATATCATGTTAATACAAGCTATGACATTCTATTTTCATTATGTGGCATATTAATGTCAGTATACAGCATTATAATATCAGTAGCCTATCTGGCAGCTTAATGACACAATATGGCCTCATAATAGAAGGATGTGGCATTATAATATCAAGATCTGGCATATTAATGTGCCAATATAGCATTGTAATATAAGGACATGGCAGTATGGCGTCACCATGTGGCATTTTCGGGATACGGCAGTATAAAGCCAGAATATGGCATTTTATTTTTTCAGAATATGGCGTATATCGTTAGGAAGTGGTACTATGTGACTCATCACTTTAAAATCTGACGGGTCAGGCTGCGCTAACAACAGGTTAAATTAGTCAAACCCTGCGATTGGAAATGAAATGAAATGAATCGGGCTTTAGGCCACCTTTGTGCACATAAAAACTGGGCCAGGAGAACATCCTGAGGATGGTGAGATGATTGAGATGACACTGTCCTCCAGACACAGGATTCGAGATTCGAGCCCTGGCGGTCTGAGGCCGAGCACGCTACCTCTCGGTCACGGAGGCTCCCCACAATACTGACTTTCACACGTGGATGGGGAAGAAACATTTTTTGTTTTTTTCAAACCGCCGAGACCGGGAACCGAACCCCGAACTCTGGCGTGAAAGGCAGCGGTGCTAACCACTACCCTAGGGCCCCCGCCCACCCTATAATTGGAATGTTGATGCCTAGCGACCTTTAACGCCATGTTATATGTGTGTCACAATAACCATGATAACTCATTTTTACTAATAAATAACAATATTCTGGTCGGGGCCTTCTACTGCGTCACAATAATTCGGTAGGATTATTACAATATGAGTGATATAATGTTCTAAGGGAATAATTAGACATTAATACTATTAGAAATACCGTACGGTTTCTGAATTTAATAGTACTCGTGATACTTTGTAGAACCGTATAATGTAACCAGACGTAAAATGTAACCGGTTACATTTTACGGCGCCGTATAATGTAACCTGTTACATATTACGGCGACTGATCACAATATACGGTCACAGCGTCAACGTATAATGTAACCAGGGAAAAAAGGTACCATACGACCGTATAATGTAACCAGTACCGTATAATGTAACCGGGATAGTTTTATAAAACGTATATGTTTTGGGGATTATACTCCGGGAAGTTTCATTATAATTAACTACCTGTTAGTATGTATAAATTAACTGAGTGAGTGGTTATGTCTTCAAGCGGCGTCCGCTCGTTGCTTTCCCTTATAAGTCTGTACCTTCACTCACTCGTTCGTCCGCCCGTTCGTTTATCCCCTGACTTTTCAGTGCGTCCGTTCGTCTATAATACTTAGATATTTAAATTGTTATAAATATGTCCATGTTGCGTTACACTATAAGCCAATGCCGGTATCGAGCCAAATTTAATGATCAGCTAAATCTAATGACACCAATATGGCGGCGGGGTGGGGGCAGGCAGGGGGTGTACTGGGAATGCGTTGGAGCCATGACTACGCGTGGAGGGGTGATTAGAGGAAGTGTAAGGTGTCTCAACCTGTATGAATGACTGCAGATGTTTTTTGCGTACGGATAATTACAAATGATTAAAGTTTAAGTGTAAAAGATAATATACATGATGTATGTTTCCAGTACCAAATCCAGGGACAAAATATTCCCATTTTGGTGTATAGCAGGGTTATTGGGCGCAAGTACATCTATATGGGACTTTCGTACAAGTACACTGAAAATGATCAAGTACAAGGACGGGCTTTCTTCAAATATACTGTTGTACATTACAAGTACATTTGACTTGTCATTTGACATGTACTTGGATACAATTACCAAGAACCAAGTACATTTTCGTAATTATAGATATGTAATAAATATATGCACAACAAAATAAATGAAACAATATCAACTGAATTCAATAGTATTTTTTTTGTCACACTATATCTGGTATATTTTTGTTCACTGATTATTCTATTAAAACAACTTAATAAATTCTGGTGTGCTTTTTTTAATTTTCATCTTCATGTGGATGATCAGCGCTCAGAAATATGTTTGTGATAGTAACATGATTAGCTTTTGAAAAATAACCCGTATGCTGCTGAATTGTTTATGAGTATTTTTCTTTCGTTTCAAGCTGGAATTACTGGCGCAATTTCCAGCTTCAAATGAATGAAAAGAATAAAATTATTTATGAAAAATAGACCTTCCCCAAATTAAATTATTTAATTAACTCAGCATCCACCACAAGATATGCTACACATTTTAGTGATATTTTATTTATTTGCTTGAAAACGTATATATACGGTCACAAGGGTTAATAGCTCAATGATCAACCGTTCTTTGTTCTAATAGTAAGTTAAATACTGAATACGACATACTAGGTATTTTTTGTTTGTATCCACATTATCCAGACGTAAAAACGCACATTCAGCGTTGAAATGTACTTTCGTATTATCAAACTAGAATTCAACTTTCCGCATATAAATGCTAGACAATTGTTATCGCCCAAATTAAATTCCTTATTTTTAACCGTTTATTTATCAATTCAAAAGAAAATTTAATTTCTGTTGACGCTTCTATAATGGAGAATATATCAGCTTTTGTCACTGAAAGGGTTAATAAGAGTGACCTCAGTATCTTATCACACCTGCTAATCTGCTAATTAGTAACACGGCCCAGTGACATCGAATGCACTGAAGCGACACGCCAATTGCGCAATTAACCCTTTCACCACCAACATGTTTGAGTACTTGTTTTTTCAGTCTTTTGTTTATAATGACATATTAATTATTTTCCCAAAATAAAACAACATTTTTAAATATATTCGCATTCAAGTTAACGAATGAGCTCAGTCCATCCCTAGTTTAATATTATAAACATACAAGAGATGTAGCAACCATAGGGTTGTATAATTACTGTCTACGGTCGACCACTGTTACATAATGATAATCTCCCCTTTATATTTCTTGTATAAACCTGTCTATGTGTTCGCTAATTCCTCATGACTTGATTTTATCCGCCTGCCACTGGCGCTAACAAGTATACAAATTAAGCTTGAGAGAGTGCCTAATCTAACTGGTCGGAGATAAATATATAATATATAGCTCATTAACTAGAAAGCAATATCACAACTTTGTGCATGGATTAATATATAATTCCATCAGTCCTTTTAACGCTGTCAAACAATGTTTTCTTAAGTTAGCATGTATTGTTTGCGATGGTAATTAATGGAAGTCAATAAAATATATATTTAACATACACTTGCTATCAGAAATGGAACTATATCTGTATAGATTGCGAAAAAAAATTTTTGTTCATATTAGCTGCGTGCATAGAAGCGCTAATTGAAAATAACACTTTCGTGAAATTCAAGCAGGATATGTTGCAGTATACATCACTGTATATGATAAATAATACCCTGTATGATATATACTTTGACATGAGAATAAGTGTGTAACGTATACTATTCATTTCAATAATTGATATTTTTATTTGATTACTTCCCGATGGGTCATCTTTTTTCATATGCCTGCTGAGATTGACTAAAGGGCAAGTCACCGATGTAGTCTGGTGCGGTATGTCAGAAATATGCCTAAAATTAAAAGTTCTTGCCAAAATTGATTTTATTGTTATTTTGACTTTATTAGGCGTCAAATAAGCCAGAAATATTGGGGTTCAATTTTTCCCGCCCCTCAACCTCGTTTTATGAAACATTCAAAATGGCCGCCAGCGAAATCACATATTTGGCTATAACTTGGGCCCTAGCATAGCTAGAGTCACGATTTTGATGTCTATACCTATGTTTTTAGGTACGAGGAATTTAATAGTGCCTATAAAAAATGTGGATGTCTCTTAGATGTTTTGAAATTAACGATAAAACACATTTTTTCTACGTTTTCTGTCATTTTTTTTCGCGAATTCGAAAAAAACTTAAATTCAAACATTGAGCGTTGTTTAGTGTGTATTATGATAAACAGTACATTGTTGATGGTTTCTGAATGATGGGTGTTCCGTTAATGGACCCCAAATAGTTGACCAAAGTGACGTAAAGCGATTGTAAAAACTGAACAATTTCAATTACGATGTTTGATGCATTTATTTCATTTAAACATTTTACAACAGGCACAGAGGATAATTGATATTGACGGTGATGAGTCTTTTACAAAACACATTTGATAATTTTAAGAAGTGGGTGGAATGGGTCAATGTTATTTGAAATAAAATAAAATTAGCACACATTGTGGGCAAATTGTGCGTTTCAGCAATGTTTCATATTTGCTAAACACATGACCAGAATTAATCTTGGTGGGTAATTATGGAGCATCCCATCCATCAAATTATTGGATTTTTAGATCTTGTTTTTTTTAAATCCATAAATGATGAACAATAACAAATAAAAGGGGAACTTTTAATTCATAACATCCTATGAGAGATATCAGAGTATAGATTTCAGCCATAATTGGACGGGCAGGGCCATTACCTTAGAGGATCACAGCAAACATTCAATGGCTTGGTTCATTTTCTTATGCGAAAGAAACAAGCAACTCACAACCATAAAGATGTTTCGCTAGGTATCAGTAAATCAGTTCCAATCTAAATACAGGAAAATGGTAACGTGATATTTTTTCAACTGGATAACATAATCAAAGATAGTCTGTTTACATGAGACGCCTTGTAGCCTACCACAGATCATTAAATTAAGAAATATTACAAATGATGTTTCATAATAAGAGAACAGAAAACATAATACATTTTAAACCAACCCAGTCAGGTTAACAGATACACTTGAAAGTGTTTGCATTTTGTATGCTCAGTAGTAGATAAATATGTTATCCGGTAAAAAAGTGATAATGCCCACGAGACACAACAGCAAGTGGTTGAAAATTTAGATAACCTGCGAAAAGTCATTCTAGAAAGGCAGAAGTCAAGATTGCTGAAAAAACTGATCATCCAAACCAAGTTGTTTAGAACTGATTCCCGTTGAGTTTTCTGCAGATTGATGCAAGTGACACAATTAGCAAACCACGAGAGTAGCTCATGAAGTCAGAAGTTTGTAAGATGTCCCAATAATAGGCCTAGATCTAGGGCCGCTTTATCGGCAGTCCACGGATCACGTGTGAGTGATTACACAAGAGATGCTTCATGACAAAATAATAATACAAAAACCACCTCGGGCCTATCATTTGGTGGAGTCAGCACTGGGTACTATGGTTAATGATGTCTCCCTCTGGGTTACTTCTACTCATGGGAGCATACTCTAGAACGCCTTATCGTGACCAGAGGTCGTGTGTCTAAAACTCTAGTTGAGCTTGTACTAATTTCTAATTTCTACGCGTGGAGGGGTGATTAGAGGAAGTGTAAGGTGTCTCAACCTGTATGAATGACTGCAGATGTTTTTTGCGTACGGATAATTACAAATGATAAAAGTTTAAGTGTAAAAGATAATATACATGATGTATGTTTCCAGTACCAAATCCAGGGACAAAATATTCCCATTTTGGTGTATAGCAGGGTTATTGGGCGCAAGTACATCTATATGGGACTTTCGTACAAGTACACTGAAAATGATCAAGTACAAGTACGGGCTTTCTTCAAATATAGTGTTGTGCATTACAAGTACATTTGACATGTCATTTGACATGTACTTGGATACAATTACCAAGAACCAAGTACATTTTCGTAATTATAGATATGTAATAAATATATGCACAACAAAATAAATAAAACAATATCAACTGAATTCAATAGTATTGTTTTTGTCACACTATATCTGGTATATTTTTGTTCACTGATTATTCTATTAAAACAACTTAATAAATTCTGGTGTGCTTTTTTTAATTTTCATCTTCATGTGGATGATCAGCGCTCAGAAATATGTTTGTGATAGTAACATGATTAGCTTTTGAAACATAACCCGTATGCTGCTGAATTGTTTATGAGTATTTTTCTTTCGTTTCAAGCTGGAATTACTGGCGCAATTTCCAGCTTCAAATGAATGAAAAGAATAAAATTATTTATGAAAAATAGACCTTCCCCAAATTAAATTATTTAATTAACTCAGCATCCACCACAAGATATGCTACACATTTTAGTGATATTTTATTTATTTGCTTGAAAACGTATATATACGGTCACAAGGGTTAATAGCTCAATGATCAACCGTTCTTTGTTCTAATAGTAAGTTAAATACTGAATACGACATACTAGGTATTTTTTGTTTGTATCCACATTATCCAGACGTAAAAACGCACATTCAGCGTTGAAATGTACTTTCGTATTATCAAACTAGAATTCAACTTTCCGCATATAAATGCTAGACAATTGTTATCGCCCAAATTAAATTCCTTATTTTTAACCGTTTATTTATCAATTCAAAAGAAAATTTAATTTCTGTTGACGCTTCTATAATGGAGAATATATCAGCTTTTGTCACTGAAAGGGTTAATAAGAGTGACCTCAGTATCTTATCACACCTGCCAATCTGCTAATTAGTAACACGGCCCAGTGACATCGAATGCACTGAAGCGACACGCCAATTGCGCAATTAACCCTTTCACCACCAACATGTTTGAGTACTTGTTTTTTCAGTCTTTTGTTTATAATGACATATTAATTATTTTCCCAAAATAAAACAACATTTTTAAATATATTCGCATTCAAGTTAACGAATGAGCTCAGTCCATCCCTAGTTTAATATTATAAACATACAAGAGATGTAGCAACCATAGGGTTGTATAATTACTGTCTACGGTCGACCACTGTTACATAATGATAATCTCCCCTTTATATTTCTTGTATAAACCTGTCTATGTGTTCGCTAATTCCTCATGACTTGATTTTATCCGCCTGCCACTGGCGCTAACAAGTATACAAATTAAGCTTGAGAGAGTGCCTAATCTAACTGGTCGGAGATAAATATATAATATATAGCTCATTAACTAGAAAGCAATATCACAACTTTGTGCATGGATTAATATATAATTCCATCAGTCCTTTTAACGCTGTCAAACAATGTTTTCTTAAGTTAGCATGTATTGTTTGCGATGGTAATTAATGGAAGTCAATAAAATATATATTTAACATACACTTGCTATCAGAAATGGAACTATATCTGTATAGATTGCGAAAAAAAATTTTTGTTCATATTAGCTGCGTGCATAGAAGCGCTAATTGAAAATAACACTTTCGTGAAATTCAAGCAGGATATGTTGCAGTATACATCACTGTATATGATAAATAATACCCTGTATGATATATACTTTGACATGAGAATAAGTGTGTAACGTATACTATTCATTTCAATAATTGATATTTTTATTTGATTACTTCCCGATGGGTCATCTTTTTTCATATGCCTGCTGAGATTGACTAAAGGGCAAGTCACCGATGTAGTCTGGTGCGGTATGTCAGAAATATGCCTAAAATTAAAAGTTCTTGCCAAAATTAATTTTATTGTTATTTTGACTTTATTAGGCGTCAAATAAGCCAGAAATATTGGGGTTCAATTTTTCCCGCCCCTCAACCTCGTTTTATGAAACATTCAAAATGGCCGCCAGCGAAATCACATATTTGGCTATAACTTGGGCCCTAGCATAGCTAGAGTCACGATTTTGATGTCTATACCTATGTTTTTAGGTACGAGGAATTTAATAGTGCCTATAAAAAATGTGGATGTCTCTTAGATGTTTTGAAATTAACGATAAAACACATTTTTTCTACGTTTTCTGTCATTTTTTTTCGCGAATTCGAAAAAAACTTAAATTCAAACATTGAGCGTTGTTTAGTGTGTATTATGATAAACAGTACATTGTTGATGGTTTCTGAATGATGGGTGTTCCGTTAATGGACCCCAAATAGTTGACCAAAGTGACGTAAAGCGATTGTAAAAACTGAACAATTTCAATTACGATGTTTGATGCATTTATTTCATTTAAACATTTTACAACAGGCACAGAGGATAATTGATATTGACGGTGATGAGTCTTTTACAAAACACATTTGATAATTTTAAGAAGTGGGTGGAATGGGTCAATGTTATTTGAAATAAAATAAAATTAGCACACATTGTGGGCAAATTGTGCGTTTCAGCAATGTTTCATATTTGCTAAACACATGACCAGAATTAATCTTGGTGGGTAATTATGGAGCATCCCATCCATCAAATTATTGGATTTTTAGATCTTGTTTTTCTTAAATCCATAAATGATGCACAATAACAAATAAAAGGGGAACTTTTAATTCATAACATCCTATGAGAGATATCAGAGTATAGATTTCAGCCATAATTGGACGGGCAGGGCCATTACCTTAGAGGATCACAGCAAACATTCAATGGCTTGGTTCATTTTCTTATGCGAAAGAAACAAGCAACTCACAACCATAAAGATGTTTCGCTAGGTATCAGTAAATCAGTTCCAATCTAAATACAGGAAAATGGTAACGTGATATTTTTTCAACTGGATATCATAATCAAAGATAGTCTGTTTACATGAGACGCCTTGTAGCCTACCACAGATCATTAAATTAAGAAATATTACAAATGATGTTTCATAATAAGAGAACAGAAAACATAATACATTTTAAACCAACCCAGTCAGGTTAACAGATACACTTGAAAGTGTTTGCATTTTGTATGCTCAGTAGTAGATAAATATGTTATCCGGTAAAAAAGTGATAATGCCCACGAGACACAACATCAAGTGGTTGAAAATTTAGATAACCTGCGAGAAGTCATTCTAGAAAGGCAGAAGTCAAGATTGCTGAAAAAACTGATCATCCAAACCAAGTTGTTTAGAACTGATTCCCGTTGAGTTTTCTGCAGATTGATGCAAGTGACACAATTAGCAAACCACGAGAGTAGCTCATGAAGTCAGAAGTTTGTAAGATGTCCCAATAATAGGCCTAGATCTAGGGCCGCTTTATCGGCAGTCCACGGATCACGTGTGAGTGATTACACAAGGGATGCTCCATGACAAAATAATAATACAAAAACCACCTCGGGCCTATCATTTGGTGGAGTCAGCACTGGGTACTATGGTTAATGATGTCTCCCTCTGGGTTACTTCTACTCATGGGAGCATACTCTAGAACGCCTTATCGTGACCAGAGGTCGTGTGTCTAAAACTCTAGTTGAGCTTGTACTAATTTCCCCAGGACAGGTGAATTCACTTTCTCTCTGCACAGGATACAGTAACAGGGGCGTCATTCCTCAACAGGTGTGATTTGAACTAAATAATATATTCTGGTCAAATACTGACACATTCTGAATCTAATACTGATGCATTAACTGAGCAATTGATGATTTGAGGCATAATTAGATCAAATATGTACTGCAACAGAGAAGTTCAAAAGTAATATTTTTTTAGTAATGCCACAATGCTATACACAACAGAATATGCTTGGGTATGTCCATTCACCGTTGGTGGAATCCATAAAAACAATAAAATCAATTTAGGCAACAGAAATGGCCAAAATGACATACCGCACCAGACTAATGTGTTTTCAAGTTAATTTACGGCTAGTAGTAATTATGCTCATTCTTTGATGTACCATTAACTGGAGCGACCCTTCTCTTGAGTGCAATAAACAAACCCTTTGCAATGGCATTTCACATCTGCAATTATCTAATCCTTAAAATGTCTGTCCTCAACAAAATACATAATAACAGTTCAAATAATTTCTACCAAATGGGTTCCATTTGCATGTCGCCCACCACGCATGTCATTTATATATGCGACATGCGGTGAATTTAATAGTGGAGATATGAAGATAATATGAATCTACACAATATATTTAAATACAAGTTTACGTTTCCTCTTATGCTTATGGCTCAAACAGTAGGCCTATACTATGTATTATGTAAAATGTTTTAAATTCAAGATTATTATTATTATTTGTATGGAAATGTAGAATTCGGGTCTTTGGACACCGTAGTATATGACTAGTCGATACGAAGGATTAAACATTATTTATCTTACAAGAAGATGTTATGTGAAGCGAGAATACATTTTTATTTAAATACGAGGTTCATTAATATATGTAACAACCCTTTGATTCCCAAGTTGTACATCTTGCATCATGATTACAATATGTTACTCATATTATTATTGCTTAAGATTAAATGTATATTTATATAATCAATAGAACTACGGGAATTGTATGCATTGCAACATAGGCTAATTCCAAAGAACAGCACACAACTATATTTTATAATTCGTCAAATTTTGCCAATCAGGTAGCTATGTATAGCACTGGGCAGTGTTCATCTAATTTGGGCAGTCAGCTAACTATATGCATGGTTCTGGTCAATGATCATCCAATTTTTCCAGTCAGTTACATATGTATAGCGCTGGCCAGTGGTCATCTAATTTCGCCAGTCAGCTAACCATATGCATGACGCTGGCCAGTGGTCATCTAATTTCGCCAGTCAGCTAACCATATCCATGACGCTGGTCAGTGGACATCTAATTTCGCCAGCCAGGTAACTATATACATAGCGCTGGTCAGTGGTCATCTAATTTTGCCAGTCAACCAACCATATGTACAGCGCTGATCAGTGGTTATCTAATTTTGCCAGTCAGCTCACTATATGCATAGTGCTGGTCATTGGTCATCAAATTTCGCCAGTCAGCTAACTATGTATAGCGCTGGTCAGCGTTCCTCTAATTTCGCCAAAATACATGTATAATTAGCTGGCTGTCTCCATTCATTAAATGAATATTATTTAAAGCTTTTACATTCTATATGTGACACAGTACTTAAAACCTCTGACGAAATCCCGCGAGATCTGCTCCGAGACCGGAAGATCATAAGATTTCGCGTGATCATTAGATTTGGCTTGACACCGGGTTAATGTAAATTAGCGAACACTTTAGCCTAATGTTTCGTGTTTACCGGGAGGGGCCAATAGTGGAGCTTAGGCTACCACGGATGTTCAGCGAAAATAAAAAGTCGGTCTTGAAATGATTGGATGGATGGATGAATGTATTGAATAAGTGAATTAATTAATAAATGAACGATCGAACGAACGAACGAACGAACGAACGAACGAACGAACGAACGAACGAACGAACGAACGAACGAACGAACGAACGAACGAACGAACGAACGAACGAACGAACGAACGAACGAACGAACGAACGAACGAACGAACGAACGAACGAACGAACGAACGAATGAACAATCTGGCTTAATGATGAGCCATGACTAAAAAAATTGTTGCAGTTTTTTTAAGTTGGTTCTCAATTGACCATATTTATGACATGACGCATAACTAATTACGGCTCCTTTTTCACAGGGTTTCAAAATGTCATGGTACCAATCAATACAAAATAATTTAAATATCATTTCAAAAGTTTGAACTTTCTTTTTAAAATTTATGAATGACCTTATTAATCAGCTATAGCGCTAGCCGTTCTGCGTCGCCATGCAAAGCAAAAATTCGGTATTATATCTGTTTACTTTACAGGTAACAGTGAGTTACAGGTAAGTGATCATATATTGTATATATTGCCTTTTGGATTTGCAGATCAGTACGTTGCTCTTGTGACGAATGACATTCGACATATATACACCAGCCTATAATGCCACCAAATATCTATGGGGGGGGGGGGGATGTGAGCCGTGTTCACAAACCTGATATGGTGGTTTTGTGAAGACAATCATGTTCAAATTAAAACAAAAAAAATAGCATTTATTTCTTTGACTGGTATAATTATTTTTGAAAAAATAGGTCGATAAGAACATGATGAATACAAATCTTTGTTGACATTTCACTCAAATCAGTGACCAATCAATCAATCAATCAATCAGCTTATGTCTCCTAGATAAATAATAACAAAAAATGCCCTTTAATTTTTTCAAAGTGGGCAATTGCGTTCAGATCCCAAATAAAGCACCGATTATGAAGAATTAAACCTAACACTATCAGGGCATTTGTCATTCATCTGAAGCTGAAATTTGCGTTACCAATGGCAGTTTCAAATGAATGAAAAATGCAACACATAAGCAACGTTGTTGTTTAGATAGATATACGTATACCTGTCTACTGTTTCGTCTCCATTCATCACAACAGTAATAATACTTTTTGATTGTCCTTTTATTAAAATATGTCTAGTATCGGCCTTTATACGTGCCACCCCTCCTACCCCAAATGAACATTTACCAGAAAGCACTTTTATTTAAAAAAATGATTATGCCCAATCTATGCCAGTTTATATTTCATTGACATTTTCGATTAAAGATTGATCAAACAAGCAGAAGGAAAATTAATGAGCAAAGGGATCTGGAATACGAACAAACAGGAGGCGAAAAATAACGAGCCAACGAGTTAGCGAATTAACGGGCAAACGCTAATTGAATGAAAATGAACCAACGAAAGAAAGAACGAACGAACAAACGAACGAACGACCGAACGAACGAACGAACGAACGAACGAACGAACGAACGAACGAACGAACGAACGAACGAACGAACGAACGAACGAACGAACGAACATGCCAAGCGGACAGTGAAAAATGAAGGAATGGGGCTTTAGTCTACATTTGTTCATATATAGGCTAACTTGGGTCAGGAGAACCTGAGGATGGTGAGCGAGGAAGAAATATCTTGTTTCTTTGAAACCTGAATGGCAGAGCGACGGACTAAACCTGGCCGCGATCTCCGACTTTCCAAGCAGAGGCAGCTTTAACCATTGCACCATGCCACCCGCAATTATGTGACACAGAGTTTGAAGTGCAAAGTTAAATTTGAATGACACAAAATCTGAAATCCGAAGTATGTAACTCCAAAATTGTATGCTGTAACTTCTTTAACATTTGGTTTGTCTCACATAATTAAATTAAAGACACCACCCTAAATAAACCGAAATCACAGCTGGTGTCTACTAATGATGGAAATATGTTTAGTGCGGCTGTTCCAACCTCTGTTGAATTAAAAATAAATGCAAATATGTTATAATTTTGTCGATTTTTAATATATACATGGTGTCTTCTTCATGCAGGATATCAGATATAACTGTTTCTATTTGTGATAATCTGGAGGGGGTACAGTAGGTTAAAAGGATACATGTCTGGGCAGCAAACCCATATCAGACTTATTTTTGAAAACACACAGCCCAGGCTTTATAATGATATGCGGCACTACATTGTTGGGAGGGCAGAGATAAATAAAATCGGAATTGAGGCAGTTTACATGTATGGGGTGGTGAGACCATAATTATGATAAATAGATTTCAGATATTCAGTATCAGAAATAAACTAATGAAGACATGTCTCTTTTGAAAAGAGTGGGCTTCCGCGAGCTTCGCCGTGACAGGCGCATCGCTAAACCACTGCACAATGATCCCGTCCTGATTTGATTCGAAGGATTAAAGTATTATAAAAATATTGAATACCATAAATTAGTTTTGAAAAGTGCCCTTTTATATCAGGCTTATCTTTTATTCGGAAAATTACGGGCAATAAAAGGAGCGGTTACATTATATGTTAGTGCTGGTTACAAATTACGTTTTTCCCTGTGACCGTATAATGTAACCAGACGTATAATGTAACCGGTTACATTATACGACTGGTTACATTATGCGGTTCTACAACTTCTGAACGAATCCACTCAAACTGATAATTAAAAAAAAATGACCTAGAATGGTGACCGCATAACAAGCAACACATGGTTTCCACCCCTACCACCCATGTGTAGTATTACTTTTTTTTGAGAGACATCACACGTGACAGAATAACTTTGTTAGAGCGTGTGGTTGATCTTGGATATGTATTAAGGCAAGAACTGATATTATTCCTTCTCGTACCTCAAATCCTGGGTAAACACACAATAAATTATTTTCAAATTGTAAAAGTGATGAAGTGCATGGAGTGTACCCTTGGTTTTTCGAAAAATGGTGTTACCGTGATGACGGTCATCTTGAATTAAAAACAGACACAAGGTAGATTTTAAGGATGTTTCAGCATTCGTATGGGTGGAAGCCCCGCTATAATTCCTGAAAAAAACCCAGCTTTTAAAATATTCGGTTACGTAAATGAAACATTTCTTTGCTCAAGTTTGATTTTTTTTGGTTTATTCTATCACAGAATCCAATGGTTCCATTTTGTCAACAAGATCCTTGTCAGCAAATTTCAAATAATAAGATTTATCACATAGCTCCCCCCCCCTCCCCCCCCCCCCAGAACAGCGAAACAAGAGTGAGTATAACAGCCGTTCTATCTATTACTTATAGATACACAAGTAATGAGGTAATTTATTGTATGAAAGCCAATTGAAAATAAAATCATGTTTGTGTTGCCTTCAAATCGTATTAGAAATAACACTAATGCTCTTGCACTAATTGACGGATCCAAGATTTGACTGACAGGAGGCGCCTATCATATATCCACGCTCGCATGCAATTGAGATGGTGTTTGTGTTTATAGCGACCGAGCATGCTGGGAGTTCAGCCAGTAGTTTAATGCTGTCATGAAAGTAATACTCTGGGTCTCAGATCCGGTTCAATCTCCGGTCACTAAGTGTCCCCATCTATATCTCAATTGCAGGCGAGCGTGCATATATCTGACTCAGTCAGCCTCCTTGTATTACTGTCTAGAGAGGTCGTAGGCATGCTCTTCTAGAAATTGTTAAATTTAATTAAGACTTACATATTAATGCGTTCTAGAGCAAATTTCGCCCTAATAAGGCATTTTTTTGTTATATTGGGGACATTGAAATGAAATGAAATGAATCGGGCTTTAGGCCACCTTTGTGCACATATAGGCTAAACTGGGCCAGGAGAACCTCCTGAGGATGGTGAGATGATTGAGATGACACTGTCCTCCAGACACAGGATTCGAAATTCGAGCCCTGGCGGTCTGAGGCCGAGCACGCTACCTCTCGGTCACGGAGGCTCCGCACAATACTAACTTTCACACGTGGATGGGGAAGAAACAATTTTGTTTCTTTCAAACCGCCGAGACCGGGAACCGAACCCCGGACTCTGGCGTGAAAGGCAGCGGTGCTAACCACTACCCTAGGGCCCCCGCCCTGGGGACATTGAACAGAGGGCATGGGTGACAGACTCAGCAAACAGGAGACGTTGAGCAAATGTTACATTAACATTGACCCATCGTCTCTGTCGCTGGTGCAACATAAGGGCAACATTGGGTCAACGTGTTGTGTATGCTGGGGTATGCTCAGCGAGTCGTGAAGATCCACCTAAATTGTATCAAATACTTTTATGTAATTTTATGAGCATTAAATGTGAATTTACGACATAATGAATATATACAACTATTACCAGGTGTGCGTAGTATGTGCTGACACATTAAGAATCGACACCGCATCATACTAATACTGAGCAGTGGCTTAAACATGACCCCTATTTCGTAGATTGTCTGGCCAATTTGGTTCATAAAATGACGTCATTGCCATAGCGACATGACGTCACAAACGTACGTTTGAAAAAAATATCGACGGCACGTACGGCAAAAACGATATACGCCACCATGAACTAGAGACCTAAACCTTTCCCGTGATATATTTTTTATCTCTAGGAATTTAAGTGTCAGCTCAACTCCAAAAATGGGTCCATTCCTCCTGTACTACCTGTATCACAATTGGTCGTGAGGACCCCACCATGGTGTGTGACTTTCGTTCCCGTCCACGTACTACTGCACGAGAAGTATGGACATCTATGCATAGGGATCATGGTATCGTTATCAGTTTTCCCACGGACAGGATGAGGTTAGATTGTCATCTTTATTTTAATTTACAGAATTTCACCACGATGAAAACGAAGAGTTAGGAAGCCTTTGCTATATAAATATATTTGTATATATAGATTTGTTTTATCCTTTGGCCACAGTGGTTTGAAGGCCAGGGGATTCAGTTTATGCTGTAGCCTCCAAATAGTCCATATTATGAATCTTATAGAGTCTATCTTGGCGCAATAACTTTCCAATAACTTTTCGAAAGCTCAGAGTGGGGCTCCACCAGATCTGGAATGAAATGCTAAAGGATTCTCTGGAACGACTATATGACGGAATGACCCGCCGTGTCGATGCGTGGATAAGAGCAATAGGATATTCAACCAAATAATAAATGTGCAGTACATTATCTCATTCACAGACACATTTATGAATGATTAGGATATTTTTTATAGTGCAGCACTGGTTAAAAACAATATTTTAAATGAAAAATGATTATTTTTACAGTGGATGATACTAAAGTGTCATGAACGCTCCACAGCTATTTTTGTTACTTAATTTTACTAAGGAGGATAGTTTGAAAGTTTCATATATTATTTCTACTTTCCCACTACTATGCCATACCCAGAGAGTTTTACAAAAAATAATGAATAAACTCTCCAGTTTCACTACCATTTTTGTTGACCTATTGTTTTAACAAAATGATACTTTTACAGTATTTTTTTGCACACTATGTTAACGCCTACCTGTTAGGCCCTACATACTGTTGTCAATTTTCAGGCAAATTGATTCATAGTTCACAAATTAAAATAAACTTGATCACAGGCTATTTGTAACTGCAGTGTGCATAATTCGTGTGGTGGATCGATATTTTTCACGGACAGTGTATATGTCTAGTAATTGACACTTCGGTCTGCACAACTATTATTGAGACATGCATGTGCCATATTATGTCGGTGGTTAAAAATGCACGTTAAATAGGTTGCGTAATACTTTCCTCCTGATAATGACGTGAGGGAGGGGTGGTAGGGCATGGTGTATGGTCTACGTGTTGTTCTGAGTGCGTTCAACCACTTTGCAACATTTCTAGTCACACCTCCCAGCAAACATTATACATTGACACAATGTTGGTCCAGTGTCGTAGAGGGTTAACTACCATTAAGCCAACATTACGTTAATGTATTGTGCCTACTGGGCTGCCCAGTTACGACACGATATTAAACCTGTGGAGACACAATGTTGGGACAGCATCGGATACCCGATCGCAGGATACCCAGTAAACAATAAGTTTATATTAGTCCGGCAGCAGAATGCCCAATATTGGCCTGACCCAAAATTCTCTGATATAGTTTTTCCTCTGCTGATTATTTATCTTTGGGGTCTACATAAAAATATCTAGGGTGGTGTGGAGGTGTCACCTTTGAGCAATTTAATTATTCAAGATGGCCGCCATGGACTCGAAAAAGCTCTGAAAATTCCTCAGTTATGATGGACCCGACTTATAAAGGGCAAACACTTGGTTAATATGAAGAAGAAGAAAAAGAAGTGTTTATTCAACCATGAAAAAAAGTAAATGAAAGATGAGTGAGAAAATTTACAGGGTGGTTTGGGAGATATCCATTAAAACCACAAGGTCGCTAGCATGGAGGCCATGATGTCATCTATATAAACATAAAACATTTTGAAGTTATGAGTAGTACACATATTGGCTATACATGTGAAGTGAGCGAATATAATAGCTTTACTTTACAATCATTTGATTATAACTTAACTTTTAGCCATACGGCAGCCATTTTGGATTCCAAAATGGTGTCCATTGTTGTATTTTCAAACTATGGAGATGTAAGACAGATTCATGTGAACAAAATTTGACAAACATACATTATTACAAGACATATTAACCGAGTGTTTGCCCTTTATATGGTCGAGTCCATCATAACTGAGACATTTTCTGAGCTTTTTCGATTTCATGGCGGCCATCTTGAATAATTGAAATTGCTCAAAGGTGATACCTCCACACCACCCTATATATCTTTATTTAGACCCCAAAGATAAATAATCAGCAGAGAAAAAAACTATATCAGAGAATTTTGGGTCACCACCCTTAGCTGCCGGACTATATGAATGGTTCAATGCTGTTCAGCATTGAGTCTCCACAGGTGTGATGCGGCATGTGTACTAGCGCAGCAAAGACCAGACATTTGTTCAGTGTCAAGTGTTTGCTGAGTAGGTCACGAAAGTTCACCACCGGTGTAAGTAACGCTAAACATTTACATATCATTTGAAGAAGGTTGGAATAACGACGAGACGTTGGGTTGACGTTGTATAAATGTTATATTACGAAATCTTTTGTGTTTGCTGCAAATTATTTATTTTTGGTTGTAAGTGTGATGGTGTGCGTGAGTGTGTTGTCCTATGTGGCGTCCAAGCATGCGTGAAGGTTGTTGCGTGATTTAAAAGTGTTTAAATAGTGCCCCCTTCTCAGAAACGTTGCTTCCCAAGCTAAGTATAATGAGAGACACATCTACTTTTATCATCTAATGGAGTGATGCAGACCTGTGCAACACTAACGGTCAACGGAGTTTTGTTTT